>OY986436.1:107914847-108644847 GCA_963920525.1 Dichetophora obliterata | reverse complement strand
ATTATCGATAATCTTATATAGATGTCCAGAGTACACTGACGTTATGGAGGGAACACTTTTCTAAGCTTCTAAATGGTGACGCTGACAACAACCCCGCCAATAGAGATGATATTCCGGAAACCCCAATTTCGGATTACAGCGTCGAGGTTCCGCTGCCCGACTATGATGAAGTTCTGACAGCTTTAGCTCGGCTTAAAAATAACAAAGCCACGGGAGCTGATAGCTTACCTGCTGAGCTGTTTAAGAACGGAGGCGAAGCTCTACTTAAATGCATTTACGAGCTTCTATGCAGAATATGGTCGGAAGAATGCATTCCGATCGATTGGAATCTCAGTGTGCTCTGCTTAATCCACAAGAAAGGCGATCCCACTATCTGTGTCAATTACCGTGGGATAAGCCTTCTTAATATCGCATATAAGGTCCTGTCGAGCGTTTTCTGTGAAAGATTGAAGCCCATTGTAAACGAACTGATCGGACCTTATCAGTGTGGCTTCAGACCTGGAAAGTCCACCATCGACCAGATTTTCACGCTGCGACAAATCTTGGAGAAGACTCAAGAAAAACAAGTCGACACTCACCATCTTTTTGTCGACTACAAAGCCGCCTTCGACAGCCCAAAAAGGAAGCACCTGTACTCCACCATATCTGAATTTGGTATTCCTGTAAAACAAATACGACTTTGCAGGATGACACTGACCAACACCAGCAGCGCAGTTAAAATCGGGAAGGACCTCTCCCCACCATTTGTTACCAAACGAGGTTTCAGACAAGATGATTCCTTATCGTGCGACTTGTTCAACCAGCAAGGCCAAGACCGACATACGGTTGAAGCGCCAACTAAGTAAGTAAGTAGTATTATAATATTTATATAATATTGTTGCTAATAATAATTTCGAATACTTGAATACATTCTTTTTTGTTTTAAGTAATCTTAAGCTACAGAATACAAATGTGCAACAAATAATTTTGAATATTAAAGACATAAAGGTTGAATGTAAGAAATTGTCGTATATCTAAAAATAGAAAGAAAGAAATATAGAATTAATAATTGTGAAATATTAGAATTTAAGATTTAGACAGCATCGATCTGAAAAGAGATAAAAAGAAATAGAATTAGAATTGGTAATAAAAATGTGAATTGTAAAAAAAAATTTAAACTATGGTTTTCTTATTTCGTTCGTGGTGGGGGGGGGTTGAAATAAATACAGGGCGGTCCAAGAGAGGGGGAGTGCAATAGTGATTGACATTATATAAAGCGGAAAAGTTTTTTTGGTACTATTTCTTTGGTGGGGTTATCTTAAAGAGTTCCAAAAGATAATCATGGTTGGCAGGGTACGCGAAAGGGTTGCCACCTCCTCATACTGGTTCTGGCGTGTGATTGGGTAAGGTAGAAGGGGGTTTTTAATTTAAAGTTTTGGTTAGCTTGTTTATTTTATGATTTTCAATTCTTTTGTTTGGAATATAATTTAGTTTAGTTTAGTTTTCAGTTTAGTTTTCAGTCTAGTTTTTTTGTTTTACATTTAATTTCAAACTTCCGGTTCGTTCCGGAAGTTATTGTTGCGCCCTCGACCTGACGGTTTGGGAACAGCGCCCGTAACCGCCATGAGCTAGCCGGTGCCAATCAGGCCAGGTACGATACTCAGGGTCACGTTAAAATAAAGGCGCCCAATCAATAAACTAAGTGCAGATATAAATCCTGCTTCTTCGAGATATTTTCGCGTAGTGCTGGCTTGGCTGGAGTAAGTAAACTCAAAGCCAATTGCGCCTACACGAGAATACTTCGAGAGACCATATTTTAGAGTTTGTAGCAATGAAGCAAATTTTTTCAATAAATTGAGTTGTAAATTTTCTTTTTATTGGAACCAATCTCAAACCATAAACCAATGTTAGAACAATATGAAGTGGCGCGTAACAATATGGCGCTCAAACAATAAACCAAGCGGCAGCTGTCATCGTTCTTTCTCGGAGTATTTATGTGTAGTGCTGACTTAGCCAGAGTATTCAAACGCTAAGCTAATTGTGCCTACATATGAATGCTCTTAGAGACCACAGATGAAAGCCTGTTAGCCAAAGAAATTATAATTTTTCTTTTTTCATTTATATTCACTTATATTTATTTATTTTTTTTTATTGTTTGTGTGTTGCCACAAAATGTGGCCAATCAGTGTTCAATCAGGCTTTTTCGGTGTATTCGTGCGTGTGTTGCCTTAGCCAAAGAAGTTTAACTTAAGGCTAATTGCGCCTACATAGGAATGCTTCGAAAGACCGCTGATGGAAAACCGTTGGCCAAGGAAATGACTTTCCATTTTCACTTAATAGGGACTGGTGCCCAAAGAGAATAAGGGACTGGCGCCGTAACAATATAGCGCCCAGGCCATAAAGAAAGTGGCAGTTGATATCATGCTTTTTCATTGCATTCTTGCGTAGTGCTGGCTAAACCAAAGTAATTGCGCCTACAAAGAAATGCCTTGAAGAACCATTAATAGAAAACTGCCAACCAAGGAATTCATTTTCATTTAAATTAGTTTTATATATTTTTTTAACAAAAATAAAGCCAAAATCAATAAAATAAGTTCAGCTTTAAATCATGCTTCCTCATGATATTCTAGAGTAGTGCTGGCTTCGCTGGAGTATGTAAAATCAAAGCCAATTGCACCTACATGAGCATATCATGAGAAACCAAGGATGAAAGTCTGACGCCATGAAACGAATTATTTCTATTGAACTGATTTAGTTAATTCACCTTTAGTTTTTTTATTATAACCAAAACTTTGTAACTGAAGTACAGATTTATATTCGTTTTTTTAGACGGTAGCTTAGCAAGTTGGGGTGAAACTATAGCTAAAAGTACGTCAAGAAAGAGATAGCGGAAAGAAAACCGAAAACACAGCTCGAGCAGTAACATAATTCAAAGCGGAAAAACTAACTTAAAGATATTATTTGTATTGTTCAAGAGGTTGTTGTAATTTTGGAAGAGGAGAAACGAAGCATTCAAGCAAGAAGTTTTTCTCAGTCTTGAATTAGTTCGCAGATAGGAAATTACGCGTAGAGAAACAACAAATTTTTTATCACCATGGTGCTACTGGTAAAGAATCGTTCCCTGTATTAAACCCCCACACAATAATAACCCATTTATATATTTTTGTAGCGTGAAAGTTTTTTTAAGTTTTTTTATTATTTCGTACTAATTTTGAGCAAGTTTAGGTTGAGCCAATTTTGCCAAACTAGGTCAAAGACGTTTAGAATAATTTAATCGAGGTTTTTTCTAAATATAAAATTTTTCTTTTGTTTTTGCGAAACTGATGAGCTCGGAACGTGTAAAGCGGAAAAAGTCAGCAAGTAAAAGACGTCACCTCACTTTCGACCTCAACCGCTCGTCACCACAACTAAGGTGGTTTAAAGATAATACGCCGAAAACTAAAAATATGGAAGAAGAGCAGAATAAAGCACAACAGCCGAGCAGATTTCATGATCTATCGCAAACAATAAAGCCGATGGATAATAGTAGTAGAGAAGGGGCCAGTGGGCCAATAAAAGAGTCTGGTCAAGGTGCCATACCTTAAAATTTAGGAAATAGGCAATTTCCAGGGTCTACGAGTGGAACTTCAAGGGATAATGGTGAACTTAAAAATATGCTAAGGCAAGTTAGACGCGAGCGCAAGGGATTAAGGTTTGGTACTCGTTGCCTGAGCAGAGGCACTACCTGGTGTCTAAGACCAACCATAAGTGACGAAAAGTTACGTGTGGTGAAGAGCCACATCCTGCACGAGGTGTCCCTGCTTTTACTGAATATGGCGGATCTAGAGAGGAAAACTCGAACAAAACCCGCAATCCCAGGTATAGAACGAACCGTGCCTAGATACCGACTCCAGATACCGGGTGACGTCTGGTTTCAACCAGCCCTGCCAAGGTGGAGGGGGCTACGCCTTGGCCGACCTTCCCTTCCCCCGTACTCGTGGGAACTACATGGATACAACAACTACAAAAACAAATGAGGTTGGCGAACCCGAAAACGCCATTACTGCAGCTATAGCCTCAGTGGGAACTGTCACGGAGCTATATAAGGATCTAGGATCCCTAGGTGCTCCTGACATCAACTCTGATGATGAGGAGGCTTTGCTGGCCTCTCAGCCGGCAACGGAAACGGAAAAAGTTAACTCGGAAGGTGGCGAAAAAAGAATGCTTTCAGCAAAGCGCGTGGCTTTAGGTAAAGCTATAAATGTAGACGAGGCACCTTCTCCAAAGAGAGCAACCTGTGCTCCAGGAGACAGGGTTGCAGTGCTCACTACCAGCGAACAACCTAAAGACAAAAAGGCTAAAGTGCTCAGTTTCATGGAGGTTGTGGACAACTACAAGGTTGGAGTCATACCACATGACTACCCCAACACAGTCTGGAAGACAGAGCATTTGAAGCTCATTCCGAATGCCATTCTGGATAAAATTCGATTGCAGAGCAAGGGAGCTATCTAGCCTCAATTTGACGGCTGCTCCTTCAAGCCGGGCTGGGTGATGTTCACCTGCAAGAGTAAATTCACCGCTAAGTAGCTCATGGCAGCAGTGTCAACCCTAAAGCCCTAGAAAGATGCGAAAATGAAAGTGGTTAAAGAAGAAGACGTGCCCAAACCACATATCTACGTGGCGTGCTTCCCAAAGCCCGCAAACACACCCACCAGCGACATCCTCAAGCTGATCGAGGGTCAGAACAAAGATCTCACAGTGGATGACTGGAGGGTAATGAGCAGAAGCCAGAAAAACAGCGTTGCCGAGCTCGCCGTGGCCATGGATTCATTATCAGTACAGAGGCTCAAAGAGACGGAAAACAAGGTTTTCTACAAACTCAACTAAAAATTTAAAGAACTACCAAGAGCCAAAGTGAGGCGAATGTGGCGGGGGTTGCGATCATACCAAAAAATTCAGCAAAAGAGCTAAAGTGCTCCAAAAATGCCCAAGTGCCAGAAAAGATAGATGGGCTACCGTGCTCCTCTAAAGAGGAAAAATCGCGTGCCAGGCCAGAAAAGAAGGACGAGCTACCATGCTCCTCTAGAGACGCGTACCTCTCGGCAAACCACTGCTAGGCCATACAGGCAGCAGAGTCAGCAGATCAGGTATAACTCGTCTCCCAAAAGATATAGACGCTCCTCGCAAGATCGATCGCGGAAGTGGGAAGTTCCACCAAGAACACCGCTCAGACGAACAGGAGCAAGAAGGTGGCTAAAAGAGCCCCAAAGGAAGGACGATGAGTAACTTGCCATCGTCAGCAGGGAGACAGATTCTCTGTCTTCAAGCGAATCTCCAGCACGCTAAAGCTGCATCGGATGTGCTTTGCAGGAAGTTTGCCAAATAATGCCTGGATGTCGTTTTCATCCGGGAACCATGGGTAAACTCCGAAGTTATCAAAGGGCTCCAAAATCCAGAAGGTAGGTTTCTTTATAACACCGGTAATTGTCGTCCTATGGCGGCTTTATCAGTCAGTAAAAGATTAAAATTTCTACCTTTTTCAGAATTTATTTCCGGCAACCTTGTGGCCATTCGGGCAATCGAGCCCTCCATGAAAGGAAACCACGAGGTGGTGCTAGCCTCTGCTTATTTGCCTGGTGATGTGGCGGAAGCACCAACCGAAGAAGTCATAACCCTTGTGAACCACTGCAGGAGGCTTAACCTTCCTTGGGTCATCTGCTGCGACGCAAATGCACACCTTACTGTCTGGGAAGGCACAGACATCAACAAAAGGGGTGAGTTCCTTTTAGACTATATTTATAGAAACAATATAATCATTATAAATAGGGGTAATGAACTAACTTTTAGGAACATAATTAGAGGTGAGGTATTAGATCTTACTCTTTGCAGCTCCAATATGGCAACCTCTATTTATGGGTGGCACGTCTCAGGAGAGGTTTCCATGTCTAACCATAGTCACATTAGGTTTGATATGGGGACACATACGGAAACCTGCCACTCTTTCAGAAACCCGAGAAATATTAATTGGGAAATCTTTAGGCATACACTAAATCTTAACCTAAATTACTCAACTCAACCCATTGTAACTAGGGAAGAACTTGAATTTGAGGCCAAACAACTCAAAACCAACTTAACACTAGTATTACACGAAAGCTGCCCAATGAGGACTATCAGGTCCCGCAGTGAAGTGCCTTGATGGAACAAGGAGCTGGGCAAGCTCAGGAAAAACGCTAGAAATCTTTACAATAAAGCTAAGCAAACGGGAGAGTGGACCCAATATAAACAAGCTTTAATAAATTACAACACTAAGCTGAGAAGATCAAAGAGGGCGAATTGGAGGGTTTACTGCGAGAAGATCGATTGTCTACCAGCAGCGACCCGTCTACATTAGGCACTAGTCAAAGATCATTCAAACGGCATTTGTACACTAGTAAAGCCTGATGGAAGCTACATTGTAAGCTCGGATGAAATTAATCGCCTTTTACTGCAGACGCATTTCCCGGGATGTGTATTTGAAGAAGACACCCCATCGGACACTGGGGCTTACTATTCAAAAAGGACTTCCAAGTAAACTTTTTACGTCTGATAGTGTACGTTGGGCCATATCTAAATTAAGCACGTAAATACAAATCTCCGGGACCTGATGGTATCTACTCGCGCCTACTACAGCAAGGCATTGATTCCATTGTCCCTCCACTCACTCGGATTTTTAAATCCAGCCTTTTTCTGGACCACATTCCTCGCGAATGGACAAAGGTTAAGGTCGTTTTTATACCAAAGGTGAGTAAAAAGCCCGAACAATTGCCTACATCGTATAGACCGATCAGCCTAAGTTTCTTCTTTTTAAAGACAATGGAGAGAATATTGGAACTAAACTAAAAGTTGTCGTTTGTTAGCTTGGTATAGACGTGCGTAACTTCGCCTCCTGCATTTAATTAATTTACCGCGATATTTCGCTAACAAAGTTATCAATTGTTGCATATTTGTGCTTTAACTTTGACTGGAACTTTAAAAATTTTTCCATAAAACCACTAAAATAAATAAAACATACAATATTTAGTGTTTTGCAGAACTTGGCAAAAAAAAACTAACCTTGAGCCACATTATAAAAAAAACAAATTATTGAATAAAAAACACAAGCTTTCGCGAGTTTATTACTTCGTGTATTGTCGAGTCTTTTTCGCCGAAGCCGAAATGCATTCAACACAAAAAGCCGCTTCGGGCACTGATATAATTCAAAAAGTAAACACGAGATCTAATCTAAAGAAATTAACTAATCCGAGCGATGAGTCAGCTGCTTCTTCTCCCAGGCTTAACAACACACCAATCTCAAAAAGCGTAGACTCGAATGTAAGTACTGCTCTTTCCGTGCAAGATCTGGCTGCTGAGTTGTCCAAACACACGGATGTCATAACGATTCAATTTAAGAGCGAGATTAACAACCTGCGTGCCAACATTTCCAAAAAACTCGAAATTATTGAGCAAAAGTTTTCTGCATCAGTTAATGCTTTGCAGTTGCGGTTGGAAAAATTTGAGCTACAAACTAATGAGAGTTTGGAATTGAATTCTACACACATAAACATTTTAAGAGAAGAAGTTACTTTTTTAAGGGAATGTTGTGATGCTCTTGAACGCAATAATCTAACTACTGATGCCATTTTATTTGGTGTGCCACAATTTGAAAACGAAAATGTTCCAATGATCTTTCTAAACTTGTGCAAAACCATTGAATGTAAGCCGCCAATTCTTAAGGGTGCTTTTCGCATAAAGAGATTTAATCAGCGATCAGATCCACCAATTATTTTAAAACTCTCTACACCACAAGACCGAAACCTGATTCTGAAATCAATCTTCTAATACCGGAAAAAAATAACAGGCAACTATGTCTAAGTGATATTGGATTTGACTCCACCGAAAAATTCTTTGTAAACGAGAGCTTAATAAGGTATAATCGCTCTCTTTTTCAAAGCGCAATGTGTATGAAGCGTCGCAAGCAACTGTCCTCCGTTTTTACTAGGAATGGGTCTGTATTTGTTGTGGAGAGGGAAGGTGGGCAAATCATTAAAATAGTCAACGAAGAAACTCTATAAAATATTTATTTACCTAATGAAGAAATGCAGATGATGTGACTACAAAACACATTGATATTTATGTTCCTAAAAGAGATTAACGTGGATAAATTTTTTATTACTGAAATATTTGTATGTTCTATGTATAACTTCCTATTTTATATTATTTATGTTCTGGTTTTATTATTTACAATTATTTTATTTATAATTAAAAATGTTTTTCAATATATTTATGTTCTATGTTTAACATTCTTTTTTATCTCTTTTACTTCTTTTATCTCGCTCGTGTGTATGTCATGTTACATTTTTATGTTGCTCATTTACTACACTCTGCGTTTTAAATGAGTATATGTTCTAGTAGTGACACCTTTGATGTATCTAGTACTCTACTTAAAGTGTTGTGTAATTACAAAAGAGGTTTAAATATGTGCCATTTAAACGTCCAAAGTTTAAAAAATAAAATTGATGATCTTCGTCTCTTGTCAACGGTAGTAAGATTGATGTTATTTGTCTATCAGAAACTTGGCTTAAGAAATGTGTAGTAATTTATTTAATATTGATAACTTTAAATTAGTCCGCGCAGATAGGCAGGATAAGGTAGGTGGTGGAGTTGCTATTTACATAAGACAATGCTACAAGTTTCATGTAATTAAACAATCCACAGGTAATGACTTACTAGAATACATATTTATAGAAGTTTTGCATGATGCTGGTAGTTTTTTGGTGGGTTGCATTTATATGGCACCTTATATTGCTCATTTTACTCTTATTAGGAATATTTTGGAGGATCTAGCTCCTTTGTATACTGATGTTGTTATTTGTGGGGATTTATATTTGAATATTCTACAAAATGGCCATAACAGGTTTATTGAGATGGTTGAATACTTTAATTTTAAATTTGCTAATGTTCTTTCACCTACTCATTTTCGCCCCAATTGTGCACCATCTTTAATTGATGTATTTTTAGTTTCAGATACCAACTTAATTCTACACTATGATCAGATTTCTGCATCAGCTTTCTCGCATCACGATTTGATTTTTCTCACTCTTAACATCTTTCCTACTGTTGTAAGCTTAAATTCAATTACAGTACCCAACTTTACTAGAATAGATATTAATTCCCTGTTCAATGAATGTCAAGATATTGATTGAAGTATAATATATGCAACAAACGATGTAAATAAGCAAGTTGAATTCTTAAATGAAAGAATAAACAAATTGTTTGATAAACATGTTCCAATTATAGTAAAAATCAGAAGACCCACTAAGCATCCATGGATTACTCGTGAGGTGCTGAATCTTATAACTAAAAGAGATTTACTGTATTATAAGTGGAAATGTTCTACCTTTTACAATAATTTCAAATGTGTACGCAATGCAGTCACTGCTCTAATTCAAAATAATAAAAGGCTTTATTATGAAAGAAAATTTTCTTATTGTAGTTCAAGCTCTTCCTTTTGGAAGAATATCCGTTCTACGGGGTTAAGCAAAAGCTCACATACCCCCTCTGAAAATATTAATCTTGATAATCTTAACGAACAATTTATTCAGCCTTCTAGAAACTGCAATAGTGCCCCTCGAAATTTTATCTTTAGAAGTTCTCCAGAATCAATTTTTGAGTTGTCATGCGTAGATTTATATAGTGCCTATCGAAGGCGAAAGGATCTGACAATGTTTGTCCTCTTTTCATAAAAACACTTCTGCCTGTCATTCTGCATCATATAACTCATATTTTCAATACAATCATTACAACCTCTGTCTTTCCCACTGCCTGGAAAACTGCAAAAATTTTACCTCTGCCGAAAAATAATTCTGAATTCCGTCCAATCACCATACTCCAATTCCTTAGCAAAGCTTTTGAAATTGTGATCAGTAACCAAATTAAACCTTATTTGGATCACAATAGACTTTAAACTAAACATCAGTCAGGATTTCGAAGAGGTCGTAGCTGTACCACAGCACTTTTGAAAGTCTGTGAAGATATTCGCTCAGGGTTGGATAATAATATGTGTGGTCTAGTTGTTTTTTTGGATTTTTCTAAAGCTTTCGATAGCGTTGACCATCAGCAACTTATAGAAAAACTGTCAACTAAACTCTCATTCACAACTCCGTTATGCAACCTACTGTCTTCATACCTTTGCAAACGTGTTCAGTATGTTCACTATAATAACAAAAACTCCACTAACACGAATGTAACATGTGGTGTCCCTCAGGAATCAGTGTTAGGACCATTGTTGTTTATGATGTTTATAAATGATATTGCTGACTGCTTTTTAAATTGTGAACATCACATCTACGCGGATGACATACAAATGTATAAGCTTTTTCCGAAGTCTCTACACACCCAAACAGCATGTGATATGAATTTAGAGCTTGACAGAATCTTTTGTTGGTCAGAAAACAACGGTCTCAGACTAAATCCTAATAAGACCAAGGCTATGGTCATCAATAGAAGCCGAAATAAAATTGAGTTGCCTCCACTTTACTTAAACAATTCTCCTATTGAATATGTTGATTGAATCAAAAGTCTTGGCATATATTTAAATAGCAATTTTACTTGGTACACCCATACAAATAGTGTAGTCTCTAAAATTTATGGGGCGCTACGGGGACTTAGCCCTACCACCAATTACTTGCCGACTGCTGTTAAACTAAGACTTGTTAAATCACTTATTTTACCAATCATATTTTATTGTAGCGAATTGTATGCAAAGCTAGACTCTGATTTACTTAGAAATTTGACGGTTGCTTTCAATAGTTGCGCTAGGTTTGTTTTCGGTGTTAATAGACAGTGCCATATATCTTCATATTCAAAAAAAATAACTGGACTTCACCTAAGTGATATGCTTCATTTTCGTACTCTTTTATTGCTATAAATAAACCATCGACGAAGTAAGACTGAAAAATCCAACTTGAGTTTTCTTTTATTAATTGCACCTTTTTTATTTCTACATCTCAAAAACGCCCCTGGCTTTATTTTGAGATCTAGAGTTCACGCCATATATCTCCAGGGAGAATTTCGTCAAGGTTTCCACACCTCAACATATTTATGCAGCACATAAAATCATATACAGAAAGGACCCTGATTATTTATTTGAACTTTTAGGGTTTTGTAGAAATCAACGAACAGAGCAACTCATATTGCCCAGGCATAAATATCTCTTGACCTCTCATCATTTCTTTGTTTATGCGTTACATACTTGGAATACGCTACCTATTAATTCTAAAGCAAATGTGTAACACGAACACATTCAAGCAAAAACTCTTTAAACACCTTTCAGCTGTTCTCTAATAACCTTCTGTGTACCTTCATATTTTTCTTTCTCTGCATCTTTGTTTTCTTTTTATTTTATTTATCTATAAATTAATAATATGTTATATTTTCCTTAAATATCCTTATTATTATTATAATTTTTTTAGTTTTCCTGTCATTATACAGAGTAATTTTTAAAAGAACATGTTTAAATCTTTTCATTATTTTTTGTTAATACATATTAAAATAATTTTTTCTAAATTTTTAGTTTTGTTTAACTTTGCCGCAGGGCATTCCCTTATGGAGTGTCGGGTATGAAGATCCCGCGGATCCTGAGTCATTGCTTTTGTCTTTAATTCTATGAAAAATGTAATGTAATAAAAAATTAATTATAATTTATAAAATAATGATTAAGAATCAACTATATTTGTACTACTTAAAAGATAAATCTTATTGTACAATGATTTATGAGTTTCAAATAAATAAATAAACATTAGGGAGACTAGCTTGAATAGCATTCCTCTAAACAGGTTTCAATTTGCCTACCAAGCCGGTAAGTCCACTGTCACCGCCATACACAGCCTTACCGGCACTATTGAAAATGCTTTTGAAGCAAAACAAACAGCGCTATGTGCTTTCATTGATATTCAAGGGGCCTTTGACAACACGTCATACAATGCGATCAAAGCAGCAATGCAGATTAAAAATATACCATCTTTAATCATATACTGGATTCTAATCATGCTAAAAAGCAGAATCATAACGTTTGAGCTTGGTGGAATACGTAACACTTTTGCTACCACTAAAGGATGCCCTCAAGGAGGGGTACTTTCACTCTTTTAGGGTTTCTGTGGATCCTAGTCGTGGACAAACTTATCGCAAGTCTCAACAACCAGGGTTTTGACACCAGAGGATATGCGGATGATCTGGTTATTTCAAGTCAGGGCAGTCATGAACCGACGATATTGGACAGAATGCAGAGTGCCCTCCGTATAACTTCAAAGTGGTGTAAGGAAAAAGGGTTAAGCTTAAGTCCTGACAAAACTATGCTGGTACCCTTCTCCAGGAAAAGGAGCCTAAATCTGGTAAGACCAACCCTGGATGGAAAAGTTATTGACTTTTCAAATGAGGTCAAGTACTTAGGAGTGGTTTTTGACAAGCAGCTCCGTTGGAGCACCCACTTAGATTCAATTACAGGCAGGGCAACACGTGGCCTTTCTGCCTGTCAACGCCTCCATGGCAAAATGTGGGTCCTCAAACCGAAAATAATTTATTGGACGTTTGCAACAATTATCAGACCTATGGTTACGTATGCAGCACTTGCATGGTGGCCCAAGGTGCAACAGCTCACAGCAGCTAATCAACTGACAAAGCTGCAAAGAATGGCGTGCATTAGTATCACTGCAGCAATGAGAACGTGCCCATCTGAAGCTCTGAATGTAATAATAGGGCTACCCCCTTTAACGATCATTATCGAAAAAGAGGCATGTCTAAGTGCACTAAGAATGGAGGAAATCGGTGATTACAAGGCAGGGAATTTACGGGTCACATGAAGATACTAAAAACCTTTGAAAATTATCCCTTTTTAAAAATACTCGACCGGATGCTGCCGAAGGTAAACTTCACAAAACGCTACAAGGTCGTTATACCTAATAGGCAACTATGGAGGAATGATAGCTTCACAGTTGATTCCGGCTCACAAATATGGTACACTGATGGGTCAAAATTCGAAAATGGAGTAGCGGGAGCGGGGATATATGGTACCAAGTTCCAAAAAGCTCTTTCAATGGTATACACGCCGACAATATTCCAGGCGGAGGTATATGTTATTGAAGTTTGTGTCAGAGAATGTCTTCGCAGGAATTCAAAGGGGCTCACATCTACATACTTTCAGATAGCCAAGTGGCTTTAGAAGCCCTTCAAGCCTACAAACTTGAATCAAGACTAGTCTCCAACTGCGTAGAGCTATAAAATACGCTGGGACAAAGCAACAAAATAGAATTATGGTGGGTTCCAGGTCACGAAGAATTCGAGGGCGACGAAAGGGCGAACTGCTTTGCCAAAAGAGGAACGTCTCGAACTCTTATAGAACCTGAACCATTCTGCAGCTTAGCAAAAGGCTACATTCTAGAAAAAATTAGAATATGGGAAGATAAGAAATTTCAGTGCCACTGGAACAACAACAATGGACGAAGGCAATCTAAGAACTTTTTAACTCCAAGTAAATCAAAATCCAAAGATTTACTCAAGCTTACCAAAGCAGACCTTAGAATTCTCACCAGTTTCTTTACAGGTCACTGCTCACTCAGATACTATCTTACAAAGATGGGTCTTTCTGAATCATACGTCTGCAGACTATGCAAGGAGGAAGAAGAAACCCCCGAACACATTCCATTTTGGATGATAAGTAGTGCCCCGTCCACAATTTGGAACATCAAGCCAGAGACAGTGCTAAAATATATATAAAGCCTAAATCTGGAGTGTTAATTAAGGGCATGCACGATAGATCCTATGGGTCGCGGTGAACATGGGCCCACTATAAACTTACTAACTAGATGCGATCACATGCAAATGCAAAAAGACTTACGTGGTTACGAAGAAAATGTAGATGTAGGTAGAGGCAATGCTAGGCAAGGTTCCAGTCGGGATATAAATTTTCAGCCACAACCTGAAACAAAAATACATTATTTTAAAATTTTATAAATAAAAGTTAAACAAACCAGCTCGATACGAACTATTTTTCTTATCGCTACGATGGGCATAGACAGCCAACAGCAGCAGCAAATGATCGTCATCCAAGATGCGCGGCAATGCGAAACAATTATGATCCAAACCAGCCGAATATCACTTCCTTCGCCGGGGACATCAAAGTTGATTAGTGGGGCCTGATGTTCGATTGACGCAGCAGTAGCTTGTCGGTTGAAAATGTTGTGTTTCGACTGGAACACCTTCAGGCACAATATAGATGCCCCTGGGCCGAAATATTAAGAGACTTTCATCTGTTGTTGTCCAGCGAGGCCAAAGAATGGTATTGGCTGTATATCCAAACTAACTATGCTCCAGATTGGCAAACTTTACGACACGCAATCATGAGGCAGTACCGAACCAGCAGGACGAATTTCGAGGCGATGAAGGATTTAGTAGAGCGCAAGCAACAATCAGGAGAGTTGGTTGACGCATTCTTTCATGCTGTGTGGAAGCTCACGTCTAGGTTGATGCAGTCCCTGTCTGAGTATCATAAAAATCATAAAACGAAATCTGAAGGAGCACATCGGACGAATAGTGTATCCCGTAACCATGCATGCAGTAAAACATATTAGAGATGAGTGTAACGAGGTGGAGTGCACAGGTGGAGCGCACAGGATAAGCTTCCAGCAACAGCAGTCCGGTAAAAGAGTACTGATGTGCTCGAACTGTCGTCAGCAGGGCCACGCGTTCAATGACTGTATGTCGTTAGAACAAAATATATTTTGTTATAAATGTGGAATACCCAATGTTATCACTCCGAAATGCCCCAAATGTGAATCGGGAAACAAGAAGAGGAACGCGGCAACGACGGGAGTGCCACGTTTCAGTCAAGATTCCTAGGAGGTGAAGCGGATGTAGACCCACAACAAAATCCTGGAGTAGACGAAAGAGCAGGAGATGATCAAGCAGCGGAACCTGATAAGAAAAGATAAGAAGATTAATATTTTGAGAACAGTCACTGAATTTTATAAAAACAACAAATACATAAAAACAATCAAACCCATCAAAGAACGAGTACAGAATTCTTATGAAGCGAGGCAGCGAATTTTTAACAACAGCCAGCTGACTTGTAAACGGGAAGTCTCCAGAAGGATTCGAGAGAGTTTTGCAAAAAGAACAATGATCAAGGAAACAAACAGTTGAAGTAGTGTGCCAAGCAAAAAGACCCACGAGCAGATGCAAAAGACCCACGAGCCTATGCCGACATAGGGATGGGCGGCAAAGTGCGTGGTTTGTTGGACTCTGGTGCTTCAGTGAGCATTCTTGGACGAGGTTGTCGAGAGTTGATTGAAAAGCTGGGAGTCGAGGTTGACCAGTATTTCTCGATTGTAAAAACCGCTGGAGGACGTCAACATAATATTTTAGGCAAAGTTCAACTGGATGTAAACTTTAAAGAGAAGAATATGAAGATTTTCTTTTATATTTGTTCATACTTGGAGCAGGAAATTTCCCTGGGAATTGATTTCTGGAGAGCTTTTGAGCTAGCAAATGATGTTGTCGGAGTAAGCGAGTTGAATATGGCGAACTTGCCAGGGCAGGTTGAACCACCTGCAGCAAGCACGGAGCACGAGCTAACGTTACAGCAGCAAAAACATCTAGCCATACCCAACGTACCCATAAAGAGCAGCACACCATCGAAATGAGTGAAGGTGCAGTACCAGTCAAGGATCTTTATTATCCAATTGCACCAGCAGTGCAGGAAATAGTCTATAAAGAAATAGATCAGATGCTGGAATTAGGCATTATAAAAGAAAGCCCGAGCGCTTGGAGCAATCGCACAACCATAGTGTGCAAACCCGATAAAAATCGATTTTGTTTAGATGCTAGAAAGCTGAATGAAAGGACGGTGAAGGACGCCTATCCTTTGCAAAATATTGATGGTATCCTGAGCCGGATCGATAAAACACATTTTATAAGCGGCGTGGATTTAAAGTTCACATTTTGGAAAATTGAGCTGAAGGAAAAAGCAAAGCGTACACTGGTGGTAGATGGTGGTGCAATGAAAACGGATCCAGAGAATGTGTCCGCGATCACCGAGAAGCTTCTTTGGTACGGCAGCGATTGAGGATTTTGGTCAACTTACACCGATTGCGACAATTTTATTTTTGGCCAGGGATGACGCGACAGGTACGCAACTACACAAAAGAAAATAAAGCAACAAATATCGAACTGAGGCCTGGGATCGGTCAAGAAGTGGTTACCGAGCGGCCATTTCCAAAGATATATATTGTAGTGTTGGTCCTTGTAAACGTTAAATAGGCCCTGCCTAATTTTGGTTGCCGGCGCTTAAAAACACCACTGGCAGAAAAATAAAACAAAGCCGGCACTTAAGAGTGCCAGAGGCTTTTTAATTAATAAGGCAGCTAATTAAATTCATCTTCATATGAGACTGTTTATTTTGGGAAGCAATTCCCTCTTTTATATCATCCTTAAATCTAATAACATATTAGGATTATAATTAGTCTAAGTAAACGCATATAATAAATTAATTGGTGTAAGTAGTGTAGCAATCTTTTTAGTACTTAACTTACATTAATTTTTAATTTGTATTAGTTGCTTGAAACTAGAATTGAGTGATTTGTTATAACGTTATTTTTTCAATGTTGGTGAACGTTTAATTTAGTGTCGTTAATTAACTAGCGTAAGTAGTGTAGCAATATTGTTATAACATTAATTTTTAATTACAATTGCTGTTTTAGCTTAAATGAGTAACTTTTAATAACGTTAATTTTTAGTGTTGGTGAACGTAAGTTTAATTTAAAATGAACGTTGATAGTTTAAGTTTGAGTTTTAACTGTAGTGAGATATCTTAGTTATATTTTATATATATTCACTACACCCCTAACTTTAAGAAAAAAAAATTATTTTTGTGTACATAAAATAATTTTTTTATATATATAGTAAATAAAATTCTTGTTAATATAACTAAATTTTTATATGAAATTAAGTAAATACAAGTTTTGTTTACTAAAATAAAATTAATAGATTAATAAAATGTATTAATAAAGAATATATTAAAATGTATAGAAAAAATATACACAAATTAAATTTTATATAATACAAAATTCAAGCATTTTTTTATATCCATTTCTTAAGCATATTATTATGATATTCTTTACTTTTTCCATTTATGTTTATTATTGAATTTACTCCATTTCTTTTTAAAATTCGATAAGTACCATGATATGGTGCTTGATATTTTCTTCTATTCATTGTTTTAACTATAACTAAATCTCCTACGTTTAGATTTAACTCTTTATTTATAGTATTGTTTTCAACTTTTTTCGCTTTTACTGTGTTTATTAAATTTCTTGCTTTTTCATATGAAAACTTTAACCGTTGTTTTAATTCTTGTACGTAATCTTCAGTGTTGTAAAATTTTGTTTCTTTTAAAATTTCATCGTTTGGCAAGTAAGGTAACTTTCCAAAAATAAGCTCATAAGGCGAATACTTTACGTCAACATGAAGTGTTGTATTATAGGCAAATGTAAAGTAAGGTATCCAATGATCCCATTCATCATTTTTACAAAAATTTAACAAAAATTCATTGAGAACTCTATGGTTCCTTTCTATTAAACCCAAAGTTTCGTGGTGATAAGGAGTACTGAAAATTTGCCGTATGTCTAATAATCAGGGAAGACAATTATATGCAAATGCATATAATATATGCTTTTGCATATTTGGACGTTTTGTTAATAATTTTGCATATTTATAACGATTGTGCTTATTTGTGCATATTTTTACATATTTTTAACTTTTCGAACAGATTTTAGCTTGTAATCGGGCAAATTTTGATACTTCCTTCACATCTGGCAACATTGTAATTTCTTTGATATTTATGAAGATGTGGCGCCCCACTGTTTTGACAGAGTGCTCTGTCATTTGATTTTTCCCGCTTTTAATCGTGTTGTTTTTTGCGGAGGCTTAAATTTATTAGATTAAGAAACTCAATACTTTTATTGATTATGCCGAAAGAAAAAAAAAAAAATCAGTTCGTTTCTGACTAGAGTGGCTAACCAATATCCAGGAGTGCTGCGAACAGATAATTCTGTTCTTCTTTGTAAATATTGCAATTGCGTGATAAATGGTACGAGGCTGTTTTCAATTCTATGATAGGTCGCAACCCGGGGTTTAATAGTCTGGTCAGTATAAAAAATATTTTGTTTAAAAACTCACAGACAATGGATCCATACGCCGAAAGTCTCCTTCCGAACGAAGTCCCTTATTTTAAATGGTGCCCAACTACATCCTGCGATGTCGAGCGGTCTTTCTCACAATACAAAACATTGTTGGCTGAAAATCGTAGAAAATTTCTTTTTGATAATATAAAAATGCATTTAATTGTTCAGTGTAATCGCTGAATGCAATACACTGTTTTTGCTTAAAATTAAAATTAAAATTAAAATTAAAATTAAAATTAAAATTAAAATTAAAATTAAAATTAAAATTAAAATTAAAATTAAAATTAAAATTAAAATTAAAATTAAAATTAAAATTAAAATTAAAATTAAAATTAAAATTAAAATTAAAATTAAAATTAAAATTAAAATTAAAATTAAAATTAAAATTAAAATTAAAATTAAAATTAAAATTAAAATTAAAATTAAAATTAAAATTAAAATTAAAATTAAAATTAAAATTAAAATTAAAATTAAAATTAAAATTAAAATTAAAATTAAAATTAAAATTAAAATTAAAATTAAAATTAAAATTAAAATTAAAATTAAAATTAAAATTAAAATTAAAATTAAAATTAAAATTAAAATTAAAATTAAAATTAAAATTAAAATTAAAATTAAAATTAAAATTAAAATTAAAATTAAAATTAAAATTAAAATTAAAATTAAAATTAAAATTAAAATTAAAATTAAAATTAAAATTAAAATTAAAATTAAAATTAAAATTAAAATTAAAATTAAAATTAAAATTAAAATTAAAATTAAAATTAAAATTAAAATTAAAATTAAAATTAAAATTAAAATTAAAATTAAAATTAAAATTAAAATTAAAATTAAAATTAAAATTAAAATTAAAATTAAAATTAAAATTAAAATTAAAATTAAAATTAAAATTAAAATTAAAATTAAAATTAAAATTAAAATTAAAATTAAAATTAAAATTAAAATTAAAATTAAAATTAAAATTAAAATTAAAATTAAAATTAAAATTAAAATTAAAATTAAAATTAAAATTAAAATTAAAATTAAAATTAAAATTAAAATTAAAATTAAAATTAAAATTAAAATTAAAATTAAAATTAAAATTAAAATTAAAATTAAAATTAAAATTAAAATTAAAATTAAAATTAAAATTAAAATTAAAATTAAAATTAAAATTAAAATTAAAATTAAAATTAAAATTAAAATTAAAATTAAAATTAAAATTAAAATTAAAATTAAAATTAAAATTAAAATTAAAATTAAAATTAAAATTAAAATTAAAATTAAAATTAAAATTAAAATTAAAATTAAAATTAAAATTAAAATTAAAATTAAAATTAAAATTAAAATTAAAATTAAAATTAAAATTAAAATTAAAATTAAAATTAAAATTAAAATTAAAATTAAAATTAAAATTAAAATTAAAATTAAAATTAAAATTAAAATTAAAATTAAAATTAAAATTAAAATTAAAATTAAAATTAAAATTAAAATTAAAATTAAAATTAAAATTAAAATTAAAATTAAAATTAAAATTAAAATTAAAATTAAAATTAAAATTAAAATTAAAATTAAAATTAAAATTAAAATTAAAATTAAAATTAAAATTAAAATTAAAATTAAAATTAAAATTAAAATTAAAATTAAAATTAAAATTAAAATTAAAATTAAAATTAAAATTAAAATTAAAATTAAAATTAAAATTAAAATTAAAATTAAAATTAAAATTAAAATTAAAATTAAAATTAAAATTAAAATTAAAATTAAAATTAAAATTAAAATTAAAATTAAAATTAAAATTAAAATTAAAATTAAAATTAAAATTAAAATTAAAATTAAAATTAAAATTAAAATTAAAATTAAAATTAAAATTAAAATTAAAATTAAAATTAAAATTAAAATTAAAATTAAAATTAAAATTAAAATTAAAATTAAAATTAAAATTAAAATTAAAATTAAAATTAAAATTAAAATTAAAATTAAAATTAAAATTAAAATTAAAATTAAAATTAAAATTAAAATTAAAATTAAAATTAAAATTAAAATTAAAATTAAAATTAAAATTAAAATTAAAATTAAAATTAAAATTAAAATTAAAATTAAAATTAAAATTAAAATTAAAATTAAAATTAAAATTAAAATTAAAATTAAAATTAAAATTAAAATTAAAATTAAAATTAAAATTAAAATTAAAATTAAAATTAAAATTAAAATTAAAATTAAAATTAAAATTAAAATTAAAATTAAAATTAAAATTAAAATTAAAATTAAAATTAAAATTAAAATTAAAATTAAAATTAAAATTAAAATTAAAATTAAAATTAAAATTAAAATTAAAATTAAAATTAAAATTAAAATTAAAATTAAAATTAAAATTAAAATTAAAATTAAAATTAAAATTAAAATTAAAATTAAAATTAAAATTAAAATTAAAATTAAAATTAAAATTAAAATTAAAATTAAAATTAAAATTAAAATTAAAATTAAAATTAAAATTAAAATTAAAATTAAAATTAAAATTAAAATTAAAATTAAAATTAAAATTAAAATTAAAATTAAAATTAAAATTAAAATTAAAATTAAAATTAAAATTAAAATTAAAATTAAAATTAAAATTAAAATTAAAATTAAAATTAAAATTAAAATTAAAATTAAAATTAAAATTAAAATTAAAATTAAAATTAAAATTAAAATTAAAATTAAAATTAAAATTAAAATTAAAATTAAAATTAAAATTAAAATTAAAATTAAAATTAAAATTAAAATTAAAATTAAAATTAAAATTAAAATTAAAATTAAAATTAAAATTAAAATTAAAATTAAAATTAAAATTAAAATTAAAATTAAAATTAAAATTAAAATTAAAATTAAAATTAAAATTAAAATTAAAATTAAAATTAAAATTAAAATTAAAATTAAAATTAAAATTAAAATTAAAATTAAAATTAAAATTAAAATTAAAATTAAAATTAAAATTAAAATTAAAATTAAAATTAAAATTAAAATTAAAATTAAAATTAAAATTAAAATTAAAATTAAAATTAAAATTAAAATTAAAATTAAAATTAAAATTAAAATTAAAATTAAAATTAAAATTAAAATTAAAATTAAAATTAAAATTAAAATTAAAATTAAAATTAAAATTAAAATTAAAATTAAAATTAAAATTAAAATTAAAATTAAAATTAAAATTAAAATTAAAATTAAAATTAAAATTAAAATTAAAATTAAAATTAAAATTAAAATTAAAATTAAAATTAAAATTAAAATTAAAATTAAAATTAAAATTAAAATTAAAATTAAAATTAAAATTAAAATTAAAATTAAAATTAAAATTAAAATTAAAATTAAAATTAAAATTAAAATTAAAATTAAAATTAAAATTAAAATTAAAATTAAAATTAAAATTAAAATTAAAATTAAAATTAAAATTAAAATTAAAATTAAAATTAAAATTAAAATTAAAATTAAAATTAAAATTAAAATTAAAATTAAAATTAAAATTAAAATTAAAATTAAAATTAAAATTAAAATTAAAATTAAAATTAAAATTAAAATTAAAATTAAAATTAAAATTAAAATTAAAATTAAAATTAAAATTAAAATTAAAATTAAAATTAAAATTAAAATTAAAATTAAAATTAAAATTAAAATTAAAATTAAAATTAAAATTAAAATTAAAATTAAAATTAAAATTAAAATTAAAATTAAAATTAAAATTAAAATTAAAATTAAAATTAAAATTAAAATTAAAATTAAAATTAAAATTAAAATTAAAATTAAAATTAAAATTAAAATTAAAATTAAAATTAAAATTAAAATTAAAATTAAAATTAAAATTAAAATTAAAATTAAAATTAAAATTAAAATTAAAATTAAAATTAAAATTAAAATTAAAATTAAAATTAAAATTAAAATTAAAATTAAAATTAAAATTAAAATTAAAATTAAAATTAAAATTAAAATTAAAATTAAAATTAAAATTAAAATTAAAATTAAAATTAAAATTAAAATTAAAATTAAAATTAAAATTAAAATTAAAATTAAAATTAAAATTAAAATTAAAATTAAAATTAAAATTAAAATTAAAATTAAAATTAAAATTAAAATTAAAATTAAAATTAAAATTAAAATTAAAATTAAAATTAAAATTAAAATTAAAATTAAAATTAAAATTAAAATTAAAATTAAAATTAAAATTAAAATTAAAATTAAAATTAAAATTAAAATTAAAATTAAAATTAAAATTAAAATTAAAATTAAAATTAAAATTAAAATTAAAATTAAAATTAAAATTAAAATTAAAATTAAAATTAAAATTAAAATTAAAATTAAAATTAAAATTAAAATTAAAATTAAAATTAAAATTAAAATTAAAATTAAAATTAAAATTAAAATTAAAATTAAAATTAAAATTAAAATTAAAATTAAAATTAAAATTAAAATTAAAATTAAAATTAAAATTAAAATTAAAATTAAAATTAAAATTAAAATTAAAATTAAAATTAAAATTAAAATTAAAATTAAAATTAAAATTAAAATTAAAATTAAAATTAAAATTAAAATTAAAATTAAAATTAAAATTAAAATTAAAATTAAAATTAAAATTAAAATTAAAATTAAAATTAAAATTAAAATTAAAATTAAAATTAAAATTAAAATTAAAATTAAAATTAAAATTAAAATTAAAATTAAAATTAAAATTAAAATTAAAATTAAAATTAAAATTAAAATTAAAATTAAAATTAAAATTAAAATTAAAATTAAAATTAAAATTAAAATTAAAATTAAAATTAAAATTAAAATTAAAATTAAAATTAAAATTAAAATTAAAATTAAAATTAAAATTAAAATTAAAATTAAAATTAAAATTAAAATTAAAATTAAAATTAAAATTAAAATTAAAATTAAAATTAAAATTAAAATTAAAATTAAAATTAAAATTAAAATTAAAATTAAAATTAAAATTAAAATTAAAATTAAAATTAAAATTAAAATTAAAATTAAAATTAAAATTAAAATTAAAATTAAAATTAAAATTAAAATTAAAATTAAAATTAAAATTAAAATTAAAATTAAAATTAAAATTAAAATTAAAATTAAAATTAAAATTAAAATTAAAATTAAAATTAAAATTAAAATTAAAATTAAAATTAAAATTAAAATTAAAATTAAAATTAAAATTAAAATTAAAATTAAAATTAAAATTAAAATTAAAATTAAAATTAAAATTAAAATTAAAATTAAAATTAAAATTAAAATTAAAATTAAAATTAAAATTAAAATTAAAATTAAAATTAAAATTAAAATTAAAATTAAAATTAAAATTAAAATTAAAATTAAAATTAAAATTAAAATTAAAATTAAAATTAAAATTAAAATTAAAATTAAAATTAAAATTAAAATTAAAATTAAAATTAAAATTAAAATTAAAATTAAAATTAAAATTAAAATTAAAATTAAAATTAAAATTAAAATTAAAATTAAAATTAAAATTAAAATTAAAATTAAAATTAAAATTAAAATTAAAATTAAAATTAAAATTAAAATTAAAATTAAAATTAAAATTAAAATTAAAATTAAAATTAAAATTAAAATTAAAATTAAAATTAAAATTAAAATTAAAATTAAAATTAAAATTAAAATTAAAATTAAAATTAAAATTAAAATTAAAATTAAAATTAAAATTAAAATTAAAATTAAAATTAAAATTAAAATTAAAATTAAAATTAAAATTAAAATTAAAATTAAAATTAAAATTAAAATTAAAATTAAAATTAAAATTAAAATTAAAATTAAAATTAAAATTAAAATTAAAATTAAAATTAAAATTAAAATTAAAATTAAAATTAAAATTAAAATTAAAATTAAAATTAAAATTAAAATTAAAATTAAAATTAAAATTAAAATTAAAATTAAAATTAAAATTAAAATTAAAATTAAAATTAAAATTAAAATTAAAATTAAAATTAAAATTAAAATTAAAATTAAAATTAAAATTAAAATTAAAATTAAAATTAAAATTAAAATTAAAATTAAAATTAAAATTAAAATTAAAATTAAAATTAAAATTAAAATTAAAATTAAAATTAAAATTAAAATTAAAATTAAAATTAAAATTAAAATTAAAATTAAAATTAAAATTAAAATTAAAATTAAAATTAAAATTAAAATTAAAATTAAAATTAAAATTAAAATTAAAATTAAAATTAAAATTAAAATTAAAATTAAAATTAAAATTAAAATTAAAATTAAAATTAAAATTAAAATTAAAATTAAAATTAAAATTAAAATTAAAATTAAAATTAAAATTAAAATTAAAATTAAAATTAAAATTAAAATTAAAATTAAAATTAAAATTAAAATTAAAATTAAAATTAAAATTAAAATTAAAATTAAAATTAAAATTAAAATTAAAATTAAAATTAAAATTAAAATTAAAATTAAAATTAAAATTAAAATTAAAATTAAAATTAAAATTAAAATTAAAATTAAAATTAAAATTAAAATTAAAATTAAAATTAAAATTAAAATTAAAATTAAAATTAAAATTAAAATTAAAATTAAAATTAAAATTAAAATTAAAATTAAAATTAAAATTAAAATTAAAATTAAAATTAAAATTAAAATTAAAATTAAAATTAAAATTAAAATTAAAATTAAAATTAAAATTAAAATTAAAATTAAAATTAAAATTAAAATTAAAATTAAAATTAAAATTAAAATTAAAATTAAAATTAAAATTAAAATTAAAATTAAAATTAAAATTAAAATTAAAATTAAAATTAAAATTAAAATTAAAATTAAAATTAAAATTAAAATTAAAATTAAAATTAAAATTAAAATTAAAATTAAAATTAAAATTAAAATTAAAATTAAAATTAAAATTAAAATTAAAATTAAAATTAAAATTAAAATTAAAATTAAAATTAAAATTAAAATTAAAATTAAAATTAAAATTAAAATTAAAATTAAAATTAAAATTAAAATTAAAATTAAAATTAAAATTAAAATTAAAATTAAAATTAAAATTAAAATTAAAATTAAAATTAAAATTAAAATTAAAATTAAAATTAAAATTAAAATTAAAATTAAAATTAAAATTAAAATTAAAATTAAAATTAAAATTAAAATTAAAATTAAAATTAAAATTAAAATTAAAATTAAAATTAAAATTAAAATTAAAATTAAAATTAAAATTAAAATTAAAATTAAAATTAAAATTAAAATTAAAATTAAAATTAAAATTAAAATTAAAATTAAAATTAAAATTAAAATTAAAATTAAAATTAAAATTAAAATTAAAATTAAAATTAAAATTAAAATTAAAATTAAAATTAAAATTAAAATTAAAATTAAAATTAAAATTAAAATTAAAATTAAAATTAAAATTAAAATTAAAATTAAAATTAAAATTAAAATTAAAATTAAAATTAAAATTAAAATTAAAATTAAAATTAAAATTAAAATTAAAATTAAAATTAAAATTAAAATTAAAATTAAAATTAAAATTAAAATTAAAATTAAAATTAAAATTAAAATTAAAATTAAAATTAAAATTAAAATTAAAATTAAAATTAAAATTAAAATTAAAATTAAAATTAAAATTAAAATTAAAATTAAAATTAAAATTAAAATTAAAATTAAAATTAAAATTAAAATTAAAATTAAAATTAAAATTAAAATTAAAATTAAAATTAAAATTAAAATTAAAATTAAAATTAAAATTAAAATTAAAATTAAAATTAAAATTAAAATTAAAATTAAAATTAAAATTAAAATTAAAATTAAAATTAAAATTAAAATTAAAATTAAAATTAAAATTAAAATTAAAATTAAAATTAAAATTAAAATTAAAATTAAAATTAAAATTAAAATTAAAATTAAAATTAAAATTAAAATTAAAATTAAAATTAAAATTAAAATTAAAATTAAAATTAAAATTAAAATTAAAATTAAAATTAAAATTAAAATTAAAATTAAAATTAAAATTAAAATTAAAATTAAAATTAAAATTAAAATTAAAATTAAAATTAAAATTAAAATTAAAATTAAAATTAAAATTAAAATTAAAATTAAAATTAAAATTAAAATTAAAATTAAAATTAAAATTAAAATTAAAATTAAAATTAAAATTAAAATTAAAATTAAAATTAAAATTAAAATTAAAATTAAAATTAAAATTAAAATTAAAATTAAAATTAAAATTAAAATTAAAATTAAAATTAAAATTAAAATTAAAATTAAAATTAAAATTAAAATTAAAATTAAAATTAAAATTAAAATTAAAATTAAAATTAAAATTAAAATTAAAATTAAAATTAAAATTAAAATTAAAATTAAAATTAAAATTAAAATTAAAATTAAAATTAAAATTAAAATTAAAATTAAAATTAAAATTAAAATTAAAATTAAAATTAAAATTAAAATTAAAATTAAAATTAAAATTAAAATTAAAATTAAAATTAAAATTAAAATTAAAATTAAAATTAAAATTAAAATTAAAATTAAAATTAAAATTAAAATTAAAATTAAAATTAAAATTAAAATTAAAATTAAAATTAAAATTAAAATTAAAATTAAAATTAAAATTAAAATTAAAATTAAAATTAAAATTAAAATTAAAATTAAAATTAAAATTAAAATTAAAATTAAAATTAAAATTAAAATTAAAATTAAAATTTTATTGAAAAAGTACAGCCAACACAGTAGTCAACTGAGGGAATATTGAAATTCATCCAGCCACGAGTCAGGACACCGCAGTGAGCTAATTAAATTAGCCAATCACCACACCGTCACCAAAGGACACATCGCAGGAAATCGGAACCACTGAAATTAGCAGGCGAACATATAACTTTAGCAACGAGTCGAACTGAGGACCAAGTGAGGAGCGAATGGATAGACGCAGGAAATCAGAAATAGTGGAAATTAAAGCGACATAGTGTAGTGTTCAAGTGGTCCCAAAATAACCTTCCTAAATCCTTGCAATGCAATTGAACACTCCAATAGCAACCGCAATTCTTATTCTGTTGCTATCGAAGCGTCATTCACTGGGTCGTGTTATCCCCAACCTTTCCTAATCCTTTCAGTGCAATTGTATGCTCCAATTGCCACCGTAATTTTTATTCAGTTGCTATCGAAGTGTCATTCACTGACTCCAAAAACTCAGCCACGAACACACAATTCACGCCCACTGTTGAAGAATAAATCTTGCAACCTAGTAACTCGCTTCTGATACCACATCCAGGACGAATTAAAATAAAAGGACACCAACTATCAAGGACGAAATTACCCCATATAAACCAGGCCCCTGCCAGGATTTGGTGATATTTTCCATTTACATTTTATTTATCGTAATATTATTATTATATATATATATATATATATTTATGCGTAGTGTGCATTTAAAGAAAAAAACAATTGGTTTAAATTAAAAGAAGTTTGGATTAATTATTTCGGTCGGTGGTTCAAAGTAAATTTAATAAATAAATTGAATCCAAATTATAAGTTTTTTTAAAGTTAAAGTAAAATCAGTGTGTTTAAATTAAAAGAAGGTTGAATTGATTATTTCAGTCGGTGGTTCAAAGTAAATTTAATAAATAAATTAATCCAAATTATAAGTATTTTAAAAGTTAAAGTAAAGTCAAGGCAGTTAAATTAAAAGAAGTTTGAATAAATTAATTCGACCGGTTGTTTAAAGTAAATTCTGTAACATGACGTTACAAATATTATATACTTTTAATACACTAAATAAATTATAATATTAAATATTATCGATGTATATATTCATATTATATCACTTTAATATTCCTACTTATTATTATAAATATAAAGACGTTACAAATATTATATTTTTATACACTACGTAAACTATAATATTAAATGTTATCGATATATATATTCATATTGTATTACTTAAATATTTCTACTTATTATTATTAAAGCAGCAATAACACACAACCGCACTACGACACCAGACCATAGAAACAAACACACGCTACATACCTACTCAATAAAACTAATTGACAACACACAACCGCATTACTGCATAAGCCACTAATTAATACGCACACAACCTATCTATGCATAGCCAGGCAGGCCAAGGACAAAACTGAACGTATAATTCCCAACTGGTTTTCTGTCCATATCTAATAAAAGGGCGACACAAAACCAACCAAAGCAGCATTACTTCAGGTAAGCTCAAAGTAGTAACTCTGTGGCGAGCCAGCTTACTGGCTCTTCCTTTAGAGTCTCTGCTTGAGATGTCGCACTTGCGGTGAGAACCAATACTTGGTTCATCCAACGCAGTCGGCATACTCTACATTTTTGGTCGCAGTGACTCCAATGGCGAGCTAGCTTGCTGGTTCTTCCCTTTGAGTCTCTGTTTGAGATGTCGCACCGGCGGTAAGAACCATCTTTGGTTCGTCCAACGCAGTTGGCATAGTCTAAGGGGGGTTTGCTTGGGTTTTGGCGCCAGGACTAGATGGCGAGCCAGCTTGCTGGTTCTTCCCTTTTAGTCTCTGTTCGAAACGTCGCACTTGCGGTGAGAACCAGTCTCCGGTTCGTACAACGCAGTCGGCATACTTTTGTTTGTTGTTTTGATTATTTTATCTCGGCCGCAGTAGCTCAATGGCGAGCCAGCTTTCTGGTTCTTCCCTTTGAGCACCTGTTTTAGACGTCGCACTTGCGGTGAGAATCAGTCTTTGGTTCGTCCAACGCATTCGGCATACCTTTATTAAATTGTTTATTGATTATATATATTTGCATGGTGCGAACTTCATAGAGGTTTTTCCACCATGATTGTCTCTAAAAATATTAAATTTGAGCATTACTTCAGGGGCCCTGGCAGGATTCACCGATTCACCGATTTACCGATCTACCGATTACTGAATACCGATCTTCGCTTTAGGGGCCCTGGCAGGATTCACCAAATTACCGATCTACCGATTACCGAATTACTGATTACCAATTCACCGATTTACCAATCTACCGATTACCGAATACCGATCTTCCGATTACCGATTACCTATTCACCGATTCACCGATTTACCGATCTATCGATTACCGAATACCGATTGACTGATCACCGAATTATCGATTGCTAATCCACCGATTAACCGAATACCGATTTTGCCATCAGCTGGACCCACAACCTCCAACCATTCGACCGCCTACATTCACTTTTACCCAAACTACTGACGTCACGCTGCATTAAGTATTTTTAAAGAGAATATATCAATAAAATACAAAATTATAATATTAAACCAACACCGACTGCGTTCTTATTTGATGAAAGTTTGTGGATCTTTCACTCGATCCTGGCAAGGCTGAGCTGACCTCAGCCAGAAGATAAAACCACTGTTACAAATGGCACCCGAACAGGGACCAAACTCCAACGCCGACTATGGAAAAAAATCACCAGCCACCCACGACAAAGGAGTAGGTCAAACGCAAAATAATATTAATATGCAGCAGCCGCCTGACGCAACAGCCAACTCTGGCTTTTCACAGTCAAGCAAGGAAACTCAGTATTTAACAGCAGACTCAGTCAGCTGGGTATACCTATTAAAAATGGAAATGACCGATGAGTACGAATTGTAAAAAAAGGATGAAGCAAAAACCAGCCGTCAACACCCAACCTTCTATCTAGGCGAAGACATGTCCTACAATAAAAGCACCCACTGTTGGCGATGTAAACAATATGGTCACCAACGCCATCATTGCAAGAGCACACAGAAAATACTCTTTTGCTCTTATTGTGGCAAAGAGGGCGTTTTGTAAAATTCCTGCAAACGTACCACTTCTGACGCCACTGCATCAGTTGTATTCTTTTTCTTATTTATTTTTTTGGTTCATTTTATTATTTCAGTATTTTTGATTTATTTTATTTTGGTTTATTTGCTCGATTAATCAAAACTCATTATCATTTTTTCCCAACTCCTTTTTTTTCCCCTATCCCATGTTCTCACCTCATACTCTCAACTGCATGGGCCATTGTTAATCATTCTTCTTCTCTGTTTCGTTTTTAGACCCTCAAGATGGAACGCAAACTAACGCGACCAGTCGCGCCAGGCAAAATCACTTCAGTACTGCGCCGAACAAGTAAACCTGTGGTCCATGTGAAAATTCTCAACGAGACGCAAGCAGAATTGTCGTGCTTACACTACAAGAAAAAAATAATTTTCATCAACAGGCAACTGACACAGATCCAGATTCCACACACACACCCTGAAATATCACCACCTACCTATAACTATTATTGTATTCACCGTTATTTAACAATATTTTTTTCTCCCTTTTTCCCTTCATTCCTTTTTTTATATATCTTAAATATCTTAAATCTTAAATATCTTTATTTATTTATTATACATAAAGAAATCCTCCTAAGTGGGGGGAGACTGTAACATGACGTTACAACAATTATATACTTTGTATAACCTAAATAAACTATAATATTAAATATTATCGATGTATATATATATATTCATATTAAATCACTTAAATATTCCTACTTATTATTATAAATATAAAGACGTTACAAATATTATATTTTTATACACTACGTAAACTATAATATTATATATTATCGATATATATATATACCGATTACCGAATACCGATCGACTGATCACCGAATTATCGATTGCTAATCCACCGATTAACCGAATACCGATTTTGCCGTCCGCTGGACCCACAACCTCCGACCATTCGACCGCCTACTTTCACTTTTACCCAAACTACTGACGTCACGCTGCATTAAGTGTTGTTAAGGAGAATATATCAATAAAATACAAAATTATAATATTAAACCAACACCGACTGCGTTCTTATTTGATGAAAGTTTGTGGATCTTACACTCGATACTGGCAAGGCTGAGCTGACCTCAGCCAGAAGATAAAACCACTGTTACAATTCAATAAATAAGTTAAATATTTCTTCTAAAGTGAAATCCAATACAGTGTAAAAGTTATTATAGATCCTGTAGATCGATTATTTAATGAAAAGTTAGAGTAACAGTAAAATCATTTCAGTTAATTCGTTAATAGCTATGGTGAATCATCTCGATTGGTGATTTATAGTAAATTTCAAATAACTTTAAGTCAAATTATAAAAAAATCTTTACGTTTTTTGCCTGAAGCAAATAATAAAATCAATTCATTTTAAAATCACAAAGTAAATCTTTTGAGCAGTTACTTAAGTAAATTTTAACTAATCGATTTACTCCCAAATTTATAAATAGGCCCATACATTCATTTAATCGAACAATTAGACACTACGCACTTAGCCTTTCGTTTCTTTATTGTCATTGAAATTATTAATTAATTAATTCACAATTGAATTAATTACTATTATAAAATGTTACTGAATTTTGAGAGATAGGGAAAACCAAACCAATCAGATACAGGATTTGTGAATTAATTATTGAACATTTGATATTTTGTAAAGATTTTATTACGTCAACTAAAGACTGACCAATAAAATTGTAACGTTTGATTGAACCGAAAGTGTTTTGATTTAGTGTCCATAAATAATAGATAAGATAAATTTTGGAACGACAGCCACTTTGCTGTCCCAGCTATAGACGCCGGTAAGGCGGTACGTTACATGACGCCCGAGCAGGGACACTAAATCGATTAAGTTAATCAAACGTTATACAAATTAGGGTTTTGGTTATTGCCAACAATTACCCCAAAACAATAGGGTCTTACGAATTAGACATTTGAATAACAACTTCGCGTTTATTTATAACAAAGGTGTACATCCTGACACTAATCCATTTTGAAAAAGTCTATTTCATTAATTTCGAGGATATTTAATATTTTAATTTTTTTTTGGGAAAATTTTCAGCAGGTAAAACCAGGTAAGGCTTATATTGGAGGCCAAGAAAAGAAATCCAGGTTATAATTCGCACAGAAGCCTCTGTGGGGTTTTTCTGCTGTCGACAGGACCTGTAGAAAAAAATAATAGAATCTCAAAAAAATAAAAAAAAGAACAGATATATAAAGAAAAAAAAAAAAGAAGGATAGATAATAAACGGGTAAAGGCCCCAGAGAAATTTATAATAATTATATACGGTAAATAGCAATTTGGCTAGTTGATTAACATCCCGTCGTAAATCTGGTGAGGGTGAACGATAAGACACGCAGTATGGTAAGAACGTCGTGGATTCATGGGTTGCGGAAAGACGATCTCGTCGCATATGCGCAGGAATTTGAGTTTGAAGAGAGTGGTACCGTTGAGGAACCACGCAAACTTTTTGCGAGCTTTGCTACCGATGCAGAAAACGAGATGAAATGGGAACAGCACCTGCAGGAGTTGGAAGTAAAATACGCCGAACGGAGACCCATCTCGCCTCGACCTCCATAAGTGGCACCGGAAATGACGAACCAACCGGTTGACCCAGGGTGCCCGGAATTGCCCATACCCAGAGTGATGGGCCGACGAGAAGATTTCACTGGACATGGGAACGTCATCGACCAGGCCCGGAAGTTGGCCGTTAGATACGATGGTGGCCCCGAACCCTTAGATTTCATCGAAAGAGTGGAGGAACTGGCGGCGGTATACAACATTGATAAAGACAACTTGCCAAGAGTAATGCCAGAACTACTAAGAAATCACGGCCTAATTTGGTGGCGCAACCAGCATGCACTGTGGAGTACGTGGAGAAATTTCAAGACGCGATTTTTAACATTCTTTCTACCCATCCGATATTTTGAACGACTGGAGGACGAAATACGAGGCCGTCTACAACAACCAAGAGAGTGGTTTAAGGACTACTGCTTGGAGATATTAGACCTGATGCGGCATGCAAGCTTTTCCTAAAAACAAAAATTGGAACGAGTTTTTAGAAACTGTCAGCTTGATTACCAACTTTACATCAAATGCAAGGACTTCTCGACGCTAGACGGGTTGTTGGATATGGCAGAGGAATTTTAAAGCATAAAGGGAGGCACCGCCGAGGCCCTCCGGCTACCCACGCCCCGGCAACTAACTCAACATCGCATGGTTATACCTTAAGAAGACGCATGGGTCAATCTCGCGACCGCCTGTCGCCACTGTGGACAGAACGGCCATTTTAAACAGGATTGCAAGAACGAGTTCATTGCTTTCTGCTGGTTGTGTGGACGTCATGGTAGGCGCACAGACGAAAGCTGCTGGCAGCCGTCGGGAAACGCACAAGGTCCCATTCAGGACCGAAGGGAGAACGGGACCAAGGCAATTACACACCCGGCCAGCCAAAGTTTCTAAATCATGACCAACACCGAATCTATGCCACGGTCAAGATCGGGATCTGCAGACGGAGGCAACAATCGACTCAGGCGCAACACGGAGCTTCATAAGTCAAACCTTAGCAGAGACTTTAGGATCGGTAGGATGCAGTCAGCCGACTCGAATAAATGTACTCATGGCAGATGGGTCCCTGGCTAGGGTAACCGAGATGCGAGAGGTGGAACAAAGGTACTTTCCGCGAAATCCTGCCATGCAGGAAATTATCAATAAGGAAATAGATGAACTTCTGCTTAAAGGATGTATAGAACCCTCTCGCAGCCCACATAGTGCGCCCATAGTATTGGTGAAAAAGAAGTCAGGAACGTGGTGACTTTGCGTAGATTACCGACAATTGAACGCCAAGTCGGTACCGGACGCATACCCGTTACCTCGAATTCACCATATTCTGGACCGCCTAAGAATCGCTCGGTATATCAGTAGTCTAGACTTGAAGAACGGCTACTGGCAAATACCAATGGAGCCTTCAAGCAAGAAATACACTGCATTCACGGTACCGGGTAGAGGACTGTTTCAGTTGCGAGTGATGCCATTTGGTTTGAATTTCGCACCAGCGACGTTCCAAAGGGCCCTCGACCAAGTAATTGACCCAGAATTAGAACCCTTTTCTTTCGCCTACTTGGACGACATTATTGTCACCGGAGGCACCAAAGAGGAGCATCTAAAAAACTTGAAAGAAGTCTTCCGCCGTTTGCGAGCCGCGAACCTAAAGTTAAATCCCGACAAATGCGAATTCTTTCGATCAGAAACCAAGTATTTGGGCCATGTTGTAAACGAGAAGGGAATTCACAGGGATCCTGACAAAATTGCAGCAATCCAGATGTTGACACCACCAACGAGCATTAAGGAGCTGAGACGCATACTGGGGATAGCCTCCTGGTACAGGCGTTTTGTGCCTGACTTCGCCACTATCGCTCAACCAATGACGCTGTTGCTTAAAAAAGGACGACACTGGAAGTGGGGACCCGACCAACAACAGGCATTTGATAATTTTAAAACCAAGTTAATGGAAGCGCCGGAACTAGCCTGCCCCGACTTCAACCAACCTTTAACGCTACAAACCGATGCGAGTGATTATGGACTCGGAGCCGTCCTGACACAAGAAATTGAGGAAGTCGAGAGAGTAGTAGAATACGCGAGCCGCAGCCTTATTCAGGCGGAGAAAAACTACATACCCACCGAAAAAGAGTGTCTAGCCATAGTATGGGGCATTCGAAAAATGAGGTGCTATCTCGAAAGTTACCGATTCACCGTCATTACCGACCATCTGTCATAAAAATGGCTTAATTCCATCCAGAGCCCGTCAGGCCGTATAGCGCGTTGGGCCCTGGAGTTACAGCAGTATAACTTCGAGGTGCAATACCGAAGAGGCAAACTCAATGTGGTCACAGATGCACTATCCCGACAACCATTAGAAAACCTACGAGTAGCCACCGAAGCTGTTAAAGACACCACCCTATGTACCTGGTTAGAGAGACGAAAGGCAGCTGTTCGTGAGGACCCCGAGAAATACAAAGAATATCTGGAAGTCGAAGGAAATCTTTACCGACACATCCCGAACCATATTGGCAACGAAGACGCCGCCCCATGGAAGTTGTGTGTGCCACGACCCCTGCGTGCCCGTGTAATGCGCGAAAATCATGACCAACCTAGCACTGGACATCTGGGCATACGGAAAACAATCACAAGGGTGGCAAACCACTACTATTGGCCGGGCCTATTTCGAGATGTTAGTAAATACGTCAGGTTCTGCAAGGTGTGCCAGAAATACAAAACGAGTCAACAAGCTAAAGCGGGGAAAATTTTATTTCGGGTTGCAGACGAGCCATGGGCGGTGATATGCGCGGACTTCGTTGGACCACTACCACGTACAAAACATGGCAATACGACGCTGCTAGTCTTCGTGGATAAGTTTAGTAAGTGGACCGAGGCAGTACCTCTACGGAAAGCTACCAGCGACAGCCTATTAAAAGCCTTCAGAGAACGGATACTAGCACGTTTTCGAGTACCCAAAGTTATCATCTCGGACAACCACATCCAGTTTGCTAGTAGATCGTTTGGAAAATATATGCATGAGACCGGCACAAAACAGCAATTTACCGCGCCCTATACGCCACAGGAAAATCCAACCGAGCGCGTCAATAAAACTTTAAAAACCATGATAGCTCAATATAGTCAAGAAAAGCAACAGACGTGGGACGAATATTTGCCTGAACTTACGCTAGCCATAAACAGCAGCCAGTTGGATGTGACCGGCTACAGCCCTACTTTCTTAGCGCAAGGACGCGAACCACGCCTCCCAGGTGCGCTCTATGATGAGGCTCCTTTGGGCACCGGACTCGAACCTCAATCACCAGCTGTCAAGGCAAAACAACTACAAGAAATATTTGACTTAGTACGCCACAAGCTTAGTCAGACCACCCAAGACCAGGCCCGTCATTACAACTTGCAACGTCGAGACTGGCAGCCACAGGTGGGAGATAAGGTCTTAGTAAAGAAACACCCCCTCTCCAGAGCGATCAACAGTTTCGCCGCAAAACTAGCACCAAAGTACGCCGGACCGTACCGTGTAGTTGGATTCGAGTCACCCGTCATCGTCCGTGTGCGGAAGCCAGGCGAAACACGAGTAAGCAGAGTCCACGTAAGCGACCTTAAAACCTTCTACGATGAAACCAACGTTAACAAACCTTAAATATTTCGTTCATGATGTTTGGCGGCAGCAACCGCCTTAACAACTGCAGAGGCAACTGCGTAATAAACTGCCTACGGACCGTGCTAACACCACCAAGCACTAGTCAAAAGGAGATGATAAGTCTGCGTGCCCACCACCGGTGGGCTCGAGTGGATAAATCCAGCACTAACGTGATCCCAAAAGGTCAATTAACCTTGACATGCGACACGCCAACGTCAAGAATTTTATATCCAACCAGCGACCATCAACTCGGCGGTGACGACCGCCTCAACAACCATCATCAGCGATGGCCATCGCGTTAACAAGGCCAAACGGACGACAACACTCATCGCCAAAAACTACAGATGGAAGGAAGGACATCTATAAGAAAATCTATCAGCAGCAGCCGCAGCTGCCGAAACAACTGCAACCAGAGATGGTAGGAACATCTATAAAAAATCCATCAACAACAGCCGCAGCTGCCGAAACAACTGCAACCAGAGATGGTAGGAACATCTATAAAAAATCCATCAACAGCAGCCGCAGCTGCCAAAACAACTACAACCAGAGATGGTAGGAACATCTATAAAAATCCGTCAGCCCACAGCCGCAGCTGTATAAACTGCATTAACATAAGAAACTTAGCGTAAGAATGTTAGCGTAAGTAAACTAACTACCTCGTAAAACACCGCCACTTCAACCACTGTCACCATGGGGTAAAATATTTTAAAAGCACCAACTCATAAAACGGAATTTATCCTCTCGAAACAAAAATATATCTAGTAAAACGCTCTCTCGTAAACTGAATAAAACTGCGTTTACCACCTAATTCTCGTAAGAAAGATTTTCTGGCTATCTAACTTTTAAAACCAGCCTCCAGTTACAATAACCTTTCACATTCTCTACTCTGTCAACCCTACAGGGTGACCTTTAATAAAACTGCACCCAACGGACGATAAAACACACTTCAGCACTGTAACACGCGGAGCTGACTGCCGACAACTATGCGAATACATCGGGGCACGCAAATCAGATTGGGTGAAGGGTCGACGTATCATCTCGACCACGACCATCGGCGACGTGAAATATCGGGGTGCTCATTTTGGAACGCCCTGCGGAGTAGGGAGGAAATGTAAGGACAAAATTTGGCGACAAATTTTACCTTCATATTTTGTCATAAAAATTTATAAATTTTTTTAGTGCGAACCTGTGCGGCGGCAGACAAGCCCAAAGAGCCAGAGAATTCTGCAAAATCACCTGCTGAAAGTTCGCCCACCATGAACTAGACGGCCAGAGCCGAATAAACACCTAGGCGAGTACCCAAGATGACCGTCAAGAGGGCTTGATGTCAGGATGATACACACCCTAGGTGTTTAAAGACCCACAAGGAAGCCAACCTGAGCTTCTGATCATCTAGGGTGCTTAAAAACATCGGAAAGTCGAAATTAAATATTATTCAGAAATCCCATAAAAGAGGATGTCATAGTATAAAATGTAAAGTAGGTGACGATTGGTCATTTGATTTAACTCTGCAAAATAACTAATAAAGAATTCGCAGCGAGTGCGAAAAACAAGGAGAAAATAATGTTGTTATTCATAAATGAAAAGTTGTCCTATCAAAAATGACCAGAAACTAACCCTTTTACTAAAATAAATAGGACATTTAAATGGGACAAAACAAAAAAAATGGCATTTTTATCTTATAGGGATTTATTACGACCTTCAGGGTAAGTTTCCTGTAGAAAAGCATAGGGAAAAATAAGTTAGGCCAAGCCAGGCAAAGATATCAAAATCAAAAAGTAATCAAAAGTAATCAAAAAGTAATCAAAATGTGTAGAAAAAATTAATTAGACCCATAGCCGATGTAGGGTTAATAAGGGCATACATAAAATTAGGCGCAACAATTAGGCGAGGGGGAAAAGGGTTAAGTTCCATAGCGTAATTGTTCAATATTCCCACCTACAGAGAGGCAATAATCCAGAATCTTCTTTTTCTCGCACACACATCACAAGACGTCATCCCGAGTGAGAGAACGCCAATCTGTAGTCGACATCACGCTCTGAGAGCCGCTCACACAAGAATCATGGCGGCTAAAAACTTCACCATCCTGTTCTGAGAGCCACTCACCAAACAATTATGGTGACCATAAAACTTCACCATCGTGCTCTGAGAGCCGCTCATAATAATCATGGCGGCTAGCAACTTCTACATCCGGTTCTGAGAGCCACTCATATAACCATCATGACGGCTATGATATTCACCATCATGCTCTGAGAGTCGCTCACCAAACAACCATGGCGACCATAACATTCACCACCGTACTCTGAGAGCCGCTCACATAACAATCATGGCGGCTATAATATTCACCATCATTCTCTGAGAGTCGCTCATTAAACAATCATAGCGGCTATGATATTCAACATCGTGCTCGGAGAGTCGCTCACCAAACAACCATAGTGACCAATACATCCACCACCTTGCTCTGAGAGTCGCTCTCATAAAAATCATGGCGGCCATTAAAACACACCCATACTATCACACGGCAGAGCGACAGATCACGCCATGTGAACTCCATCATATTCAAGCCGATGATTGCATGACTACGAGAGCGAGGGAGATGGAAATACTATCAGCAACAACAGAATCAAAAAAGGCGGCCATTAAAATTTCACCCATACTATTACACAGTTGAGCGACAGATCACGCCATGTGTGGCCCCAACATACTTCAAACAGCAGTAGGGTAACCACGAGAAGAAGCGAGAGGCAAACATTAACAAAACCTAAAAACAACAAGAGAGAGTATCTACCACTATAATCGTGACGGTGGTACATAGATTGCACAGCCAGAAACAGATGGCTGTCACTATAAAAGACCGAACAGAAGAGAAATCGAGGTTCAGTCAGTTGGATTTCATCAGTGAAGTAAGTTACAAGAAAAGTTAAAGTCAACTTTATTGCAAAAGTACAGCCAATACAGTAGTCAACCGAGGGAATATTGAAATTCATCCAGCCACGAGTCAGGACACCGCAGTGAGCTAATTAAATTAGCCAATCACCACACCGTCACCAAAGGACACATCGCAGGAAATCGGAACCACTGAAATTAGCAGGCGAACATATAACTTTAGCAACGAGTCGAACTGAGGACCAAGTGAGGAGCGAGTGGCTAGACGCAGGAACTCAGAAATAGTGGAAATTAAAGTGACATAGTGTAGTGTTCAAGTGGTCCCAAAATAACCTTACTAAATCCTTGCAGTGCAATTGTACACTCCAATAGCAACCGCAATTCTTATTCAGTTGCTATCGAAGCGTCATTCACTGGGTCGTGTTATCCCCAACCCTTCCTTATCCTTTCAGTGCAATTGTATGCTCCAATAGCCACCGTAATTTTTATTCAGTTGCTATCGAAGTGTCATTCACTGACTCCAAAAACTCAGCCACAAACACACAATTCACGCCCACTGTTGAAGAATAAATCTTGCAACCTAGTAACTCGCTTCTGATACCACATCCAGGACGAATTAAAATAAAAGGACACCAACTATCAAGGACGAAATTACCCCATATAAACCAGGCCCCTGCCAGGATTTGGAGATATTTTCCATTTACATTTTATTTATTGTATTATTATATAATATATATATATATATATATTTGTGCGTAGTGTGCATTTGAAGAAAAAAAACAATTGGTTTAAATTAAAAGAAGTTTGGATTAATTATTTCGGTCGGTGATTCAAAGTAAATTTAATAAATAAATTGAATCCAAATTATAAGTTTTTTTAAAGTTAAAGTAAAATCAGTGTGTTTAAATTAAAAGAAGGTTGAATTAATTATTTCGGTCTTTGGTTCAAAGTAAATTTAATAAATAAATTAATCCGAATTATAAGTATTTTAAAAGTTAAAGTAAAGTCAAGGCAGTTAAATTAAAAGAAAGTTTGAATAAATTAATTCGACCGGTTGTTTAACGTAAATTCAATAAATAAATAACTTAAATATTTCTTCTAAAGTGAAATCCAATACAGTGTAAAAGTTATTATAGATCCTGTAGATCGATTATTTAATGAAAAGTTAGAGTAAAAGTAAAATCAGTTCAGTTAATTCGTAAAAAGCTATGGTGAATCATCTCGATTGGTGATTTATTGTAAATTTCAAAGAACTTTAAGTCAAATTATAAAAAAATCTTTACGTTTTTTGCCTGAAGCAAATAATAAAATCAATTCATTTTAAAATCACAAAGTAAATCTTTTGAGCAGTTACTTAAGTAAATTTTAACTAATAGATTTACTCCCAAATTTATAAATAGGCCCATACATTCATTTAATCGAACAATTAGACACTACGCACTTAGCCTTTCATTTGTTTATTATCATTGAAATTATTATCATTAATTATTATTGAATTAATTACTATTATAAAATATTACTGAATTTTGAGAGATAGGGAAAACCAAACCAATCAGAGACAGGATTTGTGAATTAATTATTGAACATTTGATATTTTGTAAAGATTTTAAAACGTCAACTAAAGACTGACCAATAAAAATGTAACGTTTGATTGAACCGAAAGTGTTTTGATTTAGTGTCCCAAAATAATAGATAATATAAATTTTGGAACGACCCCTGGACAGCCACTTTGCTGTCCCAGCTATAGACGCCGGTAAGGCGGTACGTTACACTGCGCACATTCACTGTGCAAGAAATTTTTTCGTTATGGTTCGTATTCATGTTATCACAACTAGTTACTGGATGTAATTGTGGGTTCATACGCTGACCCATACTTCCTTGTATATGACCAGATTGGCTTGTAATACAAGCGGTAGTCATCGTAGGTAAAACTAAATTATTATTTGAGAATGAGAGTCGGGATGGACGCTGGACGACAGTTTCAATATTCCGAAATATTGAACCCGACGATTCGGCGATATGGGTTGGTATAGTTGAGGACATTCTTCGTGCTTCAAACTCCGGAGCGGATGAAAATACGTATTCTACTAAACTTTTATTTTGCATATCAGCAAACGATTTTTCTAAGTTTCTCAACCTCAATAACACTGAATTTTCGTTCGCGGTATTAAATTCCTCGTTGCTCCAGTTTTCTTCAAGACGTTGAATTAGCTGGTTTTTAGTGCCAGACGTTGGAAGACTCGCTTCCTTGCACTTCTTTTTTAAAACGTCCAAATTTAAGTCACGGAAATTCATCTTTGTTTATATATATTATATAATTTTTTTTCCACTTTGTGCTTTCTGTCAAACTGTCAAACTACACAAACTGTCATTTTCATGCACTCTCGTAATCTTTGTTTCGTTTCTTTTCTCTATTATGTTATAGAGTTAACGAAATAGACATAGCATGGATTGATTATTGTCGCAGCAGTGTTTATTATTTATTCTCCTCGATTTTTTTTATTTTTAATTTATTATACTTAATTCAACGGCGAGAAAACAACAATCAAACACGAAGTGCGAACGAAAGGGATTATTGATTTTATCGTTGAATTCACTTTCACAAAACAGCGAAAAGTAAAACTAAAAACATAACGACGGCGGCACTGAAGAGAAATTCAAGAGCCTTCGGTGGCAACGAGCGGCTAGCCACAAATTTTTTTTCAAACTTTAACGAAAGCAAGGAAATATATGTATGTATACGTATAACGACCGGCTAGCTACAAAGTTTGTCAAGCTTTAACCAAAAAGGGGAAAATATATATACATATACATACAAATATATATAGAATATCGGAATCTTAAAAATTACGCTACCAATTTTAACGGCTAATCGGACTTTACTTGCAATATTATTTGTTTAATTCTTTACACAGCTGTATTATGTTCACAGATTTTATTTTCTATTTTGTTTGTAAACATTTCAAGAAAGACACATTTTTATCGAGACCGCACTTATATGTCAGGGGCTTCATATCCCACTTCTGAAGTCGTAAAACACTCAAATTCCGAATGTCCAACAATCAAACACTAAAAGTCTAATTCCACAAACATTCATTTATTGGTCCATCCAAAGTTTTCTTTTTTATTAAAATATTGGTTATTAACAATGAAACACGACAAGATGATGCGACCGACCGCTTTCGACATCAATATCTTTCTCCTCTCTTCTATTCTTCCGGGTTGCCATCTTGACCAATCAGCTCAAGTGGCCACATAACTCCTCTGTCACGTGACACACTGGATCAACTTTCAGTGCCAGCAGCTGGCCATTAGTACAACGACTATATTCTGGGGAATACCTCGTTGTGAGTCACGTAATGACATTCAGCAAGCCGCATTTATAGCAATAAATATTCTGCTCCAAGGCCATTTGAATTTATTGGCCCCAAAGTTTGCGCTGCTGCCACTTCTTCGATTACTTCAATATTGCTGTTGTCTTCGTTATCATATTCACTCTTCATTAACAGCTTACGTGACGTGGATAAGTACTGTCATGATTATGTTGAGCGACGCACGTGTCACGACGTGGGAAAGTACGTTCTACCGCTATGCTAATATGATCCACGGAATGCGCAGCTATCGGATACACGTTTCGGCCTATTTGCTCCTTGACGTTCGTCTTTATAATTTTGACGATCTCGTACTCTGGGATAGGCTGAGTCAATCTGTATCGCAGCTTCCATATTTCCTGGGAAAAATGCATCTATGGTTTCATTCGGTTGCTGCTTCCTCTCGGTTTGTGCGGTATTGTCGCAAAATGGAATGCCGTAACGTTTGCCAATCCGGTACGTGGTTCGTTTTCAAAGAGCCAGTACCACTCTTTGGCCTCACTGGTCAATATCAGATGAAAAACTCGCATTATTTCAGCCCAGGCACTATCGTATTGCCTCTGAAGATGTACAAGACGAAATATAAAGTCTTCTACAGATGTACTGTTGCTGCGCCCATGGACAATAGGCCCCACTTATCAACCTTGATGTTTCCATAATTTACGCTGCTATGGATCGGAGTTGCGACATCGTTTTGAAGACGCGCAAAAGTAGGTGGCTGCTTCGATTCATCTCTGTGGTTGGAAAACTGGTACCTATCCGTTGGATCTTGGTTTGCTCCATATCGATCGATTTTCAGTTTACCGTTTGCAATATTTTATAATGCCCGAATTACGCCTATTCATTTCTATATCTACCATATGAGGATTTTCATTTTCGGCAAAATATTGGTAATATTGGCTGCATCATTGCTTTCAATTCTTCCATGACCCCCTCTGGACCTACCCGAATCCCTCCTTCAATTTGAGTCGTTATTGACCTATCTAACGAAGTATTCACATCTTTACACGCCTTGTCTATTAAAATATTTAAACGTGCGCTATCTTAGTTAACATCCGGAAATACCCCGCTATTAGTAGCTCTTGGAGGAGAGAAAGCTAGATTTGGTGGAAAGTCTAGGTTCCCTAAACTTTTTGGCCTTGTGCCCTGTTTCTCAAAGCGTGACCTAGCACTCTCTTCACTATTTTTATTTAGCGTCGTAATTGAGTTTGATAAATCGTGAAAGTTACTCTTATTTGTTTGAGCCTCTGCTCCAGCCGAACTCTGATTACTTTCCATATTATTACTTTTAGTTTAGTTTAGTTTAGTTTATTTAAAAAAAATTGTTGACATATAAGAATAAATCTTTTGCATGCCGCATTTGACAATAGAAATAACAACATCAAAAATAATTAAAAACAAATTAAAAACTATTACATTATTATGATACTAAAAAATAACTCGAATTTACAAAAGAAAAATTATTATCAAACCAAAGAATACAAATGTTATTTAGGGAAATAAAATAGCACAGTAAGAATAAGAAGAATAGAAAAGAGGAAATTAGGAAAAGTATTCGAAGATTAAATGTTTAAAGTCATTCTTATTCTAAACAGTTTTGATACTATTAGGTAGTGAATTCCACGACCTTATAACACTGACGAAAAACAATCTACTAGAGTTAACGAAATTATATCTAGGGATCACAAGGTTCATGCTTCTGCTTGATCTGCAAAATTTTACTTTATTAAAAAGATACGCAGGACATCGAGTGTAAATAATCCAGTGAAGAAAAATGCAATGTCTCGCTTTAAGGTATTTAAATAAACAACAGCCAAGTAATTTTTTGCAATACATGGAGACATGATCGAACCTTCTTTGACCATAAACATATCGGGCTGCATTATTAAAGGCGACCATAAGCTTATGCGACGACCGTGAATCAAGATTACAATACACGACTTCAGAGTATGTCATTATCGGCATCAACAGCTGCAATACCAGTTTTTTTTTAGTTTCAACGGGCACAAAACTCGATGTCATTCGAAGATTACGAAGAACATAGTATATTTTTTTTTATGCAGGAGTTGATGTGATCACAACATGATAGAGATGAGTTTATACGAAAACCAAGATTGGTGACTTTTGGAGGTATTGTTTTTATAGTTTTTAATTTGTGGTGGCAAATGGTTCAAATCAAATTGAATATGCCGTCTTTTAGAAGCCGTTCGTTTATTATTTGCCTTCATTGGGTTAATGAGATTAGTTCAAAACGACATTAGTCAATTGGAGACTTTTTGTGCTGGACTGAAATTCTTCCAAAGTTCTGATTTCAACAAAATTTATAAAATGTATATGGCTTTTCGTATAGGTTTTTATTCATAACCGGGTTTTTCTGGATAATTGCTTTCGGCATATTTTTATTTTCTTTTCTGCATAAACACTCTCTCTGAAATGTGTTTGGTTCACGATTTTTCTGAGTCGGCAAACTAATTCAAATTTGCAGCACTTGGTTTTTTCTTTGAATGTTTTACCCCTGAGCTAAAGACAAAACAAATAAAAAAGTTTCAAAAAATAAAAATAAAACATTTTCTGACACATCTTTTCTTCACGCAATACGATTAATTTAATTATTTATATAAACTCATATAAGTTACTGCGCAACATAAATGTTACAGTTTCAAGGTTTTATGCAATTTTATTGTAATTACTGCTAGTTACCGGCAACCAAACATAATCACCTTTTTAAAATGTTCTTACATTTGTAACTAAGCTTCAAATTAAGCTATTTTAGCTCGTTTCTACTGAAATTATTATTGATCAAAAATTCAATAAAAATTCGATTGAAGCAATTTTTTATTTTGCCAAATGACCGACTTTCGATTCATGATTCCTCAAGGCATTCCTAAGCAAGCGCAATTAGCTTTGAGTTTATGTACTCTGGCTAAGTCATCTCTAGTCAGGAATACTTTGAGGTAGCACGATCAAAGTCTTCACGATCAAAGTCTGCACTTATTTTATTCAATTTGGTGCCATACTGTTAAGGCTCTAATTTGGTTTGTAATTAAAAAAAATTAATAAAAAAATCATTTTAAATGGAAATGGAACACTATTGTTTCCTTAGCTCACAGTTTTTAATCTATGGTTTTTCGGGACACTCCTAAGCAGGCGCAATTAGCCTTGGGCTTAAATACTTTGGCTAAGTCAGCACTTCTCATGAATACCCCGAAAAACACGATAGAAAGCTGCTCTTAATTTTTTGATGGGGTACCACATTGCTTGCTACGTATCCTCTTTGTATCGGAAGAAACTGAAATAAATAATTAAAACAAATAATACCTAAAAGATACAAACCAAAAAACATAAAAAAGACCTCAATATCCGCTCAAAATCTGTGAACCATCCAAACATATGCATCTGAAGAGAGAAAGATAACAAGGTTTTCGTAGTTCTTTCATGCACTTTTCCAACCATGGTTATCTCCGGTAAGCATCTTCTTGATAACCCCAATACCAAATCGTAATAAATTCGCCTTCAGCTATCCATTCTACCCTTCATGAATACCCCCATACTCCAGCCCAACTTATAAATTTAAACCATAATTTTTTCTGATTATTCACGTTAAATTTTTTTTTCTTTTGTTTATTTACAGAACTAATCTATTCTTTTTCCAGGCAAATCGACGATTTGTTGACTTACGCCATTACGAATGAAATTCATGCGCAAACAAAACATGGCCACATGAAAAGGATTAAATAAAAATTTCAACACTAATATAAAACTAATTTTCTAAAAAGAATAGGAAAGAAACGGAAACTGGAGGCGAACCTTTACAAGGTAACATGTCTGACTGTCTCAAACTGGCGAGGCCAGCATAATCCTTGTGAAATCGACTCAAGTCAACTCAAACCTCCACGTGGTGTTTCCTGGGTAAATCGCGCTTGGTGACCTCAACGCTAAGGTGGGCAGGGAAAGTATATTTGGTCCAACAGTAGGAAAGTTCAGCCTCCACGACAACATCTCCGATAACGGAATGAGGCTGCTTGACTTCACCGCAGCACGAAACATGGTCGTAAGTAGCACTAGATTCAAGCATTCCAATATTCATAAAGTCACCTGGATTTCCCCTGATAAAAAAACCAGAAATCAAATTGATCACGTTTTGATCGACGGAAGGCACTCTTCCAGTGTATTTGATGTACGCACGATCCGTGGTGCAAACATTGACTCGAATCACAACCTTGTCGCAGCCAAGATCCGTAGACGTCTTTGCGGAGCTAAGAATGCACGCCACACTACACAGAGAAAGCTAGACGTCGAAAATCTAAAATCGAAACAGACAGCCGAAGCTTTTGCCACTCGACTCTCACTCCTGATTCAAAGCACTCCTCCAATCGATGATATATGCGCGCAGTGGATACACATTTCCAACTCCATGCGTGCGGCTGCGGAAGAGGTGATTGGCTACCACCGCCCTCGCCGAAACCAGTGGTACAACCAGGAGTGTCGCGACGCTACTCCAGAGAAAGACGCCGCCTACAAAGCCACCATGCAATCGGTTGTAACGCTCGCTGCTAAGGAGCTATACAAAGAAAAGAGGAGGGAAGAGAGACATATTTTCAGGCGGAAAAAAAGAGAGATAGAAAAGCGAGAGCAGGAGAAGATTGAGATGTATGATGACAGGAATGCGGCCCGAAAATTTTTCCAAAAAATAAGACGCCTTGCCGATGGTTTTAAAACCGGGCCTCTTCCTGCAAGGATGAAAACGGAAATCTAGTGACAGATATCCAGAGTACACTGACATTATGGAGGGAACACTTCTCTAAGCTTCTAAATGGCGACGCTGAAAACATCCCGCCAATAGAGATGATATTCCGGAAACCCCAATTTCGGATGACAACGTCGAGGTTCCGCTGCCCAACTATGATGAAGTTCTGACAGCTATAGCTCGGCTTAATAATAACAAAGCCGCGGGAGCTGATGGCTTACCTGCTGAGCTGTTTAAGAATGGAGGCGAAGCTCTATTTAAATGCATTCACGAGCTTCTATGCAGAATATGGTAAAAAATGCATTCCAAACGATTGAAATCTCAGTGTACTCTGCGCAATCCACAAAAAAGGCGATCCCACTATTTGTGACAATTACCCTATTAATAAGCCCTATTAATATCGCATATAAGGTCCTGTCGAGCGTTTTATGTGAAAGATTGAAGCCCATTGTAAACGAACTGCTCGGACCTTATCAGTGTGGCTTCAGACCTGGAAACCACCATTAAAACAACCATCGACCAAATTTTCACGATACGACGAATCTTGGAGAATACTCAAGAAAAACAAGTCGACACTCATCACTTTTTTTCGACTGCAAAGCTGACTTCGACAGCCCAATAAGGAAACCTATACTCCACCATATCTGAGTTTGGTATTCCTGCAAAACGAATACGACTTTGCAGGATGGCACTGAGCAACACCAGCAGCGCACGAAATGAGGTTTCAGACTAGGTGATTCCTTATCGTTCAACTTTTCAACCTAATGATGGAAAAGATCATCCGAGCTGCTGATCTGAGGTGTGGTAGCACAATATTCTACAAGAGTGTTATGCTTATGCTAAGAGAGCGAATGCTAATCTGAGCATTCTCCAGATTAGAAAGAGTCAATTCGAATGGGTCTGGTAGTAAATGCAGATAAGACGAAATACTTGATGTCAACAAACAAACAGTCCCAGCGTTTTGGAACCCACGTTACGGTTGACAATACCTCCTTCGAGGCTGTGAAGGACTTCATCTATCTGGGATCCAGCATTAACTCAACCAACGAAATCAGCATAGAGATAAACGAAGAATAACTCTAGTCAACAGGTGTTACTTTGGGTTCAGTAGGCAATTGAGAAGCAGAACCCTCTCTCGATGAACTTAAATCACGCTCTATAAATCGCTCATCATACCTGTCCTACTTTATGAATCACAAACCTGGACGCTGAGCAGTTCAGATGAAAAGACTTTAGGAGCATTCGAGAGAAAGATTCTTCGTAAGATCTACGGACCAATCTGCGTCAATGGCGAGTACCGAATACGGTGGAATGATGAACTGTATGAGCTGTACGCTGACATTGACATAGTCAAGCGCATTAAAATCGAGCGCCTTAGCTGGCTAGGTCATGTTCAGCGCATGAAAGACGATGCTTCAGTGAAGAAGATATTCGATTCGGTACCCAGCGGCGGTCAAGGCAGAAGAGGACGACCGCATCTTCGTTCGAAAGACTAAGTAGACTACAACCTGACGAAGCTTGGAATTTCAAACTGGCACCAGCAAGCAAGAGACAAAAATGGCTGGCGCAAATTCTTAGATGAGGATAAGACCAACATACGGTTGTAGCACCAATTAAGTAAGTAATTCAGTATCTAAAAAGAATACGCATACAACAATTAGAAAAATAAACATAGAAATGGATAAATTATAATTGAATCAAATATAAACATACAAATAAAACTTAAATTCTTGACCTCAATTTACTTGGAAGAAATGAGGATCATATCACACCCGATAACCGATAACTTTAATAGGAAACGCAAAAAAAAATCTCAATATAAATTTCCCTAAGAGAGCTCTCTTAGGTCACGTATAACAACAGCAAATAGTTTTCTTTTTTTTACACTTTTTCCTCTTTTTTCTTATGTCTCTTTTTCTTTCAGATAAGTTTTTCTTTAATATAACATACCCGTTAAGGCGATCTATGAACTCTTCAAATATTCGTACAATCTCAACAAAATAAAATAATCAATGAAAATCACGTAAAAAAAACTTTTACATTAACGCAGTTAACTTACTATGAAATTTTTAAAACAAAGAAATTACCATAAATAAAATTTAAAACGAAGTAAGTATATGAATTGATTTAATCTTAATATTTGAAATTACTTTAATGACTCCTAATTTCATTTTGCAAATGGAGAAGCAGACATTTTTTAAGCGCGCGAAATCATTTCGTCCATTTTATTATTATTAACGAGATATTTTCTTACGGTGCCCGACGCCGCTGGCTGGGAACCACTGTCGTTTTATTGGTGAGTTTTCAAACCAATGACTTTTTGAGCAAAACCCAGAGTCTGCTTTTGGGTTTATACTATGTTCGAAACAACTTATACGGGTGAACTATTTCGGAAATGTTTATATATATATCGCTGCTTGTCTTATATGCCGAAAAAGTAATTGTAGCCGACTTATCTGACTTCCTAGTAATGCACTTTATTTCTCTTGCACTCTGGGAATACTTCAACGCTCATTTTCCTGTCTCGACTTTTCCTTGCTCTGCTGTTATTTCTGGTCCTGACCTCTTGACTCTATGGCTGACTATTTGATTAAAAATTCCCTGAATTGAAATATATTTATTTACTATCACTCTCAAGTTTAATTTACCTTATTTTCTTAGTTTTATCCTTTTGTTCTAATTTCATTAATTCTCCACTTCAAACTCTCCGTTTTCTATTTATAGCTTGCTGGTATTTTGGTTCCTGACAACAAATCTCGGCTTTAATCTTCGGGAACACCTTTTCCTGGTTTTATAATATTACAAAAGTTTTTACCAATTTTTTTAAAAATTTTCTAAATTTCTCTAATTACTTTAAAATTTCAATTTTTCACACCACTTGAGCTTATTAATCTTACGCTTTGCGATAAACTGCCCTTTCGATTTTCTTGAAAGTCTATCAAGGTCCAAATCACCTTATCGGGAACAGGACTTTTTCATATAGATACTTTTAAATTTTCTTCCCTATGTTTATAATTTTATTTACCTATGCTACACCTTGTTTATCATTTTCATATCTTATAAACCACCCTGTTTATAATTTCCACACTTCATCATCTCCGAAAATTTTAGTTAATTCTTCAATCACTCTTAGGCCTTTTACACATGGGGCAATTGAAAAGTAATGCTACTGCAACAAAAGTTGCTTACCAATGTATTTGTACCGAAGCCTTCATAGGAAACAACATGTGCACAACAAGTTGGCAACACGTTTGCGACCATTTCAATGCAACACAGCTTGCTAGATTTTGTGTTTTGTTTGACATCAGTAAAGATGAGCGATCCGGTGATTTTTCATGAACTGCGTTCTTAGTGGACGTGATTTTTAAATTGTCTTTCTTTGATATGGTGACCATGATCACGTTGTTTTATAACTACAGAAATACATTTCCAAGTATGTAGTTATGAGAGATGACACAAAAAACATTAAAACTCATATCAAAGTTCGCATGGTATGCTTACTTGACAGACAGAGACAATAAATTCTCGCGCAAAAAATATTACTGGTTACATCACAAATCGCTGCAAACGACATAAGACAAAAACTAAAAAAAGCTCGATCACTGTTTCCTATATTATTTGATCACCGCAGTTACCATTTTTCAACCACGGTGACTAAATCACCGGTATCAAAAAATCGCTCATCTCTAGACATCAGCTTGCTGCCGTTCTTATGTATGGATGCACCAAAATTCTATTTTGACTTTGAATCGCTTTAACTACTTTATTTTTTAATTCTATTCTGAACCTATGTTACTTCAATTAACAAGTATTTGTGTTGTCATGAATTTTTCAATGCTGCGTTGCAACATGACTTGCTCATGAGAAAGCATAGGTAGCAATTCAGTTTAAAATTGGAACGGCTTGCAACTTTTTAATCTATTGCGTTGTGGTTGCATTACTTTTCAATTGCTCCATATGTAAAAGGCCTTTGTCTGCTTTGCCGATTAGGGGCCCTCAAACGATACTACATGTCCATCCGACCTTTCAAGTCATCACACATGTAGTATCGTTCGTGTGCAAGAAATCAAGGCGGATAGACATGTCCGATGGAAGTTGAAAAATTTTGACTTTTTGCTACGTTCGTCCGACATGTAGTTCCGTTTGCGTGCGCGGCCATCCAACTTAGTACATTTTGCCATTTGATGAAAATTTTTCAGTGAAGCACATCTCGCGGCAAAACTGCTGAATGCAACAAATTTCGGCGCGAATTTTTTTTATCTTTACTTTGTGGTGGCTTATAATCTATAAAGGAAATATATGCAGATGAAAACAATAAACTCAGAAAATACTAAGTATCGTAATGTTTTGGCAATGCCACGCTGCTTTTGTGCGTAAAACTGAATAAGCTACAGTGAACAATTGGAAGCCTTAAAATTGATGAACCATGTAATTTTTCAACTGCATTTGGAATAATTTTACTTTAGAGCCCGGACACGAATATTTTTTTCTTATTTTTATTAAACTTTCTTGGGCCTCCTAAGCCTAAATATGAAAACCGAAATTGTCGCTCTCGTTTGGTTTAGGAGATAAAATTCGCGAAAGTTTGAAAATTCAGTGCAAATATTTAAGAGTGTTTAAGCTAATTTCCTCTTTCTTAATATAATGATGTATCTTAATATATAATACAAGTGATGAAATTAAAAGATAATTATATACAAAAGTACTGTAGACAGCGTAGCCGGCGTTTGACTTACTGAGGGTTGTAATCCCTAAGCAGAGACCGAAGGCCGCCCATTGAAAATAGGATTATATCCGGAATTACTCTAGACTTTAGACAGCATTTATAGTCGCAGCTATTGCTTCCTAAAAGGAAAACTAGCTTCAACAACCTTTAATATTTGCACTGAATTTTCAAACTTTCGCGAATTTTATCTCCTAAACCAAACGAGAGCGACAATTTTTGTTTTCATATTTAGGCTTAGGAGGCCCAAGAACATTTAATTAAAATATTCGTGTCCGGCGAATATATGTCGCAGCGAATTTTTCTTGTCTTTTAAATTATCCTTAAATTTTTACATTCAAATTCATGGAATTAATTTTTGTCGTTCTTACATTCGAATTCATGGAATTAATTTTTGTCGTTTTTATTTGAATCTAAAATGCATCTAAAATGTTGATGCAAAATAGTTGGTACACAATAAGAGTTATATCTTAGAAAGTAATTAATGGAATTTTATGGTTAATAGATTATTGAATAGGTAATAAAATAGCCTTTCTTTTTATACATATTTTGCTTAGTTTTGTTTATATATAGCAAAGATATAGCAAGTATTTTTTAGACCATTTTTCAACTTTAGACCATTATAACTTCTAAACCAGATGAAAGCGACCATTACTTTTGATTTGGAATTAGAAGGCCTTAATACATATGTTCCACGAAAAAAAGTGAAAAAATTCATTTCAGCTAAAGGTAAAATATGCCATACATTTGCTCCACAAAAAAAGTGAAAAAATTAATTTTTGCGAAAAGTTAAATTTTCCCAAAAAATTTCCTTATTCAATTTTTTTATAAGTTATAACAAAATTGCTTAATTTTCTCCATAGGAGTTTATGTTGGTGAATTTTATTAATTGCAACTTAAAAACGCGCCAATAATAAACAAGAACGTGGCAAATAAAAATGGCAAATGTTACAAATGTGAAATTTTGGAAAGAGTTCTTTGAACTATATAGAAGTTTGCCAGTTGATGTTGTAAAAAAAATAAACAATTTTCGTGGTTGCTATCGACGCGAGTTGAAAAAACTAAGAAGAAGCGAAAAGTCTGGCGCCGGCAGTGATGAAGTGTACGTGCCCTCACTGTGGTATTTTGATGATTTGGAGTTCCTTAGAGACCAGGAGTTACAAGTCGATGGCACTTCTTCGATGGACATCGAAAGTAGTCATTTTTATGACTCTGCAGCAGAGGTAATGTGGGTTCCAAAACACTCAGTGTTTAAAAATGCAATGGTACCCAATTTCAAAAGTATAATATAAGAAATTTATTTAAACTGAATTTGTTTAAAATTTGTATCCAAATATAATTGATCAAACTTAAATTATACATAGTGAATGAACCACTAATATATGCGATAAATTCAAAAGATTTACTTTCATGTTTTTGTTCATTAAAAAATAAAATTAATGTATGCGATAAATTCAAAAAAATTTACTTTCATATTTTTGTTCAATAAAAAATAAATTAATAAATATTCAGGCATATTCTGCATTCCACTTCCGAGTGGAAGTGAAATTAAATCATAATTAAATTTGATATATCGTTGCTTGAGAAAATAAATGTCGTATGTGAAAATTTTGTCATATGAGATTATTGAGAAAAGAAGGCTAAAAATATAAATTAATTTAAAAGAAAAAATATTCTTCAGAATTTCAGGCCTATTTGCAGATACATTTCACAATATATTACGAAATTTGTGTGGACTTACTGCTATTTTTTATAATTTACTAGCTGAACCCGGTGTGCTTCGCTACCCCCTCGTATAAAATAAAATTAAAAGTATTTATATATTTACAAAAATTTATTTATTTAATTTAATTATTGCAATGCTTCGCCTCTTTTTTTTGTTGTAAACCAATTAGAATTCAGCACTGAATCGCATGTAATTTGCTTCATGCTCCCCCTTTTTATTTTAAGACCAATCAAAAAGCAGCAATTACACAATCAGTTACAAATGGTGGAAGAAAGAGAATGGGGCTACCCACTATTTTAATTAATATGTATTTTAAATTTGTGGTAAAGCCGTTAATAAACGTAGTAACAAAGTAGGTGCAGAAGTGTGCATGGTCGAAAAATATTATCATGTAATAAGTATTCCTGAGTCAAAGCTGAACGCTGTGAAATTTTAAGATCGGTTATCAGTTCCAGCCTCCAATATATCGCAAACAAAGGGGCGTGCTCCGCCCACTTTTCTTTTGGTACGTATTTCTATTCATGCCAATACCATATATAGCAAATACTGCCGCCGTTGGTCAAAAAATGCCCAAGATATGACGGTTTTAAATTTTGGGTTATATGGGCGAGGCCACGCCCCTTCGTCCACTCACAACTTTATATAGTCAAGAATTTATTATTTCGTAAGAATATCCTATTGTGAAAATTTAATGACGATCGGTCCAGTAGTTAAGACTGCGATTTTTAATTTTCCTAAAAAGGGGCGTGGTCCCACCCACTTTTCTCCTGGTACGTATTCCTAATTATGCCAATACCATATGTACCAAATAGCATCAACGTAGGTCAAAAATGCCCAAAATATGGCGATTTAAATTTTTGGGTTATATGGACAGTGCCACGCCCCTTTGTCCAATAAAAACTTCATATAGCCTATTATTCTTTTCGGAGTCATAGTAAAATGCTGTGAAAGTTTCAGGAAGATCGGTCAAAGGGTTTGGCCTCCTATAAAGCACAAACAAACAAACAGACAGACATTCATTTTTATATATATAGATTGAAAGCAGTTTAATTATAATTAAAGTAAAATGGGGCGAAAAAGGGGGATTTGGTAATAAAAAAATCTATGGCTACCTTACCTGTAGATAAAAAGTATATAAAACTTTAGGTAAATACATATTACAAAAAAAGTATTTTGTATAGCAAACATTGTTAGTCGTATAAGTAAGTATCTGGAAGGAGCAAATTTGTACAGAGAACAAAAAGTTTAAAACTTAAATTTGGCAAGAAAAGGGGCGTGGAAGGGGGCGTGGCGTAAGAAATGTTTATTTCTACCTCGCTTGGAGTATAATGTGTACACAATTTGAAGTAAATCTGTTAAAAACTATATGGGAGCAATTACATAATTTAAAAAAGTGGGCGTAAAAGTGGGCGTGGTCGAAAAAAGTACCCTATTAATCATGCCAGAGTCCCAGTTAAATGCTGTGAAAATTTCAGGAAGATCGGTCCAGAGGTTTGGTCTCCTATAAGGTACAAACAAACAAATAAACAAACACACATTCCATTTTATATATATAGATAGCCCCCTATTCTCAATAATTTCAAAAATAAAAATTTTCACATACGACATTTATTTTCTCAGGATCACGATATGGTGATCTATATATAACTTTTTTCGTCAATACAATTAATTGTATTAATAAATTAAATTATATACAAAACGAAAAATGTGGCATGTAGAACACCATATATCGAATTCAATTACGATTTCATTTCACTTCCACTCGGAACATGTCTTTTTATTGGAATATACTAAACATTTGTATTTGGAAGTTTGTATACGTTATTAATGTATTCACAAAAGTTGTTTCTGGTTTCTTTGGCAATATTTGTATAATTGTTGCTTCTTCCACTGTTTGCATTAGTTAATGGTTGTTCCACCAAATATGTTGTTGTATTTTCGATGTCAGTACTTCGAATGTACGATGTAGGACTTTTTTTCCTTAAAAAATTGTGCAAATAACAAATTGCCAGAACTATTTGAGTTGTTTTTTCAGGGCTTAAGAGTATTGTGCTTAGTGGGACTCGAAAACGCGAAGCTATGATGTCAAATTTGTTTTCGACGACTGGCCTTGCTCGCGAAAGTCGTTTATTAAAATTTTCTCGTTCCAGGGTCAAACCGTTCATGCTGTATGGCTTTAAGAAATGTTCGTTCATCGAGAATGCATCATCAGCAACAAAAACAAATGGCAATTCTTTATGGAAACCAGGAATTTTAACTGGCATTGGAATGTGAAGTTCACCTTTTTCGAACTTCTCGCAAAATTTTGTTGCAGAGAAAACACCACCATCTGAGACTTTACCGTTGGCTCCAACTTCAACCATGGTGAACTCATAGTTCGCGTTAACAAGTGCCATTAAAACAATACTATACGTTTTTTTGTAGTTAAAATAGTATGCACCTGGCGGCTGCATTATATTGACGTGTTTGCCATCTATAGCCCCAATGCAATTGGGAAAATTCCACATGCCATTAAATTGAGATGCCACAATTTTCCACTCCTGCTCACTTTTAGGCAACTGAAAAGATAAAAGAAGCATATATTTATTGTTAAATTAACTTTAATTATATTTTATGAAATATTCTACACAGCTCATATATTTGCCATTTTTTATAATTTTAAAAAATGTATTATTATTTTGTATTATAAATATTTTTATTTATTTATAGGAAACAAATTCAATCATTTCATCACCGCCAAAACCAAAAAAGAGTGCAACTGACGTCAAAATTGAAAGAAATGAAATTCTTCTGAAGGCTGTCCAGCATTTGGAAAATAGTAAAAAAACTCCAGATGATGCAAATGTGTTCAGCGCAACGTGGGAAACTATGTTCCGGAAAATAGAGGCAAGACAACAAATTTTTGCAAACAAGGCAATTTTAGAAGTCCTTTATCAGGGACAACTAGGAAATTTGGACGAATTTTCCTACAAAATGTTTGAGAAACAAGAAATTCCAAAAAATTTTCAGTCGCCGAGAATGTCTCCGACTTTGCTATCTAGAAACTCTTTGTCACATAACACAGGAGATGATAATTCTTTCGATATGCCATCCAAAAATAAGCAAATGTTCCATAGAGTGGACTATTCAAACGCATTTAATTTCCAAACACGGCCCAAGATATCGAGAATGTCTCCAAATTCATTATCAACTAGCACGCCATCACCGTATTCCTCAGATGAAAGTACACTAGATCTTCAACAAACTAACAATCCTCCTATGAAAACAGTACAATTTACCAAAATAGTTCCCTCACATACATATGTTTCACAAGTACAGCCTAAAACGCCGAAAATGTGTTATACTCCAGTTCCAACCAGCACTCCGTCACAAAATGCTTTAGATGAAAATACATTCAACCTTCATCAAAATAATAGCAATGCAGCCAATTTCCGAAACATAAGATATTCGCAACAATTTAATCAACAACAATACCAGGAAGATGTGTCTGATGATATAGAGTCGGTTACATATGCTCGATCGCAAAGCAGTGAACACTCAAGAAGCGAATATAACAGCATGCAAGACCTTTTTTCGATCCCAATTACATATAACTACAAAATATCCGTTGTAAAAATTTTTAAAACTAAAAATTGATTCTGAGTTTAATTCGGGCTCAAGGTCACTTTTTGAATAAAAAAAAGTCTTATATATTTTTTAGTCTTATTTGTCCATATTGGTACGCAATAAAAAAAAACCAAAACAAAAAACCAATATAAGACTGCTTTTTTTTCAAAAAGTGACCTTGAGCCCAATTAAACTCAAAATCATAACTTAAGAGGTCGAAGAAATCATATTAAATGTAAAAATTTTAAAATCGGAGTGCACTTACGGTAAAAAAAAAATCCGACATAAAAAACTCAACCACTGAAAACTTTTTGGCATTTCTTGTTTCTCAAACAATTTGTAGACCCAATGCTGAATGATTTTTCGCGGGGAATTAGTAAAGTTAGTTTTAATTTTTAAGATAGCAGATAAAGATATCACATATTTTTAGTTTACACTCATGAATATTGATTGACAGTTGATGAACAAATTGGCATTAAAAATTTCCAGAATGTTTTTGAACTTTATCTTAAAAATATAAACTCCTTTTTCCAATTCCCCGGGAAAAATCCTTCAGAATTGGGCTGGTTGTCTTGGCTCTAATTTCCGGAACATAGTTTCCCACGGTGTGCTGAGCACATTTGCATCATTTGGAGTTTTCTATCGAATTATTAAGTCGGTTTTTTTAACGTGAATTTATCTAGTTTTATCTTCGAGCAAATCCTAAAATTGAAGTATTTTTAATTGCAAAATGCAAAGTATAAAAATGTTTAAATACTATTTAAAAAGTTTGAGAAATGTAAAAATTTTAAATCCTAAAATTAGAGTATGTATTTTCAAATGCAAAATATAAAAATGTTAAATACTATGTAAAAACGTTATTATATATAAATTAATTTAAAATCAAAAAACGGCAATTGCTATAATGTCATAAAGTTGCTTGGCTTTTTTTCTATTTGGGCTTTTTCATAAGTTCTGCATAATAGGATTACAAAAAAATGTGGGTAAAGAACTTCAAGCAAAATAAAAAAATTTATTTTTGCTGCGTTTTTTCAAACAATTTGCTATACTCTGGTAATTTGCTCAAAAAATCCACACTTCCTTCTTTCTGGTGTAATGTTGTTTTTGTTTTATATATAAAGTTTTGTTCCGGATTAGAGCAAATTGTTGAAAAAAGCAGCTATTGATTATTTTGAAATTATCCTGTTATGATATCAAACTTTGAATGCCAAGAAAAATTCGTAAGGTTAAACCAAACTGATACAGATCATGGTAGAACTATTTACCAGGTAGCATTGATAACTGCTTATTTTCTCTTCAAAAATAAAACATAGCCTGTATTTAAATTCTATTTTATTATGATACAGATTATGATGATGAGGATCTATTTGACTGCAAGACCACTTAATGTATTTTTCTCCACTTATGGTACTTATGATTGTTATTAGAAAAATAGTTTACTTGTTTTTTTTTATTTTATTAACTAAACTATGTTGACATAGATTTGCGATACACTCGAAAAATATACATTTACAGCCCTATTCTGTCAAAGTAACAATTTTGATTTTTAACAATTTTAAGACAGTATTTTTAACATTTCTATGTTTGTTGTAATTTTTTGTTTTCAAAACAAAATTTTAAGCTCAAAAACGATATTTTTTTAATGAAATTGTCACTATATAAAAAGCAGGTCACTATCTGAAAAAATTATTTAAATATTATAGCATGAAAACGCTTTGCAATTTGTTGCAAGGAATTGAATTAAATGAACCTTAATTCATTTGAAATTTATGAAAGATTCAACAATATTTATTTATTCATTTAATTTTATGTGTAAAAATGAGATAAATTCTTCGCTGTGGGGACTTCTCTTAAACTTAGTTTGAACGATGTTTCTTTTGTTAAAGCACTTGATTTACAGCCCTGTTTTGGCAAAGTAACCATTGTTGCCCAGTTGTTTTTTTAAATTGTTTTATTTTTTTTTGTCTCTAGGTCTGTTCCCGTACACGCAAGTTTGTACAAAATTTCAAAAACTTTAAAAATTTTATTATACAATTTTTTAAATTTTTAATTTTCCTAAAAAGGGGCGTGGTCCCACCCACTTTTCTCCTGGTACGTATTCCTAATTATGCCAATACCATATGTACCAAATAGCATCAACGTAGGTCAAAAATGCCCAAAATATGGCGATTTAAATTTTTGGGTTATATGGACAGTGCCACGCCCCTTTGTCCAATAAAAACTTCATATAGCCTATTATTCTTTTCGGAGTCATAGTAAAATGCTGTGAAAGTTTCAGGAAGATCGGTCAAAGGGTTTGGCCTCCTATAAAGCACAAACAAACAAACAGACAGACATTCATTTTTATATATATAGATTGAAAGCAGTTTAATTATAATTAAAGTAAAATGGGGCGAAAAAGGGGGATTTGGTAATAAAAAAATCTATGGCTACCTTACCTGTAGATAAAAAGTATATAAAACTTTAGGTAAATACATATTACAAAAAAAGTATTTTGTATAGCAAACATTGTTAGTCGTATAAGTAAGTATCTGGAAGGAGCAAATTTGTACAGAGAACAAAAAGTTTAAAACTTAAATTTGGCAAGAAAAGGGGCGTGGAAGGGGGCGTGGCGTAAGAAATGTTTATTTCTACCTCGCTTGGAGTATGTGTACACAATTTGAAGTAAATCTGTTAAAAACTATATGGGAGCAATTACATAATTTAAAAAAGTGGGCGTAAAAGTGGGCGTGGTCGAAAAAAGTACCCTATTAATCATGCCAGAGTCCCAGTTAAATGCTGTGAAAATTTCAGGAAGATCGGTCCAGAGGTTTGGTCTCCTATAAGGTACAAACAAACAAATAAACAAACACACATTCCATTTTATATATATAGATAGCCCCCTATTCTCAATAATTTCAAAAATAAAAATTTTCACATACGACATTTATTTTCTCAGGATCACGATATGGTGATCTATATATAACTTTTTTCGTCAATACAATTAATTGTATTAATAAATTAAATTATATACAAAACGAAAAATGTGGCATGTAGAACACCATATATCGAATTCAATTACGATTTCATTTCACTTCCACTCGGAACATGTCTTTTTATTGGAATATACTAAACATTTGTATTTGGAAGTTTGTATACGTTATTAATGTATTCACAAAAGTTGTTTCTGGTTTCTTTGGCAATATTTGTATAATTGTTGCTTCTTCCACTGTTTGCATTAGTTAATGGTTGTTCCACCAAATATGTTGTTGTATTTTCGATGTCAGTACTTCGAATGTACGATGTAGGACTTTTTTTCCTTAAAAAATTGTGCAAATAACAAATTGCCAGAACTATTTGAGTTGTTTTTTCAGGGCTTAAGAGTATTGTGCTTAGTGGGACTCGAAAACGCGAAGCTATGATGTCAAATTTGTTTTCGACGACTGGCCTTGCTCGCGAAAGTCGTTTATTAAAATTTTCTCGTTCCAGGGTCAAACCGTTCATGCTGTATGGCTTTAAGAAATGTTCGTTCATCGAGAATGCATCATCAGCAACAAAAACAAATGGCAATTCTTTATGGAAACCAGGAATTTTAACTGGCATTGGAATGTGAAGTTCACCTTTTTCGAACTTTTCGCAAAATTTTGTTGCAGAGAAAACACCACCATCTGAGACTTTACCGTTGGCTCCAACTTCAACCATGGTGAACTCATAGTTCGCGTTAACAAGTGCCATTAAAACAATACTATACGTTTTTTTGTAGTTAAAATAGTATGCACCTGGCGGCTGCATTATATTGACGTGTTTGCCATCTATAGCCCCAATGCAATTGGGAAAATTCCACATGCCATTAAATTGAGATGCCACAATTTTCCACTCCTGCTCACTTTTAGGCAACTGAAAAGATAAAAGAAGCATATATTTATTGTTAAATTAACTTTAATTATATTTTATGAAATATTCTACACAGCTCATATATTTGCCATTTTTTATAATTTTAAAAAATGTATTATTATTTTGTATTATAAATATTTTTATTTATTTATAGGAAACAAATTCAATCATTTCATCACCGCCAAAACCAAAAAAGAGTGCAACTGACGTCAAAATTGAAAGAAATGAAATTCTTCTGAAGGCTGTCCAGCATTTGGAAAATAGTAAAAAAACTCCAGATGATGCAAATGTGTTCAGCGCAACGTGGGAAACTATGTTCCGGAAAATAGAGGCAAGACAACAAATTTTTGCAAACAAGGCAATTTTAGAAGTCCTTTATCAGGGACAACTAGGAAATTTGGACGAATTTTCCTACAAAATGTTTGAGAAACAAGAAATTCCAAAAAATTTTCAGTCGCCGAGAATGTCTCCGACTTTGCTATCTAGAAACTCTTTGTCACATAACACAGGAGATGATAATTCTTTCGATATGCCATCCAAAAATAAGCAAATGTTCCATAGAGTGGACTATTCAAACGCATTTAATTTCCAAACACGGCCCAAGATATCGAGAATGTCTCCAAATTCATTATCAACTAGCACGCCATCACCGTATTCCTCAGATGAAAGTACACTAGATCTTCAACAAACTAACAATCCTCCTATGAAAACAGTACAATTTACCAAAATAGTTCCCTCACATACATATGTTTCACAAGTACAGCCTAAAACGCCGAAAATGTGTTATACTCCAGTTCCAACCAGCACTCCGTCACAAAATGCTTTAGATGAAAATACATTCAACCTTCATCAAAATAATAGCAATGCAGCCAATTTCCGAAACATAAGATATTCGCAACAATTTAATCAACAACAATACCAGGAAGATGTGTCTGATGATATAGAGTCGGTTACATATGCTCGATCGCAAAGCAGTGAACACTCAAGAAGCGAATATAACAGCATGCAAGACCTTTTTTCGATCCCAATTACATATAACTACAAAATATCCGTTGTAAAAATTTTTAAAACTAAAAATTGATTCTGAGTTTAATTCGGGCTCAAGGTCACTTTTTGAATAAAAAAAAGTCTTATATATTTTTTAGTCTTATTTGTCCATATTGGTACGCAATAAAAAAAAACCAAAACAAAAAACCTCTTATATTGGTTTCAAAAGTGACCTTGAGCCCAATTAAACTCAAAATCATAACTTAAGAGGTCGAAGAAATCATATTAAATGTAAAAATTTTAAAATCGGAGTGCACTTACGGTAAAAAAAAAATCCGACATAAAAAACTCAACCACTGAAAACTTTTTGGCATTTCTTGTTTCTCAAACAATTTGTAGGCCCAATGCTGAATGATTTTTCGCGGGGAATTAGTAAAGTTAGTTTTAATTTTTAAGATAGCAGATAAAGATATCACATATTTTTAGTTTACACTCATGAATATTGATTGACAGTTGATGAACAAATTGGCATTAAAAATTTCCAGAATGTTTTTGAACTTTATCTTAAAAATATAAACTCCTTTTTCCAATTCCCCGGGAAAAATCCTTCAGAATTGGGCTGGTTGTCTTGGCTCTAATTTCCGGAACATAGTTTCCCACGGTGTGCTGAGCACATTTGCATCATTTGGAGTTTTCTATCGAATTATTAAGTCGGTTTTTTTAACGTGAATTTATCTAGTTTTATCTTCGAGCAAATCCTAAAATTGAAGTATTTTTAATTGCAAAATGCAAAGTATAAAAATGTTTAAATACTATTTAAAAAGTTTGAGAAATGTAAAAATTTTAAATCCTAAAATTAGAGTATGTATTTTCAAATGCAAAATATAAAAATGTTAAATACTATGTAAAAACGTTATTATATATAAATTAATTTAAAATCAAAAAACGGCAATTGCTATAATGTCATAAAGTTGCTTGGCTTTTTTTCTATTTGGGCTTTTTCATAAGTTCTGCATAATAGGATTACAAAAAAATGTGGGTAAAGAACTTCAAGCAAAATAAAAAAATTTATTTTTGCTGCGTTTTTTCAAACAATTTGCTATACTCTGGTAATTTGCTCAAAAAATCCACACTTCCTTCTTTCTGGTGTAATGTTGTTTTTGTTTTATATATAAAGTTTTGTTCCGGATTAGAGCAAATTGTTGAAAAAAGCAGCTATTGATTATTTTGAAATTATCCTGTTATGATATCAAACTTTGAATGCCAAGAAAAATTCGTAAGGTTAAACCAAACTGATACAGATCATGGTAGAACTATTTACCAGGTAGCATTGATAACTGCTTATTTTCTCTTCAAAAATAAAACATAGCCTGTATTTAAATTCTATTTTATTATGATACAGATTATGATGATGAGGATCTATTTGACTGCAAGACCACTTAATGTATTTTTCTCCACTTATGGTACTTATGATTGTTATTAGAAAAATAGTTTACTTGTTTTTTTTTATTTTATTAACTAAACTATGTTGACATAGATTTGCGATACACTCGAAAAATATACATTTACAGCCCTATTCTGTCAAAGTAACAATTTTGATTTTTAACAATTTTAAGACAGTATTTTTAACATTTCTATGTTTGTTGTAATTTTTTGTTTTCAAAACAAAATTTTAAGCTCAAAAACGATATTTTTTTAATGAAATTGTCACTATATAAAAAGCAGGTCACTATCTGAAAAAATTATTTAAATATTATAGCATGAAAACGCTTTGCAATTTGTTGCAAGGAATTGAATTAAATGAACCTTAATTCATTTGAAATTTATGAAAGATTCAACAATATTTATTTATTCATTTAATTTTATGTGTAAAAATGAGATAAATTCTTCGCTGTGGGGACTTCTCTTAAACTTAGTTTGAACGATGTTTCTTTTGTTAAAGCACTTGATTTACAGCCCTGTTTTGGCAAAGTAACCATTGTTGCCCAGTTGTTTTTTTAAATTGTTTTATTTTTTTTTGTCTCTAGGTCTGTTCCCGTACACGCAAGTTTGTACAAAATTTCAAAAACTTTAAAAATTTTATTATACAATTTTTTAAATTTTTCACTAACTTGCGTGTACGGGAACAGACCTATAGAAATTTTAAAAATAACAATTTAAAAAAACAACGTGCTTTAATAAAAGATACATCATTCAATCTATTATTTCCTTGAATTTCAATTCAATTAAGGTTCATTTAATTCAATTCCTTGCAACAAATTGCAAAGCGTTTTTATGCTATAATATATAAATATTTTTCGTGCGTTTTGTTTTTACGTATTTAAGTGTTTTTGTTGTTAGATGAGTTAGATAGTTATTTTTGTTTTGACCCTGGTTGTTTATGCTGCTTCTGCTTTGGAACATAGTGGTGTTGGTGGGGGTGATGGTGGTGTTGTTAGGGGTGCGAAATCACTTCAGTTTTGCGACTCCATCTGAGGGATAAAAATTAAAGAGTTTATTTTACTGTAGATTAATGCAAATTGTTAATTCTAACTTTAAGGTATTTATATGTAAAAGTTGCTGCTTTAAAGTCAGAATATTTCATTTACTGTGCAAAATTTTATGCCAAACGCTTCCTTTTTTGGAACATCAATGCATGACGATCAGAACCTTCTGATATATATAAAGTATTTTTGTTTATATTTATAAAAAAAAAATTATATTTTCACCATCTTTTAAAATTGTTGCCAAAAAATACGTATTTATTTGGGCTTTATTCCAAACAACTTTCACTAATTTTATCCACTAAGCTATTCGAGACCGACATTTAATTTTTGCACATTTGGACTAAGGAGACTAAAATAAGTTTAATAAAAATAAAAATATTTACGTATGGGCCATAAAATGTACTTATGCCTATAAAATTGGACAACTTTTAAACTAGCTATTTCTTACCGTTATATATTCTTTCAGCACTTTGATAATAACACCGCAAGTTTCCAAAATGATTCCACTTAATGTTGTGCTGCCGAAGTAAGTATCAAATTTCAGCGCCTCGAAGTTTTGCCCAGTAGCCAGATACCGAAGAGTGGCAGAAAGGCGTTCGTTTGGAGAAATGGAGTTGCGCATGTTTGTGTTCTGCCTCTGTATGTAGGGTGATATTTTTGCCAGGAGCTCCTTCACCCAAATTCGCTTTTTTTTTATTAATTTTTTCATCTTCTTCATCTTCTAAAACTTCGTTCATTATTATTGATGCAATCAATGTGTTCACCATCTTGAAGCTGCGAAATTGAGATGCTTACTTGTTGAAAACAATATTTTCACTTGATGTTAACTCTTCGGCAGCTAAAAAATAATGAAGTCTATAGGGGCCCTCAAACGATACTACATGACGGACGTACATGTAGTTCGATAAAGTAACGGGACTTTTTTCGTTGCCCTCACACACATCGCACATGACGGGTAGACTTCATTATTTTTAGCTGCCGAAGAGTTAACATCAATTAAAAATATTAATATTAATTGAATTAAGATTATGAGCTTTAGATCAAGTGAGTTTTCAAGAAGGCAACAACAACAACAACAACAACAACTCTGTATAGAGTCAATCACTTAGCTGACTAGACAGTCTGTTTCGGAAATCGCTACATATTCCTCATCAGTAGTCTTTGAGTGATTAAGCTGTGATCAACTCACTGTTTAAACTAGCATATGAATGTACAGATCCTCTAATTCATTCTTATGAATTGTGTGGCTGCTAATCATATGACACTTCAAAGCAGGAGGCCATTTTAGATCACCGCCATCAACTCTATCAAGGGTTGCCATCTGTTCTAGTTGCTTCTTCATTTATTTCAATATTCATTGGTGTTCGATTGTTTGTCGAAATGCACCATAGAAATGAAACGAGTTTTTGCTTCGCCAGAAGCTAATGTTCTAACTGAAAGGTGGCTATTTTCACAACCAAATGTTCAATTACACATACAGAGTTGTTGTTGTTGTTGTTGCCTTCTTGAAAGCTCACTTGATCTAAAGCTCATAATCTTAATTCATGTAATTATTCAATAGATCATAAAAATTAATTAAATTAATATTAATTGTTTTGAACATTTATTTTTATGTTTTTTGCTTTAAATATTCTAAACCATCTCAATTTTAGGTAAAGATAAAAAAATTCGCGTCAAAATATAATATTTCGTACGTTCGGCAGTTTTGCCGCGAGATGTGCTCTCTCTGAAAATTTTCAACAAATAGCAAAATGTACTAAGTTGGATGGCCGCGCACGCAAACGGAATTACATGTCGGACGTACTTAGCAAAAAGTCAAAATTTTTAACTTCCATCGGACATGTCCATCCGCCTTGATTTCTTGCACACGTACGATACTACATGTGTGATGACTTGACAGGTCGGATGGACATGTAGTATCGTTTGAGGGCCCCTTATCCGACGTCTATCCGACATGTGCGATGTGTGTGAGGGCAACGAAAAAAAGTCCCGTTACTTTATCGTACTACATGCATGTCCGACATGTAGTATCGTTTGAGGGCCCCTATTCTTGCAAAGTGTAATTTCGAACTTCATTTAGAATGTACACGAAAACGTGGATGGACTGGTCAGCTGCAGGTTAGTACGATTAAATTGTTTTCTTTCTTTTGTTTCATAAAATCATATTTTATTTATCTTATTTACAGCATTTTCATTTTCTAGATGTGACTCTAGACTTGATGGTGATTTTGTCGCTGCAATTTTCATGCATAAAATTCTGACTATAACCTTTGTTCGTTTCAGGTCTCATTCACATGCAACATATTCTTAATTACAAAGCTAGTAAACAACTTTTAGCACTCTCTGTAAATAGAAGTTTGTAAGGTGCATGCCACACACAGCGGACACAGACAAATTTGTTGTTGTTTTCGCGGGTAAAAGAAAAAACTGGAAATTGAGAGAGCTTCTCACTCATAAAAAAATTTCCAGGCAACCGACAAAAATGTTCACGGCCCAAAGCTGAAAACAATTTGGGCAACGGTTGCATTTTCTTGATGTTTTACATTTAGTAGTAATAAAACTGCACTGCAGTAGGAAATGTACTATTTGAATTCATCAGTAATGCCGATCGATGTTTGTTGTTTAGTATTGAATTGTACGCTGTTAGTGCTATACATTGCTTGAATGGTATTTATTTATAAAAAGAAGAAGAATACTTGACGATGCAAAATGCAGCCCGGCTAGCTGCAGCAAATGGATTCAACTGAACAGCTGAATATTTTTAGTGATTATTGTGAATGTAATATTAATGATTTAATATATTAATGGTATTCACTACATTTGTTAAGCCCTGCTAACTTGCTAAACTTAACAAATTTGTTAACTACTGTCAAAATTGTGTTTGGGAAAAGACTTAGCAGCTTGTTAGCAAGTTAACAAGCTCAGCACCGTTTTTTTGCTTAGCAGATACCATTTGTTAAGTCTGAAACGTCAAAGTTATTGAGTGTAGTGATGAATCGTTTTGTGAATGAGTTTTAGCAAGTACCAAATTATTTATGATTTGCAGCTTCAAAGTCTAAAAACTTCCCTTTTTTAATAAAAAAACAAAAATTTTGCAAGGATGTTGGTAGAGATTTAAGACATTTCAAAGTTTCTGAACAGCAAATGTATCAAAAGTGTTAACGCATTGCAATATAAAAATAAAAATACATTTTTGGTTACTGAGTACTGGTTACACGAGTTGTTAACACCACAGATCTATTGCTACATTGAAAGTTGCCAAATTAACATTTGCAAACAATTTTTGCAAAATATTTGCAATTAATTTTTTTATAAATGGTTGAAGTTAGAAAGTTATATTTCTATTTAATTAAGCTTTATTATTTATTTATAAGCCAAGTGCAAATAAACGCCGTCGTTTGATTTTGTAATAATTCAGTTTTTTCAATTTTAAGCTGTAGAACTCTTCCAGCTGATTTTGACTTATCAGTTTAGCACTTGATTGTAAAATGTCTTAGCAGGTACGTTCACATCAACAGCTGCTAACTTTAACAATTTAGCAGTTTAGCAGGACTTAACAAATTTTAATGAATACCATTATTGCTTTTTAGTGATTGTGTATTTTTTATAATTAAAAATATTAACGTAACATGTGTATATGATGTTATTTATAAATATGTATACATTTTTAAACTACATTTTTCATTTATAAACTATTCTATTGCATATATGAAAGTAACACGTCATTGTATATAGTACTTTAAGTGCTTGTATGTACAGCTGCAGTTGTCTCTTTCACCCTTGTATTTTAGGACAATCGTTAAGAGAAAATATGAGCAGTAGATTTACTGATAGTATAACAGATCAAGCTAGTCGTACATTACAGCTGCGTAGTTAACAAATAATATGTTTAAATATACATATATCTTGTAATATCGTTTAAGTCGTTAAAATTTACAATATTCTTAGAGATAAGTTTATGGCTATTAATTGGAGTGAAAATATTACTGAAATGTGCATAAATGAATTTCAAAGCCAACCGGCTTTGTGACATATTCTTAAAAAAATTTTAAATGCTTTATCATCAGTGAATCTTAGCTCCTTTGATAAATTTATCATCCCTTTCTTATGTCTGCCAATTCTCCATGGCTTAATGCAGCAGGATCTTTTTTCACTTTTTTTAACTACATCCAGAGTTTCATCACCTCAACAATTGTTTTTATTGTGACCATATCGTTGTCATCTATATATGTGGATACACTTCCTGCAATTTTAAACATCGAAAATCAGAATTTAACCCATCAATTTTAAATGCAAATAAAACCACTTATAAACAACCTATAGAGGGTAGCCGTTTTATTGAATCGATTGCAAAAAGGAGCATTACCTGCACGAAATGGTAGCAAAAACGTAGTAAATTTAGCTTCTGCCATTATCGAATTATGCCCCTAAGGGGCATGTCACACGGTGTCTGCTTGTCCGTCAAACATTGGAATTTTCGCCATTTTTTTCCTCTCTCTCATTGTTTTGTCCACGGCATGCTACACGTAGTTTTCTGTTCGATAATGGCGGAAGCTAAATTTACTACGTTTTTGCTACCATTTCGTGCAGGTAATGCTCCTTTATGCAATCGATTCAATAAAACGGCTACCCTCTATAGGTTGTTTATAAGTGGTTTTATTTGCATTTAAAATCCGGGGCTTAAAATTAATGACATTGGCCAATATGTCTGCATGAAGTTTATCCACATATATAGATGACAACGATATGGTCACAATAAAAACAATTGTTGAGTTGATGAAACTCTGGATGGAGTTAAAAAAAGTGAAAAAAGATCCTGCTGGATTAAGCCATGGAGGATTGGCAGACATAAGAAAAGGATGATAAATTTATCAAAGGAGCTAAGATTCACTAATGATAAAGTATTTACAATTTTTTTAAGAATATCTCACAAAGCCGGTTGGCTTTGAAATTCATTTATGAACATTTCAGTAATATTTCTACTCCAATTAATAGCCATAACCTTATCTCTTAGAATATTGTAAATTTTATCGATTTAAAGGATATTACAAGATATATGTATATATAAACAGTTTATTTGTTAACTACGCGGCTGTAATGTATGACTAGCTTGATCAGTTATACCATCAGTAAATCTACTGCTCACATTTTCTCTTGACGATTGTCCTAAAATACAAGGGTGAAAGAGACAACTGCAGCTGTACATACAAGCACTAAAAATACTATATACAATGACGTGTTACTTTCATATATGCAATGAAATAGTTTATAAATGGAAAATATAGTTAAAAAATGTATACGTATTTATAAATAACATCATATACACATTTTACGTTCATATTTTAAATTATAAAAAATACACAATCACTAAAAAAACAATATATTAAATCATTAATATTACATTCACAACAATCACTAATAATATTCAGCTGTTCTGTTGAATCCATTTGCTGCAGCTAGCCGGGCTGCATTTTGTATGTTCGTCAAGTATTCTTCTTCTTTTTATAAATAAATACCATTCAAGCCATGTATAGCACTAGCAGCGTACAATTCAATACTAAACAACAAACATCGATCGGCATTACTGATGAATTCAAATAGTACATTTCCTACTGCAGTGCAGTTTTATTACTACTAAACGTAAAACATCAAGAAAATGCAACCGTTGTCCAAATTGTTTTCAGCTTTGACCGTGAACAGTGTTCGGACTTTACTGCAATTGCAGTAGATCTACTGCGCTTTTTTGCATAATTTAATGTTCTACTGCGTCACTGCGGTTTTCCAAAATCTGCTGCTATTTATTCGCAACAAACATTTTAATGGTTTTTTTTTTTGTGATATTTTTGGAATATGTAAACATTGATGTTGATTATAAAAAATGTAGTTTCCATTCCATCTTTTAAAAAAAAAGAAAAAATCTGTCAGATGCAGCTGTTATTGCAAAAAACAAAAATATATTTTAAAGTTTTCAATGTGACCTTGTAATTTATTATGTTAATTTTCTTTGATTTAAATACAAACTCTAACTATTTGATAGTTTAAAATCGTTTATTGAGTTTTAGGTCAGGTTAGAACAATTAATTTCTCTATCGAATTTTTCCAAAGAAACAACAACGACAGCATTTTCAATATGAAAAGGAAAACAACACTAGCTGATTTTATTACAATTTCGGCCCTGCTACAGGCTTCATCAGAAAGCTTTGGGATGCCAGCGGGAATCGAACCCGGGCCGTGCTTGCCTCGTGCAAACGCATCTTAGCGCAACACACCAACAGAGACGATGAGATTTCAGTGTCAATTTCTCAGTTTTTCTCTCTTTTCTTTTTGTTGTTTCTTATTTTGCTTTACTTTAGTTGTTTTTAGATTTCCTGACTAGATTAAATTAGATTTAAAAGTTTTACGTAAGTTTTTGCGACCAAATTAAAAATTGATTTGCTTTTAAAAACTATATTTTTAATCAGGAAGAAATATGTTTCTGCTACATGCAAATATGTAATATATAGTTATGTATATATTTGTGTGTATATTATATTACTTGTATAAAGTATACATACATATGTAGTAAATGTACGTACATGATTATAAATAAAAATATAAATAAAAAAAAAACGAAAAAACTACTGCGAAAAAATTCGTTTTACTGCGTTTTTTTTCAAAATTTACTGCGATTTACGAATTTTGAAGTCCGAACCCTGGCCGTGAACATTTTTGTTGGTTGCCTGGAAATTTTTTGATGAGTAAGAAGCTCTCTCAATTTCCAGTTTTTTCTTTTACCCGCGAAAACAACAACAAATTTGTCCGTGTCCGCTGTGTGTGGCATGCACCTAAGCTTTAACGTATCCCTAGCTATAGTACCTAGCATGACTGCGCACCGATTAGCTCAAAGTTTACGGGCGCAGTTCTCAACCCGTCATGCCAGGTCGAAGGAGCAAGAATAACTTCCGGTTTGCATTGGAAGCATAAAAAATACTCAAAAGTAAAAACAAAAAAAAACTAAGGAAAAGCACCGACTAAAAAATATATAAATTCGAAAACAAAGAAAAAACAAAATTATACGTTGAAAGAAAATTATATAAATAAATAACCCGGATTTTTTAAATTTAAGAAAAAACAAAAAAATCAATAAAAAACAAAATCGAACATTCACAAATAATAAAATACTGCGGCCGCACCACCAATCATCTTCAGAGCATGAGAATATGTCAACTCTCTTATGCACTACACGTCCGAATGAGTATGATGCCATGGTTATCTTTTGAATTATTTAAGATAACCCCACAAAAAAATCACAAAAAACCTTCTGTTTCAGTTCAACTCATCACCATGGGTCCCTTCCATTTTTGGAACCGCTCCTGTATTTATTCCCCCCAACACGAATGAAATTAGTAAGCCATAGTTTTAATTTTTACCAAAATTCACATTTTTTATTACAAATTCTAATTCTATTTATTTCTATCCTTTTTCAGATCAACGCTATCTATACTATTACAATTAATTCAATCTTAGAATCCAATATTTAAATTTTTTATAGACATGAATTTTTTTTTCTTAACTTTTCTTTACAGCTTTCCATCTATGGCTTAAACACCAACTCGGTACACTTATAAATTCTATTTATTCACAATTTTTAGTTTGGTTTCTTTCTTCTTCTCTATTTTGGATATTTCTCTTTACCCAAATTTTAGTGTTCCTAAGACTATACTCATTTTCCTTTTTTTCAATTCATTATTTAAGAATATCTATAAAAAATGTATTAACTTATCAATTAGGATTATAACTATGAAACAAGCATTTTAACATTCACGGTCCTTGATCTATAACAAAGTTTGTACTTATTATTTACGATTACTGATACCAACGGTCGTATCCTAACATTTAAGAGTATTACATAAAAATTTTGTATTTGAATATTTAAAATTATACCTCGAACTTTGTATTTGAATCTTTACGACAATTTATCCTAATCTCTGTAATTCAATATTTAAGTTAAATTATTCAATCTGTCTTTTTAATATTTTAATTTTTAAATTCAAATACCACGATTTTCGTATTTCAACATTTACGACCAGATAGAACTCAAATTGTACTCAGAGCAAAGCCCAGCAAAAATTCTTAATACTAGCAATCACGTTCATGTACTATTGTATAAAAATCATAAAAGACCCCAAAACAATATAAATTTTCATAAATTACCAATTTTTATGCTGAAAGAATTGGATTAGTGAATTAAAGCAATAATGTTTTACGAATAATATAATATATGTGTACCAAAATTTATGATATGAAATATATATAAATAATTAATAAGAAAAAAATAAAACAAACAACACTTTATTTAGCTCTCCAATATTAATGGCAAATAAAAACCGTGGTGCTGCCGCACCCATACAATTCGCTATTTCCTTGTTTTCTTATTTTTTTTGTATCTAATCACATTCGGAATTCGCGGTTTCCTTTTCTTTTCTTTACTTGGTTTACTAGATTACCAGGGATCACATCCTTTATCTACCTAAAGGAGCTCTTTAATGGTACCTCCAACAAATTAAATCGATTCAAATGAAAGCAATTACTGCGCAACCGCAAATTAACCGAATATGCCGAATGAGCACGAATACAAATGAACAAAAAAGAACTATACATATTTAACGCATGCAATATACATATATATCTATGAAATCTGCTACCTTATTTTAATCATACAATAAAAAAACCGACAAAAAATCAATATTTTCCTCTTTAAATAAAAAAAATTAATAATGTGTTTCGAACTTAAATTTTTTTCTTGACTCTATTTCTCACTCTATACATATATTTTTTTATCTGCAAATCTAGTGACCATTTTGTTTGACTAAATTTTATTAGCTTCTTGCGGCCACTTTTATCATTCTATACTAGGCCTATCACGACAATTTTTTTTTGTCGCCCAAATTCTCCTTCACTGCCTTTACTTTTATCACGATCTTACTTTTCAAAGTTTGACCAAACCTGACCAAATTCAGCATATCTATATTTTTGCACTTGGATCGCCACAGTATACAAACAGCAGTATGCTTTTAGGGTGATTTTCTTTCTTCAGCGTACGACCTTACGCTTCAATACTTTGATGACTGATACAAAAATAATTGCTCTAACCGACTTATCTTTTATTTTGTTGCAGTGCCTCCAGGCGCTGGTTTACTACTCTTGACACTTCCAGCCGGCCACACTATAAGCGTATGTAGCTAATTTTATTTCTGCTGCTTTAGTTTATTAATTTACATACGATTTTAACACTTATCAATCATTTGTCCGTCCGTTTTTCTGCGATTTACCCTTTTTATCTTATATCTGCCGCACCGTTTCCTATGTAAATTTTCGTTTATTAATTTGTCACTATTAAATCACTTGCGCATTTCACCACTGTGAGGGTCGGCATTTTGGTTTCGTTCTTTTTTTTACTTTACGGTCTTGTCTGTACCACCTATCGGATTTGAATTCAAATTCAAATTCGAGTATGGCGGCCAGAAATCCGTTTCAAAAACCGGTTGAATTTTGTTTTGCCTTTTGACAGAACACCGGAAACGAACTTTCATTTCCGTAAGCCAAGGCGAATTTGAATTTGAATTCAAATTCAATTTCTGTCCGTTAAAAAACGAATGTTTATATATGTATAATTTTTTTTTGTTTTTTTTGTCTCTCCAAAACCCCATTGTGTTTTGAAGGGCCATTCACGATGAGGTATATTTGCAATCAACTGGATTCGAAAGTGTTCAGCATGTGACGCGTGTCGTGAATACCCCTAAAGTTTACGTCGTTCGGGTACGGCATACGAAAGTTACCCGTAGGACGGGTTCACTTGTGTAGGGTTTTGAGAAAACACAGGCGGCATACGACAAAGCGTGAGCCTGGGAAAACACTTAAAAAATGGAGTGAACATAACCAAATAATTGAAATGCACTATACTAGGGCAATACGCAACATCGTGAATGACCCTACTATGAAAATACAAGTTTGTCTCTTCCTTAATGAACGCCATCTGGGGCCACCAAAATGCGACACAACTTCAATTTACTTTTCGTTTGACCTCTTCCTTTTGCTCAACCTGAGCAGGTACATGTGCTTAATTTGGCGGCAGCCAATCACAAGCGGTTACGTGGCGTGGGTGCGTTGCGTGACGTTGGAGACATCTGGTGTTGGTGTAACGAATTACATAAACACAGCTAAAACAGTGATTGATCAATGTGAACGGTCCCAAAATACCGGAAAAACTGGCAACCCTGGCAATCTAACAGTTGTTCAGCAACGAAAACTAGGAGAAACTGCGAAAAAGGCCAAGAGGCAGCACAGTCGGTGAACATACTTATTATTGGGTGTGGTGGCAAACGAAGTGGTTCATACAGCTGAAGCAGACTCTCAGTAAGTTCCAACGAAGAGTAAACGCTGAAGGTACAAGAGTGTGTAACCAAGCGACGTGTAGTGGAGCAGCTAGCAGGTAGCATAGGACGCCATAGGCAACCGCAACTGGCAAATAAACAGCTACATCACGACAGCCACCTGCTGTGGATTAAGCCATCGCTAAATGGTACCCCAACGAGTACTCTGCTAAGCGGCGCCAGTAACTACTACCCAAGCGCCCACAAATTCACTTCGAGCTGCGCAAGCAAATACCACCATCCACACCCAAAACGAGACCAGCGCGAACAATAAAAATCAGCCGACCTGGTCACTGCATACCTTGAACAGCGCAAATAGCGCGGTACGTCACTGTAGCCACTGCGTCAAGCAACCACCACCGTTAAGCACTCACGTCACCTTGGGAGCCCAGATTAGGTAAGGTGGAAAGAAAAAGAGAAAGAGAAAATACTACAAGAATCTTTATCTTAGCGGATCCCAGACAGCTCTAGCCACTGCGCCAAACAACCACCACCAACGCGCTACCAGCCTAACAACGACCTCAGCATCCGCACTCCAATCTCGTACCGGCTTCATCGCCAAAAACGGCCAGCAGCCGTGGGTACGACGCCTTTAACCCCACCGTAGGTGCAACAACACCACCACGGCCCAACAGCCTCAACGACGACGTCGGACAACAGCTGAAGCGAGCACTACCTGCTAAACCACTAGCGCACAGCGAAGCAGCGCTATCTCCAAAGCCAGCTTGGTGCCAACCAAACTAGCGCTTATTAGCATTGGCAACCACTGCGAACAACAGCAGCCACGGTCCCTGCTTATCAAATCAGCATTAACCGCAACAACGACAGCGAGCAGCGAAACAGCACCATTACCACTAGCAATCCACCACCACCGGGACACCAGGTTTTCTTACCTTTTATTATACGTTATTCCGATAAGGTCATTTACATATGCATGGATATGTATGACGGGCTTATTGCAATAGCGTGACAAGTTACAAGTCAAATCAATCGTTTTCCATAAAACAACGTATTTTTTGTGTTAGTCAAAACTTGTTTCCAAAAATTTTCCGATTGTTTTTTTTTTAGTATCTTGTCGAGTTGTTGCAGTAAGCCCTTCATACTTATGCCAATGTAAAGCCTACAAAGGCTTATATTCATAACATTGTCAACTAGTTTTTGTTTTTTTTTTTTTTGTAACCTAAGGGCAAATCTGACCTTGTAAGGTCCAACCTAAAAGTCCTAAGAATTAGGCGGGTTTATGGTTATGATTAACCTAAACTCTTCTGAACCAACATATATTTTCAAAAAGTAGATTTTTTTTAAATAACAAAATAAAACGCGAACAGTAAATTAATTTTTTTTTTTACAACCTAAAATTCGTACCTAATTGGGCAATTCACAGTTCATTGTAATGTTTGAATATATTAAAATTTTAATGTGCTAATTCTTTACAACTGTGAGCACAACTAAAGTGAAAGGTGTTGATGTGCAGTTTCAAAACAGCGCTGGAATCTTTAATATGCAGCTCAGAGATTTTAGATTCTATGTAAAGTTAACTAACTCCAGGTAATATTAAGTTTTTGAAAACTTTATCAAAATTATTTACCCGACAACTTTTTTTTTCTTTTCCACGTAAAACAGCTGTTCACGAAACAACACATTAACACTCTACAAAAGCATGCCTTAGGGCATGTACAAAAGTGGCAACATTTAACACACCGGTTTAATTTGTGTTTACATGCGAAACAAAAACAAAAAGAAAATTAACAGGCAAAATAGCACATTTCAGAAATAGCGCGTCGACCCTTAATTAACATGAACTGTGAACTTGCCAAAGGTTAATTAAAAGCTAAAAAGGAAAATATATTTTAACACTAAAATAAAATTCGAACATAATAAGCTAAAAAGGAAAATATACTTTAACACTAAAATAAAATTCGAACATAATAAGCAAAAAGGAAATTTTTTTTTAAACCAAAGAAAATTATATGTGCGAAAAGAAAAATCAATTTTTTTCTTGTGACCAAAATAATTCGAACATAATATAAGCAAAAAGAAAAAAAAAATATTTTTTTTGTAAACAAAATAAAATTCGAATATAACATGAACTAACAGGAAAATATATAGGAAAAACAAAATGAATTCGAACATAAAATAAGCTTACCGTCAGTATATTTAAAAATCAACATAACATCTAGCTTCCACCGCATGGAAAGAAAATATATTGTAAAACCTACCTTTAAGCTAACTTAACCGGATGTTAAAGAAAATATATTTTAAGATTGAAACAAAATTTGCCTAAAACGAATTAGATTTTGATGCAAAATAAAATTTAACTTAACGTAGTCTACTATGAAATATATTTCAATACAAAAAGAAAAAACAAATTTTTACTTTGCTTAAACAAAACCAAATGCAATTAACGTAAACTTAACTAAATTAGAAGTTTGTTTAAAGGAAGCAAAGATAATGAAACTAAAAATGGTTTGAAAACCAACTTTTCTTTTGTAATTTAAACTTAAGAAACGACCTTTATGTTATACCTTTTCTTAGTATATTATTATAATTAAACGAGTTGTATCACTAAAAACATGATTCACTAAGGTTTTATTACTTCGCCATCTAGACATGCGGCTGGGTAAGTAGGCTTTAAACAGCGGCCTACCAGAGGGCTCCTGATAATAAAATGAATCAGGAGAAGGTTGGGCGGGTAAAGACCGGGTGGGGAAAACGACACCTCCTCCCCTCCCCGACTTTAGAATCACCGTCACCGATCCACCATACAGTCTTCTCTCTCTATCTCAGTTTCCTTTTCTTGAAGTTGTTCCTTTAACCCTCTGCACCAGAATTTTTTTTATTTTCTTGTAACCGCCAGGCATCCCACGGTCCGAAGCAACCCCACTCCCATTTTCCCTGAGCTACGACCGAAGCATAGCTAGGCGTGCAGAAACCGCTTCGAGGCTGTGGAACTTGGCGATTCTGACATCTCAGCCAAGAACTGGGCAGTTGTTTGTTACACCACTACCACACACATTACCCACAAAGTTGCCCAAATTTCCTAATTCTGATTGATCCTTTGACTTTGAGATATCCTTGGATTCTCTTTCTTATTTCGGTATATATTTATATTTTAAACTTCTACTTATACACACTCGAATTTTAAGACCGCACTTTCTGGACTCAACTTTTCACAGCAAGAATTTAAAATCAATTGCTTCTAGAATTTTTTAATCAGATCAACACACCCTGTCTTTGCTTTATGGAACTGGACATTTCCACATCTCCCCTCATCATTTCTGTCCTTCCAATGGTACCTATAACAACCTTTTTCCTCTTTAAGATTTTAATTTTTGTATTTTATAACTACCCCTTTCCTGTTTTTTGTTCTTTCCTCTACCTCTCCCGCTTATTTCACTTTCGTCCACCAGCACTTTCCCACCTGCTGACCCTATAGCTATCCTCTTCCCATTTTCTTTGTTTGTTCTTTTCTCACCCTATAACAAATTTCCTTTTTTCTTTTAAATTTCTTATGCCACCACCAGCCTAGTTTTATTCCCACCCATGGTGCTTTAGTGCTCTGCCTTACCGACCTCACAGCTTATACACACACCTATCATTTTCGACCTGCACAACTATTCCTTCAATCAGCTGTTCTCATCCTCGGTCAGTCCAAACAAAAACAGCTGCTATAGCTTCATCCGAACCATGCCGACTAACCTGTTGATCTGAGCGAGTACGCAAGTAGTGCAATAAAGTGCAACGTCAAAAATTACGGCAAGTGTCAAAAATTATTAGCGCATAAAAAAAATCGGCTGTAAGCATGGCAGCGAGTGTAAACAATAAAAATTCTTTAAAAACAATTATAATTCCTACGTTTACAGCGAAACTACAAATTAAAAGGCACTCGTGACGAGGATATGAATATTTTGATCAACTTGTGCGAGACTTAAATTGCAGTGCGCGATGTTTTTATTCTTTATTATAAATTAAAAAAATCTCATCAGATGTGGCTTGACCCACCAGCATAGTGCAAGAACTCAATTTTTGTTTGCAAATATTTTCTTTTTAAGCTCAAGATTTCTTTACTATTTCCCTTAAAATCTGTATAAAAGGTTATGGACAAACGTGCAATTTAGTCATTGCACAGCATCAACTATTTTTTTTTTGTTTCAGTTCATACAGAGACAGCTGTTGGTATTGATTTGTTTAATGTTTTACAGGGCCGCATTCGGGGCGCAAATTGATCAGGTAAGTTTTTTTTTCCTCCTATGCCAAACTGACGCGCAGCAAAACTCTGCATTTGGTCAAATTTACTTTGGCCAAAGGCAGTGTGTGGGACCTTATTTTTTTTCAATTATTCATGGTCTATTTGCTACAGCCCAACGTAGGTTACTTCCCACACCCTGAGATTTTACGAGTCTCAAGCGCTACCTTGCTAGCTGGGCTATCTATAGTCTTTCTTTTCTATCAAAAACAAATTCTAATTATTTCTTAAATTTTCTTTCTAGCTGTGTTGAAGATCATGCAGTGACAACTAAACTATGACTTTCGGGTACTACTCTACTTATGCCGGGAAGTTTTATGTTATTATAACATATAATATAATATTATTTTGTCAAGAACTTTGTGTCTTCTCATTTTTTCCAGGTTCAGATATGCACCGCTATCAAACCAACTTGACTATCTGCTTCAAAACTTGCCAATAAGTTTCCTGTTCACCCTATTTTAACTAACCTAGCAGGAAAAAAGGTAACTTTAGCCCAAATGTTAAATTTAATTTTTCGAAGTTTTATTGCTTAATGTCTTTCCCATGAAAGGTTCCTAGGGGCTTGCCATCATGACTTTCTAGCTTGTATATGTTGTTGCCAACGGCTTCGCTTATCCGACATTTCACAAACTTCCTGCAAAACTTTGCGTTTATGTTGCGCTTGAAATCGCTTTGTGTAAAATTTATTTTATACACCTCCTGCCCTGGAAAAAAGTGAACGTCTCGTTTTTGACTATTTTATCGCCTCGCTCTTCGCTCGTACGCCGTGTGAAGATTTTTTTATAGTTTTTTGCGTAATATTGTTAATTTGTCGCTTCAATTCAGGAGCATTATATCTGGTTCGCTTAGTGATCCGAGTTGGCATGCTATCTTGTAGTCCGTTCCGCTGACGAACATGTTCTGCCCAAATAGAGCACATAATGGCGTTACACCTGTTGCCACGTTAACAGAACTTCTAAGTACGCATTGTATTTCAGGTATGTCTTTAGATGATTTATGTTAAACTATTGTACCATATTTAACAATTCTTTCGAAGTAAATTGAACTCCATTGTTGCTGTGTATAATCTCGGGTACTCCAAATTTATAAAAGACGTCGTGTTTTAAGAATTCCACCACTTTTCCAGAGGTTGCTTCACGCATGGCTTTTAACATTACAAATTTTTAGAAGTGGTCAACCACGATGAAGATGTAGCAGTTTCCTCCTTTTGACCGCAGATATTTTCCTAAAAAGTCACTATATAGCTTTCGAAATGGCCGTTCGGTAACCACCTCTTAACCGATCCCTTGTCTCAATTCGATAGTTGTTGCTTTATTTTTTTTGCATGCGATGCAGTTGCTTACGTAGTTGCGCATCAGTTGGTGTAGTGTTTCTGCAATTCCTCCATGTGCCTTCACTCGTGGCTCACGTGCCTTAGAAATTAGAGTCGATGTTAGCGCTTCCGGTACCCACAATATTCACTTGATTTCGTCCACTTCCGTATCTTTGCGATCACATACTGTTTTCTTGAAGACCATGCCGTTGTCGATTCTTAAGTCTACAATTCTTTCCTCGTTATTTCTGATGTTTTCGATCAGCTCCACTTACTCCGGTGATGAAGATTCTAGAGTTTCAATGTCCAGCAGCTCATCGCCATTTATTTCAGCTTCTTCCACAGCCTGAGAGAATGTGTCAGCTACAACGTTGTCTGCACCTTTTCGATGTACAAATTGAAAATAAAACGCTTGTAGTTGAAGAGACCACCTGGCAAGTCTGCCGCTTAGATCTTTCAGTGACATCAGCCACTTTAGACTGGCGTGATCCGTGATGACGGTGAATGGCATCATCTCGACGTATGGGCGGAATTTTCACCGCAAGTACTGCTGCTAAGCACTCCTTTTCCGTCACGCTGTAGTTGCGTTAGTGACCATTTAACTTTTGCGAGAAAAACTCTGTTGGATTTTCGTGTTTGTTGTCGTCAACTTGAAAAAAAACTGCTCCTACGCCAATGTCTGACGCATCACACTGGATCCAAAAACGCTTGCTGAAGTCGGCATGTTCCAAAAGTGGGGCTAATGTTAACTCTTGTTTCAGTTGACTGAAAGCCTCACTCGCTGCTGTGGTCATCGTGAACTTGGTGCCTTTTTTAGCGTATCGCTTAGTGGCGCTGAGATTGCGGCAAAGTTGTGAATGAAGCGCCGATATACTCCAGCCGTCCCCAAGAAGCTTCGCACTTCTCTCGGTGACCTTAGAATCGGAATTCTTTTGATCGCGGACACCTTCTCAGGATCCGTTTTCAGCGCACCACTTCCTACAATAAACCCTAAACACCTCAATTCTTTGAAACAGAATTTCGACTTTTTGAGGCCGATCGTTAAATTAGCTTCTTGAAAGCAGTTATCTACCTCCCTTAAAACTTTTAGATGCGTCTCAAAATCTGCGGTTATTATCAATAGATCATCTAAATAGGTGAAGACATTAGATTTTAATCGTTGGGGAACTACTTTGACCATTAAACGCCAAAGGCTTTGCGCCGTATTGCAGAGGCCGAAAGGCATCACTGCAAATTGGTAGAACGGCCGGTCTGGCACAGTAAATGCTTTGCTTTTTTCTTCCAGTTCGATTTAGCAAAATGCGAACTTTAAATCTACGCTGCTTATAAAATATGTTTCATCGATCCGGCTCAGGATTCCATCAATATTTTGCAAAGGACAGGCGTCCTTCGCCGTCCTTTCATTCAGCTTTCTAGCATCTAAACAAAATCTATGTTTATCTGGTTTGCGTACTATATTTGTGTGGTTGCTCCATGCGCTCTGGCTTTCTTCTATAACGCCTAATTCCAATATCTGATCTATTTCTTTATAGACTATTTCCTGCACTGCTGGTGAAATTGGACAATAACGATCCTTGACTGGTATTGCACCTTCACACAGTTCGATGGTGTGCTGCTCTTTATAGGTACGTCCTAACCCATTCTCTTCAAAAGATCGGAATTGTTGTATAATGCCTGATAGACTTTTTGCTGCTCCAGTGTAAGCTCGTGCTCCGTGCTTGCTGCAGCTGGTTCACCATGCCCTGACAAGTTGGCCATATTCAGCTCGCTTACTCCGACTACATCATTCGCTAGTTCCAGAAATCAATACCCAGATAAACTTCCTGCTCTAAATATGAACAAATATAAAATAAAATCTTAATACTCTTCTCTTTAAGCTTTACATCAAGCTGAACTTTGCCCAGAATGTTGTGTTGACGTCCTCCAGAGGTTTTAACAATCGAGAAATACTGGTCAACCTCGACTCCCAGCTCTCCAATCAACTCTGGACCACCTCGCCCAAGAATGCTCACTGAAGCACCAGTGTCCAACAAACTACGCACTTTTTGCCGCCTATCCCGATGGCGGCATAGACTCGTGGGTCTTTACCATCTGCTTGGCACACTTGGAACAAGACGTTACAATTAAGCTTACGATAATATAAATAAAGTATACTTATTTATATATGAAGCAAAGGGTAGGTAACTTTAACAACAACATCAAGACCCACATAAATTACCAGCCACAACAACAAGACTCATACTCTAGTAGCCAAACTTTTTTTTCCATACAACAGACGACTTATAATTCCTAGGTAGTTCTTTCTGAAAGCACATAAATAGACACGACAATTCCAGCCAAGGTAGCATTCCTTTTTAGGTGAGCTCAAGCCTAGTAGCTACTGCCTCCGCTAATCGTCAGGTCTATCATCCAGGGAGGGTGGCGAACGGTAATTTTTGGTTATTTTTAAGTGTAATTAGTTATTATTTATTTTATTCTATGAAAGCCACGTCGCTACCTCGGTTGACCGCAAGGTCTATCACCGGGGCTGCGACGCAGGCACTTGCTACCACGCCACTAGAACGTCGTCTATAATAGGATTTTGTTGTCTCTTGAAGCCACGTCACAACCTCGATTGACCGCTAGGCCTATCAGAGGGGCTGCGACGCAGGTACTCGCAGCCACGCCACTAGAGCGTCGTCTATAGTAAAATTTTATTGTCTCTTTAAGCCACGTCACTACCCGGTTGATCACAAGGCATATCACCAAGACTGAGATGCAGACACTCTCTGCTACGCCACCACGGCGTCTACAGTTGACCTCTACTACTCCATTATGTCGTATTAGAACTAACGGGAGCATTGCTTTTTAGCAATTTCCAACTGACTGCCGATTACCGAAGCAATTACCAACCGATTACTGATTACTAAAGTGATTACCAACTGATTACTGAGTACTAAAGCAATTACCAACTGATTACCAAGCTACTAGCGACTACCCGAAGCTGCATAATTAAGAGGTTATAATAAAAATAACGTATTCGATAAAGTAACTTTGTGAATTTCTGAAAATCCTGCGTCTTTTATTGTCAAAATAATTTGTAAGAGTTATTGGACCTTTTCACAGGACCCTGGAGTGGCTGAGTTTTACCTCCCCCTTTGATAAAACCACGTCCCACACTGCTTCAACTATCTGTTTCCGGATCATTCTTCTCTTTGCAAAACTCTTTCGAGCTCGTTGAATCCTTCTGGAACCTTCACGTTTACCATTCAGCTGGCTCTCGTTAAAAATTCGATGCCTTGCTTCATAACAGCTCTGTATCCGTTCCTTTATTGGTTTTAAAAGTTTGCCGTTTTTATAAAATTCAATGACTCTTCAATTAATTTTCTTCTCCTCTTCAGGTTTGGCTGCTTGAGTATCACCTGCTTTTTCGTCTACTCCAGTTTTTGCTTGTGGGCTAAAATCCGCTTCGCCTCCTCTGGATCATAACTGAAGCGTAGTACTTCTGCCGTTGCCGCGTTCCTCCTCTCGTTTCCCAATCCACATTTTTTGCATTTTAGATTGATCACGTTGGGCAGTCCACATTTGCAGCAAAATATATTTTGCTCTAATGACATGCAGTCATGGAATGCGTGGACCTGCTGACGACAGTTCCAACAGATCAGTACTCGTTTACCGGACTGCTGTTGCTGGAAACTTGTCCCTAGAGGTCTCGTCACCGAAACAGATCAGATCGTCGGCATCTTCGGTTTTCTCGTCGTCCATGGTTTCCATCGCTATCTCACTATCGTTACGCTGGAATCAATTCATCGGCTGTTGCACAGCTCGAATTTCGCGCTGAGGAAACATGCGCTCCACTTCATTACACTCATCTTTTAAATGCTTTACTGAGTGCAAGGTTATGGGATGCACCATACGTCCAATGTGCTCTTTGAGATTTTTCTTGATGATTTTGATGATTTCGTACTCAGGCAGGAGCTGCATCAACGTAGACTTGAGTTTCCACACAGCATGAAAGAATGCGTCGATTGACTCTCTTGACTGCTGCTTGCTCATGACTAAATCCCGCATCACCTCGAAATTCGTCCTGCTTGTTCGGTACTGCCTCATGATTGCATGCCGCAGAGTTGGCCTGTCTGCCAACTCTACACCTTCAACCAGGTAAGTCTTGTTCCATTGGCATGTGCTCGCATCTAACCTATCGTAGCATATTTTTAAGCTCACCCATTATCCCTTGAAGTCCCACTCGTAGACCCTCTTGTATTTTCATTTCGATAGTTTTGTCAATCGACGCTTTAAAATCTTAAACAGATTTAGCTGCATCCTAATCGATGTTAGCTTTTTCTTGAGCATCGCCGACGCTTGATGTTTCCATCTGTTTTGCACCTACATTATTTATGGGCGGAGAAAATGAAAAATTGGGTGGAAATTGCCTACTTCTTAAATTTTTAGGTATATCACCTAGACCATACTCTTTGCTTAGCCCACAGGCTCCTTCTCTACTACGCTCATCCAGCGGCCATAACATTTGAGACAGATAAAAAAATCTGCTCTGTTGTTGTGCCCTATTTTGATCACCACTGCCTTCCATATTTTTAGCTTGCGGCATATTATCTTTAAACCACTTAAGTTGTAGAGACGAACGGTTGGGATCGACCGTGAGGTGACGTCTTTTAGATGCCGTCTTTTTCCGCTCTAAACATTCCGAGCTCATCAGTTTCGCAAAAACAAAATAAATATTTTTGTATATATAGGAAACCCTAGATGGAATTAATTCAAACGGCTTTGACCTAGTTAGGCAAAAATTGCTCAATCTTAGCTTTCGCAAATTAGTATAAAATAAAAAAAAAACTATTAAAACTTTCACACTATCAATTTATATAAATCGGTGTTTATAGTGTGGGGGTTCAATACAGGGAACGATTCTTTACTGGTGACACCCCGGTGATTACAAAAAATTTTTTCCTACGCATTTACTCTTCTGCTAGTGTGTTTGATAATTGGTAACACTTTCCGCTTTCAAAATACTAAAATAAACTGTAATTTTAATGTTTCGTTTTATTGGCTTTGATCGCAGCGCTGACGTAGGCCTGACTTCTGGATTAGACCTTTGTCCCCTCCAGGTTCATTAGTCCTACTTCCTTTTTTCCAATACAAATAAGCTCTTAATGTGACTTTTGTACTTAAGACTATCCTATTGCTTTGCTATAAAATTGTTTTGCTTATTTTTCTTTATTAGAACGTACATTTAGCAATAGATTTTAAATCACTTGCTAAGCTACCGTAATAAAAAACACCATTTAAACTTCATCATATTTTTGGTTCCAATACAAAAAATACAACTGCATTTATTAAATTATTTTAATTGAAACAATTTGTTTCATTGCTACAAGCTTTCAACCATGTTTTCTTAAAGCATTCTCGTGTACGCGCAAATGGCTTTGAGCTTATTTACTCCAGCCAAGCCAGCACTACTATTATGTTCCCCTTTGTATCGAACCTGGCATGATCGCGTGCCGGCAAGTTCAGAGTTTACCAAACAACACAAAAAAACACAATTCATCAAAACAAGCTGAAAACCCGTGAAAAATCCAAACACTTCCATTTACAGAGAGAGAGAACAAGATGTTTACAGTTCCTTAATGCACCCACCCGACCATGGTTATCTCCGGTAAGTATGTTCTTGATAACCCCTCTGCTAAATTTTTAATATGCTCGCCTTCAGCAAACCATTTCACCCTTCATGAATGCCCCCCCCCCCATACTCCGGCCCCAATTTAAAAATTTAAACCATCATTTTTTTTTCTTAAATTCACATTAAAATTTTTCCTTTAATTTTTTTTTTCTTTTTTTTACAAACCTAACCTAATCTATCTTATTACAGGTTAACTATTGACTCGAAGATTTGCTGACCAACATAATTATAAATGGAGTTTACATAAAAGCAGAACATGGCAGTACAATTATCAACAATCAAATACAAAATTTTTAAAGTTAATTCCACATTATGATCTGAAAAAAACATAAGCCTTAAAAAAAATTCAATATACCAATAAAAATAATATTAATATAAGTAATTCATAAAAATGTTTATAAATGATATATTATAATATTAATAAAATGAACAACTAAAATTACACACAACATTCGTGAGCACAATTTAATTGGAATATTGAGGATCATATCTTTTTATTTTTTCTTCTCTTTTTTTTAGAATAATTTTTCCTAGATAATTTACTGCCGCCAAGGCGATTTATGAATCCCTCAAATTTCCGTACATTTGCAACAAAACTTCATATCATACGCACCGCGAAACTTACGAACACCAAAAAAACAGACTATGTTTAAATTATATAATTAAATTGAATTCATTTTTTTAAAATATTGAATTAAAAAACACACAAAAGAACTTAAATTTAAATCACGTTAGTATATATATATAATTAAACACATTCCCAATTACTTTTATGATTACTGATTTAACTTTACAATTGGAGAAGCAGACATTTTATTATTTAAAACGAGCAAATTCTTTACGTCCATTTTACTGTTAACACAATTTTCTCTAACGGTGCCCGACGCTGCTGGCTGGAACCGCTGTCCTTTTATTAGCGAGTTTTTCCTCAAACCAACTACTTTCTGTGCGAAAACCAGCGTCTACTTTTAGGTTTCGGCTATGTTCGAAACAGCTTATTAGGGCGGGCTCTTTTTGTGTGTCTATCTATTTAGCTACTCCTGCTTGGCTTAAATATGTAAAAATTAATTGTAGCTGACTTATCTGTCTTTCTCGTAGTTGATTTGAATTCTCCTGCTCTTTTTGGACTTCTACTCCGCTGTGGGACTCCAACCGCTCGTTTCGCCGTTACCATTAAAATTCTTCTGTCTATGGGTCTCTTGCCTTTTTCCTCCTGGCTGCTGTAGTGTTTCCGGTTTAGACCTCCTGACACTCTGGCTAGCTATTTTAAAAAAAAAATGTATTTTTACCTTTATTTTAGTTTTTTTTTCACCTTACTTTTATCTCCCTTAGTAGAATTTCGCATAAAATTCTTCGAAACACTAAACTGCTGGTTTTTTTTAATACTAATTTCTCAGCTTGCTTATTTTTTTCCACTTTAAAAATTTTTACTTATTTTTCCAACACTTTGAAATTTTTTCACTTTCTGCAACACCTTTTATCCTTAAGCTTTTCGCTCAACTGATCTCTCAAGATTCCTTAACGTCTATCACAGACCTATTCGCATTATCGGGAACTGGGCTTTTAAATGATATACCCACTTTTCTTTTTTTTCTACCATTTGTCTACTCAGATATGTCTCCTTTACTCCTAGAGCTTTTCCCGTTTTTTACTTTCCTTGCCTTTCCCTGATTTCCTTGGTCGACCTTGGGACCCCCTTTCATCACTATAGTTTTTCCTTCCACATCCTATGTCTGTCCTTATTTAGGTTTTTCTCAGTTTTCTTCCCAATGTTTATAATGTTATTGCCTGTTCCCTACTGTTCCCTACTTTATACAGAGAGTATAAATTATATAGAGGTCCCAGTTCGACTTCGAATGCTATTTCACTCAAGTTTCGTTGTACAAGCGTCCGGAGAATAAAAAAACAAAACGAAAATAATTATGCTTTGCCTCAGCGTTCGTTTTGACGCTGCCTATACTTTTCTATAGGTGCACATGAAACAACTGCTGAGGTAAAAGCATAATTATTTTTGTTTTGCTTTTCTATTTTCCGGACGCTTGTACAACGAAACTTGAGTGAACTTCGAACTGAAATCTCTATATTATTTATACTCTCTGCTTTATATCTGGTACTCCACCCTTTCTGTACTTTTCTATTTCGAAAATACATCATCTTCGAAATTTTACATTCGATTCCCGATCTGATTTGCCGACACTTGCCAAACGCCAAAATACATACCAAAACATGGACGGACTGGTTTGGACGCCAAAACATGTGACGGAAACAAGAGCTGCAGGCTTGTTTATTTGCTTGTTTTTCTTTCTTTTGTTTGCTAAAAATCATATTTTAATATTCTTATTTCAAAATTTTCAACGTGCAGATGTGGCTCTAGTCGTGACGGTGGATTTGCAGCTGAAAATTTGATACACACAAGGTACATCTATTCATTTTATTTTTCTCATGTTAATTTTTTTTTAGATTTTAACCCTTTTCAGGTCCCAGTACCACGCAACACTACACGAAAATATTCCGAGGAAGCAGGATTTAAAGTTGCGCTTAGTTTATTGATTGGGAGCCATATTGTTACGTGTCCCTAGCTAGCTCGAAATGGCATAACGGGTTGAGAACTGCGCTCTTAATCTTTGAGCTAGTCGGCTCGCGGTCATGCCAGGTACGATAGCTAGGGACACGTAACAAAGCTATGCATACTTTTAAATAAAATATTAAAGTGCGTCTTAGCTGCGAGCTCAACCTAAACGGGTGTCTGTCTTAAACAAATTAGGTTTAAAATTTTGATATGAATAGAACAGTAAAAATTAACAACAGCGACAGGGCTGTTGTCTTTCTTTTGTACATAAAAGTTTTTTTATGAGTATTACAATATACATACCTTAAAAGTTTTAATATCGTTGTTCATTATTTTAACTTTTGAAAAAGAAATCCTAAAAATAGTATATTCAAAAATTTAATATATTTTGATTTTGAGAAGTTAATGCGTGGGTATTTTTTTTCTGATGTGGATACATTTGCATATGTATGTGACCTTTTCATGGATACTTTTTAAAATCTTCGGTGCTTTTTTAAACACTGATCTGACCGAGCGTTTCCACTGCAAGAACGAATGACGAGTTCATCGCGAACAAAACGTAGCGATGAGTTTGTCGTTCGCTCCAACCGTTTTCACTGCATGAACACAAGTGTTGTGTGCTAACTATAAAAAACAAAAAAATAAATAAACAAAAACTGAATGACACACTGTTGTGCAATTTGTAGTGTCATAAGAATAAACAAACAAAATAACCACATGACGCACAAACCCAGACCACCAGGCTTGAAACATGAATACGGGTTGAACGTTTTGTAAACATGTGCATTTGTCAACACATGTGAATCAGCCCGCACATGTAGGTCAGTTAAATTGCATATTTAAAAATAAACTAAAACAAATCGAAAAGAAAAAGAAAGAGATGCAATGTGACTTACATGTGATCGAAGCGATAAATAAAGTTATGAATAATATTTTTGGAAAGTGAAAGTATGTGATTGGTGAAAATCAAAGACTGTTGGAAGTACTGGAAAGTAGGAGTAAGCTAGAATTAAGAATTGTAAATGTAATTTTTGGTATAAATATCTGTGCTAATGCACAAAATAAATGAGATTCTATTTGACTTAAAAACTGTGCGCTAGTCGCTATTTTTATTTTATAGAACTCAAAAACTGGGGCATTTTAATGCTCAGAAAGTTGGCGTAGCCTTTGCTGCAAGCTAAATAAAAAGGCAACTCTAAAATGCAGATAGGCAGGATATTTAGTTTTGCTATCTATATATATAAAATGTTTCCATATAAACTCACAGTCATCATTTTATAAACACATCATTATAAAAACACATCACGGCGATCCTGCGGACGACAACCTGTCTTGTGACGAGCTAGAAAAAAAAAATTCTTGAAGGATGAGCAGATATTGCAAGGAAGAGCTAGAGGAACTGTTCAACAGACTGAATAACCCTGCAGAATATATTCCTGAGAGTATTCCTGGTGCATCAGTATCGAACGTTCCATATGTACCAACTCCACTATCAGCTGGCCCGAAGCCACTTTCAATAGAAGCATATTTGAAGAGAACAAAGAAACCAGCAGTAACAACAGAGGTAAAAGAAGCAATCTACAAACCAAAAAAAAGGTGGACGGAAGAGAAATCTCAAGAAGAAGTTAGCAGAACTTCGTAGATTAGCTGGATTTGCTACAGGAGACAATAAAATTAAACTACAAACTGAAATAGCGGCAATAAAAAAGGAGTTGAAATAAATGGGAAGCATCATCGCAACATCAGGAGCAATAGTGAACCCACAAGAAAAAGACAACATGGTGAAAGAAGAGATAACGATGAACACAAATAACAACAACAATAACAGCAACAGTTTTGAGACGGACACCATAATCAATATATTATGTGCTATTTTTATAATTATTATTGTAATAAAATATTTAATAGATTATTTAAAAAATTATATTAAGAAAAAACTGAGCAGCAATATAAATACAGCTGTATAAAATAATGTGTATTTACAATATAATCTGTATTTGTAAGATATATTAATAAGTCGATAAATAATAAAATGGAATAATTCTAAATGAAATGTCAAAGGAATTAAAAAAATTAAATGATATTTTATGTACCCAAAAAAAAAGCACCAAACAGACAATATACAAAAGAATATATAACGAATATAAAAATAATATTACAAAATAGCTTGCAAGGAATAAAAGAAGAATCGAGTATATAAAATATTCAAGAAAATATTGTACAATTTAGCACTATACAAAAAATATACTTAAGTTTTTAGTAGAAAAACCCAAAATGGCATCTTTTGACTTATTGACTGGAGTCAAATTAATTCCTGAATTTGATGCGTGTGGTGCCTTATTACATCACCACATAGAAAAATCTCTACAGCCTATTTTACCTGTTCGTTACATTGATACTTACCTTTTAGTTACATTAATACTTACCTTTTGTTATATTGTACTTACCTTTAGTTACATTAATACTTACCTTTTGTTATATTGTACTTACCTTTAGTTACATTAATACTTACCTCTTTGTTATATGGTACTTACCTTTAGTTTTATTAATAACGTATTTTACTTACACTTGCCTATAAAACACTTGTTATAAAAAAACATTTTGAATTGTATTCAGTTAGTATAATTTCAGAAATTTTCATTTTGAAAATTTCAGTTTCATAAATTTGTTCGAAGAAAATTGTAGCCAAATAAAAAGTTATAAAATAAAAAAAATTTTGAAATAAAAAATTAAATTAGAACAAAATATATAAAAGTTTGCACCAAAACTGGCGATCCTGCTCGATCCTGCGTTCCTGTTTTCAATCATATTGGAAAACATATTGTTACTAATAACAAAAAGAACTACTGCAGAACCATCATCTCTGCTACAACTTCTCAACCAGAAACAACTAAACCAAACCATCAACATACCAAATCAAATCGCTTTAAGAAGGACCACAAACTTTAAATAACAAATACAGCCAACCTTGGATCATGTGCCATGCCAAAACAAACGCCAAGTTAACAACCAGCTAACGACCTCTTTAATGACTGCGTAGCACAGCGAACACGCTCAAAAAAAAAAAAAAAAAAAAAAAACAGTCTCATCCGAAGAGCCCAGCACAAGTCGTAACAGCAGCAGCAGCAGCTCATACGCTCTCACCTATTCGTCGTCACACGCTCACCTAAGCACCAATACTAGTGTACCGTCAAGCAGCTATCGCACTAATACAGCCATAAACGCTCCAACAACAACCAAAACACAGCAGACACGGTCACTGCGTACAACAACGGCAGCGACAGTCATCTGTAAAGAGTACTGGTCCAACTACCTCCAGTTCAAAGGCATCGTAAATAACAAAAGCAACAACAACAACAACGTCGGCAACAACAACAACAACATCTACAACAACAGCATTAATAAAAGCAACAACGTTAACAACGCAGTCAATAACAACAATAACAACATTTGAAATCAACAACAATAAGAAGAGCAACAATAACAATAACAGCAACATTAACAACGCTAGCAGCAACAAATTTTATTTTATTATTAATTTTGTAAAATTTGTATTTTGATTTATTTTTTTTGACATTTTATAAAATTTTTTCAGGTTGCTGTATTATTTTAGATTCTCACGAGGTACACACTTAGCTTCTTAAACGAATTTTAGACGATAGGGTCGTAAGAAACCTATCGTCTAACTTTCGTAGGCACTACACTACACTAGGGACATAGGTACACTTAAAAAAAAAGGGAAGAGTTAGAATTTTCAAATAGAAGTAAATCTAGAGGGAAGAATGATACGAACACCCCCACACACACCCCTTACTCCACTCCCACCCCTTACTCCACACACCGGAGAGGGAGATAACACACCATTCTTAGACTTTGAGACTAACCCTCTCACACCACCAACACAAATACACACAGTTTCGGTAAAATTACCTACATTCTGGACGAGTTGCCCAGACGCTTGGTTCGCACATGCGGAAATACAATTCCAAGCGAAAGGAATCACAGTCGATAAGACTAAATACGAATACTTGGTAACCTCGCTACCACAAGAAGTCATAGTCACTGTACTAGACTTTATCCAAAAACCGCCAACACAAAACACATACGAAGGGCTTAAAAAGACATTGCTCGATAGATTTTCACTGAGCGAAAACAAGCCATTAGATAAAATCCTTTCGGATTCTGAGATGGGCGACCAAAGGCCATCTCAGTTCTACCGGTCACTTCTTCTACTAGCGGGATCAACAGTCAGTGGCGATTTAATCTACAAAATATGGCTACGCAAGTTGCCAAAAAGTCTAAATATCGCCTTGACCGGGTCCAGACACAGAGAACTAGAGGTCCTCTTAAAACTAGCAGATGACTTATGGGAAGCCATGACTGGTAGCGAAATTTCTACCATGTCTAAAAAACCAGCTTCCGGCTCAGAAGAAGTAATGGCAATTACCCAACGTTTCGCGGAGACCACATCCAAAATTTTAGAAAACTTTAATAAGTTGGCACTGGAGGTACAAGAACTGAGAAGTGAACGTTCTCGATCACAAAGCTCAAACTTCCAAAGGTACTCCAGACGTCGTTCACCTAGAAGAGAAGGGTCACAACAAAGACCGGCCAATTGGGTTTGTAGGTACCACTACAAATTTGGCAGAGCGGCCAGACGATGCGAACAACCATGCGCGTATGTTCAAACGACATCCACACCAAACCACAATACACCAAACACATTAAACTAAAAAACACCATCATTGCAACGGCTAATGATGGGAGTTCTATAACACTAACACGCCGTTTATTCATATTTGACAAGGACAATAACTTAAATTTCTTAATCGACAGTGGCGCTGAAGTTTCCGTATTGCCATCCTCCAAATTCAAAATTTATAAAAAATCTGATTTGACACTCCAAGCTGCTAATGGCACAGCAATATCGACTTACGGAAAAAAATTGTTAAACGTAAATTTAAAACTCAGACGAGAATTTCCTTTCACTTTCATATTAGCAGATATCGCAAGACCTATCATTGGCGCAGACTTTCTTACCAAATATGGACTTCTAATAGATCTAAAACACAGAAAACTCATAGACCCCCTTACAAAATTATCCGTCAATGCAATTTCGAGGTATTCTGAAACACAATTACCAAAACTATTTACACTCGACGATAAATACACACAGTTACTCAAACAATTCCCTTCACTCTTCACAGAACCAAATTACACTGCACCAATCAAACACAAAACAGTACACCACATAGTTACAGAAGGACAGTTACCATTCACACGACCACGACGCTTAGACCTATCAAAATTAAAAATCGCAAAACAAGAATTCGACTTTCTAGTCAAGTCAGGAATTTGTAGACCGTCTGACTCGAAAACTTCTTCTCCACTACACCTTGTAGCCAAACGCGAACCAAATGACTGGAGACCATGTGGCGACTACAGACGACTGAACGCTATTACTGTACCTGACCGTTACCCTTTACCACATATACACGACTTTTCCATCAACTTACATAACACAAACTTTTATTCAAAAATTGACCTGGTCAGAGCATATCACCAGATACCGATGGCTCCTAGCGACATCCACAAAACAGCAATAACAACACCTTTCGGAATGTTCGAATTTCTCCGAATGCCTTTCGGCTTGAGAAATTCAGCACAAACATTCCAAAGATTTATACACGAAGTCTTACAGGGACTAGATTTCATTTTCGTTTATTTAGATGACATACTTATAGCTAGCGAGACCGAGACAGAACACATAAAACACTTAACACAAGTTTTCCAAAGACTTTCAGAATACGGCTTAAACATTAAACCTAACAAATGCACGTTCGGAGCATCAGACATAAACTTCCTCAGTTACAACATTTCCAAACAAGGTATCCGACCTTCGGAAGAACGTACACAGTGCATAAGAGACTACCCACAACCCACCACAGTCAAACAAATGCAAAAATTCATAGGCATGACAAACTACTACCACCGTTGTATCCCAAAACTCGCACACATGCTAGGCCCAATTTATGACATGGTCACCGTAGCATCAAAAACAAAAAACAAACAGTTACACTGGACAGAGAACACACTACAGGCATTTACAACAATCAAAGATAGTTTTGCAAAGGAAACACTACTCAATCACATCAGTAGTAATGCAAAATTATCGATTGCCGTAGACGCATCGAACACAGCCATTGGCGGCGTTTTACAACAACGCAATAACGGTACATTAGAACCATTAGCATTTTTCTCAAAAAAGTTATCAAAGTCAGAAACGAAATACAGTACATTCGACAGAGAATTACTAGCCATATACTTAAACATCAAACACTTTAGACACTACCTAGAAGGAAACAATTTTACGGTATACACAGATCACAAACCACTGATTAACGCTATACATTCACAAACAGAACGCAGTCCCAGACAAACAAGACACTTAGAATACATCGCACAATTCATACATGACATTAAACACATTAAAGGTTCAGAAAACACTGTAGCAGATGCACTTTCACGAGCTGAAATAGAAGCTTTTGCCTGCACAGACATTAACCTGAGAACGCTACATAAAGAACAGAACACAGACACAGAGCTGCAAGATATACTAAATAGCCACAGATACAAGCTCGAACAGATAGTCATACCGGTACTCAACATTAAAATTTGGTGCGAACAGAAAAATTCTTTAACACGACCTTACATACCACAGACTTTACGAAAACAAGTATTCGAACAACTACACAACATAGCACATCCTGGTACACGAGCCTCACGGCGATTACTTACACAAAGATATTTCTGGCCGAATATGAATACACACGTTAACAAATGGGCACAAGAATGCGTTAGATGTCAACGCTCAAAAATACACAAGCACACGAAGACAACACCACACAAAATCAGCATACCACACGGCCGTTTCGAACATATCCACGTGGATATAGTCGGTCCTTTGCCAACTTCAAAAGAGTATAGATACCTACTTACCGTAGTCGACAGGAACACTCGTTGGCCAGAAGCATATCCGCTAAAAGACACAAACACCGACACGATAGTCGACACTCTTCAAAGAGAGTATATTTCACGTTTTGGAGTTCCATTGAAGGTTACCTCTGATCAAGGAGCACAATTCACTTCCACGACTTTTAACACATTTCTCAAAAATCTCGGTTGCCAACATATAACTACTTCGGCTTACCACCCACAAGCCAACGGCATGGTAGAGCGTTTTCACCGCCAGTTAAAGGTTTCCCTTATCGCAACAAACAACCAGACAAATTGGTTCACAGAGTTGCCACTAGTTCTTCTGGGCCTTAGATCCTCAATCAAAGAAGACATCAAAGCGTCGCCAGCTGAGATGGTCTTTGGCCAGCCGCTCAGATTACCGAAACAAATAGTAATTCGCAACAATGAAACTTTAAACCCTTCAGAGATGCTTCCAAAAATTAAACAAGTAGTCGAAAACAAACAATCACTCATTTCACACCATAACACAAAATTCCAACAACACGTACCTAAGGAACTCAACACTTGTAAATTTGTCTTCGTTAGAAACGACACCATACACAGCAAGTTCAAGGAACCCTATGATGGTCCTTTTGAAGTAATCAACCGAAACCCAAAATACTTCACAATACTCAAAAATAACACTCATACTACAGTTAGTTTAGACCGTTTAAAACCAGCAACAATTAATACAGACACAACAACTACAACACTATCTAAAAGAAAGGTACATTTTAATTTACTCAGAAATACAACAAGATTCATTTGAGGAGGGGGAATAATGTGGTGCCCTATTACATCACCACATAGAAAAATCTCTACAGCCTATTTTACCTGTTCGTTACATTGATACTTACCTTTTAGTTACATTAATACTTACCTTTTGTTATATTGTACTTACCTTTAGTTACATTAATACTTACCTTTTGTTATATTGTACTTACCTTTAGTTACATTAATACTTACCTCTTTGTTATATGGTACTTACCTTTAGTTTTATTAATAACGTATTTTACTTACACTTGCCTATAAAACACTTGTTATAAAAAAACATTTTGAATTGTATTCAGTTAGTATAATTTCAGAAATTTTCATTTTGAAAATTTCAGTTTCATAAATTTGTTCGAAGAAAATTGTAGCCAAATAAAAAGTTATAAAATAAAAAAAATTTTGAAATAAAAAATTAAATTAGAACAAAATATATAAAAGTTTGCACCAAATGCGGAACAAAAGAACCTTTCAAATTTCACTAGCTTAGTAGAATTTTACGGAGACACGCTGAAGGACGAAAATGAAAAAAAGAAACTAGTTAAGTTTGTCTTAACAACAAAGCTTACTGACAAAGTAAAAAACAGAATACTAACTGAAACAAAACCAGAAACAATTGAAAATTTAAAAACAACATTTAATAACATTTTTAAATGTCACAAAAATGCTTTAAAGATTCATGCAGAGCTAGCAAAAATATATCAAGGAAACTACAGTGTAAGAACATTTGTTGAGCGAATAGAAACGTTAGTAGCCACACTAAACGAAATTCAGATAGCAGAGCAAGGTGAGGCTAATAGGGAATTAATAGTTCTTTTAAATGATCAACTTGCTTTAAATGCATTTAGAAATGGGCTCAATAATTACATCAAATCTGCAATCATAGCATCAAGGGTAACAAAATTTAATGAAGCCACAGAAATTGCTTTAGAAATTGAAACAAGACCTCAACATACTACTTTTGTGAATGTAACCACAGGAAACAGTAGAAATTTCATGAATAGATTTAATAACAATAATAGAAATTTTAATAACAGAGATAATAGAAATAATGCAAGCAAAAATAGATATGTATACGGTCACAATAGAGAAAATTATACTAACAGACCATTTAATAACAACAGAGGTAGAAGTAACAATAGAGGCGCCAATTATGCAAATAATAGACACTATAATAATAACAACAGAAACAACCAGGGAAACTGGTATACCCCCGGTGGCGAAAAACCGGGGAATATGCAACAGAGAAGGTAAATAGAGATAGCAAATACTCAACTAAGAATATTAGTGTAAATAGAGATAAGGAACTTTCAAATTACATTATTGTTAGAATAGGTAATGATACAGTAACACTATTAATTGATACAGGTGCGGACATTTCGCTTTTAAAGAAAAATTTTGTAAATAACTTCATAGATAATAAAGACATTTGTCAGATAAGTGGAATAACGGGTAGAATGACATATTCTTTAGGGGTATCTAAACTTAAACTTTTATGGGAAGAAAGAGAGATATTACATCAATTTCATATAATAACACAGGATACGAACCTACTAGCAGATGGAATTCTAGGTAGGGATTTTCTGATACAATATAACTGCAAAATAGACCATGAGACGTATACACTTACAATATCGCAAGATGATGATGATGATTTAATAATACCAATGAATGTACAAACAAGAACAGTTGAAAACATAAGAATAGCACCAAGAACAGAGGCAATAATAGCTGTAGATTTAAATACAAATGAAGAAAGTATAGTATGTGCTAAAGAAGTGAGAAAAGGGGTATTTGTAGCAAACACCATTATTCCATCAGAGGGAATCAAACATATCAAAATGTTGAACACAACTGAATACGAAGTAAAAATACCAAAACTAACACTAAGTTTAGATCAAATGAAAAATTACAATATACTATATTTTAAAAATAATTTATCTGATGAAAATAGATTAAACAAAATAAAAGAAGAAATCAAAATAGATAAATTAGATGCACAAGCACAAAAAGCAATACTAGAAATTTGCAGCAATTTTCAAAATATTTTCCATTTAGAAGGTGAAATATTAACAAAAAACAATTTTTATGAGCAGAAAATATCAACAACCGACAAATTACCAGTGTATATAAATACTATCGGATACCACAAGCCAACCTGCAAGAAATAGAAAAACAAGTTGGTGAGCTATTGGATCAAGATATAGTTGAACCATCAGTCAGTTCATACAACTCGCCTTTGTTAATAGTTCCGAAGAAAAGCATAGGTGAAGAGAAAAAGTGGAGATTAGTAGTAGATTATAGGTCATTAAATAAAAAAGTGGTAGATGATAAATTTCCATTAACTCGATTAGAAGATGTACTGGACAAGTTAGGTAAAGCAAATACTTTTCAACTTTGGACATGACCAGTTCATTCCATCAAATTCCATTACATCCAAAATCAAGACCATTAACGGCTTTTTCAACAGATTCAGGACATTTTCAATTTAAACGTTTACCTTTTGGTTTGAAAACATCAACAAACAGCTTCCAAAGAATGCTCTCACTAACATTAAGTGGTTTACAAGCATCAGCATTCTTATATGTTGATGATATAATAGTTTTTGGTTCAAGCCTAAATGAACACAATAAAAACCTGGTAGAAGTATTTAAAAGATTGCGCAAATATAATTTGAAATTAAATCCAGGAAAGTGCAATTTCCTGAGGACAGAAGTAGTTTACTTAGGGCATTTAATAACTGATAAAGGTGTGACTACAGATCCAAGTAAATACTCAGTGATAGAAAATTACCCAACACCAATAGATTCGGATGAAGTTCGCAGATTTTCAGCTTTCTGTAATTACTACAGACGCTTCATACAAAATTTTGCTGAAATAGCAAAACCAGTAAATCAGTTATTAAAAAAAATATAATTTTTAATTGGTCACAAAGCTGCAAGCATGCATTTGAAACTTTAAAGCAAAAACTCATGTCACCGCCAATATTAAGTTACCCAGATTTCGCGAAACCTTTCATATTAACCACGGATGCTTCAAACTATGCACTTGGCGCTGTACTATCTCAAGGAGAAATAGGTAATGATAAACCTATAGCATTTGCAAGTAAGTCACTAAATAAACACGAGATAAACAAGGCAATTATTGAAAAAGAGCTGCTAGCCATACATTGGGGTATTAATCATTTTAGACCATATTTGTACGGTCGCAGATTTCAAGTATATACAGATCATAGACCTTTAGTTAGTTTATTCACCCACAAGAACCCATCTTCTAAGTTAACTAGGATAAGAATAGATTTAATGGATTACGATTTTGACATAGTATTCAAGCAAGGTAAAATGAATACTAATGCTGACGCATTATCTAGAATAGTATTGAGCACAGAAAAATTAAAAGACATGATACCAGTAAGTAATATAAATGTTCTGACGAGAACGATGAAGAATAAAGAAATAAGTAATAAAATAACAGAAACACCTAGGGACACATTACCTTTGAGGACTGATCATCTTCACATATGGGAATGTATATCAATATCTGATATAAGAAAAGTAAAGAATATAAAATTTGAGTATAAAGAAGAAATAAAGAATGGCCAAAGGGTAGAAATATATGAATTTAAAAATGAGTTACATGTTAGATACAATTATAAGGCATCATCAGAGTTAAAATTGATTTTGAAAAAATTGTTATCTCATGCAAAACATGAACGCATAAATAAATTGTCGCTAGCAACTAATGATAAAATATTTGAGGAAATATCCATAAATAAATTCAAAAAGATTCTTAATGAAATACAAGAAAATGATATTAAAAATTGCCTAGACATATTGCTTTATACCGCTTCAAGAAGAATAGAAAATGTAAAGAATATGAATGAATTTATAAAAGAGTATCATGATACAAAAACTGCTGGTCATTGCGGCATAAGAAGGTGTATAAGAAAGTTAAAACAGAAATATGTATGGAAAGGGATGAATAAAATGGTTAGAAATTATATAAACAAGTGTAAAATATGTAATGAGGTAAAAATAGTTAGATATACAAAAGAAAAATTGACAGAGACAGAAACACCGAGCACATCGTTTGACGTTGTAACAATAGACACGGTAGGACCTTTAAGACCATCTAATACATATAGATACATACTGACCATTCAATGTGAGCTTACGAAATTTGTAGAAGCTTTTCCACTAATTACAAAAGACGCCGTTTCAGAAGCGAAAACGATAGTAGAAAAATTTATTTTGAAATATGGTTGTTTCAGAAAATTAAAGACGGACAAGGGAACTAAGTTCACAAACGAATTACTCACGAATATATGTAAATTGATGAACATAAAAAAAGTTACTTCTACACCATACCACCACGAAACACTAGGCACGGTAGAAAGAAACCATAGAGTTCTAAATGACTTTTTAATGACCATGGAAGGGAAAGATAATTGGGACGAACTTTTACCATATTATACGTACTCATACAATACGACACCTCATTGCACTACACATTATACGCCATTTGAACTAATATACGGAAAATTATGCACTTTACCATGTGAAATAATAAGTAATAAAGAAGTATTTTACAATATGGATAACTATATAAATGAATTCAAAATAAAATTAAGATATGCACATAACCAAGCATATGAAAATCTAATAGCAAATAAGAATAATGTAATAAAGAAACAAAGATATGTTAAAAATGCAAATTTTAGCATAGGAGATTATGTATACTTGAAAATAGAAAATAAGAAAAAACTAGATAAACCATTTAAGGGTCCATTCAAAATTGTAGATCAGAATGGATCAAACAGTACTATACTAATTAATAATAAAGAAAAAGAAATACATAACAACAATCTTATGAAAGCAAGAAATCGTTAAATCACAAAATAATTTTATCATGCTTTCACATACAAAATTATTTTTTTTAAAGGGTGAGGGTGTTGTGTGCTAACTATAAAAAAAAAGAAAATAAATAAACAAAAACTGAATGACACACTGTTGTGCAATTTGTAGTGTCATAAGAATAAACAAACAAAATAACCACATGACGCACAAACCCAGAACACCAGGCTTGAAACATGATCACGGGTTGAACGTTTTGTAAACATGTACATTTGTCAACACATCACAAGTAAAAACACATCACAAGTGGCGAACATTGGTTAGTCGCCATCTTGTTCGTTCGTGCAGTGGAAACACTTAAATTCGATATTTGCGATATTGAAAATTTAAACAGTAAGAAAACTTCTCACAAATAAAAAAATGTTCTTTGTCTTAAGTTTTTAATTTATTTTGTTAATTTTTTTGTTTCTTTCCTACATTATAACTACCATTTTCACAAATCTACTACTATATTCACAAAGAAACACCAGATTTGCCCAAAATGTTCGAGCGTTGGATGAATTCTTCGTTCGCTCGGCAGTGGAAACGCTTTGTGGGGTGAACTGACGTACACAAAGTACTTAAAAACGTAAAAAAGAAATTGAAATCATATGTTTTCACGCCACGAAATTAATTTCCCTATCTCTTTTTCTCTGACGGAAACCATTACCCGTGCTAACTTCGGTGTTCATAACATATTGAAATTTTACAAAATATGTTATGAGTATGAACATTTTTGTGGTCAAACGATTTGACAAACGATTTTATAAGACATTTGAAGTGTGAACTAGGTTATGACGAATTTGGTTAGTGTGAACACGGGTACAGATAATCGTTCAGTGTTCCCAGCTTAGGGATTTTTCCTTTAATATAAGGTCGAAAAAAGTGGAATGAGATTTTTTAGGGGTTTTATATTTTTAAGGGTTTTTTGGGTATTTTTGATATTCTAAAGCAGTGTCGGGCAGCTTTGCACACCTATACTTTCTCATCTTGAGTATGTATTAATGAGCGCTTTAAAGCTCACACTGAAAACAAAGTAGTGCTAAAGCGCTTTTTGCAGAAATCTTACTAGGCATTATGGAATATGTTGTTTTTGCTCGGATTAATATTGCGAAATTAAATTAATACGTAGTGGACGGAATGTCAAAAGGAAACTGACCGACAGACGGATTATGTGAAATACAGATAATCAGACGGAAATGTAAAAAGGCCTACTAGTAGTAAAAAACAAATATGTTTTTTCTTGTGCTTATGTTGCTTATTGTGTTTTGCCAAGGCTAAACTGACAGCGTAAGATGCTTTTATTACACGTATTTTGAACTGATCACTATATGATGATATGTGCACATGCCGCTTTTAAATAATTAATTAATTTCTCCATAGCATGCCCCACAATTACCATATATTGGCCATGTAAATTGTCGTAATGCATAATTTTTTAATTTTATCTCTTTGTTGCCGTTATTTTCTAAAAATAAAAAAATGTTCATACATACTTCCAAAAATTTTGCATACATACAATTTTATACAGTGTAATCTTACGTTATATCTGTGTCGATGCGCAATAACAGCTTAAGTCATATATCAAAGTTTCCAGAAATCTTGCTTCAAAGTTTTCAATCGCCATATAAGTTATATTAAAGGTTCTTTTGTTTTTGCGTCATATCTTTGGCTATGATCATGCTAGAAGTTCTAGATTTTGTGTGTTCATAATGATATATACGTGGAAGACAACTATATCAATAACTCAATTCGGTCTTAAATCGACTTAAGCTATTTTTGCTTATCGACACAGATATAATATAATATATTCAAGGAACACTCAAGCGCAGATTTTATCTGCTTGACATTCGCTTGAACACTGAAGCTTTGATCGTTCTGTAGGTGAGATAAATACATATTTTACTGCACAAACACAATCTCAAGTGTGCAAAGCTGCCCAACACTGTTGAATAATCTAATTTACTACGAAGTTTTTCAATTTATTCCGATTTTGCTATGCCTTTTCTCCTCAATTTTTACCCCTTGATCATTCCCTGCTCGTTATCTTTGTGAACAATAAAAAGGTGAAGGTGAACGTGAACATGACGTCTAAATAATAAAACCTGTCAATGAATGAAAGAGACAGAAAAGGTGATTTTGTATCGTTTGATAACTCAAGTGTTTTACAAGTCTTTTTACAACAAAAACTTAAAATCACGTTCACCTTGTTATGAATAAAAACCGAAAAAACCGCATTTTTTTGTTAATATTAAATCATTTATAACTAAAAATTATAACAAGAGGTTTTGTTTTTTTGGGGATTTCAAAGTAATTGTACCGAAATAAGAGGTTTGTGTCAAAAATTTTGGGATATATATTTTTGGGAGTTGGTAACACTGTAATCATTTATTCTTTAGAGTTTAAATAGTAATACCAAGCAACGGAGGAAAATGAGATTTCATAAATATTCATCATTAATTTTTAAGTTGGAAAGCGGTGAATATGATGTAATTATCTGAATAGTTTATTTCTTGTATAATTATGCATGGTCATTTATATATGTATAAGGGCACCAGCACTGACGTCGTATCTCTCTATATGCAGCTTTTTGCGATGTACTTGTATGAAAACAATCTGTAAGTGCACAAAATTTTAAATTAATATAATAAATTGACATTTTTAATCTTAAGAAATTTTAATTAGGTTAAAAGCACACTATCTCTGGTTGCGAATTCCCGAGAATTTTAAAGTATGTCATCAGGAATTTACGAAGCTATTTGAGTTAATGCAGTCTATGCAAAGAAACGATAGCTTGGATTTCTTTCAAATCATTAATTTCGTATGGCCAGATATTATTCAAATTGTTATGAAGGACTTGGAGGGTAAGTTTTTACTTTGCAATATGGGTCTACAAACCACGTTTTGTGGCCAAAACAAAGGCATCTCTGTACGGAGATTAGGAATAATTGCAGTTTACGGCCCACGCGTAAATAATTTTTTTCTTATTTTTATTAAACGTTTTTGGGCCTCTTGAGTCCAAAAATCTAAAAATAAAATGTCGGTCTCTAATGGTTTAGGAGATAAAATTTTTGAAAACTTGAAAAATTACAATCTTAAGCTTGTTTTTAACACTCCGTACAAGGGCAAATAATTTTATCTGTTTAATTCCAAATTTAATGAAAAAAACTAACTGTATGCAGTTTTGTCTTTTTAATAGGAGGCCTTCGGCCGCTGCTTAGGGATTACAACACTCAGTAAGTCCAACACCGGCTTCGCTGCTTACAGTGTTTCTGGATATAATTGTCGTTTATATAAAAGGATTTCGTATATCATATAATTTTTTTTCAATTTTGGGCTACATTTAATTTTTTATTTTGGGCTTTGTTCCGCACACTTCATAATTTGCACCAAATTTTGAAACTTTCGCGAATTTTACTCTTAAGCCATTCGAGACCAACATTTTATTTTATGGAGACTAATAGGCCTATTACGGTTCACAACACAACAGTAATTTCAGTTTTTATTGTGTACATTCCTAATACTAAAAATAAGACACAGCAGTGTATTGCTGTGAACCGTAATAGGCCTATAAAATACGTTTAATAACAACAAGAAAAAAATTATTTATGCGTGGGCTGTAAACTGCACTTATGCCAAATTATGGAACAATTTAAGAGTAGTGAAAACTCAAAATTGACATAATTTTATTTTGGCACACACGCGTAAATATTTTTCTTACTTTTGTTTGATACATTTAGGTCTGAGTCCAAAAGTGCAAAAATTAAATGTCGCTCTCGTTTGGTTTACGAGAAATTTCGCGAAAGTTTGAAAATTCAGTGCAAATTTTTAAGTGTGTTGAAATAATTTCATCTTAAATCGCGGCGAGATTTATCTCTGAAAATTTTCGATTTTTGGATTTAATGATGTATCTTAATATATAGTTTAAGCGGTAAAATAAAAAGATAATTATATCTTGAAGTACTGTAGATAGCGTAGCCGGTGTTGGACTAACTGAGGGTTGTAATCCCTAAAGGCGAATTACACGATTCACTATCATTGTTCACTTTGGATGAATCATCTGATTTGCAAAATGTAAATTAAATTGCATCTTTAAAATTAAGATGATTGTCATCTACATTGAACAGCCAAAGAAGAAGAAGGTCTTCCTACTTTTGATGAAAGTGAAAGAAAATCGAACTGATGTGTCATTCGTACTGAAACACAATTGAAAGGTGCTTACATGACTTCAAGCAGAAAGGTTATATTTTTTTATTTAATTGCTGAACGGCTTTTATTTATTCCATTTATTTATTTAAACGTCAATAAAATTAACCAACAATCGAATATATTTTGACATTCAACACCGAATCATCCACCTAATTATAAATTTACACTTTGAATAATGTAAATTTAAAACTGGTTCACTATCATCGTTCAACGTTCACTATCATCGTTTTGAGTGAAATGTGTAAATTCGCCTTAAGCAAATTTGTCGAAGGCCGCCCATTGAAAAGAGGATTATATGCAAAAGTACTGTACACTTTAGACAGCACTTCTCCTGTAGACAGCATTTATACTCTCAACTATTACTTAGTAAAAGGGAATTTAGCTTCAAAACCTTAAATATTTGCACTGAATTTTCAAACTTTCGCGAATTTTATCTCCTAAACCATAAGAGACCGACATTTTTTTTTGCACCATTGCATTTAGGAGGCCAAAATAAATATGAAAAAAGGGCGTGGTCGCTAAAAAAAAAGTTATTCCGAAAGGTGATGTTGTTACCTATTCAACGAGCCATCAATCTTTAAAATCCATGCATTACTTTCGAAGATATAACATTTTACGTATTATGGAAGCTTTTAATTTCTTAGAAAGGTGGACCATCAAGTGTGCATAAAACGTAAAATGTTTTATCTTCAAAAGTAATACATAGATTTTTAAGATTGATGGCTCGTTGAATAGGTAACAGCCTATTCAACCTTTCTTTTGATACCCATAATTATTAAATTTGTAGAAAAAAAATCACTAGTTTTCAGGCCAATTTTTACAACTTTGGACCCCTATAACGACTTGAGAGCGACCTGAAATTTTTCCGCATTTAGACTTAGAAAGTCTTAATACATATAATTTAAAAAAATGTAAAATTTGAGTTTTCACTATTCTTCAATTATGCGAAATTACAATACAGCAGTGGCATAGTCAGTGGCAGTGATCAGCTGGTATTTTAGGAATAATGTTATTTAAATTTCAATTCATCTACCAGGTAGGAAACCTTCCCAGATTACATAGTTGAACTTAAACTCTAAACTTATAGAAAATATCTTATAAACAACTTCTATGTACAGAAACAGAATAATGATCGAATAGATTTGATATATTGCAATGGTTAATCAAGTTCCACCAAAAAAGAGAAATTTAAACAACGTGATTAAAAAACTATAATAATTTAATAAGGTTAAAATAAATTCAATGAATACTTTTTAAGATAAAATTAACAGGATTGATAAGACGTATTTAGTAATTATATTAAAGAAAGATTACATATTTTCAATAATGTTTAACAGCTGCCTTTTAAAATTATAACGATCGCTGGAGAAGTCCAGCTGATTTGAAACCGTGTTGGAATGAGACAAGCATCTCTTAATAGCTTCATTAAGCCCATAATTAGTTCTATGGTAAGATGTGCGGAATAAATCAGAGTTTCTAAGGGTACAACTGAATAACATGAATAGCATACAACAAATTGAATAGCATGACAGAAAGCAGTTCTGATGAATTTATTCTGCCATCAATTATGTCCTTTATGAATAGAACGTTCGATACAACACGTCTTTGTGAGAGGAAATTAAGGCACAACAGTCGACAACGCAACATGTAAGCAGGCATGTTTTCCCAGGAGTACAACTGACGCAACGCAAACCTCATGAAGCGCTTTTGGATATTTTCAATTCTAGACTTGGAACATTCATAGAAAGGATCCCAGATAACACTTGCATACTCCAGAAGAGATCTCAAAAGACTAACAAAAACTGCTTTAGATGAGTAAGGATCTAGAAACTCCTTATAATTTCTTTTTAAAAAACCTAATTGAGAGTTTGCTTTTGATATAACATATTCGACATCAATATCAAAAGAAAGCTTATGATCAAAGAATATGCCTAGGTCCTTATACTGACTTACTCTACTAAACCCACGCGCAGAATCTTCGGTGTAGTCGTAATTGATTGATATACTTCTTCTGGAGAATGTTAAGATTTTACATATAGAAAAATTTAGCGGAAGCTTGTTGTTATTGCACCAATGAAGAAAGGATTTAATGTCTTCTTGTAACTTGGCACAGTCATTCAGGTCACAAACTTTAATAAAAAGTTTTTAATCATCAGCGTATAATAGTGTTTTGCAGAACTTCAATATATGTGGGATATCATTTATAAAGAGAATGAAAAGAAGGGGACCCAAATGCTTCCTTGCGGAACTCCTGTCTTGGCGGGAATTGGATAAGAAAGTTGGTCACATACCTTTACATAAAGAACTCTATCGCGAAGATACGATTCCATTCATCTCAACATTTGCGAGTGTACACCTAATTTTTCGAGCTTAAGAATTAGTATTTGATGCAAAATGCTATCGAAAACTTTGAAGAAGTCTGTGTACAATGTGTCAACTTTTGCACCGCCCTCGACAACATTGATACAAAAATTGGAGAAGATGGTAAGGTTCGTGGTAGTAGATCTACCCACAAAGAAACCGTACTGATGCGGAGAAAAAAGAAAGAGAAAAAAGAAAGAGTATTTAATAAATTTTCTCGAAGAAAATGTGGACATTGCAAATGATAAGTAAGTATTTAATAGTTTTTTATAGCTACGACTCTAATATATTGTTATAGGTTTGTAAGTGTTGACGGCGTCAAGCATCGCGATAAGAAGTGGACGGAGCTTGCAAAGTCGCTGAATGGACTGGGCTTGGCCCAAAAAGATGGTTCCAAGTGGAGGAAATATTGGACTGACTTAAGGTTCATAAATTCATTGGCAACATTTTTTTTTTTTAAAATTCCTATTTAGACTGAGCACTAGATCTAAATTTAATACTGTAAGACAGCAACAGCAAGCTTGAGGCGTAAATGGGTTGCAAAAAATAAAAGAATTGACAGAGTTTGAGGAGCGAATTATTAAAATAACAACCTTGGAGGCTGTTGATGGCGATATGATTGGTTGTGCTGAACTTGGGTTTGGTGACATTGTAAATATTGAAATATTTATAAGTCCTTGTCCATATATTCTATTTTGGTTTTTAGGCAGTGGTTAATGATGTTGAAGAGCGGACTTTTCATCAAATGGATGCTTTTATGGAATACGAAATGCGCTCGACATCCAGGAACGCTGTACCAAGAAATGAGCCACAGACCAACGAAACAAGATTCACAACAACAACTCATCGGGAACCTAGACGCAAACGGACTGTTGCAACAGCTTTTGGCTATGAAGATTTTGCACGAAGCGAAGCCAAAAAGGTGCAAGCCTTGGAGCAGCTGGTGTTGCTTAATCAAGAAGACATTCAAGTCAAAAAAGAAATAAGCGCGAAGCTTAGTCATCTTCTGGAAGCATTCCAAATATAAATTTTTAAACTTGTCTTTATTATTGTCATATATAATATTTATAACATAACATAAAAAAACATATAACAACATAACATAAAATATATAATTTTTAATAAGTACTTTACTTAACATTAAACATTCAAAAAAATATAAACATGAAACAGCATTAAATATTGCGCATACGTGTTTTTTTTTATTTTTAATGTTCGGATTGAATACATAATGTGCATTATAATATATTTGTACATATACATATTACTATTATAATATTATTATTATAATTATGTACATATACATATTACTATTATAATATTATTATTATAATTATGCACATATACATACTTAGGAAAAAGCTTCTTGAACAATTCTCGTTCGTAGCCTTCTACTGGCATTTAAAACACTATCTGAAGTAAGTTCATCTGCTTCAATTAAATCTAAAGACGTTACCGATTCCACAGTTACATTAGTAAAAGGAACTCTTGGTTTAATTAATATATTATGCAATACGATGCAAGCATATATAATAACACCCGCCTTCTGTGGACTATAGAAAATAACCCTTTCTTTTGAAAGGCACCGGAATCTGCTCTTCAATAACCCAATACAGCTTTCTACGAGAGATCTTGTCTACGAAAGATAAAATTTAAAGGAAACAATTGTAATGGATATCCACTATCTCCTAAAAGCCAAAATTCCCGCTCACCATCGTTATAATATTGCTCAAGAGTACAATGCAATTTTGAACTGCGCCATACATACGAATCGTGAGAGGTGCCTCCAAATCGTGCGCTTGTACTAAGTATTTCGTAATTGGCATCACAAACAATCTGCACGTTTTTAGAGTGTCCACCCTTGCGACAGTAGTAGACATGTTCTATTTCTTTTTTTGGTGCACATATTTTCACATGAGTTCCGTCTATTAACCCAATAACACTCGGAAAGTTGTGTTTTTTAAAAAACTTCACTTTTTTCCAGCAAACTCTGCTCTGCTTGGAAACTGCACGTATCGGTAGGCAATGTTATTTAAAGCAATTGACACTTCAGCAACACAACGACTGACGGATGTTTGTAATAACGATGAAAAGTTATCTTGGCCCACTGCTCGTTAGAAGCACCCAGTTGCAAAAAATCTGAGAGCGCATAAAATTTTTATGTGGCTTGGAATCGCGTGCGCCCTAGTTGTGGTCCTTAGAAACGCGCTTATTTCTCGGTATAAATTGATGAAGTGCTCTTCGGTAATTTTATTAAAGGGATTTTCTTCATCACGAAGGCTCTTCCTTAATTTTCTGGAATTTTCCCTATTTAAATGAAATAATAAAATATCAAAAAGCAAATTTTTTGTGAAATAGATATTAATACCTTTGATATTTCCGATATCTTTTCATATTAAGAAATATAATTGGTGCACTCATTTTCCCAACTATTTTTGCGGTTCCTGATAGTAGAATTTAAAAATTTTTTTTTAAAGAAAACTTTTCTTATTTATTAAAAAAGCTGTGTTTAGTAGGCAATGTGTCCAAAATATCGTTCAGCACAAAGCTTCAGATACTCACTAAATCGCATTTTGTATTTCAGTGAAGTGGAAAAATGAAAACTTAAGAAAAAACTTAAGAAAACTTAAAATAAAACTTAAAACCAAAAATGAAACGATTTTTCACTTCATTATAACGCAGAACCGGAATTGACCCCCTGGCCAGATTTATAAATAGGTGATATACAGGCAGTTTTCTATTCGTTTAAAAAAATACCTGTAGAAAGTGACTTGTTGTATATGATACTTAGGGCGGAGTGCAATGATAAGGGACATTTTTTTAAAAATAAAGGTGGAAGCAAATCAAAGCCAGCACCCTTGCTGCTATCTAGACTGTTCAGTATATCCAAAACGAGCTCATCGTGTATCTTAAGTAAACCTATATTGAAAAGTTGGGGAATGTTACAGAAAATATTCGGATCTATTGGGACTTATAAATAGAGCCAAAGAAATCTGCGAATAAATTGCTTATTTCTTTAGGGCTTTCCTAAGAATTAGGGAACCCTGATGACTTTCTCTTAGAATTAAAAAATATCCAGAATGACTTCGGATTTGATTTTATATTTTGTTCAACCTACATAATATATTTATTGTATAAAAATTTTTAAAGGAATTCAAATTCCTTCCTTTGCAAGACAAACATTGCTTTATCCGTGGATAATCCAGATTTTTTAAAATTTAGATGTGATTTATTGCGTAGGTTCTTGAGGTGAATTAAGCGCTCATTATACCAGGGGTGCTTGCATTTACGCTTGCAAGCTATAGTAGGCACATATTGATGAAGCTCATTATTAATAACCGTCTTGAACGCTGCATACATATGAAATAATTCACTTGAATCATTTAAAGAATTTCAATTTATAGAGTTGAAATAACTATTTAGAGCCGCATAGTTAGCTTTATTGAAATTATAAAAAGAAGGATGTTTAACTTCCAAGTAATGGTCAAAAGTATAAAAATAAAAATTCAAAATAAGTGCTTTATGGTGAACAGATTCACTCGTGAGTGGCATATCACATATAAACAGTTCATATTTGAACTCATTACTGATGAAAATAATATCTAAAATTCTATTGATATCGTTTTTAACGTTATTAATCTGAAAGAGACTTTGCGAGTATAAAGAATCACATAAGAGAGATTCAATAGCACTCATTGTATTAAAAGGCATAAGAACTTTTTCGTCTGGGCAGAACTTCCATTCAATATTGCCTAGATTGAAGTCACCAAGTACACACGGTGTTTGTGAAGGGCTTAAGGAATTCAATACATGATTAATATTAAACAAGTGATCATTAAAAATATTAATGCTACTGGCAGGTGGAATATAGCTAAGAATTAAGACTACTTCATTCATACTATACGCTAGATTATTGCCAAAAGATACAGCAACACATACTTGCTCAATGTTGCTGCCATTACGTGGAAGGAGTATCTCCCTACTGGTAAGAAGTGACGATACAGCAATCAAAACACCGCCTCCTCTGGTTACGGTAGGTCCAAGCATCCTGTCCTTACGGTATACAAAATAGTGTTTGTCGAACAATTCATGAGTGAGGAAGTGAGTAGTCTTTGTACGAAGTCCGCCAACGTTGTGAAAATAAAGAAGCAGTTACGCCGATGCATGTCAACTGTATGCATTGGGCGACGAAGACTATCCGTAGGTTCTGGATGTGAGACAATGGCGTCTGTAATAACAGAGTAGGGAGAAGTAGAAAGTACAGGCGCCGATGAATATATTAAGGTTGTTGAAGCAGTTTTTTGAGGTTTTGATGTGGCCAGAGTTGTTGTTAGTATTGAAATAGTTGATGTTGTTATTGGCGATGATGATGATGAGGAAGAAGATGGCGATACTGTTGATGGCAAAATTGAAACTCACGATGACGATGAAGCTGGGATCGGTGATGACGGTGGTATTGATGTTAAAGAATATGATACATCATCATATGACTGATAGTGTTATTGTTGATACAGATGATTGTGAGGATAATGTTGTGGTTGCATTTGTCATGTTTCCGTACCGATTTTTACCACAGCAACGACGACTATTAAAACACCTATGGCGATGCAGAGTGCACTACCACCAGCACCTAGACGTACCTCGGTAGAGCTTAACTTCTCTAATAGCAGCATCACGTCTCCCCGCTCTAATCGTGCGAAAACAATTCCAACAACATTCGCAGACGGGGAGCGTAAGAGACAGGTCGTCCGGAAGAGCACCAGCGTCCCAAGGTATGGTCAACTCGGGCGTCAACATAAGGGATTACGTCAAGTCAGCGGTAGGTTTAGCCCAAGTGGATCTGATGTCGGGAATGGAGGAGCGTTTTCGGGTGTTAGTCCCACAATTTATAGCCGAAAGCTTAGGGTCGATGACGCCTCAGTATTCAGATAGCCGACCAGTGGTTACGAAGTTAGTTACCTTACAACCACCACCTCCGTCTATCAATTCACATGCATGGCCGGATCGGAATAAGGAGCAACACCAATAAATTGGATCACATTATACCAGGAGCATTTCACGATCATTTCCCGATTTCTCGCAACCACCACCGCATAGGCCGCAACCGACAAACGTGCAGCAGCCGGAAGTTTTTGCTCATTCTTAGACTTACCAAGTCGAAAATAGGCATCGACCCCAAGAGCAACGAGCTGGACCATCAGTACGTCACCCCAGTGCCTTTGCATATACGGGGCCGGTACAACTAAATCGATCAGCGTGGACGAATTCGTTTTTCGGGTAGAGACCTTGTGTAATGACTACAGATATCCATGGCCGGAAGTAATCAGGAATTTTCACAGTTTGCTAACAGGAAACGCAGCTCAATGGTTCTAGGGGATTTCGCCGCTTAAACCGAATACCAAGTTGGCACGCTCTTCGAGAAGCGCTTTTAACTCAGTTCAAGCGACACGAAAGCGACTTCGAAATCCAAAGACAAATTATGGATAGAAGACAGCAGCGTGACGAAACATTCGACGATTTTTACCAATCTGTTTTGACAATGAGGAATCAACAGCGGAATCCACTGGCAGAACAAGATCTAGTCGAGATAATGAGGAGCAACCTGCGAAAAGAGATGTCACAGCTACTATTTGCCATGCTCATAGAGGGTTTGACTGAGTTCTGTAAAGCCTGCAAAAAATCTGAGACTCATATAAACTACCAACGCCAGGCCTACCAACCGCCTCCGCGTCAATATGTACCTCGCACTGCGCAAGTGCACGAGTTAGATATAGAGCAGGACTTTTCCACTCAAGCTTTTGATATAGATGCGATTAATTCCTCTCGAACTTTTTCATGTTGGATTTGCAAACAGCCAGGTCACAAATTTGTTGATTGTACTGCAGCCGTAAGGCGAATATTTTGCTATAGGTGCGGAACGGAGGTCGTAGTTACCCCAAAGTGTCCGAAATGTCAGGGAACCGCTAGGCCAAATAGGAATGTTCAGGTGGAGTCTAGATCAGCTCAAACTTAGACTCAAGAAGGTACAGAATTAACGTCGGCCACACAGACCGATATAGAAAAAAGAGTTGTAGTTTTAACATCTAGTAACGATAGTAATAAAAGTAAATACCGTTGAAGTCAAATTAAAAGAAATTAAGCCATTTCACGTGAGACTCAAGAATTATGAGGAAGTCAGAAAAATAATATTTTCAGAACAGCCAACAAAATTTGAAAAAGCCAGGGTTAGACATCGTTTGAGGAAAAATAATTATAAAGAAATTTCAGCATCAGAACTTTATGAGGGCGAAGACAGTAGATTTTATATGAACATTGAAATCAATGGACAGCGAATTGAGGGATTATTAGACAGTGGAGCACCAGTATCGTGTTTAGGAAATAATTGCTTAAGCTTTATAGAAATGTGCAAGTTGCCAATTTTTAAATTTAAATCTTTCGACAAAACTGCCGATGGTCGAATGCATTAAATCATAGGTCGCGTTAAAGCTAAAATTAAATTCGATAACAAAGAGCTTTTATTTAACACCTTCCTTAAAAAGAGAATTGTTTCTAGGTGTAGACTTTATCAAAAAATGCAATCTCATGCAGCTCAAAGTTGATAGCATAACGACCAACAACATTGCTTTGGAGGAAGAGGTCCAAAGTCAGGCAACACCGAAAATGCAAGTTTTGACAGCGCAGCAACAACAAAAGCTAAACGCAGCTATAGCAAAATTTCCCTGCTTCACGAACAAAGGTCTCGGCAAGACGTCTCTAGAAGAGCATTATATTGATACCGGCGACGCAGTGCCTGTGAAAGATAAGCACTACACAGTCTCACCGGCTGTTCAAGGTCTCATGTTTGCGGAGCTGGATAGGATGCTTTCACTGGGAGTCATTGAGCCGAGCGAAAGTCCGTGGAACAATCGAGTGGCCTTCTTGCGAAAAGGCGAGAAATGTCGACTGTGCCTTGACGCTCGCAAGCTCAATGCACTCACAGTGAAGGACGCCTACCCACTTCCACACATAGAGGGATTGCTCAGTCTCAAGTGTGGATCTTAAAGATGCATTCTGGCAAATTCCGCTTGCCTTCAGTAGTAGGGAGAAAACCGCGTTTACAGTGCCAGGTCGTCCGCTTTGTCAATTTACCGTCATGCCGTTTGGACTATGTAACACTGCCGAAAGGTTATGTCGGTCGATGGACAAAGTGTAAAAATATTTGGGTTATATTGTAAGCGAGGGTAAATTAAGACCAGACCCCGACAAGGTTAACGCCATTGACCGATATACCTATCCAAAAACTCCAAAGCAGGTAAGAAGTTTCATGGGAGCCACGGGATGGTACCGTCGCTTTATTCGCGATTATGCTACTATAGCAGCACCTATTTTTGGCACGCTGAAGAAAGCGAAAACTTTCGAGTTCGGTGATGAGGCAAAGAGCGCCTTCGATAAATTAAAAACAGCTCTTATTTCTAGTCCAGTCCTGGTACATCCAGATTTCTCTAAATACTTTTATGTTCAAACCGACGACTCTAACATTGGAATTGGCGGCGTTTTATTTCAAAGAGAATATGAAGGTGGTGAACATCCTATCGCCTACTATTCAAAGAAACTCACGCCTGCCCAGAAAAATTATTCGGTAACCAAGCGCGAATGTCTAGCTGTGGAAATGGGGAAAACTAAGTTCAGAGCCTATATCGAGCTAATGCCTTTCACGATGATAACGGATCACTCCAGCCTAAAATGGCTAATGTCGCATAAAGACTTAACTAGTCGATTGGCGAGATAGAGTTTGTATCTGCAAAGTTTTAGCTTCGAGATAGCTCATCTGAAAAGAGATCAGAACGTCGTTCCCGACACATTATCACGCTATGACATGGACGAAATAAGTTGTAAGGTAAAGGCATTGATTGACCTCGAGTCACCAGAGTTTCAAAGCGAAGAGTATATGGAATTGTTAAGTACAATAACCGAAAATCACTCACAATTGCCCGACTTCAAGGTTATCGACGGTTTTGCTTATAAGCGTACGGTGCCATATGATGGTACACCCGATGGTGAAGAGTTTTCATGGAAACTGTGGATTCCAGCGCCTTTGACCAATTCGATCATTGCTAATGCACACTATCCTCCTCCAGTCGCACATGGTGGTTTCACCTAAACTTTAAAGCTTATCAAGGAATATTTTTATTGGTCAAATATGAACCAACAGGTCCTCAATTTCGTTAATGATTGTCAAGTCTGTAAAGAATGCAAACCAACTCAAATGTTTCTAAGACCGCCTATGGGGCAAGAGTCGCAAATAGTTAGGCCTTTCCAAAAAATCTATGTGGATTTCCTCGGTACATACGTTCGTTCTAAAAAGAAAAATACTTATATCTTCATAGTCTTAGACTATTTCACAAAATTCACCCTGTTAAAAGCAATGACGAAAGCAACCGTGCGAAACGTAATCCAGTTTCTAATTTCAGAAGTTTTTCATAAATTCGGTTCCCCCGAAATACTTATGTGGGACAATGGCGTACAATTTTTAAGCAAAGAATTTGCCGAAATGATCGAAAACTTTGGAATAAGGCATGTACGTACCGCAACTTACGCTCCTCAAGCCAACGCTTCGGAGAGGGTTCCATTCTTGTGGCGATTCGGTCATATCTCGACCAAGATCAAACCAACTGGGACCAACATTTGTCAGACATTGAATGTGCCTTGCGTTCTTCGGTACACTCCTCGATAGGAATGACACCTTATTTTGCTTTCTTCGGTCACAACATGATCACGCACGCAAGCGCCTATAAAACAGCAAAAAAACTGGGTGTGCTTAGCGATCCTGAGACATTAGTGATACCGAAGCCGGTTCGGCAAGACTTGATTCGAAACAAAATCCGCGAGCAACTACACAAAAGTCATGAACAGAATGTCAAAAGGTATGACTTGAAAAGTCGAAAAATTAAATTTCAGCCTGGACAGGAGGTCCACCGACGAGACTTTCAGCTTAGTGACTTTTCTAAGCAAATTAGCGCCAAACTTTCAAAGCGTTTTCTTAAGTGTCGAATAGAGAGGGCAGTCAGGAATACTCTGTATGAGTTAGAAGATTTAAGTGGTTACCAGAGTATTCTCGACTGCCCTCACTATTCGACACTTAAGAATTGTGGTATTCGAAAGAAGATATATAAACTAAGAAAAATAAGAGAATTGAAAATCCAAAGAAGAAGCTAAAAGGTGAGAAAAACAAACCTAAACAAAACCAATAGATATACACGAAAAGAAAACTGTGTATTGAGAAAAAAGAAGTAAACGAAAGAATAAGAAAAGCAACGAAAGAAAAGTATAAGTTGAGAAAATAGAGGAAAACGTAGAAAAAAAGGTGAAAACTTAAACAAAAACATAGAAGAGAAGTAAAAAAAAACTAAGAAATCAGAAAATTGAAAAGTAAATTGAAAAATAGCTGAATTGTAAAAGCCAATTGAAAGAAAAGAATGTGAAGAAAGTGAAAAGAGCAATTAAATAAACTGAAAATTTAAAAGTGGAAAAAACTAAGAAATCAGAAAATTGAAAAGTAAATTGAAAATTAGATAAATTGTAAAAGCGAATTGAAAGAAAAGAATGTGAAGAAAGTGAAAAGAGCAATTAAATAAACTGAAAATTTAAAAGTGGAAAAAGAGTAAAACATAGAGAGATAAATTAAGAGTCAGAAATTAGAAAAGTGAAAATCTAAGAAAATCGGATAAAATATCAACAATATCAGGACCAACTACTCCAGAACCAACAACATCGCAAATTTCAACAATAGCCACAAAAGCAGCAATAGACACACCTGCCACAACAAGTTCATCACCAGCTATCGGCGCGAAGAACGACAACATCAACCGCAAGATCCCGCCAAGGTTTGAGAAATGTTCTCTGGGCTCGGTAATTCTAAACGAAAATAAATCTAATTCGAAACTTAAAATAAATCTAATTCAAAACGTAAAATAAAATTTAATTCGAACTTAACTAAATCTAATTCGTACTTAAGATAAAATCGAAATTAAAATGAAATCTAATTCTAAATACAAATTAAAATCTAATTCTAAACAAAAATAAATCTAATTCGAAACTTAAAATAAATCGAATTCAAAACGTAAAATAAAATTTAATTCGAACTTAACTTAATCTTATTCGTACTTAAGATAAAATCAAAATTGATATGAAATCTAATTCTAAATACAAATTAATCTAATTCTAAACAAAAATAAATCTAATTCGAAACTTAAAAATAAATCTAATTCAAAACGTAAAATAAAATTAAATTCGAACTTAACTAAATCTAATTCGTACTTAAGATAAAAGCTGAATTGAAATAAAATTTAATTCTAAATTAAAATTAATATTTAATTTGGAACGGAAGGACAACCTCATTATAGATGAAAACCAAATCGAATTGAAATTGAATTAAAATCTGAGTCAAATGACAAGATAATCCAGTTCAAAATGAAAATATGATCTACTTCGAGGTTAAAAATAGAACCTAACACAAAACAAAATACGATCTAATCCGAAGTTCAAAATATGATTTATTGCATATTTCAAAACGAAATTTTTATTAAGCTAAAATAACCTAAAACTAAATTCGAATAAAACGAATATAAGCTAAAACTAAGATGGATTAAAATAAATATCATAAAAATCTAAAACTAATCCGCTTACAATCACAGTTTGTAAATCACACACTATTGTAATAACATGTTTAGTTATCATAGTATATTTCAGATCCTTATTGATATTATGAGACTACTTTAAGTTTTCTATAAAGCTAGTACGAATAGATTGTGAGTCGTATCTTTGAGTTTTTTTAATCTTTGCTAAAGTTATCTTCCGCTGGAAAATCCTGGAATTTTAACCATAGAACGGTTAAGTTCAACCTAGTAATAGACGTATTGATAATAAATGTCATCAAACTGCAACTATTTATTTAGTTTACCTATATTTTACTTTAAGTTTTACTTGATCAAATATTTCACTAGAAAAGTTTATATGTAATAAAAGGCGAATCGTACTTCTAAACAAAAAAATAAATATTATAGAAAGTTAAAGAAGAAATCATGAATTGTTAATTTCTAGCGGACAGGTGGCGTGAGTTAGTAAGTGACAAGCGCAAGGTCACCATGGCTGGTCTTTTTGGGGGCCAGAAGAGGTGGCCTAGCCAAGGGCGATCAAATCACACCGAAGATCGACCCACGAGACGGGCCAACGTGGCAACAGCGGGATACCGGTTTATATTCTTTTTCTTTTTCAGCACTTTATCGCCAATTTAATTGGGGTTTTTGTATCTTCTTTCGAAATTTTTTTAGGGTTTTTCGGTTTTTTTTTACCAGGCGGTATTTTTAAAAAAAATAAACTGGTACGATTTCATTCTTGTGGAGTTTCCGTCCGTTGGACCAGGTTGGCAAGAACACCACCCCATCCGGCGAGCTTAGCCGCGCAATACGCCAGCGTACCAGTGCTGCCAGAGGGACGACAGGTGTGCGTAACAAAGGCTACCTTGCCAAATGACGCACCAGCCACTTACAACAACGTGGGCCGGAAACATGACAGAATTGGCGCCCAACGTGGGGCCAATCGGAGTTAGGATTTTTTGATTGAGTTTGAGTTTGGTCTCCTGGAGTCTAGCCGCGTAAGTCCTGCAGCGTTTAGGTCTTTGAACCTCGACTGCAGTTGCGACGTGGCTTAAGGCAAAAGGAGCCAATCAGGAAATCAATAAAGTCTCGTTTCGGGCCATAGTGTAAGTTTTTTGTTGAGTTTTTAATTAGACCCCAAGCAGGTCCGAATAAGTAAGAATCCGTAAGTCCTGCAGCGTTTAGGCCACAGCGCCTCGACTGCAGTTGCGACGTGGTTCTTTCCGGGAGGACTTTTACTGCTAGGGCTAATACTTTACAAATAATTTGAGGATTTTTTGGTAGGTCAAATCGCGTTTGCAGTTATCCGTAAGTCCTGCAGCGTAAAGGTCTTTGAACCGCGACTGCAGTTGCGACGGTTAACTGGAGGCTGATGAACCATAATTTAAAATTTTTGTTTGTAGTTTTTATAATTTTTTATCTAGATATCCACACCCGCAGGGGCATCCTGCGTGGAATATGTAGGATGACGGGAGTAGCGCACCCGCGTACCCCAGCGAGCCCAACACGCGTCTGTACCCAAAAGCAAACACCAGCACCCGGATCACCCTGCACTCCACCGCATACCTCTACCACCAGCTAAAGGTGACCAAAACAACAAATGGTGCAAAGATAAATAAGAAAATTCATAAAAATAAGAAAATTTAAAAACTATAGAAACTAAAGTGTTAAAAGTGAAAACTAAAAACGTTTCGAAAAGACATACAGAAATATGGAAAAAAAATAAAATATAATAAAAGTTGTGGAATTCGAAAGAAGATATATAAACTAAGAAAAATAAGAGAATTGAAAATCCAAAGAAGAAGCTAAAAGGTGAGAAAAAAAAACTAAACAAAACCAATAGATATACACGAAAAGAAAACTGTGTGTAGAGAAAAAAAAGAAGTAAACGAAAGAATAAGAAAAGCAACGAAAGAATAAGAAAAGCAACGAAAGAAAAGTATAAGTTGAGAAAATTGAGGAAAACGTAGAAAAAAAGGTGAAAACTTAAACAAAAACATAGAAGAGAAGTAAAATAAAAATTAAGAAATCAGAAAATTGAAAAGTAAATTGAAAAATAGCTGAATTGTAAAAGCGAATTGAAAGTAAACAATGTGAAGAAAGTGGAAAAAACAATTAAATAAACTGAAAATTTAAAAGTGGAAAAAAACTAAGAAATCAGAAAATTCAAAAGTAAATTGAAAAATAATAAACTGAAAATTTAAAAGTGGAAAAAGAGTAAAACATAGAGAGATAAATAAAGAGTCAGAAATTAGAAAAGTGAAAATCTAAAAAAATCAGAAAAAAGCTAGAAAGTAATATAAAAGGCAAAATTGAAATAGGTAAATTAGGAAAAATGTAAGAATAGTGAAACTTGGAAACTAAGAATATATAGAAAAATAAAGGAATGAAAAGACGTGAAATAGTACAACTGAAAGCATAAAAATAAACTAAAGACAAACAAAGAAGTGAAAGTTAAAAGAAATAGTACAAAGAAAAAAAAAAGAAATAATTACCTAGAAAAAAGAAAACATTGATATAGACTTAAAAGAAATCTTAGATAGTGAAAAATGTTAAAAAAATTAAAATAATAGAAAACTAAAAAGTAAAGATAGTGAAAAAGCTGAGAAAAAAAACAACACTTAAAGAAATTTAAAATAACAAAATAAGAAAAACCAAAAAGCCACCCCATCCTTAGCCGCGCAATACGCCAAAGTACCAGTGCTGCCAGAGGGACGACAGGGGTGCGTAACAAAGGCTACCTTGCCAAATGACGCACCAGCCACTTACAACAACGTGGGCCGGAAACATGGCACATTTAATGATGATGTAACTATTGATATTTGTGTTGTTGCAGTAGAAATTGAGTGAGATGAAAATGATGCTGCGCATGTTAAGGATAGCACGGTTTTTGGTACGGAGGTTGTCGGTAGAATAGAATGTGTAGATGATGATGTCAAAAGTTCAGATGATGGTAGGCATACAGATGAGGCATTGCTTATTGGTTTTTTGGCTGTATGACAACACGGTAGGTTGAATGTTAATTGAACTATGTTGTTTTCTAGGTACATGTTCATGCACTATAACGCTACTAGGCCAAAAGTTGCTAGACAGAATCTAGGTATTTTTCATTTGGAACAGATAATTTAAACGATGCAATTTCCTGCGGCAAAGTAAAACTGAATTTCTTGCATCTCAATATAGATGATGTTGATGAAGACGATATTCTCTGCCTAATGTAGGACAGAATAGTTTCCTCAGACGTGTCGTCAGCAAGTCTTGATAGAAAGATTGCCTTCTGTTGAGTACGTTGAATGACCACCAGGTTGACTACAGATGCTGCACCTTCGGGTGGTATATCCGGTGTTGAAATTGTCTTATCAGGTGAGCATGGTTGAACCGTTATGTCCGGGATAGTAGTTAAATTAGAGTTAATCATTTGCGTTTCAACTGGAGCAGGTTGCAAGATTTCAGAAGTCTCACAAGCACGAACACTTTCTGCACATGTAGAGTATTTAAGTATTTAAGGGTAACTCGCATAATACCACCGACAGTAAGCAGTACTGCTGAGGTTAGCTATATTGCTAAATTTACTGCCACACTGCTGCCAATACAATAAATAAAAAAGCAACTTTCAATATGAAAAAATAAAACAAACATTAACATTTGGAGCCAAAAAATAAAAAAACAAAAATGTTAGACGACAAAATATTGCTACTGCTCACTGCTGAATTGTAATTTTGCTGCAGTAATATATTAAAAACTGCTCACCGCTACTGACACTGCTACTGCCAATTCTGTATTGTAATTTCGCTACATTGCTGATCAAATTTGAGACATTTAGGAAAAAACTTATTTTTAAATCAGAGCAAATGCAATAGCACGATTACGGTTTCCGTGGCTCCAAGATCTGAAAATGCAGTTTTGTTGTACTCATTGGGTGGTGTGAATAAAAACTGAATACGATTGTTTTTTGAGGGAACACTCAATTTGGGGTGAAAAATACTACACTCCTACTTTTTGACATTTGAGAAGGCTCTCAACTTTGGTGTGAATAAAGTTCAAATTTGAAATCTCTGTTTGAGTGAGTACTCAAGAAAATTGAGGATGCTGACTACTTGCCTCCACGTGCTATTTCTTGCAAGAAAGCTTTATTTGTTCTCAAATATAAATGCAGAAATATTTAATGAAAGTTCGGATCAGGAATTTCTCGAAAATAATGTAGAAAAAAAAATAAAATTATGTAATTTAAGTAATGTAAATAAGTAATTAAGGATCTTGGGAACATTTTCATCCTTTCAACTTTTGGAATTGCCTCACCTCGAGTTTCTGTAGCAAAATCAAATAAATAATTGCTTAGCAATTGCACGTTATCGAAATCAAATTGGTACAATGATTTAAAATTTTCGCCTGCATCGAATATTATAAAATTTTCTTTTGCGCGTTTATATTTTTACAAGCATATTTAATTTTTTCCAATTAATAACATAGGCATAAAGACTAAAGTAAAGCGAAAATACAACAACAAATGTGAGCATGTGAAATGGGAGAAAAACCGAGAAATTGACACTTCAAATCTCATCGCCTCTGTGGTGCAGTGCGCTAGTGCGCGCTTGCACGGGTATCACAAAGATTTCTGATGAAGCCTTTAGCACGGCCGAAATTGCAATAAAATCAGCTAGTGATTTTTTCCTCTTCTTATCGAAAAAAAATCGTTGTTGTTGTTGTTTCTTTGGAAAGATTCGTTAGTACAATTAATTGCTCTAACTTTGACCTTAAGCTTAATAAACGATTTTAACCCTCATCGGTTCCCTGTATACAATTTTGATCTTTAACCTTGAAAAAAAAACGGTTCAGCGGAATGACTTTGTATTTTGCAAAGTAGAATTATTTTACCTGAACAACCAAAAAACCCCGTTTTTGAATTTGTACCCTTATAGTTACGAATCGGTCCCTGTGTATGTGTGCGCATACACATAAGCAGGTACCTGGAATTGCCGCTTATTTTTGTGTGTGGATTTATAGCACGCTCTTATTTTTTCGTTTTATGAAATTCAGTTTGTTCTGGAACACACATAAATGAAGTTTGTTTGCGCATTTATTTGAATTTTGGTTGTGTTTCGAAGTATTTGATAAAAAATGGATAGAGTTTTACGTGAAAGAAGGCAGCGAAATGAGCTAGAAATGGATTTTGATTTGGAAAGCGAATCTCCGTGCAATAGTGGCGATGATTTTGCATTATCAGACGAGGAGAATGATGAAAGCGTGCATTCGGATGAAGACGACATTGAGCCACTTGAGCAAAATTTAGCAGAAGAAAATGCAGCAAATCCTGAAAATAAATATTTTTCAAAAAATAAGAAAATTGAATATTCAACGCAACCATTTGAAATAAATCGAAGAAATTCATTTCGACGTGCAGAAAAATTCACTTCAGGTAAAAACCTACCCTCTTTGTTATGGGTTCATGTTCATTATATGTTTCATTTTTGTTATAATTCAGGTCCAAAAGCATTAGCAGCTGCTACTATAGTTGATGTTTCGTCTGCATTTCACATGTTCCTTGAACCGGTTGAGAATATTATTTTGAACATTACGAATTTATATGGTGTGCGAAAGTACAAAGACGATTGGGAAAACATTGATTTGGACACTCTGCACGCATACTTTGAATTGTTGCTTCAAATTGTTGCTACACACCAGAAAGCGTGTATCGGTCATACTGTGAATGTGTCACTAAACTGTGGAATGACGAAACTGGTCGGCCAATATTTAGAGCAACAATGTCTTTGAAAATGTTCAAGCGTATCCATGGTGGCATTCGATTTGATGACCGCGAACAACGTATGGCCAACACTGCATCTACAAGTACTTCTGTATGTGAAAAATTGGCACCGATTCGAAATGTATACGATAAATGGACTCATAATTTGAAAGTTGTATACACACCAGGAAAAAACATTACCGTAGATGAACAGTTAGTTCCGTATCGTGGGCGATGTCCGTTTCGTCAGTATATTTCATCCAAGCCGCCGAAATATGGCATCAAAATTTGGGTACTATGCGACTCAAAAAGCTGGTATGCATACAACACACAAATTTATGTTGGTCGGAATCGTAATGCCACACCTGAACGTAATCTCGGACGGCGTGTTATTTTGGATTTGGTGGAAGGACTTTCTGACAAATTTAACGTGTGACAACTTTTTCACTTCGTAGAATTGGCAGAAGATTTACATAAGAATCGCATGACTATTCTGGGAACAATAAGGAAAAATAGTGAAATTCCTTCAGTTCTACTCGACATGCGTCAAAAGCCAATTTATCATACAGAAGTTGTATATGAACATAAATTGCAAGCAGTTATGTTGTCATATGTTCCTCGCCAATACCGATTTGTGACATTGCTCAGTACATACCAGAATGTTGTCAGCATAAATGAGAATAGTGAAAAGAAGAAACCTAACATCATTGAAGACTACAACAAAATCAAGAGTGGAGTTGATACTATGGATCAAATGGTGGCTACGTACACATGCAAACGAAAAGTCAATCGGTGGCCAATGGCAGTATTTTGTAACATGCTTGATGTTAGTTCGTTGAATGCGTTCGTGACGTTCATTGCATTGTTCCCGAATTGGAAAAATTCTAAAACGAACCATAATATTCGTCATCGCCTTTTTATCGAGGAGCTTGGATTGAATCTCGTTGAAAAACAGATCACTAAACGTAAAAATCAACCTCAAAGTAATGATGCTTCCAGTGTTATTCAAAGAATTCGGGAGATTCGCCATTTACCAAGTACATCAAAACGAGGCCGATGCTACATCTGCACATATAAAAATAACAAAAATCTTTTTGCTACACGCTGTGAAAAGTGTAGAAATTTAATTTGTGCTGAACATAATTCCAATTTATACGAAAAATGTACAAATAAGTCCTTTTCCACACTAGGTCAACGCAATACCAACGAAACATCAACGCAACAGCGAAAAAGTTGAAAAGCAATGCAACTATAAACCGAATGCTTGCAGACTTGCTTCAAAAGTCATGCAACATATATTTATTATTTAATATTTAACACTTGATCATTCATCCTGCAAACTATTTCTTCTTCTTTAAGATTCTATTAATGAAAAAAAGAACTAATTAAGTAACTTATTCACCTTGATTAATACTGCACTACAAACAATTCACAAAACAAACAAACTGATGCAACAAGTCGCCGATGAAAATTGCGGGAAGCCGCGTTGCGTTGAACAGGTTGAGAACGTGTCGAGAACTTGTTGCGTGCAAGTTCCTTAATCTGAAGGTTCCGGTGTAAATACACAGGCTAGCAACTTGAGTTGGAGTTGCGTTGACCAAGTGTGGAAAAGGCCTAATTGACAAAAGTTAAAAATTCAATTTCTTTTTCTAATATATGTAATATTCTAATTAATTTCATTCTAAATCTACCTTTATGAAGTTCAAGTGTATTAATATGATAGTAAACAATGTAATAAACATAAAAAATCACAAAACATAAATGGTTGTTAATTTTTTTAGCTTTTTCTACAATTAAAAATATGTGTATGCGCGCGCAGACAGACCGATGAGGGTTAAACTATCAAACAACTAGAATTTGTATTTAAAATCAAGTATGATTTAAACTATCAAACATTTAGAATTTGTATTTAAATCAGATAAAATCAACATAATAAATATAACAAGGTCATTTAGAAAAAACTTACAATTTACTGTCCTGCTTAATCCTGGGAAAATTGTAATTAGTGTAACTTTTTTAAAATTGTATGCTGTTAAAGTAATATAATGACGATTTTGATGAATTTAATATGATATAAATATAGGCCCCTATTATGTATTACAACTCAACTAATTTTTTTCCCATAATTTATAACATACATTCCAGTTGAACTATGTTGTTTGAAAATTCTTAAAAGATTAAGGCAAACTACATGGTTCAATTAAAGTAAATGTAATACGTTATATGAAAAAAATTTAGTTGAATCGAGTCAACTTAAGTTCAGTTATTGTACATAAAAGGGGCCATAATTTAATTACACAGTGCGACAGCCAAAATGTAATGGAGAAACAGCTGCTTGTATTAGTAGAGGAGCATTCCCAAAACATGACCTTATATACAGTTTTGTCTTAGAGGGTCTCAATTTTTTTAATTGGACCATTCATTCTGCAAATTGCGCGGCTGTTTCGAATTTTTATTATAATTTAAAATGAGAAAGAAAAACTAAGAAAAAATAAAAATGTATGGAGAATAAGTATTCCCAATTCCACCTGAAGTACCGCTCTCCTAATATTTTTTGAAAATTTTTTTTCTTTGTTTTTACTATTTGATTTTTTGAGATACAAAAAATTTGATGGTTTTACATTTTGGCGTTACATTAAATCGTTTTTTCCGAATCGTACTTCTATAAAAAAATAATGAGTGCATGTTACTATAAAATTGATTTTGTTGCTACGTTAGATCAATAAACCGTTGCTCAATAAACGATTTTAAACTTTCAAACCACTAGAATTTGTATTTAAAATCAAGTGTTATTTAAACTATCAAACATTTAGAATTTTTATTTAAATCATATAAAATCAACATAATAAATAACAAGGTCATTTAAAAAAACTTTAATCAAATGGTAGAGCACGACCAAACAGAAACAGGCTGAAAATATATCAGCAAAGTTTAAAAACAACTTTAGCAACCATGCTTTGTTAAGGCCCAGTTATAATAGACGTAATGTAAAGTAACGCAATGTTGTCAACTGTCATCGTGACTGGACGTAATGTAAGAAAACGTTGTAGCAATTATAATAGGCAGTAGCCAGGCAGTTGTTTGTCGTAAATAATTACACGTTCCTGTACAAATACAATTAAATCCATACGTTCATCCATAGCTGTGGATACATAAAACTATCACAATAATAACGAAAACTCAACAAAAAGCGTAGTTGAACCTCAATGTTTAGTTGTTCTTCGAACAGACGTAATGTAAAGTAACGTAGAAATCGAAATCCAACGGATCTTTACGTCCCGTTACATTACGTTACTTCTACTATAATCACTTGTATAAGAAAAGTATTGATTGAAACAGTAAGTGACAGAACACACTGCTGCAGTGACATTTCACTACATTACGTTACGTCTATTATAACTGGGCCTTTAGTGGAAGACTTCCAACAGACTGTTGGACTCCATAATAATAACATAAGCATAAAGACTAAAGTAAAGCAAAAATACAACAACAAACATGAAAATATGAAAGGGAGAAAAACTGACAAATTGACACTTAAAATCTTATCGCCTCTGTGGTGCATTACGCTAATGCGCGCTTGCATGGTGTATTACAAAGATTTCTGATGAAGCCTTTAGCAGGGCCGAAATTGCAATAAAGTCAGCTAGTGATGTTTTCCTTTTCATATTGAAAACGTTGTTGTTGTTGTTTCTTTGGAAAGATTCGTTGGAATAAGTAATTGTTCTAATAAATAACAAGGTCATTGTTACTTGAAAATAATGAGTCCAAGATTTAAGAGCGCGTGTTTATTTATTAATTCAGCTGCGCTTTAAATTTCTAAATACAATTGCCATTTAATACATATCTATCAAATCATTAATTCATTTTTACCTTGGGTTTCTTGACTTTAAATTAGATGCAACGATATAAATAACAAATTATATTAATTCTATTTCAAAACGCGTGACAATTATTCGCTTATTCAAAGTATAAAAGGCAGGATACAAAGCAAAGAGAATTATGTAAAGGAAAAATAATTATGTAAAGCAAAAAAGTAAACGTCAAATTTCAAAGAACGGAGCTGCCACCTTACTGCCCTGTAGTCAAAGTTGGATCAGTGTTTGTCGGCAACAATTCTCCCCCCGGTAAGCGATCATCTTCACAGAGCTTGCCCACATCATTACGAACGTCGAGAACCGTCAACTTAACCGCAGGGCGCTCTAGCACGCCATTAACTGTTTGTACCTTAGCTCTGCGTACTTGTCCATCTTGAGCTTTGACCACCTCCACTGCTCTTCCTTTCAGCCAATGGTTCCTGGTTTGCTTCTCATCTATTATAAGGACTATATCACCTTCTGAAATAGGTTTTACTTTCTCAAACCATTTACTTCTGCGAGTGAATGTCGGAAGCATTTATTTTACCCATCGGCGCCAGAACATATTTGCAAATACTTCACTTTGTCTAAGATTCGACGTTATATCGATATTTTCTTTGTCGCAAAAAGGCTTCGCACCATCAGAGGAACCAAGTAAAAAATGGTTTGGTGTGATCGCTTCTTGGTCTTCATAGTCAAGCGACACGAATGTCAATGGGCGTGAGTTAACCGTCATTTCCACCTCCATTAACTCACATCTGAGGCTTTCTTCTGTAAATTTTTGCGATGGCGAAATTTTGTACAAGACCTCCTTAATTGAGCGCACCATTCCCTCCCACGCTCCCCCCATGTGTGGCGCCGCTGGTGGATTAAATTTCCAGCTGATACCCCTCTGCGCTAGCTCTTGTTGAAAAGTAATATGATTAAGATACTTCAGCTCTTCCTTTAGGAATTTATCGGCACCTCGAAAATTTGTCCCGTTGTCGCTGTAGACTTCCAGTGGGCTTCCTCTCCTAGCTATAAAATTTCTTAGGCACATGAGGCATGAATCAGTGCTTAGATTGTGAGCGATTTCAATATGCACTGCTCTTATAGTCAAGCACGTGAATAATGCGCCCCACCTCTTCTTCGCTTTTCGATTTTCAATAACGAGAATTGGCCCGAAGTAGTCTACGTCGACGTAAGAAAAAGGGCGTGAAAAGGCGCTAAGACGAGCTCGAGGCAATGGAGCCATTTGTGGAGCCGTTGAAACTTTTACATTTTTGGCAGTTTCTCCTTATTGTTTTGAACAATGGTCGCAATTTTAAAATAAAAAATGTTTGCCTTAATTCATTTAAGGCTGTTTCATGATTGATATGATGATATCGTTCATGATAATAAATAAATTATGAGATGCGTCATGTAACGCTGTGCCGGTAGCACGATGAAATCTTTTTGGGACTGGCCGCAAAGTGTAAAGTACTTAGCACGGTTTTTAACACGTATGACGTCATGTTCATCCATGTAGACGTTGAGCTTCGCAAGTGGGCCAGTCCTGCACAATGGCTTGCCATTCTTAAGTGCTGACCATTCGTCAGCATAGCAAGTCATTTGAACAGATTTAAAAATAAAAAATTTTGCTTGTTTAAAGTGATGCGCCAAAAGCTGTCAGGCAGCGTCCTCTGAGTTGATTCTATTACGTAGTTTTTTCATGTAAAAAATCCAACTTCCAATACCTCGATAGAGTCTGTTCTAACTAGAGAAATAAGCATAATTTATTTCGAGTGGATTGGATTTGCGCATGTGTAAGAAACGTGGGCTTGTATTCATATCTCCTAAATCAGGTAAACCATTTAAGTTCATTTTCATACAAGAAAGAGGGTCCATTAAACCAGCGCTGGTCGATTTCTTCACTTGGTTTTAGTTTTGTAGCGATATCAGCAACATTCATTTTACTGAGAACCCATCTCCACTCTTTTAAATCCGATACTTCGTGTATCTCAGCGATTCGGAGCATCACATATTGCTGGAACTGGCGTGAATCATTTTGAAACCACTTTAACACGGTTTTCGAATCCGTCCAGATGCATCTCTGCTCGAATTTGATACAATGGCCGCTACAAACTGAGTTCATTAGACGTACTCCGATAAGAGCCGCTTAAAGCTCTAAGCGCGGGATCAAGAGAGGTCGCAGAGGAGCAACTTTTGACTTCGATGCGACTATTTTAACTTCCACTGCTTCACCATACTCAATTCGAAAATAGCATACCGCTGCATAAGCGCCTTCAATCGCGTCAACGAAAGTATGTAGTTGTATTTTACATTCCTTTTCATATAAATTATATGAATAGCAGCGCGGCACACTTACTTTTGCATCATTGGCAAATATGAACACCAAGTTCTCCATTTTTCGAACAATGGCGGAGAAAGCTCTTCATCCCACGAAATCTCCTGCAAAATTATTTTTAGATACGAAATGATACATGCTACAAGACCTAATGGGTCGAAAATCGACATCAACACTTGCAAGACTACTCGCTTTGTCGGATGTACATCAACAGTAAAAACATTGCGGCGCAAACGAACAAACTTTAAAATATAGTTAAATACATCTCTCTCTGGCTCCAAATACATTCCTAGGATCTTTTCGAAGTGAATAATCTGTTCGCTGCTGTCAAAAATCTTGCTTGTATTTTTACTACTCTCACCAAGTGCTTCTAGAATGACTTGAGAGTTCGAGGACCAGTTCCTAATGTGAAATCCACCCTTTGCATGAATTTTGCGCACAGACTTTGCCAGGTCTAAAGCTTCTTCAACTGTCTGCGCCGAATCGATAAAATCATCGACGTAGTGGTGGTTAATGATTGCGTTTGAAGCCTTGGGATGTATAGCCGCATGTGATTTTGCATTCTTGTCGCTCACATAATAAGCGATACAGGGCGAACATGATGCACCGAAGCTTAAAACATTGAGTTTGTATATATATATATAATAAGTTGGGGATTAGCCGAAGCAGACCACAGTGGGTCCCTTTTCGTCCCCTATTGGACAAAGGGTACTACTGCTCGGAGTACTCGTACGTGAGCATGCTCCTCGTGTAAGCATCCTTTGTCACCTCAAGCATATCCTTATAGGTTAGTTGACCAATCTCGGCTTCGCCAATAAATGGGCGTCCCAGAGTGGTCAATCTTATGCTTGCCAGCGCCGGACACTGGCACAGAATGTGTGCTGCTGTTTCCGGCTCCTCTAGGCATAACCTACACGCATCGTCCTCGGTCAGAGTCATCTTCCCTAGATGGTACATGAAGGGACCGTGTCCTGTGACCAGTGCAGTAAGCCAGCTTAAAGTCCTTCGATTGTATCGGATAACTTTTGCTGCCTCACTACGAGACCACTTCACGGCCGCCTTTGATTGCCTGCAGTTAACAGCTTCTTCCCACCTTTTACTGTGTTCCGAGTCCGTCCATTGTTTAATAAGGCCTGCCACCATATTGTCGCCTATGGCGATACGTGGTTCTGGTCCACAGAATTCTTCTGCTGATCCTGTTCTTGCTAAAGAATCAGCTTCTTCATTCTGTTCTATGCCAGAGTGTCCTCTCACCCACATAAGTGTAAGCTCATTTGTCTGGGCGCACCTATTGAGTTTTGTAAGACATTCTATGGCCAACCTGGAAGTGATGTCTGTCCGTTGCATACACCTAATCACAGACTGATTGTCGAGAGCGATGACAATTTTCTTGCCACTGATCCGGCCATCTATCAGGTGGTCCAGCGCATGCACTACGCCAAACATTTCTGCCTGGTATACAGACACAAACCTCCCCAACCTCAGTACACAGGATAGGCTTAACTCTTTTGAGTACACGCCTGCCCCGGCCCGGCCATTCATCAGAGAGCCGTCTGTGAATATACTGATATCGCTACCAGCGATTTCTTCACAAACGGCTCCATCCGTTATAAGAGTTTTATAACATTTTTCTGTTATTTTTACTCTCTGCCTTCCATCCATAGGCATAAACGTCTCCCTGACATTTCTCTGTACAATATCAAGGATGCGAATATGACCATGCAGGGCCGTTGCCCCATGCCACGTAGCATTTCGCAACATCCTGAGGGCTGACAGCGCCGCTGTTTTCTTTATTTCTAAATCCAACGGCAGCATACCTAACAGAACCTCCATTGCGCTTGTTGGAGTGGTGCGTATTGCACCTGTTATTCCAACACACGCCAGCCGTTGGACTCTGTCCAGTCTCTTCTTAATGGTTTTTTGGCTGACTTTTGTCCACCAAATCACCGAAGCGTACGTGATGACAGGTCTAACCATCATAGTGTAAACCCATTTCATAGCCTCTGGGTTTAGCCCCCATTTGAGACCACAAACGCGTCTGCACTGGAACAGAACCCTCTTGGCTCTTTGAATCCTATCTTCTACATGCTCGTTCCAGTTCAGTTTGCTATCAAGGGTTACCCCTAGATATTTAACTTTCGTGGACATGTTGATTTCAGCTCCAAAAAGTCTGAGTGGTTCTGTACTCAGGCCTACCCTCTTTCTAGTAAAGAGAATATTGTCTGACTTGCCTGCGTTTACGGTAAGGCCTTGTTCTCGACACCACTCCTCCACCATTCGGAGTGCTCCCTTCATGATGTCAGAGATGGTGTCAATGAACTTGCCGCGGACCACCAACGAAATGTCATCTGCATACCCTATCGTGTGTATGCCCGATTCATCCAGTCTAACCAGTAGTGAGTCCACAGTTATGTTCCACAGGGTTGGCGATAACACCCCGCCCTGGGGACATCCTCTACTTACTCTACCTCTAGTCTTTACTCTACCATTCTGCATGTTGACAGCCCTGTGTTTGAGCATATTGTCCACCCAATTTGCTATCATTGGGCTTACATTGCGTTCTGTCAGGGCTTGCCGCAGCCTTCCAAAGCATATTTTGTCGAAAGCACCCTCGATGTCCATAAATGTGGCCATCGCAATGCCTCCTGAAAATACCTCCTTTTCAGTCACTCTTACCAATTCGTGAAGAGCACTCTCCGTAGACCTACCTGCTCTATATGCATGTTGGCATCTACTCAGAGGATTTTGCGTCAGCGAGGTGCTCTCAAGACAGTCAACCATCACTCTTTCCATCGTTTTCAGGAGAAAAGATGTTAGGCTGATCGGTCTGAACGACTTTGCCTCCGCATAATCTTTTTTTCCAGGCTTCGGAAGAAAGACAACTTACGCCTCTCTCCAGACTCTCGGAACATACCCAGTCGCTAGGCAAGTAACGAATATACCCCACAGCCTAGGTGCAATGAGATCTTCCCCCCACTGCATCATAGCAGGGAATATACCGTCCATCCCTGATGTTTTGTACGGAGCAAATGAGCGTATAGCACTCCTCACCCCGTCCATAGTGATCATCCTTTCGGCTTCCAGCCTGTCAACCCTGTGCATTCCTTTCTTCAAGGGTGTCCACGGGTCATCAGACTTAAAACTTCCAGGAAAGTGCACCTCCATCAGAACTTCCATGGACTCCTCTAGGTTCTCTGCCCTGGTTCCATCCTTCTTTCGGATCAGTCCCACTTTGGAGAATGGGTCTTTTGAAACCATTTTCTGAAGCCTACATGCTTCTGATATAGTTTCCATCCCAGAACAGAAGTCTCTCCACGACTGCCTTTTCCGTTGTCGTATGAGGTACTTCAGTTCCCTTTTCCGTGCCATGTAATTTGCCCATGTTTCTGGGGTTCCCCCTCTCATGTGCAGGTTGAAGGCCTTCCTAACCTTCTTCTTCAGAGATTCGATTTCCGTGCACCACCATGGCGTTGGATCACCTTCGTCTACTGAAAGTATTGGGCATGCCACCTCGTAGGCTTCGACCATGGCCGAGCTAAGGTGTTTGACATGACTTTCTACTTCCACCGTATTCCCTGGTACTTTTATCGCTTTTTGGGTCAGTGTTTCCCTCAACTTCGCCTTATATTTCGCAGGATCTGTATTCTTGGGAATCCTGACCTTCCTGCGATTCCGCTGGCGTCGGATTCCGTACTTGAATTCAAACTGTATGGATCTGTGGTCCGACATGGTTAGCCTATCCACGACCCTCCAATTTTTTATTCTGTTCAGAATCTTCCTGCAGATGAGAGTTACATCAATCACTTCCGCTCGCCTCGCATCAACGAAAGTCGGTTGTGCTCCTCTATTTGCTACCAACAGATTGTACCTCTCCACAAACTCAAGCAATTGCTCTCCTCTGTCGTTGTTGTTGGTGCTAGCCCACGCAGTATTGTGCGCATTAGCATCACATCCTATCATCACTCCAATGTTCCTTTCCTCACAGTACTTTACCAGATTCTCCACCTCTTTTGAAGGTGGTTGGTCTGGAGAGTCGTAGGGAAGATACGCTGAAGCTACCATACAAGCACCTGTACCATCCCCAATTCTCACAACGGTGAGATCCGGGGAACATAAGTGTGGCATATGTACCGCTAGTATACCATGTCTCACCAAGATACAAGTCCGTCGTCTGCCATCTGTTACTGGTTGGTACAGCGTGGCCTTTCGCTCTGAGAGACCTTTAATTCTATTGTGAAGAATCCAAGGTTCCTGAAGCATTGCTATGTCAATTCCATCCTCCTCCATGCAACGCATCATCATTGCTGATGCTGCCCTACTATGGTGTAGATTGAGTTGACACACAATGAGGTTTTCCTGGTACGGGCCCACCACCCGCCCTGGTGGTTCTTCCCTTGCAGGATTCCCCATCAGCCCCGTACCAGGGGTTCCATCGCACTCACCTTGCATCCTTTTCGAATTTGATGAGAGCTTGATCAAGGCCGCAGTTGAGTTTCCCTCCTGCCAACCTGATTGCCTCCATCTCATCCTTCCGGCACCACACGGTGAGCTTGACGCCTCCTTTCTTTGCATCTCCGAACTTCGTTACGTTACTAACTCTCCATTTAGAAGTGTCTGCAACGCACCGGTTCTGGGTCTGCAACCTCCTAAGGATGACCTCCTTGCCTTCAGAAGTTCCGTAGACAAAGATGAACATCCTTCTAACGTCCTTCAATGCGTACAGTCGGTCGATCCGCAACTCAGCCCCTTCCCATAAGTTCTTGAGCTTTGTCACGTTTCGGCACAGCCATACCTTGGATGATGGGTTCTTGCACTTAAGTACAATTATTCCATCCTCCAAGTTTACATTGCCCACAAAACCTACATCGCCATCACTCTCATCGATGGTGTCGAGAGACTCCAAGAGAGCGGATTTAAAGACCGCTAACTGAGACTCTCCCAACTGACCATCGATGGAGCAATCTACGATGCCCATTAAGAGGTCTTTTTCTGCTACCATAGCATAGGATGTCCGGCAGCTTCCAATAACCCCTACCTGGTTTGATCTTCCTCCAGCTAAAGCCTTCGACTTCGCGTCCGCAACCCTTTGTTTTGGCAAAGTTTTACTACCGCTCGGTTTCTGGCTATCAGCCCTCCACGATTTGCCCTGGCTATCGACTTTTGAGGGTCGTCCACCAGCTCCCATCGTCCTTCCTTTATGTGGAAGGCTATCAACCTTTACAGGATGTCCACCTTCCCCATCCCCATCCTTAGCCGAAGAGCTAACAGCCGTAAGCTGTCCACCTTCCGACTCACCGGTTCGAGTCGTCCCTGTAACGACTTCGCCGAAAGGTCCAGGCTGCTCCCTGAATCTTTTCCGCTCGTTCGTCTCCGGGGTGGACTCATCGCATGACATGCTTTGGAATTGGTCCGCCATTTTACTGACGGGGGACTCCAAAGCATTCTCCCCAGCGGTTGTGCCCGCCCTCTTTCGCTTCCTCCTCCGCTTCTGCTTCTCCCTAACACGGAGTCGCTTTGCCTCGGAATCAGCGTCGTTCCCTATCGCTGAAGCTCCGACGGGACTGGCTGACAATTCCACTCCTTTCGGAGTTTTATCGTCCACCAGGCCCGGCAGGTCACCTTGCGGCTTCCGGCACCCTTCCACGATTAAATCCTTTTGGGACTCTACCGCTTCAGGACTCGTTACCTCAGCGCACCCTTCCTTTTTTTTGTTTTTATTTTCCATGAAAATCCCACGAGTTGGGGAGAAATATACGGACCGGACGGACAGAGATCCCCATTATCCGCCCTACCCTACTAGTATACAACAGGGAGTGGGCTGCCCTGAGGAGACACCATTCGCGATCTAATACCCCTAGACCCTGCACCATCGGTGCTATCTCCCTCGGCATGGCGTCTACAACCTTAGAAATGGGGGGTGACTTTTAGTTCGTTGCTCCACAAAGCCTAACTCAATAGCCATTGTGTCTTTACAACTTAAGCCTCTACATCGCGTCAAGATTGTCACCCATTCGTAGAGGATTGAGTTTGTATACATTTATACGTTTTTCGCTCGCATCCCACAAGAGAAAGCTTTGTGCATCAGCGTCCGGCTCGTTCACCATTATGCGGTGGAACATTTCGGCTATGTCTCCACATATAGCAAAGCGTCCCATTCTAAAATTAAATAGAATTTTAAGAAGGGAGTTAGCAGATCTGGACCTTTTAACAAAAAATCATTTAATGCATTGCCTTCAGTTCTAGCAGCCGCATCCCATACAAGTCTAATTTTTTCAGGCTTATGTGGATTACGGACAATGAAAATGGGTAGATACCAAATCTTTCCACCCTTTTCTTTTAGTGCATTTTCATGCAGGCGAGTTGCGTAACCTTTTTCAATTAAATTTTTAATTTGTTGATTTAATTCAAAGGCTAGATGGGCATTTGCATCCATTTTACGCTTGAGGCAGTGCGTGCGTCGGAGAGCTGTTGACAAATTATCGGGTAACTCAGTTACACCCTCTTTCCATATTAAACCTACGCTGTATCTGTTCTCTTTAAGCTGACAAGTCTTATCAAGAATATCTAGGGCGCGTCTTTCTTCTTTGGACATGGAGCTGCTGTGTGGATCAGTTGTGCCCATATTTTCCTCAGACATATAATTTTTCAGCATCACGTGAATGTCGTCACCATTTTTGCAGCTGCACCTATGTAGATTTAGACGAAAGACCGCCGCCAAGGGTTCAACCTAATCTGGTTTTGGTCGCAACTGGCTGGTTCCAATCTCCTTCGCAAATTTTTAGAGAGGCAATTATGCTAGAATTGTTAATTCCGATGATCAACGCAGGGACCGCACCTTTGTAGCTTTGGAGAGGTATGTCTCTCAGATAGGGGTATCTTTTCTTAACTTCTGCTACTATCATAGATTCAGCTGCCATATTAATGTTTCTTACAGAATGTACATTACGCAATGGAAAGATTTGTGTATTTATTGTCGCTGCAGATATTTTTATATCAATTTTCCTAGAACTCTCTTCATAGCGTGTCACATCTCCTGTCCAATGAATACACAACGGCTCGGACGTATCTGCTTCATTCAATTCATCAGCTAAACTTTCCTCAATTAGTGTTAAAGTTGAACCATCGTCCATGAAAGCATATGTTGTGATGGTTTTTGATTTTTCATAGAGCTGCACGGGTAAAATTCTAAAATATTATTTTGTTTCTTCATTTTCTGTGCGGTGACTTTGCTGCGCCATGCGAAATACTTATTGCTGCTGCAACTTGCGCAGCACCCTGTGTCACGCCTTTTTGTTCATGAGCAGCATTTGAATTGTGGAGCAGCATATTATGTTTTATTATGCATCCATCTACGCCGCAAGTTTTATTACTCCAGCAACGACGTTGATGCCGGCAGAGGCACTGGCGGCATAATTTTTTACTTTTTACAGCATCCCACCTTTGTGTAAGAGACATGTCCAAAAATTGTTAAAAATTTTATGGTCGCAGTTACACAGCGGACACTCTTTGGTGTTTTTGACGTTTGGCTCAGTTGCCTGATGAGTGTTCAAATGCCCTTTGCACGCTGCCTCTGCGATAGTGTGAAGCCAATCTGAAAGATGTTGTAAATTCGGTGATTTAATTTTCTGTGAATGCAGCGCCCAGTTAAGCATTGTTTCAGGAGCCAACTTGCTCACGAATTCTTCTATAAGTGTAGGATTATTTAAATAATCAGTAAACTGGCTTGCTCGAATTGTGGCGCAAACATTTTTTACTGCAAAGGAAAAATCAATCAGAGCATCGAGCCTACCCTTTGGTGATGGCATCTTGCGTGCCTTTTCAATTAAAATTTTCAAAATAAATTCCGGACGACCAAAGTACATCTTAAGGGCGAATCAAATTTTCATGATTTGTGTAGCCAGCCAACTGAGTACTTTGCTCAAAGGAGCTTATAAAAATTGGCCACTCTCTCGGATCACCACTGAAGGCTGGTAACTCTTTGGGCACGGATTGCCTCGCTGCTTGCTGCGATGATGTAAAGTTACCGATTTCGTTTCGCGTTTCCAAGAGGGGGTGGGACATAAGAGTGGTGCTCTGGATGTTAGGGTACTGAAGTGTAGTTGCTTGATTTACTGCGGCTGTGCTAGAGTTTTGGTCGCCCTGCGAATAAGTTTGATTTTGGAAAGGAAGCTTACCTGGACATTTGTTGACCGACTTTTGACCTACACCTTCCTGTGGCATGTTGATTGAAAGCTGATGATCAGATTCATCTTCGGAGTCTGTTGCACACCAACTCTTCCTTTAACCGAAGATGCTCTTCTAGCTGCTGAAGTCTGTACTGCTTCTTTTTGCAAATGATATTTGCAGAAGTTGTCTCTGCTGCAGGCTGCTTGCAATTGTTGCTTCCGTGTTGCGGTTGTGAAGTTGATTCATTTTCAACTGTCTTTTGGCCACGTTCGCTATTCGCGGAAGACGGCTGCTGTAGATTGAGGTTAGGTTCAACCGCAGTCTGTCTTTCGAACACAGTTTCGTTGTTGTCATCCGTATGAATCGCAGAAAAATTTCCGCCAGGATACAAAGCAAAGAGAAAATTATGTAAAGCAAAAAAGTAAACGTCAAATTTCAAAGAACGGAGCTGTCACCTTACTGCCCTGTAGTCAAAGTTGGATCAGTGTTTGTCGGCAACAGTCATTTATAAAAAACTTTAATTAAAAATTTATATTCTTTAAAAAACAAATATCTTCAGTATCCACTTTTAATTTCTCCATATAAGGACATAGCTGAAACCCGGCGCGTTGCTGCCACTCTCCCTTGTCAAATGCCCATAAATTGTTATCAGTTAAACAGCATGTCTTAATTGAGGTCGAATACTGAATTCCGATGTTGAGTTACCTATAACTCCAAAGCTATCCGATATCGCAAATTTGGGTTAAGTTTGAGGTGTACGCCCCCCCGACAAACTCTAAAAAATTTTATCAGTAATCTGTATGCGTAAATTTTGGTCGAATACTGAATTCCGGCGCTGTGCGACCTTGAACTCCAAAGCTATTCGATATCACAAACTTTCGTTGTATGGGAAGTGCCAATCCCCCTTGATCAACGCTCATAAAATGTAATCAATGAAACTGCATGTGTACATTGAGGTACAATACTGAATTCAAAAACTGTGCGACCTATATTCCCAAAGCTATTTGATATCTCTTATTTGGGCTAAATAGGAGGTTTCACCCCTTATCGTACGACCATAAAATGTAATTAATTAAACTGCATGTATAAATTGAGGTCGAATACTGAATTCTGACGCTGTGCGACCTATAACTTCAATGATATTCGATATCGCAAATTTACGTTAAATGGGAGGTGCCACGCCCCTCTTACCAATGAACATAAAATTTAATCAATGAAACTGCAAGTGTACATTGCGGTCGAATACTGAACTCCGGCGTTGTGCGACCAATAACTTCAAAGCTATTTGATAGCACAAAGTTGGGTTGTATGGGAAGTGCCACTCCCCTTTGCCCTATGCCCATAAAATGTAAGTAATGAAAGTGTATGTATAAATTTAGGTCGAATACCAAATTCTTAAGCTGTCAACCTTCCACTTCAAAGCAATTCAATACCGCAAATTTGGGTTGTAAGAGAGATATCACGCCTCCCTGTCCAACGCCCATAAGATAAAATCATTGAAACTGCATGTGTAAATTGAGGTCAAAAACTGAATTCCAATACTGTGCGGCCTATAACTTCAAAGCTATTCGATATCGCGAATTTGGGTTGTATGGGAGGTGCCCCTCCCCTTTGTTATAATTTATTTAAGGATCGTTTTATTTTTTTTTATAGCGGCAGAGTTTGCCTTCGCTATAGACTGCAGTGTTTGCCGACTTGAACTATGTCCAAGGCAAACAGAGACGTTTAAAATAAACTGAACAAGGCAGAGATCTGCCAGCTTGTGTGGTTAATTAAAGTCTGATTTATTGTTGGCCATCTCGGCTCTTTTATAACATTTTTACAAAACTTACTTAGTAGTCTTAATCTATGGTCATACTTCTCTAGTTAATTAATATAATAATAACCTATGTTGCGTTTCGTTCTTGCATATTGAATTTGAATCATCGAAAGGATTCAAATTACATATTTTTGGTTTGACGAATGATAATTTGGCACGGTCAACAATATTGAGTGAGTAATAAAAATATTCGCATGCACTGAGTGCAGCACACGCCGATAATGCAGTGCTAACTTATTAGTCACTCAATATGTTGCTGTTTATAACAACGAAACTTAGGGTCGGCAGTGTGTATAACGAGAGCACACTACACCCTCATCCTTAAGAGAAAAATTAGGGGTTACAATGATTTTTCTTAAACGCGTCATCTATTCTCAAAATATATGTAATAAAATAGTATTAAAATATGATAAATATATATATGTGGTGCTCTATTACATCACCACATAGAGTAAATCTCTACAGCCTATTTTACCTGTTCGTTACATTGATACTTACCTTTTTGTTACATTAATACTTACCTTTTGTTATATTGTACTTACCTTTAGTTACATTAATACTTACCTCTTTGTTATATTGTACTTACCTTTAGTTTCATTAATAACGTATTATACTTACACTTGCCTATACAACACTTGTTATAAAAAAAGATTTTGAATTGTATTCAGTTATTATAATTTCAGAAATTTTCATTTTGAAAATTTCAGTATTAAAAATTTGTTCAAAGAAAATTGTTCGAATAAAAAATTATGAAATAAAAAATTGGTTTTAAAATAAAAAATTAATTTTAAACGAAATCCATAATCGTTCGCACTAAATAATATATATGATATAGTGTAATATAATATTTTTTTTTTTTTCAATGTATTTGACTAATTATCTTGCTAAAGTATTAAATTATTGCCTTATATGGTTTTAGTTGGTTATTGTGTATTTTCTTATGTACTCCATTATAATTAGGGTATTCACAAGGTGTGCTATCATGTCATAATGTCATATTGTCCTAAGATTTTACACCAGTTTAAACATTTTATTGTTGCCTTCCATATAAAAAAAGTACTAATATATTACAACTCTGCAAGCTATGTTTATTGAAGTATCGTTATCAAACTACTGTTTCTTATTTGCATTTATTTATCTTGTAAATTTTAGTTGTAAAATTTTAGGACAATATGACAATATGACATGATAGCACACCTTGTGAATACCCTAAATCTATTACAGTATTAACTCCTAATCTATCTAATATTCTAAATGGGCCCTTATACGGTAATTGTTGTTTATTTCTATCTTCTATTTTAAGTAAAACTAAATCTCCTATTCCTGCTCTTAGTGTATTTGTGTAGTCTAAATTCTTATTAGTACGCTTTTGTTTAGCTCGTATGAGCATTTCTTTTGCCTTATTTAGAGCAAAATTCAACTTAGTACGCATCTCGCTCAGGTAACTTTCGAAATCATAAAACCTTGCTTGTGAATTGTAAATGTCATTTGGTAATGACGCTAGTTTTCCGTATACTAATTCATGTGGTGTGTATCCTGTGTCTATGTGTGGGGTCGTGTTGTACGTAAATGTGAAGTATGGGATCCACTTGTCCCATTCGTGGTCAGTAGCTGTTGTCAACAAAAATTCGTTTAGCACCCTGTGGTTTCTTTCGAGAGAGCCTATTGTCTGGTGATGGTATGGTGTCGAAAATATTTGTTCGATCTTCAAAAGCTTGCATATTTTGCGCATTAGTTCATTTTTGAATTCAGTGCCGTTGTCTGATTTCAACACCTGAAAGTGGCCATATTTTAGAATTACTTGCTCAACCAATGTTCTTGCAACAGTGTCTGCGTCTTTTGTCGACATTGGGTGTGCAATTACTAATTTTGTCAGTTCGCATTGTATTGTCAGTATGTAGCGGTACTCGTTTGAAATTCGTAATGGTCCTACAGTGTCAATTGACAATGTCTGAAAACTATTGCTAGGGGTATCTGTTAGCGTGAGTGGTTCTTTTGTGTGAAGTGTTTGTTTACTTTTTGCACATATATCACAGCGCGACACAAAGTTCTTTACCATATTGCCCATGTTTTTCCAAACATATCTTTGTTTTATTTTTATTAATGTTTTTCTGACACCTAGGTGGCCTGTGTTATGGTAATCATTGATTAGTTTGAATTTCGTAAGGTCATCTTGTACTCTTTTTGGTGGGTCATAAATTAGTATTTTTAATTGAGGACTTTGAGGATTCTTTCCTTTTTCAATATTTTGTTGTATCTTTGTATAAGCTTCTTTAAATTCTTTATTTGTATACAATTTGAATATTTTATCATTGTTGGCTAGCGCTAGTTCTTCAATATTCTCATTTTTCATTTTAGATATCAGTTTCTTCAAAATCGAATCTAGATTCGTTGAATTATCGCTGTATCCCGCATGCATTTTTAAATTATTATGTTTAGATCTTAGCTTCTCCGAAAACGAAACTGGTTTCGATGGATTATCGCTAATCGCTACGTGCACTATATTACTTTCAATATATATTTTATTTTCATTATTTTTGGCCGTATAAAATTTTAAATTCTTCATATTCTTGACGTCACTAATGGATGTACAATCCCATATCAGAAGTTGATCAGACTTCTGGGTATTGTCACCATCTACAAAGATTTTTTTATTGCTATTATCATTTGCCTCATTATTTTTAATGGCTTCTTTATTTGCCATGCCTCTTGTAATAATTAACGTTCTTTTTATCATTTCATCGTTTTCTTGTGGTATCATTTCTTTTAAAGTTTCAGAGTCTAGTTGGATTCTTGAGAGTGCGTCTGCGTTAGTGTTCATGCTACCTTTTTTGTATATTATGTCATAGTCATAGTCACATAGATCTAGTCGAATCCTAGTCATTTTTGAGGAAGGGTTTTTGTGAGTGAATAACGATATTAGTGGTCTGTGGTCAGTTATAACTGTAAATTTTCTGCCTTAAAGGTATGGCTTGAAAAAGTTTATTCCCCAATGAATAGCTAATATTTCTTTCTCAATAACTGGTTTATTCAAGTCATGCTTTTGCAAAGATTTGCTGGCATAAGATATTGGTAAATCTTTACCTATTTCGCCTTGCGATAGTACAGCGCCTAAGGCATAATTTGAAGCATCAGTCGTTAGAATGAACGGCTTGTCAAAATCTGGGTATTGTAATACAGGTGGAGTTATTAATTTTTCTTTCAATGTGTGGAAAGCTATTTGATGTTCTTCCGACCACGTAAACCTTGTGCCTTTCTTTAAGAGTGTGTTTAGGCTCTTTGCAATATCTACGAAGTTTGGAATGAATTTTCTATAGTAGTTGCAGAATGCAACGAATCGCCTAACGTCATCTGCGTTTTTCGGAGTTGGATAATTTTTTACAGTATCGTATTTAGCTGGGTCGGTTCTGACTCCTTCACTTGTGATAAGATGTCCTAAATATACTACTTCAGGACGTAAAAAACAACATTTGGCCGCATTTAATTTCAAATTATGTCTTTGAAGTCTTTCTAATACTTTTATTAGATTTTGGTTGTGGTGATTTATGCTACATCCATGGATAATTATGTCATCCACGTAAAGAAAAGCATTTGATTCCAAGTCTGCGAGTGCAATAGTGAGCATCCGTTGGAAACTGTTTGAAGAGATCTTTAGTCCAAAAGGTAGTCGTTTAAATTGAAAATGTCCGTTTGTCGTAGAAAAAGCTGTCAAGGGTCGTGATTCGTTCTCTAGTTCAATTTGATGAAATGAACTGGTCATATCGAGTGTTGAGAACCATTTCGCTCTACCTTATTTGTCTAGAATATCTTCTAATCTCGTTAAAGAGAACTTGTCATTGACAATTTTGTCGTTTAACTTTCTAAAGTCTACTACAAGTCTCCATTTCTTTTTGTCCGCCGTGTTCTTTTTTGGTACCAGAAGGAGTGGAGCATTGTATGGACTGAGCGATGGTTCGATAATATCGTCCTTCAGCATTTTCTGAACTTGTTCATTTATTACGTCTGTTTGAATGTGTGGCAGTCTGTAGTTTTTTATGTATACTGGTATGTTGTCTGTTGTCGTGATGTTTTGTTTATAAAAATTATTAGTTGTTAGAGGTTCGTTATCTAGGTGGAATACGTCTTGATATTTTTTGAAAATAGTATGTAGTTCGTCTTTAATTTTTGTGTCATTACATTGTATGTCTAATGTTTCCAAGATCTTACTTAAACGTTTTTGTGAGTGTGTATGTTTCTTGTTATTATAATTCAAAATGTCGTATTTGTCTAAAGAATCAGTTTCCAACTCAATACCATTTAATATTACTTCGTCATTTGTTGTATTTAAAATTTTTAAGTGTGTCATGCCGTTTTTCGGAGCTATTGAATTACTGAGAAAAATACCTTCTTGTATCTCTTTATTAAAAATCACCTTATCTTCGGTTAGTTGTAATCTGATCGGTTGAATAATTTCTGTTCTTGGTGGCACTTTTATTATTAGTGTGTTATGTGATTTCGAGTGCATTGGTAATATTATATGTGACTCATTAATTAAAATTGAAATAACGAATGTTTCATAGTCAATTTTGCAAAGAAACTTATTCAGAAAATCTCTGCCTAATATACCATCGGTTTCGATTGGAAATTCTGAATTTACCAATTGAAACTCATGTTCGCAAGATTCCTCTCCAAAATTAAGTTTTAGATTTATGCTACCTAATGAAAAAATTTGTTCGTTTGTAATACCAGCTAACTTGCATTTTTCGTCTGGGTTATAAAAATCGTCATTCAGTTTTTTACTAAGCTTGCATAAAGAAATGTCAGCACCTGTGTCAATGAGAAAAGTCATTATGTTGTTCTTGTATTTTATTTTTATAAAATTAGAATTTTTATCCGAAATTTTAAAAATCTTTACTTTTGGCTGTCTGGAAAAACCGTGTCTTCCGAGCCTTGGTAGTTTCCCTCATTATGTATTATGCGTATGTTTCTGTTTGTTTGGTTATTTGTGTATCTGTTGCCATTATAGTTGCTGTTGTTGTTTTGATTTCTGTTTTGGTTGCTGTTTCTGTCTTGGTTAGAACGATTACTGTTGTTATGGTTTCTATTGACGTTGTTGTTGTGGTTCAAATTTCTGTCATAGTAATCGTTTTGATTGTAATTTTGGTTGAAATTATTGTTATACCTTCTGGGTTCATTGTGCCTATTGTTTGAATGGAATGAATTGAAATTTCGTTGTGTGCTTAAATTCTGTCTCATATTACTGCGGTTATTGACATTGTTTCGATGTTGGTTAAATGACCGCTGAAAGTGCATGATTGCATTTGGCGAAGTCATTGACTCATTTTCTAGTTCGAGTGCTAATTCTGTTGCTTATAATAAATCTTTTGGTCGCGCCGCGTAAATGGTTGTTTTTAAGTTTTCATTCAGTCCCTTTTTAAATGCATCGAGTGCAATTTTGTTATTGCATTTTATTATGACGTTCTTCTCGGCCTCTGTCGCTTGCGTTCCTAAACTTTCAACTCCTAGTCTGTTTAAACCTTCTATTATATTTAGTAATTGTTCTTTGTAGGTGTTTATTCGTAAGTTCCGTTGTTGTAAATTGTTAAGTCTAGTCTGTAGTTGAGCTATGGTTGTGTTGTCTTTGTATCTAGCTTTCAACTGTTGTTTTAAAATTTCAAAACTTGATGGCTTCAAATAGCTACCCAATGAGGTGCGCACATTAGCTGTTAATTTTGCATGGTAAACATACTGTAAAAAATCTAGTTTACCTTCACTACTTAATGTTTTATTTACTAATTCAGCTGTAATGAGAAAACTATCTAACTCATTAAAGTTGCCTGAAAACGTCGGCAATGCCTTTGAGGCAGTTTCTAAACTAAAGGATGCCATTATTGGTGTTTGTTCTGTATCAGATTTTTCTTCTTCTTCTTCTTCTTCTTCTTCTTCTTTTTAATAATAAGTTCTTCTTTTTAATAAATAGCGAATTTTTAATAATAAGTTTATTTAATTTAATTATTAAGTTTTTTAATAAATCATGCCAGCTGCCATGCATTGCTTAGTCGTTTTCTTTTCAATCTTTGTGCTGCGAGAGTTTCAATAAACTCCATGTTGCTCTCTACTACTCTCTTTTTTGCTCAGTTGGCATAACTCAGAAAAAAACATAAGCCTGAGCAAGCCAAAAAGTGGCAAACATATATGCTGTGCTGAGCTCCACACAAATAAAACAAAACTAAGGAAGTTATAAAATATCATATTTGTGCAACAGTATTTTTTTGTGGTATTTCCCTATCGTTATTTTAATAATAAGTATATTTAATTTAAGTATTAAGTTATTTAAGAAATCATCCGAGCTACCACGCATTGCTTAGTCGTTTTCTTTTCATGCCTTTGTGTTGCGAGAGTTTCAATAAAGTCCATGTTGCTCTCTTCTACTATCTTTTGTGCTCAGTAAGAAGGCACAGCTCAGTTGGCAAAAAAGATGAGCCTCGAGCAAGGCGAAAAATTGATATACATATATATGCAGTGCTGCATTCCATAATAAATAAAACAAAACAAAAGAAGGAATGTTTTTGATTCGTTTAACATGTATTGTTTTAAGAACGTTCACTGATCACCTTCAGCTTAAGAATTGTGTATATGTTTTTGAACTTTTCCCTTCTATGTCTCTCCATACTCATTCAAAGAAAAACAAAAACGTGTTAGCGCTCTTTGGCTTGATTGAAATATAAGCGTTGCGCCTGGCAATATTGAACTGCAACCATGGTATAAGGATAGATATCTGAGGATTGAAATTGATACCAGATACATAATAAGGGAGATATCTGAGTACTTCAGAGGGAATTTGGAGGATACTGGGATTTTCAATTCACGAACGTCATCACATCTAGCTATGCATTTAGAAAATGGGCAGAGGGTATATTTTACGCCAAATACTTTGACTCAAATTATTCAGAACCTACCGGAAACCACTCTTACTGTGTTTTTTAAACTCTGTGCAACTGATAGCTTTGCAAAAACTTTGCTTTATAACGAAGTTTCTGCGTATTATATTAGGATTAATAAAACATGGCAGCGAAGGAAACGTGGGCAAGATGTTCGCTATTACCCTGGGATTAAGCGAGACTTCGCCTTGGGAAGGGTATACACAATACATCCCAATTACGCAGAGTGTTCTTATCTAAGGCTTTTACTACATTCCGTTTGGGGTCCTACATCTTTTACAGATTTAAAAAAATGTGGTAGAACGGTTTTACCGACTTATCGTGCAGCATGCCAAGCACGAAATTTGCTTCAAGTCGATACACACTGGAAAGATACTTTATCCGATGCAGCTATTTCTGTAAGTGCCCACAAAATGAGAGAACTCCTGCAATAATATTAATTTTTTGCGAGGTTTCGGATCCAACAGAACAGTGGAATCTTTTTTAAAAAAATCTATGCGACGATGTTGACAGCAAAGTAATAATCGTCATATTGACTTTAATGATGATATATTTATATAATGAAGGCACTGGTGTATTCCAAGGGCTTATTCCTTGGAACTCCTTATTAGCCTTGAAAGTTCATATTTAACCAACCTCTCTTACATTCGTGAAACAACGTACAATACTAATGAGCTCAATAGGTTTGTACAAGAAAACGAACCAAACATTTCTTAGTCCCGGTAGTTCCAATGAAACCAAAAACGTTGTTTACACTGAAGTATTCAATAAATAATGTGTAGATATCTTTGTTTTCCTATAATTATTATTATCTATTAACCACTGTTTAGACTATGCTTGCAAATCCAATTAATCTGTAAACATTTTAATGGTTTTCACTATTTAAATTTATTTTTAAGGATGTTTAAAAATGTATTATTGACAAAGAGGAAACGTCCGTGGCGAAGCCGCGGACCACCGTGGCCTGCTAGTCTATATATATATAGATAATAACATATAGACTCCAAAACCGCTGAACCTATCTTTATGAAATTTTCAGGAAAACTGAAGCCACATCTTGAGAGTGTTCCTGTGAGGTTTGGTAACGATTGGACGAGGGGGCGTGGTACCTCCCACTCAATCCAAATTTGCGCTATCGATCACAAACCAAAAGAGAGGATATATATCAGACGGGTTCAATCGAAAAAAGCTAAGATTTAGTAATTTTGCTAAGATGGTTACTATCGGCAAATGTACAAAAAATGGGCGTGGTCGTATATAAATATGCCCACTTTTTCGAAATCATGGCAATTCCGGAGTTCTACACATTTTTACAGTGAAACTTGCTGTGTAGGTGCTCCAAGAGGCGGTCACTATATATAAATGTTTTCACGCCCACTTTTACCGGCCACAAATCAATATCTATATATATAAAAAGCAAAACGATGTGTGTCTGGCTGTGTGATGCTAATAGACTCCAAAAGTATTGAACCGATTGACCTGCAATTTGGGCAGTCGATTTGTTCCAGGAACGAGATGGTTGAGAAAAAAATTTGCCACACCCCCCTTTTACCGCCCCCAAATCAATAAAAATGTTATATTTCAGTCGGTTTGGGTCGTATAAGGCTAAAATTTTGTAATTTAGTATGTACGGTTACTGTCAACAACTGTACTAAAAATGGGTTTCCACGACCCCTTTTACCGCCCACAAATAAATGAAAATGGTTTATTTCAGATGGTTTTGGTTGTATAAGACTTAAATTTGGTACTTTGGTTTGTGTAGTTACTGACAGTAACTGTACGAAAAATTGGTTTCTAAGCCCCATTTTTGCGCCCACAAATCTGTGAAAATGCTATATTTCAAGCAGTTTTGGCCGTATGAGACTAACATGTGATACCTAAGTTTGTATGGTTACTTTCGGCAACTGTACTAAAAAGGGCTTCATCGCTATATAGCCACACCCATTTTTTGAGAAATCATTAAAATTGACTACTGGGTCGATTGAGCTAAAATGTTGGCTTAGTTTGTACGGTTACTGTCAGCAACTGTACTAAAAATTGGTTTCCACGCCCCCTTTTCCGCCTACACATCAATGAAAACGTTTTATTTCAACGGTTTGGGTCGTACTAGACAAAAATGTTGTAATTCGGTTCATATGGTTACTCTCGGCAAGTGCACTAAAAATAGGCCTATCCCACTTTAGTTAAACTCACTTTTCGGGGAGTTAGCGTCGAGTGAAGTAAAGTGCGCCAGGCTTAACCTAAATTGAGCTGAAATTTGGGCAGTCGATTTGTTTCGATTACGAAATGGTTTAAGGGAAATAATTTTGCCGCACCCCTTTTTACCGCTTACAAAACAACAAAAATGCTATATTTCGCACGGTTTTGATCGTATTAGAATAAAATTTAGTTATTTAGTGCTTATGGCTACTTTCGGCAGCTATACTGAAATTGGTGAATATATTTGGCATTTCTTGACATTTTGGTGTATGGCAGTAAGGCGGTCTGTGGCAGAAAAACGTCCGCCGAGGAGATTGAGTATTCTTGTGAGGTTTGGTAATGTTTGGACGAGGTGGCGTTATACCTCCCATACAAGCCAAATTTGCGCTATCAACCACAAACCAAATAAAGAATATATATCAGACGGTTTCGATCGTAAAAAGCTAAGATTTAGTAATTTTTTTCATATGGTTACTGTCAGTAACTGCACAAAAATGGGCGTGGTCGCAATATATATACGCCCACTTTTAGAAATCATGGCAATTCCGGAGTTCTACATATTTTTATAGTGAAACTTGCTGTGTAGATGCTACAAGAGGCAGTCACGATACATAAATGTTTTCACGCCCACTTTTACCGCCCTAAAATCAATATCTGTATATATAAAAATGAATCGTGATTTATTTGGATGCTTAAAACTTAGAAACGACTGGACCAAATTGGATACTTCCTTCTACAGGTTTGTTCGTAACTGCTACAAAAAGGTTTAGGAAAAAAATATTGCCACACCCCCTTTTATCGCCCACAAATTAATAAAAATACTATATTTAAGACGGTTTGGTCATAATAAATTCAAATTTGGTAAAGAAGTTCGTATGATAACTGTCATTAACTTTAATAAAAAGGGCGTGGTCAATTTATCTACGCCTACTTTTGAGAAAAAAATCAAAATACTTCGAAACTATTGGTCCGATTGAGCTTAAATTTTGTAAGTGGCCTTGCTTTGAGTACGAGATATTTTAAGAAATGCCACACCCCCTTTTACCTCTGACATATATGTGCAAAGTTTGTGTTATCGAAGAGCTTTAGAGTTATGGGTCGCACAGCTTAGAAATTCGGTATTCGACCACAGTTTCAGTGATGAAATTTTATGGGAGTTGGACAAGGTGTAGTGTGCTCTCGTTATACACACTGCCGACCCTAAGTTTCGTTGTTATAAACAGCAACATATTGAGTGACTAATAAGTTAGCACTGCATTATCGGCGTGTGCTGCACTCAGTGCATGCGAATATTTTTATTACTCACTCAATATTGTTGACCGTGCCAAATTATCATTCGTCAAACCAAAAATATGTAATTTCATAAATATAAAATCCTTTCGATGATTCAAATTCAATATGCAAGAACGAAACGCAACATAGGTTATTATTATATTAATTAACTAGAGAAGTATGACCATAGATTAAGACTACTAAGTAAGTTTTGTAAAAATGTTATAAAAGAGCCGAGATGGCCAACAATAAATCAGACTTTAATTAACCACACAAGCTGGCAGATCTCTGCCTTGTTCAGTTTATTTTAAACGTCTCTGTTTGCCTTGGACATAGTTCAAGTCGGCAAACACTGCAGTCTATAGCGAAGGCAAACTCTGCCGCTATAAAAAAAAATAAAACGATCCTTAAATAAATTATAACATGGCGATCCTGCCACTCCGACTTGGAGTCCTGTAAAATACATTTTTTGGTGCATCGAAACTTTATTGATGGACGAGTACATCCCGCAGCCGACAACAATAGCACCGAAAATACCTGCTCCAGTCTATGTGCCACTACGCATCGGTCCAAAGGCACTGACGATAGAGGAGTACCGAAAACGCCAACTCCAACGAACCGAAGAAAAGCTGACAGCATACCCAAAAGTGGACATACCGAAAATACAAAAAAAGCGCGGTGGTTTAAAAGTTAAACTTCGCAAACGCCTGGCGCACCTTTTGGCCATCACTCGAAAATAACAACAACCAAGCTCAACTGCGATATGGGCAGAAATTGACAATATCCGCAAGCAGCTCAACACAAAAAAATAAAATAAATGTACGTTCCTTCCGTGGGCACTATTTTGGCAACATCAGGAGCGGTAGTCAACTCGCAAACAAAAGACGCAGAGATGGTGCAAGAAGAGATAGTGATGATGAACGCTAACAACAACAACAGCAGCAGTAACAGCAACAAAACCGACACAATTAACATTATTGAAATAATATGTCTTGTTTTTATAGTTATAGTTACATTACATTACATAGCTGTGTATTTTAAAAAATACTTAAAAAAACAATTAAGCAGAAACTTAAACATCAACACAACTGTATAATATAAATTCAACTTAATAATTATGCAAACAAAACAACAACAAAAAATATATTTTATAAAATACACCACAAATGGAAAAAATAATTAAAGAGGTAGAAAGAATTTATAAAAATACTAGCAGGCCACGGTGGTCCGCGGCTTCGCCACGGACGTTTCCTCTTTGTCAATAATACATTTTTAAACATCCTTAAAAATAAATTTAAATAGTGAAAACCATTAAAATGTTTACAGATTAATTGGATTTGCAAGCATAGTCTAAACAGTGGTTAATAGATAATAATAATTATAGGAAAACAAAGATATCTACACATTATTTATTGAATACTTCAGTGTAAACAACGTTTTTGGTTTCATTGGAACTACCGGGACTAAGAAATGTTTGGTTCGTTTTCTTGTACAAACCTATTGAGCTCATTAGTATTGTACGTTGTTTCACGAATGTAAGAGAGGTTGGTTAAATATGAACTTTCAAGGCTAATAAGGAGTTCCAAGGAATAAGCCCTTGGAATACACCAGTGCCTTCATTATATAAATATATCATCATTAAAGTCAATATGACGATTATTACTTTGCTGTCAACATCGTCGCATAGATTTTTTTAAAAAAGATTCCACTGTTCTGTTGGATCCGAAACCTCGCAAAAAATTAATATTATTGCAGGAGTTCTCTCATTTTGTGGGCACTTACAGAAATAGCTGCATCGGATAAAGTATCTTTCCAGTGTGTATCGACTTGAAGCAAATTTCGTGCTTGGCATGCTGCACGATAAGTCGGTAAAACCGTTCTACCACATTTTTTTAAATCTGTAAAAGATGTAGGACCCCAAACGGAATGTAGTAAAAGCCTTAGATAAGAACACTCTGCGTAATTGGGATGTATTGTGTATACCCTTCCCAAGGCGAAGTCTCGCTTAATCCCAGGGTAATAGCGAACATCTTGCCCACGTTTCCTTCGCTGCCATGTTTTATTAATCCTAATATAATACGCAGAAACTTCGTTATAAAGCAAAGTTTTTGCAAAGCTATCAGTTGCACAGAGTTTAAAAAACACAGTAAGAGTGGTTTCCGGTAGGTTCTGAATAATTTGAGTCAAAGTATTTGGCGTAAAATATACCCTCTGCCCATTTTCTAAATGCATAGCTAGATGTGATGACGTTCGTGAATTGAAAATCCCAGTATCCTCCAAATTCCCTCTGAAGTACTCAGATATCTCCCTTATTATGTATCTGGTATCAATTTCAATCCTCAGATATCTATCCTTATACCATGGTTGCAGTTCAATATTGCCAGGCGCAACGCTTATATTTCAATCAAGCCAAAGAGCGCTAACACGTTTTTGTTTTTCTTTGAGTGAGTATGGAGAGACATAGAAGGGAAAAGTTCAAAAACATATACACAATTCTTAAGCTGAAGGTGATCAGTGAACGTTCTTAAAACAATACATGTTAAACGAATCAAAAACATTCCTTCTTTTGTTTTGTTTTATTTATTATGGAATGCAGCACTGCATATATATGTATATCAATTTTTCGCCTTGCTCGAGGCTCATCTTTTTTGCCAACTGAGCTGTGCCTACTTACTGAGCACAAAAGATAGTAGAAGAGAGCAACATGGACTTTATTGAAACTCTCGCAACACAAAGGCATGAAAAGAAAACGACTAAGCAATGCGTGGTAGCTGGGATGATTTCTTAAATAACTTAATACTTAAATTAAATACACTTATTATTAAAATAACGATAGGGAAATACCACAAAAAAATACTGTTGCACAAATATGATATTTTATAACTTCCTTAGTTTTGTTTTATTTGTGTGGAGCGCAGCACAGCATATATGTTTGCCACTTTTTGGCTTGCTCAGGCTTATGTTTTTTTCTGAGTTATGCCAACTGAGCAAAAAAGAGAGTAGTAGAGAGCAACATGGAGTTTATTGAAACTCTCGCAGCACAAAGCTTGAAAAGAAAACGACTAAGCAATGCATGGCAGCTGGCATGATTTATTAAAAAACTTAATAATTAAATTAAATAAACTTATTATTAAAATTTCGCTAGAAAAATACCCCCATCTTAAACTGTAACACAAATATGATATTTTAAAACTTATTTCATAAAAATCGGCTCAGTAGTTTTGGAGTAGAGTCGTAACTTCAAATTTCCTCTTCATTTTTATATAATAGTATAGATAATAAGTAACATCTCTTCGTAAATCAAAATTGTTTGAGTACCCAGACTTCACCGCAAGGATGCAGCTATTGCTTAACATTGATTTTTTGTTGTTAATATTTTGCATATGGGCATTTCCAAACTGGCGTTACGGACGATTTGTACGAAGAAATGCTAAAAAAAAATGAAAATGTGTCAACAATTATACCGAGTTAAAGTTTGTATCAGAGAACTGCATGAGCGGCTTCACTAATACATATAAGCAACTCGTTGAAAATGAGAGTAGCTATCGTGCATTGCGTTCTCTTTCAACGAATAAACAAAATGTGGAGTCGCTCAAGAAGTAAACTTCGCTAAGCTTGCTATTCACCACTGTATTGATTAAGAGACTCGTTGTAACGAATAGATAAAGCTAAAAGCACTCAGCCTGTCAAAGCTCCTCACTCGCCCTATTCGCAGAAAGTTGATAAACTATTCGCATGACAATGCTTGAGCGAATCACAGCAGTTAGCTACTGCGCTGATTTTAACTACGCTGATGTTTATCGTGCACAAGAAATAAAAAAGGAATGATTGCAAGATGAATCTCGCAGGATTCAATTACGAAGATCATGAGCACCAGCTAGAATAGATTTACCTGCAATAATAGGTTTTTCCAAATTTTTTCAGAATAAGACATGCAGCGACAATGAAATACAGAGCACCATGCAAATTTTTTTTGTTGCAAGGCATATTACTAACTCAGAGCATTTGGCGGGTCCCATTAATAACGTAGCTTTATCTCGAAGCAGGCAGAATTTTCACTATTTTCGCAATGTTTGTTCGAAGACTCTCACAACTCTCAGCTGAATAGCGAAGCAGGCAAAATGATCACTATATTCACTATGTTTGTTCGTTTATTCGCCCAACTCTCAACGTGAGGATCGAAGCAAGCATATATTGTAGAACAGAGAGTGAGAGCATAATTCGCACTCAACATTAAAAAAGAGAGTGAGTTAATGCGAAGCAAATAAAATTGTTTGAGGAATTCGAATGCCTGAGAAAACAGAAAATGTAGTGAAGAAGGAGAGTGCGATATGAAGCGATTCAATAGCTTAAAATAAAATGTAAGTATGTTTGGTTTTGGCGTTTTTAAGGCACAAGGTCTTGCTAGTATAATATAAGTAATGTAAGTTTAAGATTTTAAGTTTTTACATGGTACATATTTAATATTGGGGGCGATGGAACAATGTAACATGTCTGACTGTCTCAACCTGGCGAGGCCAGCATAATCTTTGCGAAATCGCCTCAAGTCGACTCAAACCTCCACGTGGTGTTTCCTGGGCAACGTCAAAACTGACAACCGTTAGTTTGGCGGCTAATCTGAGCTGCGGGCCTCCCTAGGCTTAAAATAGGTTGTGCGTCGGGTTTGAAGCCCACCCGTAAAAACCAATTTCAATGAAAACATATAAGAAAAGAAGAAAAATTATCCCCAAATCTGATGACGACTACCGCAAACGAAAAACTGATAATGATTTACGGAATGGAATGTCCGAACCCTTAATTGGGAAGATGCCTCTATCCAACTAACTGATGTCTTGGAAAAATACAAAGCTGATATCACTGCTATCCAAGAAATGCGATGGAAGGGACAGGGTTGCATTCGGCATGCACCCTGTGATATCTACTACAGCGGCCATGCGGAGAAGCACGAGTTTGGATGCGGATTTGTAGTTGGCAAGAGACTACGGCCCCACGTCCTGCGATTCACACCTGTGAACGAACGACTTGCCATAATCCGCATCAAGGTTGGATTTTTCAATATAAGCCTAATATGTGCGCACGCTCCGACAGAAGACAAGGACGATGAGAACAAGGAAATTTTCTACGAGCGCCTTGAAAATGCTTACGAGCGCTTCCCCCGTCACGACGTAAAAATCGTGCTTGGTGACTTCAACGCTAAGGTGGGCAAGGAAAATATTTTTGGTCCAACAGTCGGAAAGTTCAGCCTTCACGACAACACCTCCGATAACGGAATGAGGCTGATTGACTTCGCCGCAGCACGAAACATGGTCGTAAGTAGCACTAGATTCAAGCATCTCAATATTCATAAAGCCACCTGGATGTCCCCTGATCAAAAAACAAAAAATCAAATTGATCACGTTTTGATCGACGGAAGGCACTCTTGCAGTGTATTGGATGTACGCACGATCCGTGGTGCAAACATTGACTCGGATCACTATCTTGTTGCAGCCAAGATTCGTACACGTCTGTGCGCAGCTAAGAATACACGCAACCCTACACAGAGAAAGCTAGACGTCGACAAGCTGCAATCGAAACAGACAGCCGATGCTTTCGCCACTCGACTCTCACTCCTGATTCAAAGCACTCCTCCAATCGATGATATATGCGCGCAGTGGACACACATTTCCAACTCCATGCGTGCGGCTGCGGAAGAGGTGATTGGCTACCACCGCCCTCGCCGAAACCAGTGGTACAACCAGGAGTGTCGCGACGCTACTCCAGAGAAAGACGCCGCCTACAAAGCCACCATGCAATCGGTTGTAACGCTCGCTGCTAAGGAGCGATACAAAGAAAAGAGGAGGGAAGAGAGACATATTTTCAGGGGGAAAAAAAGAGAGACAGAAAAGCGCGAGCAGGAGAAGATTGAGATGTATGGTGACAGGAATGAGGCCCGAAAATTTTTCCAAAAAATAAGACGCCTTCTCTAAGCTTCTAAATGGCGACGCTGACAACAATCCCGCCAATAGAGAGGTTATTCCGGAAACCCCAATTTTGGATGACAGCGTCGAGGTTCCGCTGCCCGACTATGATGAAGTTCTGACAGCTATAGCTCGGCTTAAAAATAACAAAGCCGCGGGAGCTGATGGCTTACCTGCTGAGCTGTTTAAGAATGGAGGCGAAGCTCTACTTAAATGCATTCACGATCTTCTATGTAGAATATGGTCGGAAGAATGCATTCCGAACGATTGGAATCTCAGTGTGCTCTGCCCAATCCACAAGAAAGGCGATTCCACTATCTGTGCCAATTACCGTGGGATAAGCCTTCTTAATATCGCATATAAGGACCTGTCGAACGTTTTATGTGAAAGATTGAAGCCCATTGTAAACGAACTGATCGGACCTTATCAGTGTGGCTTCAGACCTGGAAAGTCCACCATCGACCAGATTTTCACGCTACGACAAATCTTGGAGAAGACTCAAGAAAAACAAGTCGACACCCACCATCTTTTCGTCGACTACAAAGCCGCCTTCGACAGCCCAATAAGGAAGCACCTGTACTCCACCATGTCTTAATTTGGTATTCCTGCAAAACTAATACGACTTTGCAGGATGACACTGAGCAACACCAGCAGCGCAGTTAAAATCGGGAAGGACCTCTCCCCACCATTTATTACCAAACGAGGTTTCAGACAAGGTAATTCCTTATCGTGCGACTTTTTCAACCTAATGATGGAAAAGATCATCCGAGCTGCTGATCTGAGACGTAGTGGCACAATATTCTACAAGAGTGTTATGCTGCTTGCGTATGCTGATGACATCGATATCATTGGCCATAATACGCGCGAAGTCAGTGCAGCATTTTCCAGATTAGAAACAGAGTCAAGTCGAATGGGTCTGTCAGTGAATGCAGATAAGACGAAATACTTGGTGTCAACAAACAAACAGTCCCAGCGTCTTGGAACCCACGTTACCGTTGACAATACCTCCTTCGAGGTTGTGAAGAACTTCGTTTATCTGGGATCCAGCATTAATTCAACCAACGACATCAGCATTGAGATCAAACGAAGAATAACTCTTGCCAACAGGTGTTACTTTGGGCTCAGTTGGCAATTGAGAAGCAGAGCCCTCTCTCGACGAACGAAAATCACGCTCTATAAATCGCTCATCATGCCCGTCCTACTTTACGCATCACAAACCTGGACGCTGAGCAGTTTAGATGAAAAGACTTTAGGAGCATTCGAGAGAAAGATTCTTCGTAAGATCTACGGACCAATCTGCGTCAATGACCGAATACGGTGGAATGATGAACTGTATGAGCTGTACGTTGACATCGACATAGTCAAGCGCATTAAAATCGAGCGGCTTCGCTGGCTTGGTCATGTTCAGCGCATGAAAGACGATGCTCCAGTGAAGAAAACATTCGATTCGGTACCCAGCGGCGGTCAACGCAGAAGAGGACGACCGCATCTTCGTTGGAAAGACCAAGTAGAGGACAACCTGACGAAGCTTGGAATTTCCAACTGGCGCCAGCAAGCGAAAGACAGAAATGGCTGGCGCAAATTCTTAGATGAGGCCAAGACCGACATACGGTTGTAGCGCCAACTAAGTAAGTAAGTAAGTACATATTTAATATTTTTTTCGCAGGCAAAGCAAGTGGGTATTTGCTAGTACATATATATTTCAGCTGAAGAGGTCCAAGTATATACAACAAAAATGAGAAAAAACATATTGGAGTTTGTCACCTAAAGTATTATTGACGAAATAGTTTTGTATTTATTAGGTACTAGTATAAAGAATTATCAAAAAATAACCGGTTCAGCAGTTACCGAGCTCGCCTGGTTTAAAATTTCGTGAGTCTCCGTTTATATAATAGTGTAGATACAGTAATATATCTATCCCGATGATATTTTCCCTCAGGAATCTATTTTAGTTTCCTATAAAAAACAAAATTTTCATTTTGTTTTATTTAACACGAATAAAAAGTTTTTGAAAGATTTATCTTTTTCTCAAATCATGTTTTGATGAAATAAGTGGTTTTGGGTTAAACATTGTTCCAATAATTTTAAATTAAAGATTTTACTAAGCCAGGAAATTCGGCATCACATCTAGCAGTACTTTCTTAGCAATACCAATAAATACCTAATCTAACTAATGCGCACACACTTTTTAATAAGTTTTACATTCATTCGCAACTTTACCGCGGCCGGGAAAAATAAAATTTGCAAAAAACAAATAGTTTTCGCTCCAACTTACTGTAAATTCATACGTCAGTTTTTGTTCCAGCTTAAAAATATTTTTTTTAACTATTTGCCTGCATTTCAACATGTCTATTTACCTGTGTTCCACATTATCCGTCTGTCGCTATGTTTGCTTTTGACAGCCCGTCCACTACAGATTTATTTAATTTTGCTATATAAATCAGAGCACAAAAAAGATCACCTAAAGTCTTATAAGAATTCTGCAAAAAGCGATTTACTGTGTAAGGTAGATGTCATCAGTTGTTTAGCAGCCATGCCTGAACAAATGAAATTCAGAATTGTGTTCAGGCGTTGGAGGCCTCGCAGCTACATTGTATTTAAGAAATATTCGCTTACGTTATGTGTCCATTTACCACTGTGTTTTTTTCAGTGCGCTCTTTAAAGCGCTCATTAATACATACTCAATATGGGAAAGTATAAATGGGCAAAGCTACCCCACACCGCAATAGAAACAATGAGAAACACTATAGCAGAGGAAAAGATTGATAAAGATTTATGCTGCTTGTGTGTCTAACAGTTTAATGAAGCAATGATTTGTATGTTTGTTTTTTTTTTGGCTACATTATAAATTTAAATTTTAATAACTTTTAAGAGTGGTTTTTAAAAAATAAAGGATGCAAGATTTTAAGTTTAACCTGTAGCTTTATATTAGTGAAAAAATTACTGAAATATGTGCAATAGTTTTTAAGTTTAGTGTCGTTGCAGATACGTGAAAAGCCTTTTATATAATAGTATAGATATAGCAAAACTGTTGAATTTGTCAGTTATGGTCACTAAGAAAGAGCACATTTAGCCCTCCACTACCTTGTCTAGTTTTACCATGTGCCCAGCTAAATATCATACCAAGAAATCTTGATATCATGAAATTCAATTTGACAGTTCGCACGCAATCAAATATTGTAACTGTAGACACTGTGTTATCGTATTCTCATTGGTTGCAGATTTTGTGTGTCAACTTATTTTTGACAGTTTCGGTCACCGGCTCTCCGCCCTTACACTACCTTGTCTAGTTATACTATGTATGCAGTGGAGTTATATGTACAGTAATTTTGAGCCACGCACCGCCAAAAAGTAATTCAACAGTTTGTTAATTTACCAGTTGCCGTCAAAATAAGCTAGTTATATTTTGGTGTTGGTATTTCACTCAAATATATCATTTATCGTTGTTGCACTTATTTTTCGCTTTCGAATATTTTAACAAACAAAGATAGCATCATAGTAGAACTAGACAAGGTAGTGTTAGGACTGAACGTGTTCTCTTTTTTAGTGATCATAACTGTTAAACTCAGCCATTTTGGTATTTTTGCCGATTTTTGGTTTCATATTGCATTCTCATTGGTTGCAGATTTTGTATGAAATGTCAACTTCGTTTTGACAGTTTCGGTCACCAGCTCTCCGCCCTAACACTACCTTGTCTAATTTTGCCATGGATAGCATCAGCTGATCGTGTCTCTCATACACGAGCACAGGGTTGTCACTTTGTTGGATCATTTTTGCGGGAAGTGCGATAAAAGCTTCGCTAGGAGTGGCAATGAGTTTGTTATTGTACCATGCAGTGGATTTTGGAAGCGACATTTTTATCGGACTTGTTGTGAAGGTCAGCTTTCTGAATATGATGTGAAACTTCTAAAGGCCAACCGTAATTTGGGTAACTTTTGTCCCGGCTGTTTAACTATATCGGATACAATTATCAGAAACCATGAAAAATCTCTACTTTCGCAAAAATTGGGCTTTGAACGTCTTTCACTGGATTTGGACAAAGCTGTATCGGTCATCAAGGATATATCTGATCTAAAAAGCTTTGTCGAATTACAGCTGGCAAATATGTAGTCAACATTGAAAGCAACGTCATATCATCGCTAAAAAATAAAAGTTCTGATATAAAAAATTATGTTTAAATTGAGTTAGGCAAACAACTAATTGTACTTAAAGATAATAGTGATGAACTGCAAAATTTAAAATCTGACTTAGCTACCACCACTTCAGGTTCGTCGGCGTGCATAGCTCCACCTGTCATCTCTACTATTCGTGCTGTTTCTTCATCCCCTGCTCAATCGCATATTTTGTCAGTTAATCCTTTGACTAATCGTCGTTCATGGGCTCAAATGGTAGTTAGAACCTGATGGAGAGGTGATTGTCCCGTATAGTGATACCAATTTGCAATCACTTTTAAAGCCGGAAGTTGTAAGCCCTTCGCCACATTTTATTGAAGGCAAATGCTTATAACTGGATAGAGGTCCAAAATCGCAAATTTAAAAAGATAAATTTCAACAATTCAAACAATAATGGCTTAAATTCACCCTCAGTCATAAGTTGTGTTGATTCAATCGAAAAAGACATCGTTCATGAAAGAAATATTCACGCAAATGGTAAATCTATTGTCACTGCAACAAACGTTAACTCGAAACGAAGAAAACTAACTTGAAGTTGTCGCTAAAAAAGCTGGATATACTGTCGTCTTTCAAACCATCAGTATCTGAAGACGATATAATTGCCTACTTTGTCAAACATACAGGCATTGAAAGGCATCACTTAGCTTGCTATAAACTTTTAAAAAAAGATGCACCCATAGCGAATACAAAGTGGATAACTTTCAAATTTGGATTCTCACGAGCTACTTTAGTAATAGTCGATCCGTCTCTTTGGCCAGCTGACGTCAACATTCGCTCATTTAATTTTTCATCAAAGCCCGTCATAGCTTAAGTCGCGAGCATGTGCATGCTCCTCGTATCTCAGCACAGCCTCTTGCACGTCTTCAGCTAGCGTAGAACACCTGATTCATCAGAGTACATGTTCAAATAATAACACAAGGACTTAGCAGTAACCATCACTCATACTCTTTGTACTACCAGAATGCTGGTGACATCCGCACCAAATCTTCACAATTTCTTTTGGCGGTCTCTCTCTATGAGTATGACATTATAACTCTTACAGAAACTTGGCTCAATGACACAATATATAATACAGAGTTTTTTTGATGACTTCTATCGTGTTTATCGCCTAATTGCAATAGCCGCGGGATGTGTTAAAGCTGCCGTCAGAGCTGATCTTAGGAGCAAACTTATTTCCTTACCTACAAATGAAAAGCATGTTAGACAGGTTGCGGTTCGGGTTGATTTGTCATCTAATAGTCAATTTATTTCATCAGTTCCTATATCCCACCTAATAGTGTTCTCGAACTTTATTTAAATCATTTAAGCTATTCAGAATTCATATCTTATTTATTAACAATTAATCAGCATATGGTAGTCCTAGGTAATTTCAATTTTGGCAATATATCTTGGGCATATGGAGGTAATATTTTACTACCTTTTAACTTTAAATCGGATATCGAGTCTTCGTTTATATCTTTTTTCTTATCTAATGGACTAAATCAAGTTAATTTGGTTAAGAATGATATTAACAGAATCCTTGATTTAATATTTGTAACAAGTGACTTAAAGACATCCTGTGAGCAAAATTGTTCGCCTATTAATATAAGCTAACAATAGTGTGCATCATAAAGCACTGACTGTTTATTTTTAATTTTATAAGTTTGATAAGGTCGATATAATAATACCGGTTGAGCTCAATTTTGCTGAAGGAGATTTTGTTGAAATCAATCGGATTTTACATGATTGTAACTGGTCTATAATGTATTCGTTTTCCGATCCAGATGATGCGTATGAGTATACTAGCAAATACCCGCTGCTTCTTCGCCTGCGATAAAAATATTAAATACCATGTAAAAATTGTAAATCTTAAAATTAAAGTATTTTGTTGTATCTTCAAATGCAAAATATAAAAATAATTGTGTTTGTTTAATAATGAAAATATGTTATAAATGTTCAAAAATTAATTTATTTAATTTGAATTACCTTCTTTAATCAGTTATTGTTATGGTGACATAAAATTGCTTGGTTTTTTCTGTATTTTGATTTTTTAATGGGATAAACAATTTGGGATAAAAAAAATTTATTTTTTTATCTTAGATTCTGAACATGAATATATTCTTCTTAAGTTTTGTAAGATTTCCATTATTATGACTTTAAACTTTTGGCTATATCTCAAAAATTATAAATTTGATGAGTTTTTATGAAAAGTCGTTGATTAATAAAAATAACGGCAAACGGAAGATTTTTCGAAAATATTTTCTACGTATATCTAGTATTTTAAAAAATTCCAGGTTTTATGTCATCAAAATTATTTCGATATCTTGAAAACTACAGATTTTCTCAATATAACACATTTTTTTAGCCTTAGAATGAGAAAAAAACTGATCGAAATTTAAATTTTTGAATTTGCCACAAATATCTCCGCCACAAAACATCTTCGCCATCAAGTTTCTTGGCTGAAAGGTCAATTTAATGCATTTGGAGCAATGAGAAAAGATTTAACGTTACTTCACTAATTCAATGTTCTATATTGTCTGCACAAAACCTCTAAAATATTCAAATTGTGCTAAAAAAATAGGCCAATAGCTTGTTGTATTTTTTTCCATTTAATTTTTCTCCCACTCTTTAATATGGCATTGCATTTTTATTGATTTAAAGTATTCTCCGGCAGACGCACTGTGTTTACACTAAAAAAGTTTGAGTGTGTTGGAACTTGAAAGGAAACTTGAACAGAAACTTGAACGTGTACTACATTAGCCATATATGAATTTTTATGCTATTAGGAAAATAAATTTTATACATACTTTCACCATTTTGAGTATAGTTGTCGAAAGTAACCATATGAACTGAATTACCAAATTTTAGCTGTCCTCACTCCACGCTTATATCCCGAAAAGTGGGTGTAACTAAAGTGGGACACGCCCATTTTTAGTAAAGTTGCCAAAAGTGCGAACTAAATTTTACTCTTATACTACGTTAATATTAGGCCAAATTACTCATTTCAGCCCATTTAGCCAAATGAGAAACGAAGTCATCTCATTTCCCATATAAATTCTCAGTTGCAATTTAACTCATTTAAAACAAATTAATGAGATTGAATACGTTCTTTAAACTTATTACAAACTATTTCGAACGCATTCAATGAAGAATGGATAAAAAAACCGAACACTAAAACCAACGAAAACGTCAAACATACAAAAGACGTGAAAAGTAGGAGTAGCAAAATATCAATAGGCTATCACGATTTGGTTGAAATAACAAATTGTTTGGTATCTATATTGTCTAAATCGGTTCAGTGGTTCTCGCGTGATTGTCAAACATCCGTGCAGATCCGTGAAGATAGACTAACACAATCTCAAAAAAAAGTTAGCTGACAAGGCTGCAAAATATAATTTATACTTATAACTGAATTATGGCAACTCCTCTCAAAATATTTGCAAATAAAATTATTCAAAATTGTATGACAGCAAGAATCACGCTGAAAGCAACTACACAACATGGCCGTGTTATATTGAGAGAAGCTCTTCCGACAAAGATAGGAAAGATTTGCTGTTGTGTAGTGCTGTTTGTTAAATGTAAGCATCAAATAAAATACGCGAATTTTGTAATAATTAAAGAATAGACTTTTCGAAAAACTTAGTAAGCTATGACCCTTTAAATTATCATAGGAATTGAATAAACAAAGAATTATAAAAATGATCAAATTGTAATCAAGAATTAATATAAAGAATATAAAAAAATAATCGGTTCATCGGTTACCGACCTGGTCTGGCTTAAAATTTCGTGAGTGTCCTTTTATATAATAGTACTAGCTGAAACCTGGCGCTTTGCTGCCACTCTCCCTATTCAAAACGCCCATCAAATGTTATCAGTTAAACAGCATGTCTAAATTGAGGTCAAATACTGAATTCCGAGACTGTGCGACCTATATCCACAAAGCTATTCGATATAACAATTTTGGGTTGTATAGGAAGTGCCACGCCATCTTGATCACCCCTCATAGAATGTAATCAATTAAACTGCATGTGTACATGGAGGCCGAATACCGAATACCAAAACTGTGCGACATATAACTCCAAATATATTCGATAACACAAATTTGGGTTGTATGGGAGGTGCCACTCCCCTTTTCCCTACGCCCATAAAATTTTACCAATGAAACTGCATGTGTAAATTAAGGTCGAATACTGAATTCCGAGGCTGAGTTACCTATAACTCCAAAGCTATTCGATTTCGCGAATTCGGGTTAAGATGGAGGTGTCACGCCCCCCCGACAAACTCTAAAAAATTTTATCAGTAAATCTGCAAGCGAAAATTTTGGTCGAATACTGAGTTCCGACGCTGTGCGACCTTGAACTCCAAAGCTATTTGATAGCACAAAGTTGGGTTGTATGGGAAGTGTCACTCCCCTTTGCCCTACGCCCATAAAATGTAAGAAATGAAAGTGCATGTATAAATTTAGGTCGAATACCGAATTCTTACGCTGTCAACCTATAACTTCAAAGCTATTCGATATTGCAAACTTGGGTTGTAAGGGAGATGTCAGGCCTCCCTGTCCAACACCCATAAAAAAAATCATTGAAACTGCGCGTGTAAATTGAGGTCAAAAACTGAATTCCTATAACTTCAAAGCTATTCGATATCACCAATTTGGGTTGTATGAGAGGTGCCCCTCCCCTTGTATAACTCCCATTAAATTTCATCACTGAAGCGGTACGTCTAAATTGTGGTCGAATACCGAATTTCTAAGCTGTGCAACCCGTAACGCTATTCGATAACACAAATTGTTTTTATATTAATGGGAGGTAAAAGAAGGTGTGGCATTTCTTCTTAAACCATCTCGTACTCAAAGCAAAGCCACTTACAAAATTTGAGCTCAATCGGAACAATAGTTTCGAAGTATTGTGATATTTCCAAAAGTAGGCGTAGTTGAAGTGTGACAACGCCCGTTTTTTTTAAGTAAGTGACAGTCATCATAAGAACTTATTTACCAAATTTTAATTTAATACGACCAAAACCGTCTTATTTATAGCATTTTTATTGATTTTTGGGCGATAAAAGGGGTGTGGCATTACTTTTTTCCTAAACCTTTGCGTAGCAATTACGAAAAAACTAGTAGAAGGAAGTATCCTATTTGGTCTAGTCGTTTTCAAGTTTAAAGCATCCAAAAAATCACGATTCATTTTTATATATACAGATATTGATTTGTGGGCGCTAAAAGTGGGCGTGAAAACATTTATGTATCGTGACTGCCTCTTGGAGCACCTACACTGCAAGTTTCTCTATAAAAATGTGTAGAACTCCGGAATTGCCATCATTTCGAAAAAGTGGGCGTATAATTAATGCGACCACGCCCATTTTTTGTACAGTTACTGCCAGTAACCATCTGAACAAAATTACTAAATCTTAGTTTTTACGATCGAAACCGTCTGATATATATCCTATATTTGGTTTGTGGTCGATAGCGCAAATTTAGCTTGTATGGGAGGTACCACGCCCCCTCGTCCAAACGTTACCAAACCTCACAGGAACACTGACTCTCCTCGGCAGACGTTGTTCTACCACAGACCACCTTACTGCCATATACGGAAATGCCAAGAAATGCCAAATATATTCACCATTTTCAGTATAGCTGCCGAAAGTAGCCAATACGATCTAATACGATCAAAACCGTGCGAAATATAGCATTTTTGTTGTTTTGCAAGAGGTAAAAAGGGGTGCGGGAAAATATTTCCCTTGAGCCATCTCGTAATCGAAACAAATCGACTGCCAAAATTTCAGCTCAATTTGGCTTAAGCCTGGCCCACTTTACTTCACTCGACGCTAACTCTCCGAAAAGTGAGTTTAACTAAAGTGGGATAGGCCTATTTTTAGTGCACTTGCCGAGAGTAACCATATGAACCGAATTACAACATTTTTGTCTAGTACGACCCAAACCGTTGAAATAAAACGTTTTCATTGGTGTGTAGGCGGAAAAGGGGGCGTGGAAACCAATTTTTAGTACAGTTGCTGACAGTAACCGTACAAACTAAGCCAACATTTTAGCTCAATCGACCCAGTAGTCAATTTTAATGATTTCTCAAAAAGTGGGTGTGGCTATATAGCGATGAAGCCCTTTTTTAGTACAGTTGCCGAAAGTAGCCATACAAACTTAGGTATCACATGTTAGTCTCATACGGCCAAAACTGCTTGAAATATAGCATTTTCACTGATTTGTGGGCGCAAAAAGGGGGCGTGGAAACCAATTTTTCGTACAATTACTGTCAGTAACTACACAAACCAAGGTACCAAATTTAAGTCTTATACGACCAAAACCGTCTGAAATAAAGCATTTTCATTTCTTTGTGGGCGGTAAAAAGGGGTCGTGGAAACCCATTTTTAGTACAGTTATTGACAGTAACCGTACATACTAAATTACAAAATTTTAGCCTTATCCGACCCAAACTGACTGAAATATAACATTTTTATTGATTTGGGGGCGGTAAAAGAGGGTGTAGCAAATTTTCCCCCCTCAACCATCTCGTACCTGAAACAAATCGGCTGCCAAAATTTCAGGTCAATCGGTTTAGTAGTTTTGAAGTCTATAGACATCACACAGCCAGACACACATCGTTTTGCTTTTTATATATATAGATATTGATTTGTGGGCGGTAAAAGTGGGCGTGAAAACATTTATATATAGTGACCGCCTCTTAGAGCACCTATCATCAAGTTTCACTGTAAAAGTGTGTATAACTCTGGCATTGGCATGATTTCGAAAAAGTGGGGGTATTTATATTACGACCACGCCCATTTTTTGTACAGTTACCGACAGTAACCATCTGAACAAAATTACCAAATCTAAGTTTTTTACGATTGAAACCGTCTGATATATATCCTTTTTTTGGTTTGTGATCGATAGCGCAAATTTGGCTTGTATGGGAGGTACCACGCCCCCTTCTCCAATCGTTACAAAACCTCACAGGAACACTCTCAAGATGTGGCTTTAGTTTCCCTGAAAATTTCATAAAGATCAGTTCAGCGGTTCTGGAGTCTATACGTTATATAGCCACATACCCACATACCCACAAACATACATCCATTTTTATATATATATAGATAGATATAGATATATCCCGATAATATTTTCCCTAAGGAATCTATTTTCGTTTCATATAACAAACAAAATTTTTATTTTGTTTTATTTAACACGATTAAAACGTTTTTGAAAGATTTATGATTTTCTAAAATAATTTTTTTTAAATAAGTAGTTTTGGGTTATACATTGTTCCAATAATTTTAGTTTAAAGATCTTGCTAATAATTTCCTGACACCACATCTAGCAGTACTTTCTTAGCAATATCTATTAACTAATGCGCACACACTTTATAATAAGTTTTACATTCATTCTCAACTATACCGCTGCCGGGCAAAATAAAATTTGCAAAAACCAATAATTTTCGATCCACCTTAATGTAAATTCATGTCAGTCTTTGTTTCAGCTTAAAAACATTTTTTTAACTAATCGTCTGCATTTTTACATGTTCGTCTGTTTACCTGTACTCCACATTATTCGTCTGTCGGTATGTTTGCTTTTGACAGTCGGCCCGCTGCACATTTATTTAATTTTGCAATATAAATAAGAGCACAAAAAAAATCACATAAAGTCTTATAAGATTTCTGCAAAAAGCTGTTTACTGTGTAAGGTAGATGTCATCAGTGGTTCAGCGGCCATGCTCGAACAAATGTAATTCAGAATTGTGTTCAGGCGTTGGAGGCCTCGCAGCTACATTGTATTTAAGAAATATTCGCTTACGTTATGTGTCTATTTACCACTGTGTTGTTTTCAGTGTGCTCTTTAAAGCGCTCATTAATACATACTCAATATGGGAAAGTATAAATAGGCAAAGCTACCCCACACCGCAATAGAAACAATGAGAAACACTATAGCAGAGGAAAATAGAGATAAAGATTTATGCTGCTTGTGTGTCTAAAGGCCCAACCAAGTTATGCTTAAGCAAACAAAAGTTTGAGAGCGAAAGTACGCACTTACACAGCAATATATGAAGTCGCCCAAGTTTTGTCTAAGCATTCTTTTCGTTCAGTTTTTCAACTTTCGTTTACTTTTTGAAACTTTAGAGAGAGCGCTTGACATCGTAGTTTTCTAAGCAGAACATGGTTGCTAACAGTACTGAAAATGTGTTTAAATAAAATTTTATTATTTGTGTGCCAAATTTTTCAATGAAAAATATTGTTTTTTGTTTCGTTTGTGTGTATTTAAGCAAATCATGGAAAATGTGTATATTTTTGCTGAGAAATTTTGCGTTTGCCACAGCTATTAAGCCTAGCAGCACAATAAACATGATTTTTGTGTTAGCTGATGGCAACCATTTTTAACATATCCCCAGTCTACCAAATGATATTGCAACAATGTAGTAACAATATCATAGCAATCAAAATTTGTATCATTTTCGATTATCGTTTTCGATACGAAAACAATACACATTTCAAAAATTTCGGACCCATCGTTACAATATCATTTTCGATATCTTGTTTCAATATTGTTGCAATACTTAATTTTTAAATGTTTCCGATATTTTCTGTATCGTTTTAGCATTGTTTTCAATATCGTTATGATATTGAGATGCCAAAATTACCAATATTTTTTCGATATCGAAATACTCTCTACTTTATATATTTTTTAATATCGTTTCAATATTGATATACTGGCATTTTTCAATATTTTTTCGTTATCTAAGTACTGAAATTTTCCGATATTTACGATTTTCCGATATCTAAATATTACCTGATTTCTATATTGATTCCAATATCGTTTCGATATCGAAATAATGAAATTTTTCGAAATAGTTTCATATCGAAAATCGATACCGTTGAATATTGAAACCACATTGAAATAACTAAAATTTTCAATAAAATATAAATTTCTATTAATTGAATTCAATTTTATTAATTTCACAGAATTACATGGTTTTTATTATAATTTGCAATTAATAATTAATAAATATGTATTTATTAATAATCGTTATTAATATGTTATGTAATTAATTTATTTTTGTTTGTTTTGGTGGTATTTAATACTTTTGTTTTCCCTATTTTTCGCACATAAAAAGAAGGTTTTTGTTTTTTCTTCAAAAACTTTAGTTTCTGTTTCGGGAAACTTGCGTTGAAATGCAGCTGGAATTAAAAATAAAACGTAAGTAACAAAGCTATCAATATTAAAGAGATATGTCAGTTTTCCCCCAACAACAGAAAGTGTATGGGTATAAAAATATCAACGGGACAAAAATACATATATTTAAACAAAAATGTTCTATGCAGAAAAAGAGTTATATCTTCAAATGTTATGGATATATTTTTATGTTTAATAGCTTCCTGAATAAGTTATAGCATATCCTTTCTTTCAATACCCATTATGGTTAGTTTTCTAATAAAAGTAAAAAATAAATCAGCATTTTATAACTAATTTTTCCAAATTCGATGTTTATCCCGTGCCATTTAAGCGTCAGTACACCCCTAGGTTTTTACAAAATGAAATTTTTAAAATGCAAATTTTTTATGAAAGGAAAAAGATATCTTATTGAAACTTTGCATACTATTTTTATGTAGCAAAGAGTATACGCTGGAAAAATCCAAAAAAAAAAAAATTTACACTCTTTTTTACATAAAAATAATATGCGAAGTTTCAATAAGATATCTTTTTCCTTTCATAAAAAAATTTGCATTTTAAAAATTTCATTTTGTAAAAACCTATGGGTGTACTGTCCCCTTAATGAAAAATATATCAGAACTTACAGTATATGGCGGCAGTTGTTGCCATTTTCCTGGCAGCTTCTTTTTCAGCAGTTCCTAAGCAGTAGTCCCACGTACACTTTAACCATTAACCTGTGAAATAGGAAAATTTTTTAATAAATTGAAGTGGTGCAGCAGATTAAAGAAACAAAAACAAACTTACTATTCTTTAGAAGAAAATTTAAATAAAAAAAATACAGGATATTTGACATTAAGCTAAGAAAATATATGTTTCTAAGAATTTTAAAATAACAAATAAATATCAAACTTTACTTAATTCAAAATCGGCAATAAAAAATAGAGATGACGAAGCGAGTAGTTAGGGATGTGTTTTCAGATATATCGTTACAGAAGCGAAACACCATCGAAACAAAGCAACAATTGTTGTATGGTATACTGGGTCTATACAATTTTTTTTGTCTGTCAATTGAAAAAATACGTTAATTTGTTTATTCAAAATTAATGCAGATCCCAATTTTGTTGATAAACTCATAAAAATTGCTAAGAAACATAAAAACATATATGAAAAAGCTGGGAGGCACTACTTCAACAAATTTTTCAAAGAGCTTTTGAACTTTTTTAATATATTTTTGTCAAGATTTTGTTAACGTTTGACATTTTCTTAAGCATGAAATCTGCCAACTTGGGCGACTTTTTTACTTAATCATACATTTTTTCAACTTTTCTCTGAGACTTTTGTTTGCTTAAGCATATCTTGGTTGGGCCTTAACAATTTAATGAAGCAATGATTTGTATGTTTATTTTTTTTGGCTAAATTATAAATTAAAATTTTAATAACTTTTATGAGTGGTTTTTTAAAAATAAAGGATGCAAGATTTTAAGTTTAACATGTAGCTTTATATTAGTGAAAGAATTACTAAAATATGTGCAGTAGTTTTTAAGTTTAGCGTCGTTGCAGATACGTGAGAAGCCTTTTATATAATAGTATAGATATAGATTTTTGAACAATTTGCATATAGTTATATTAATTCAATAAAACAAACCGTTTAGTTTGTGAGTTGTTCTTAAACTGATCTTTATTTTTCAAAACATCTTATAGCTAACTTAAACATACATACATACATAAATAATGTTCTTATTAAATACTGCAGCTGCATTGTTCTCACGAAAAGTGTCAACTACGCATTTGACGCTTGCGTGGGAACGATGCGCTGAAAAACGGCCAACTGACAAAACGTTAAAAAGTCACGTATGCTGGTCATTTGAGTGGACCAGCAGCTGGACAATACGTTACTCCACCTACCCTAGATTCAACAGTCCCTGTTGAACTAGGAATTACATTTAAATCTATATTTACTTCATTTTTCTGTTTCTTAAATTTGTTTATATAAAAGTATATTATTACAATAGTAGCTAGCACAATTAATAACAAAATTATATTAAAACCATAAGATAAATTTTTATGATATTTTAATTCATTTATAAGTTTAATATTTTCAACTTGTTTGATTTTTATGTCTTCAAACGTAAATTGTTTTTCAAATGTCACCTTAATATCGTTATTAGGGTAAAAATATTTTTCGTGTTCTATATTTTTCCTATTTTGAAATGTTTTATAGCTCATTTCAATGCTACAATTTGAAAAATTTATTAGGTAATGTTTATTCAATACAATCTTTCTGTCGTCACAATTATGGTTAATTCTTATATATATTGCATTTTTTACTAACAATGTTTCACTACCCAATTCTTCAATAATTGTTTTGTTATTCCATCTTAATCTACAGTTATGTTTATAAACACAATTTTTACTTTCTTTGAGTTCTTTCATTATTGCATTTTCTTTGTAGGTGTAAATTTTATTGTTTATTGTGACAATGTACTCGTTCATTTCATTTATTTCTAAATACTTTCGATTTGGTAATGGAGTAATTATGAGTGAATTGTCTTTGTAAGTCATCATTCCTATTCTGATGAGTTTTAGTTTGTAAAAATTAATATTATAATTTTCAATTTCTTGTGGTGTAAGAATTCCCGGATGTACTAGACCGTGTTTGGCAGATGCGATGTTATCCTGAATATGGTTAATTTTGTCTTCAATAAATTTTAATTTCAACATTTGGTCAGTGTTTAGGAGTCTCCTAGCAATTTCGTTGTGTCGTTGTTTTACCTCACCTAGAATGTCTTTAACTTTATTCCTATCTTGTTCAACTGCTTTTTTCAAAATAGTAATCGTTTCATTGAAATGCTTATTGATAAAAATTTGTTTATTCAACGTTGTTATGGAATTGTGGCTATTTTCTTCAGTTATCTTTAAATGTTCTAAGATTTCCTCCCTGTCGTTATCGTCCATGAGGCCGAAAAGCCATTTATAAAGAGTACCTGCAGCATTTATGAGTCCCCTCTTTTTCCTCAAAGTAGAGTTAGGAGCTATTGACATAATTTTAGCTTTAATTATTCTTATTTCTATTTCTAAAAGTTCTTTATTGTCGGTATCTAACTTATCTAGATTCTTTTCAATTTGGTTGACAATGCCATAAATTTCTTTGGGGTTAATTATATGTAGTACTATATCAGTATCATTAGTTATTTCTAATTTTTTAATTTGAATTTCTGCGTAACCTAGTTCAGTTTGTATGGTATCAATTTGGAGAAATGCGGTAGTGGTCATTACTTGTGCCAATAACAAAATTTTCAGAGCCATCATCATTTCTTCCTGGAATTTAATTTAACGTTAAAAATTAATTTTGAAAGATTTTTCACGCTTAAATCAATTTAAACTGTTCTGTTTACACAATATTTGCATTAGTATTATTATTATTTATTTTTTTTTTTTTTTGTAAAATATTCGTGAGTCAGTTAAGGTTTTGGAATTTATATTTCCTTTTAACTTGTGATTTATAAATTTTTTTGAATTTATTCTGGTTGGATTTTATGTGATTGTCCTCTATTCTGTAATTAGAAATTTCTTTGTATTTCGGCTTTGACTTGCTTTCTCTATAGTTTTTAACGAATCTATTCTTAAAATTTGCATCGTTACTCCTATTCGTATTCTTATTAATTTTATCTATTTTTTTTTTATTTTATTTTCATGGATTATTTTCGAGATTTGTTTAATTTCGTCTTCAGAAATAACGTTATTTAAAAAATCTATGGGTTTCATTCTGGTAGTTGAATGGATTGAATTATTGTAAAAAGTTACTGCTTTAAATACCTGTTCCTAAACATCATCAGTATTGTTGGGATCTGCGTTAAAAAGTCGAACATGTTCGTTAAGTGTTCCGTGCAGTCTTTCTACGTCTGCGTTTCCAGTCTTTAGGTACGGTGTGGTGATGTGAAAGTTTATATCGTAATCTTTTAGGAATTGTCTTATTGAAGTTGTATTTAGTTCGTTATCTGTGATAAGAAGTTTTGGTTTCCCTAAGTATTGTATTCTAGCTTTTATTCCTTCTATTATTGAGATCCAAGTTCTATCCTTTAAAAGATGTGCGGTTGCGTATTTCGTAAGTTTGTCTGAACTTGTAAGATACATAATATTTCTTTTTGGAAACCAAATATCGAAATGAACCATATCATTATGTTTTGTCGGAGTTTCTGTGACATTAAGGTTGTGTTTAATTGGGCTTCTGTCGAATTTCGCCAAATTACACGTTTCGCAATTATTTATATACTTTTGAATTTCTTTTTGCATACTCGGAAAATAGTAGTGCGTTTTTATTTCTGCGAAGATTTCATTTATCCCCCTATGATTGTTTTTTAAATGTTCTTTTTCTATAATTTTAAGTAATTTTTCTCTGTCAGTTATGTCTTCTAATATTTGGTTAGATTTCAGAACTTTGAGATTTCTGTTGTTTGCAAAATATTTTATATAGAAATTTTGAAACTTAAAATAAAGCTTATCACTAGAGCAAAATACTGCTATCATTCCTTTCTCTGGTATCTTTTCTCGCATTAATTTTAAAATATTACTTTGTGGGTTTAACTTCAAAGTACACCTTATTTTTTTTAAACAATATCCTTGTACGACATGACTCAATGGGTGAGTCCTCAAGTATCAACTGATTTCTAAAGAGGTTAATGGGTTTTTCCGTAACTGGAATAAAATGAGTACTGTCAGTTTCTGCACTGTGCACAGTCTCAATATCCTCTTCGAATAATTCATTTAGATTTATTGATACATCTTCGATTCTTGATTCTTCGTAAACAATTCTACTCAGTCCGTCTGCTATAACATTTTCTTTACCTTTAATGTATTCTATATTAAAATCAAATTCGTTTAGCTTGATTTTCCAACGTTGTAACTTGGAATTTGGGTCTTTTAAATTATTTAGCCATACAAGTGGGCGATGGTCTGTTTTTATTATAAACTTACGGCCGAAAAGATATGGGCGGAAATACTTCGTTGCCCAGACTATAGCCAACAGTTCTTTCTCTATGGTACTATAGTTCTTTTCGTGACCATTTAATGAACGGCTAGCATAACATATTGTCTTATTACCTTGCATAAGGACTGCTCCTAATGCAAAATTACTTACATCAGTAATAAGTGTAAACGTTTTAGTAAAATCGGGGTGAACAAGTATAGGGTCCGCTTAAATCAATTTCTTCAATTTCTCAAAGGAGTCAATGTAGTCTTGATCCTTCGAATTAATTTTAGCGTTTTTCTTTAAATATTTTACCAGATGATACGCAATTTTGGAGTAATCTTTAATGAACCGTCTATAATAACCAGTTATCCCAAGGAAAGATTTTATTTCTTTTTGAGTCTTGGGTGGACGTATTTTGTTGATCGCCTCTACTTTTTTCGGATTAGTTTTTATCCCTTCTGTCGTTATGACATGACCTAAAAATTTTGTTTCTTTGGCCAGAAAAGTACATTTTTCTAATTGAATTTTGAGATTGGCATTGTTTAAACAGTTTAATACTTTATTTAAAGACTCTAAGTGTTCTTCTAAACTAAATAAATAAACTATACAAATTTTATTCAAATGCTGCTTTAAAGCATTATTCATCAGTCTCTGAAATGTGGCTGGCGCATTTCGTAAACCGAATGGCATACGAAGAAACTCGTAATGACCATTAGTTGTTGAGAAAGCTGTTTTATGAATGTCATCGGGATGCATTTCAATTTGGTGGTAGCCTTTCACCAAATCCAAAGTGGTGAAATATTGGCATCTACCCAATTTGTCAAATATATCGTCTATATTTGGCATTGGAAACCGATCTTCGATTGTTATACTGTTTAATTTTCTATAATCAATAACAATACGCCATTTTTGTTTATTGGAAGCGTCCAATTTTTTGGAACTATCCAAATAGGGCTATTATATGGACTATTTGATTCCCTAATAATATTCTGTGCTAACATTTCATCTATTTGTTTATTAACTTCTTCCTTATGTACTTCTGGATACCGATATAATTTAGAGTAGATTGGCAAATCATTTTTTGTTATGATTTTGTGCTTTGTTTCATTTGTAAAAGTTAAATTGTCAGTATCATTATAAAATATTCTTCTGTCTTTTAATAAAAGATTTTAATATTTTTTCTTCATGCTCGCTAAGGTAGTCTGTTCGAATTGAATCTTCTATATTATGGTTTTTTAAATGTTTGTTAATAATTTCTAAAGTGTTTTCTTTATACGCTATCTGATCATATATTTCCTCTTCTTTAGAAAAATATAATGTTATGCAGGCGTTACTGGTTCTGAGTTGCCTATTAGGGTAGTCTATTATACAATTAAGGTCCTTAAGTATATTATTTCCAATTAGTCCGTCATACGCGTTGTGGTGGTTCCACTCTAAAAATTCACAGGTGTAATTCTCCATTTTAAACTCTTTAAAAATTGGGAATTTACAAAGTTTTGTTACTGTATGTACATCTCCTAAACCTATAATTGATGCGTTTATGTCTTGTTTCCATTTTGGATACTGAATTCTGCACCAGTATCAATAATAAAATAAAGAGTCCTCACAGGATTTTCAATTTTTATATAGGGTAATTTCTTCCCCCATCTCCCTGAAAATTTACACTGGAATTGCATACCTCCATAGGTGTGTTTTTTGGATAAATTATAAATTAAAATTTTAATAACTTTTATGAGTGGTTTTTTAAAAATAAAGGATGCAAGATTTTAAGTTTAACATGTAGCTTTATATTAGTGAAAGAATTACTAAAATATGTGCAGTAGTTTTTAAGTTTAGCGTCGTTGCAGATACGTGAGAAGCCTTTTATATAATAGTATAGATATAGATTTTTGAACAATTTGCATATAGTTATATTAATTCAATAAAACAAACCGTTTAGTTTGTGAGTTGTTCTTAAACTGATCTTTATTTTTCAAAACATCTTATAGCTAACTTAAACATACATGATCTTTATTTTTCAAAACATCTTATAGCTTACTTAAACATACATACATACATAAATAATGTTCTTATTAAATACTGCAGCTGCATTGTTCTCACGAAAAGTGTCAACTACGCATTTGACGCTTGCGTGGTAACGATGCGCTGAAAAACGGCCAACTGACAAAACGTTAAAAAGTCACGTATGCTGGTCATTTGAGTGGACCAGCAGCTGGACAATACGTTACTATATGCTATATCTAATTTGCCTTAAATCAGAAAAATTTTTGGACACTTGGAAAATTTGTTCCATTGTTCCGATGTATAAATCAGGAAATCTTGAAGATGTCAAAAACTACAGAGCTATAGTTAAGCAAGGTTCATTTGCTAAACTATTTGATAAAATTATGCATATGAAATTATATGAACTTATTAAAAATTATATTTGTGACTATCAGCACGGTTTTCTGCATGGTAGATCAACTAGTATATACTGATTTTTCTAAAGCGTTCGAGAAGGCTGATCACAAAATTCTCTTATTAAAATTGAAAAAGTTCGGTCATTCAGATTCGAGATTTTGACTACCCTTAAATTATTTTTAAAAATTGACTCCACGGAATCGGAAGTTGCAATTGAATCCTCTTCAGAGATACCTCAGGGTACCTCTCAGGGTCCGTTACTGTTCTTAGCCTTCATAAATGATCTGCCGAATATTTTCTCTTTTGCCAAGTGTTTGCTATTTGCGGATGATGTCAAACTTTTTTCGGATATAACTAATATTTCTGATTGCAAGCAATCTGAACTGATTGCATGCAGAAATATCTAAATTTAATAACTGGTGCCTGTTAAATAATCTTAAATTTAACATCAATAAATGTTGTGTTGTTTCATTTACAAAGTGTGTCCAACCAATTCATTTTGAATACAATATTAAAAACTGTGTTCTGACACGTAAATCAGAAAATAAAGATTTGGGTGTCATTTTTTACTCCAATTTTAATTTTAAAAGCCACTTTGACTTTATTATTGGTAAATCATTTGCTTTGTTAGGATTCGGTAAGAGAATCTCGGCTCTGTATATCTAAAGAGTTAGGACTTAGGTTGAATATTGTGCAATCATCTCGAATCCTTATTATGATGAGCACTTTAATCGCATAAAAAAAAAATTAAAAAATTTTTCACAAAATATGCTCTATGAAAACTGAGATGGATAGATAGTCTCCCCTCATATATGTCTAGGAGGAAGTTGCTGGGGTTGCAATCACTTAAAGATAGACGCTCCTACTGCTCTTTATTATTTGTTTATAATGTGCTATCCGGTAAAATAAAATGCCACGATATTTCTGTTTTGTTTAATCTGTACGATCCTCCTAGAAATCTAAGGCTTAATAGGTTATTTGAGGATAGTGCTCATAGAACTAATTACGCACTAAATTCGCCAATAACTCGCTGTAAAGCCTTGTACTCTTTTCGTTTGCATGAAATTTCGCTGGCAACATCTATTTATTTGTTGCGTGAAATTTCTGACTTAAAGTTTGTTGCGAGGAATTCCTATGGCAACTTTCTCAGAGAGACTTAGAGAATAAGTTGGAAGATTTCATATGATCTCTCTCTTTTCACTTCAAAATAAATAGTCAGTACAATTAAATTGTCGTGAAAAATGTTGCTCAGCTACATGTTGCGATAATTTCACGCAGCGGAACAGAGTAATGCTCTGACGAATATTTTGTGAAAATTTCCACGCTTGTTTCGCAGGTGTCACTTTTTGTATGGAGATTGGAGTGGAATTTCACATGAAACTGAACAGAATACGCTTAAACGTCTATCTAATAGTCTCGCATGTGTTTTAAATTTCAATGTTAATATATCGCGTTTTAGACTTGATTTATTTTCCTTTTATAATTAATTGTATTATTTTACATTTACTTGCAAATTAACTTTTATTTTGTCTTTTATAGTGCAATATTGTTTTCCTTAATTATATAATTCGTTATATCGTCATATTACTGCTACTTATCGATAAATATTTAATAGGTTTTGTTTTTTTTTAATTATTTATTAATATTATTACTTAATTATAATTTCATTTTAAATATATTAGTCTGCTAGATTGTAATCTGTAGACCGAAATAAATAAACATAAAAATACAGTAAATGCGACAGAATTTTTTACTATTTATCTAACTTGTCTTTTTATCAAAGAAACACATAAAAAGGTAACACTGCAAAATCCACATGGAATACTTCATTACTAAATAATAATAAAGAAATAACGTAATCGCCAAAAACAAAATTTTACAGGAAAAGCATTTTTCTTGCTTTGTCTACATTTAAACTTGATTTTTGTGATTTACATAAGTTTTAATGGATTATCTAAGAGACATGAAATTTTGGGAGTTGATTGAGTTAGTATTGTTTGCTATGTAAAAATGAGTTTTGCAAAAGTAGCGCTTTCATTAATTTTTCGGTTAGGGCCCGATACGGTCAATCTATGGAAATCTTAAGATGTGGCCAAAATAAAGCGACGATGATCGTTAACCCATTTACTGCCGTTAGTTATTTTTTCCCCATGGAAATGCTTCTACAGAATTGATCATATCTCAGAATTGGTAACAGTTAATTATTTAATTTTTTGTTTGTTGCTTAACCCTGGATGTGCTTCGTTGTTTACACATGCTGATTAAACACATTATGCTTGCTTGTCGAATCGACTAACGAAGCACTTCCAGAGTTAAGAAAACAGACAGCAATAATTTGTTTTTGGAGTGTGCCAAAAAATTTTTAAGTTTACTACATTTTCTAAGTCAAATGTGTATAATCCAAGTTTATTCGACGTCTGTGAAATAATTTTGAAGAAAGAAATAAATAAATGGTCGCATAAGAATATGTTCCCATTTAAAAAAGAAAATGGTTTTTCCCATGGGAATCAAGGTTACCACCGATTCTCTTTTTTAACACTATTGGCTAAAAAAATAAATCTAATGGGAAACCGGAGGAGAACCTTTACACGGGAACATGCTTGACTGTCTCAACCTGGCGAGGCCAGCATAATCCTTGTGAAATCTCCTTAAGTCGACTCAAAGCTCCACGTAGTGTTTCCTGGGCAACGTCAAAACTGACAACCGTTAGCTTGGCGGCTAATCTGAGCTAATCTGAACCTTTAATTGGGAAGGTGTCTCTATCCAACTGATTGATGTCTTGGAAAGATACAAAAGAAAGATACAGTGATATCTACTACAGCAGCCATGCGGAGAAGCACGAGTTTGAATGCGGATTTGTAGTTGGCAAGAGATTACGGGCCCACGTCTTGTGCGATTCATACCTGTGAACGAATGGCTTTCCATAATCCCCATCAAGGTTAAATTTTTTAATATAAGCCTAATATGTGCGCACGCTCTGACCGAAAACAAGGACGATGAAGCCAAGGAAATTTTTACGACGTAAAAATCGTGCTTGGTGATCAACGCTAAGATGGGCAAGGAAAATATATTTGGTCCAACAATTGGAAAGTTTAGCTTCCACGACACCTCCGATAACGGAATGAGGCTGATTGACTTCGCCGCAGCACGAAACATGGTCGTAAGTAGCGCTAGATTCAAGCATTCCAATAGTCATAAAGTCACCTGGATGTCCCCTGATCAAAAAACCAAAAATCAAATTGATCACGTTTTGATCGACGGAAGGCACTCTTCCAGTGTATTGGATGTACGCACGATCCGTCGTGCAAACATTGACTCGGATCACTTTCTTACCAAGATCCGTACACATCAGTGTGCAGCTTAGAATACACGCAACCTTACACAGAGAAAGCTAGACGTCGACAAGCTGCAATCGAAACAGACAGCCGAAGCTTTCGCCACTCGACTCTCACTCCTGCTTCAAAGCACTCCTCCAATCGATAATATATGCGCGCAGTGGACACACATTTCTAACTCCATGTGTGCGGCTGCTGAAGAGGTGATTGGCTACCACCGTCCTCGCCGAAACCAGTGGTTCGACAAGGAGTGTCGCGAAGCCACTGCAGAGAAAGACGCCGCCTACAAAGCCACCCTGCAGTCGGTTGTACCGCGCGCTGCTAAGGAGCGATACAAAAAAAAAAGAGGAGGGAAGAGAGACGTTATTTCAGGCGGACAAAAGGGGCAGAAAAGCGCGAGCAGGAGAAGATTGAGATATATGGTGACAGAAATGAGAGATGGAAATTTTTCGAAAAAATAATACGCCGTGCCGATGGTTTTAAAACCGGGGCCTCTTCCTGCAGGGATGAAAACGGGAATCTAGTGACAGTTTTTCAGAGTACACTGACGTTATGGAGGGAACACTTCTCTAAGCTTCTAAATGGCGACGCTAACAACAATCCCGCCAATAGAGAAGATATTCCGGAAACCCCAATTACGGATGACTGCGTCGAAGTTCCGCTGCCCGACTATGATGAAGTTTTGACAGCTATAGCTCGGCTTAAAAATAACAAAGCCGCGGGAGCTGATGGCTTTCCTGCTGAGCTGTTTAAGAATGGAGGCCAAGCTCTATTTAAATGCATTCACGAGCTTCTATGCAGAATATGGTCGAAAGAATGCATTCCGAACCAATCCACAAGAAAGGTGATCCCACTATCTGTGCCAATTACCGTGGGATAAGCCTTCTTAATATCGCATATAAGGTCCTGTCGAGCGTTTTATGTAAAAGATTGAAGGCCATTGTAAACGAACTGATTGAACCTTATCAGTGTGGCTTTAGACTTGGAAAGTCCACCATCGACCAGATTTTCACGCTACGACAAATCTTAGAGAAGACTATAGAAAAACAAGTCTACACTCACCATCTTTTTGACGACTACAAAGCCGCCTTCGACAGCCCAATAAGGAAGCACCTGTACTCCACCATGTCTTAATTTGGTATTCCTGCAAAACTAATACGACTTTGCAGGATGACACTGAGCAACACCAGCAGCGCAGTTAAAGTTGGGAAGGACCTCTCCCCACCATTTGCTACTAAATCTGTGTCTAAATATTATTCTATGTATGCGTTCTTAAGGCGAAATTATGGGAATTTTTCTGATCCTGTCGATTTAAAGAGTCTTTTTCTATCTTTCGTAAGATCTCGCCTATAATATACTTCTGTTATTTGGAACCCGTACTATGCTAATCATAAACTCAGACTTGAGCGAGAAACAGAAAAAAATTTTAAAATTTGATCTGCGATCTTCCAATTTTGTTGAACTGGTACCATCGTCCAGAGAGCAAGAAGGTCAGAATAGCTCCTGGAAGTAACAGTAGGTCAGTGCCAGGGGTTAACTTACCGGAGCCAGAACGACAGAAAAAGAGGATCAGCTATGCCAGCATAACCAAAGGCATCCAAATAGCGGTTCTGCCCAAAGAATACCCCGGCAAATGCTAAGTTCGGATGAGCTCTCGGAGCTAGAAGAAGCCATACTGAGCGAAGTAGTGAAGGGCTGGTCCACAAAGCTACAGTTTGAGGGAATTCACTTCCGTCCGGGCACGTGACTGGTCGACTGTTCGAATCCCTCAACAGCAGAATGGCTGCGAGCAGCAGCATCAAAGCTCGAGCTCTGGAAAGGGCTAGAACTGATGGCTTGCCTAGGGGAGGAAGTCCCAAAAGAGCATACTGTTAGGATGTTCTTGCCAAGAAGCTCAAGTACGGAGATAAATAGATCGATGGGACTAATTGCCGCGCAGAACGATGGTCTCAATACAAAGTATTGGAAGATATTGAGCTCCAAGGATGAGGGAAGTGGGCACACGCTTACGTTCTCAATAGATAGGGAATCACTTGAAACTATCAAGTCAAGGGGCTCACCTATCAGGTTCCGCTTTGGAACCATTCCGGTGTTGGGCACAAAATCGCCCCCAACGACCAAACCGTTCAAAGCAGCAACATCCACAGCTGCAGCGCCCACAGCTGTAACGTCAACAGTAGTAACGTCCACAGAAGCCACATCTGCGACTTCCAATGAAGGGAAAGACGCAACGCCACCAATACAATTAACTGGTGAATTTGTTACGGAGAAGTTCGCCTCCGTCTCGGTCATCACTGCAACACCTTTAATCGGAGATCAGGCAGAGGGCATGAACATCGCTGCTCTCTCGATTAATAGTAAAAGCGAACATCTGACAGAGGTAGGAGTAACGCTGCCCGAAGAAGAACGTGGCAGCAGCCCGGTGCTGTGATCAGCACAGTAACCAGCACGAGATTTGCCCAGGTGAACCTCCATCATGCAAAAGCTGCATCGGTAGTTATTGCTCGGAGGTTCACCACAGAACAACTGGGCTTCGTGGTAATCCAAGAACCCTGGTGCTACAGGGGAAAAGTCAGTGGCCTCTTCTGCAAAGAGGGTCAGGTAACTTGGGACCAGAGAACAATCAATCCCAGAGCATGTATCCTAATGCAGAAAAATACTAATTATATTTGTCTTTCAGAATTTATGACGCGGGACCTATCAGTTATCAAAACTCACATCGAAACTGATGGCAAGCACCGCGCCATAGTGATCGCATCCGCTTACTTTCTTGGGGACGATCTCAACATTCCCCCAGCGGAGATAAAAAGACTTGTTGAGCACTGCTGGAAAGAGCACAACATCAGAGGTCAGTACCTTTTAGAATTTCTTTAAAGTAGTAACCGAGACTTTTACAATGTGGGGTAACACCTACTTTTGTGACTAGGGCTAGAGAAGAGGTCTTAGATCTCACCATAGGAAGCCCAGATGTTGGGGATATGATTAGGGAATGGAGGGTATCAATGGAACCTTCAATATCTGACAATAGAAAAATAAAGTTTAGATTTGGGGCAAAATGTCAAGAGATAGAACCCAAAAGAAACCCAAGAAATACCAGTTGGGACACATTCACCAACACCCTGAAAGAAAACCTACAGAATGTAAAAGCTAGGAGTAGAATTAGTAACATCCTAGAACTTGAATGCTATGTAGAGCAGGTAAACAGTGCAGTATATAATGCCTACAGTATATAATGCCTACAGTATATAATGCCTACAGTATATAATGCCTACAGTATATAATGCCACAAAGCAAGAACAAAACATACTCCGTGGTGGAGCGCCGAGCTGACCAGACTCCGGAAGAAGGTGCGATGCAGCTTTAATGCCGCAAAGCGCAACGGAGAATGGCACAACTACACGGCGACTCTGACGGAGTACAATAAAGAAATCAGGAAAGCCAAAAGACAGAGCTTTAGAACTTTCTGTGAAGACATTTCTTCCATGCCAGCAGCAGCCAGGATACACAAAGCAATGGCTAAAGGCAGAGTGGAGACAAGAATGTAACTTTTATTGCCGGACGGAAGCTATACGCTTAGAGAAGATCAACGAGCCAGTCACCTTCTAGAAACTCATTTCCCGGTCAGCACACCAGTAACTGAGTATGAGACGGCAGACAGGCAAATTGCTCCAAATAAAGAAGAATGGAAACTCGCAACGAGCATTTGTACTAAGGCTCGTTTAGATTGGGCACTCAGAACCTTTCAACCATTCAAATCAGCAGGTGTAGACGGCATCTTTCCTGCACTTCTACAAAAGGGTGCAAAAAGCTATATTGCCCCACCTAGTCAAAATAACTAGAAGCAGCCTTGCGCTGGGCTATATCTCAAGGAAATAAAGAAGGGCCATAGTCACCTTCATACCAAAAGTAGGGAAAAAAGACTACACGCTACCAAAGTCGTTTAGACCCATTAGCCTTACCTCATTTGTACTTAAAACAATGGAAAAGGTAATAGATAACTATATAAGAACTGAGATTCTGGAGAAGGCGTACTAAAGAAATCGTACTATGTGCCTTTCTAGACATAGAAGGAGGCTTTGATAATACTTCTAACGAGACTGTGAAGAAGTCTTTACATAAAAAAGGAGTAAATGATATGCTCAGCAGATGGATATGCCAAATGCTTAGCACTAAAACTGCAGAAACAAAAGTGGGTAACACCATTATAAGAATCAAAACAAAAAAACGCTGCCCACAAGACGAAGTCCTTTCTCCACTGCTGTGGAGTCTTGTGGACGAATTATTTTTTTTTTTTTTTTTTTTTTTAGACTGAACCAACGCTCAGGGGATGCCCCCTATAAATGCGTAGGCATTGTGTTGATTCGGAAGATAGGTGATAGTTGGAAGGTGGATAGATGGAGTAGTGTCGGTGAAGATTTGTTTTGAATTTGCACAGCTCAAAACTGCCGGGAAACACGCTCGCAGGGAGACTATTCCACAACTTAACCGCGCGACTAAAGAACGAATTATCGCGGTAATGCGAGGTTCTATTAGGCACCGATGCAATGGTAAAGGGATGGGCTTGGACAGCTGCCCGAGTGGACCTGGGAAACACACGAGCTGGTGGCGTCAGGCCATGTATCTCCCTTGAACACTCCCCATGGTAATACCTATACAGAAGGCTTAGGCAACCTACATTACGTCGATGCTCAAGAGAGTTGAGAGAGGATGAAATACTTTCATCTCCTATCATATATATCGCACGACGTTGAATTCGGTTCAGAAGCTCCAAATAAGATCTTGAAGCCCCTGCCCAAATGTGCGAATTGTACTCCATTTTCGGCCTAATATATGAGGTGTAGATCATGCGAAGATCAGCTGAAGTGAAATATTTTTTGCACCGTTTTAGAAAACCTAGGCACTTGCCCGCTTCTTTCGACACATCGAAAATATGATCATTCCAACGAAGATCAGATTGGATCGATATGCCCAGAACGTCAAGAGCGGCTGATTCCACAAGATCCACACCATTCATACTGAGAGGAGCTAAAGGGCAATTCACTCGCTTGTGGGTTAACAAACAACACTGGGTCTTGCTTGCATTGAACTCTACTCTATTAGCAAGACCCCACTCGGAGATTTTTTGTAGATCATTAAGGAGTGTGTCATTCATAGTTTGCCTTTTTCTCTCAATCTCCATAGAGCTTGGGCGTTTTTTGAATGAATATGAATGACAAATGCTGCTGTCGTCCGCAAACGAATGTATTGGGTTATGCGTCAACGACAGAAGGTCGTTGATAAAAACCAGAAACAAGGTAGGCGATAGAACTGAACCCTGTGGTACTCCTGCGTTGATGGCGTGCTTCTCGGACGAAATACCGTCAACTACGACTCGAATCGTTCTGTCCTTGAGAAAACACGTGATCCCTCGAGTAAAATTACCACCAAATCCATATGCAGCAAGTTTTGACACGAGCGCTTTATGCCACACTCGGTCGAACGCTTTTGAAATATCCAGAGCAACAACCCTACTCTCGCCGAAAAAGTGAACGCATTTATTCCATTCCTCGGTTAAGAACGCCATAAGATCACCAGTAGAGCGAGCCCTACGGAAACCATATTGACGGTCACTGAGCAGTTGGTTGTGCTCCAGATAGTTCATAACGTTGAAGTTTATTACGCTCTCCATAACTTTGGAAAGCGTAGAGCATATCGCAATGGGTCGGTAGTTTGCAGGGTTCGTGGCATCACCCTTTTTAGGTACCGGCTGGACATTTGCCACCTTCCAACAAGATGGAAATATTCCGAGCCAGCGAAGAAGCACACATTTTAAGCACAATTGGCGGTATGCCATCAGGACCAGAGGCTTTGTTTACGTTGAGATTTGAAAGGACCCTTTTAACTGCTCTCGTTCGAAAGTATATCTTCTGCATTGCAGAAGCTCCATTCTCAACAAAGGGCAGTGGCTGATTGCTATCCGAGAGAGTGGAATTTTGTGCAAACAATCTAGCCAATAGGTTCGCTTTATCAGCCGAGTCAGTGAAGATTTGGTCATCTTTTAAAAGAGCTGGAATCGATGACGATGTCTGGTTCTTAACTCTTTTAACAAATGACCAAAAATTTTTGCTCCCTTTGGGGCAGAGAAGAACCTGTTCTCGAATGCGAGCTTCGTGCAGAAACTTTTCGCTTTTTAAATTTGCATTACAGCGATTCCTTGCCTCGATGCGAAGTCTTTTAGTATCAGTATTCTTGTTAGAACGCCAATTCTGAAAGGCTTCCTCTTTGGACCTGACTGCAATCCTGCAAGTCTCATTAAACCATGAGTGGTCTTTTGGTTTAATGCTTCTCATCTTATTGGGAATGAAAGACCGCATACCCAATAAAATAATTTCTTGTATCATGACAGCCGCGGCATTCACATTTCTATCAGCGAAACATAAGTTCCAATTGAAATTGCGATAAAAATTATTTAACGCAGTCCAATTTGCCCTTCCATAAAACCATGCAGTCCTCTTCGGGGCTTTAGGCGTAGAGGTGCAGGGGTTAGAATATGGAAAAACAGCGGAGATGGTACAATGGTCCGTGTTACCAAGAGGTGCGTTGACACTCACATCATATTTTTCATGATGTGAAGTCAGAAAAAGGTCAAGGGTATTATGGCTATGCATATCACTTTGAGGAAAAAAAGTGGGTTCCTTCACTAGTTGAATCAATTGGTTCGATTCAGCAAATAGCTCAACATATTTCCCAACAGGTTTGCTACACACTGGTATGCTACATCCGTTCTTATAAAAAGGGCGATGCCTCTATGCAAAGAAAACAATGGCAGTAAGCGGTACCCAGGTATATGAAAATCCAGTGGATCTGCATCCTCGGCCACCTGGGTCTCGCCTAGTGCCATTATTTGAGGCCTATGTAGAGTACAATGAACATATACCGAGAAAAAATTCGCCCTCAGTCCACGAATATTGCAAAAATCTATGCGAAAATGACCCGACATTTCCGCACCATGCAAATATCAAACAAATAAGGGCATATAAGGTAATTAGTTACGGCTGCAAGAGAATTGCACAACATGAGCAATACAAAAGTACTGAAGCAAGTGTTATGCCTTTACTTCAGCACAATTTAGCCCACTGTGCAACCCTACCTACAAACGTAACTAATGGAAGCGGATAGTAAAGAAAACGGACCGAAAAAACAACAACAATAACTTACACAGCGAGGAGCATAGAAAAGCCCCTCGCGTGGTCAGAAAAAAAAAACTCAAACGCTGTCCAGCGATCTTGATGCTGCAGCTGGCGGCTCTCCGCAAAACAGGTTTTGCTGGTGAGTTGCTGTTGATGCGGTTGCTGGAGTCACGGTGTTGTTGTTTGTATTGTTTTAGTTTATTAATTTTTCCGAATTATTAACGATGCTAACCGAGAATGGCATAAAATGCCAGGGTTACGCAGACGACATCGCCTTAATAGCGAGAGGGAAGTTCGAGGATACACTCGGTAACCTGATACAGAGAGGACTGTCAGTAACAAAGGAGTGGTGCAACACAGTGGTATTAAGTATCAATCCATTGAAAACCACCATAGTACCTTTTACTACCAAAAGAAGCCTGCCAAACCTCCGAACAATGAGAATGGATGGCACTGACATTCCCTTCAAAGGAGAAGTCAAGTACCTGGGACTTACACTAGATTCAAAGCTTCTCTGGAGAAGACATGCAGAGGTAACTATAAACTAAACAACGCGCGCACTCATGGTATGTAGGAGCCTGGCGGGGAAAAGCTGGGGTTGTAACCAAACAATTCTCCGCTGGATGTATACCATGATGGTGAGACCCATCCTCACCTATGGTGCAATAGCATGGGCTGAGAGAACCAAGCTAACCACAATGATGAATATGCTAACAAAGGTGCAGAGACTGGCCTGTGTATGCATCACAGGGGCCATGAGGACATGCCCTACAGCAGCACTAGAAGTAATTCTGGACCTAACACCCTTGCACCTTGTCATAGAGGGAGTAGCCAAGCGTACTTTGTTATGCATTGCAAAAGAGGGGACAGGTTTAGGTTAAACTATCAGCAATAGAGAGAAGGAGGATATTGCAAACCACACTCCCTACATCAATCTACCAAGAGACGATATAGTAAAAAGGTATAAGTTCGAAAAACACTTCGGAATTAAGCTTAGTACCAAGAAAAAGTGGGACAGCGAGATGATATCGCAAGCCAAGAAACCACACAGTATAGCATGGTATACAGATAGGTCCAAGATATTAGAAGGTATAGGCGCAGGGGTTACGGACCAAGAACTAAGAACTTTGAACCTATGGGGACAACACCCAGTATCTTCCAAGCGGAAATCCTAGCAATACAGCTGTGTGCACAATTCAATCTGGACCGTAAATACAAAGGTCAGGATATAGTTGTGATGTCAGACAGCCAAGCAGCAATCAAAGCATTAGTTTCCTGCGTGATATCATCGAGAATAACATGGGAATGCCTAACAAAACTCAACGAACTAGGCAAGAATAACACTGTTACTATACTTTGGGTCCCAGGACACAAAGGAATACAGGGTAACGAAGAAGCCGATGGTCTAGCGCGACAGGGTGCAGCCACAAAATTTATAGGACCAGAACCATTCTGCGGATTGGGCACACACTCTATAAAAGAAGAACTAAGAAGGGAGGAGAGGCATAAACGTTCAAACCTTTGGAAAAGCCTCCCAAAGCTAAGACAATCCAAAGTGCTCCCCAGAGATTTTAACACTCGGAGAGCAAAATTGTGCATAAGCTTAGGCAAACCGAATCTAAGGATTCTAACGGGGTTCCTAACAGGACACTGTAAACTCAAATACCACCTGATGAGATTGGGCATAGGAACCGATAGTAACTGCCAGCAGGTAAGCCATCAGCTCCCGCAGCATTTTCCAGAATAGAAAGAGAGTCAAGTCGAATGGGTCTGTCAGTGAATGCAGATAAGACGAAATACTTGGTGTCAACAAACAAACAGTCCCAGCGTCTTGGAACCCACGTTACCGTTGAAAATACCTCCTTCGAGGTTGTGAAGAACTTCGTTTATCTGGGATCGAGCATCCAACTCAACCAACGACATCAGCATTGAGATCAAACGAAGAATAACTCTTGCCAACAGGTGTTACTTTGGGCTCAGTAGGCAATTGAGAAGCAGAGCCCTCTCTCGACGAACGAAAATCACGCTCTATAAATCGCTCATCATGCCCGTCCTACTTTATGCATCACAAACCTAGACGCTGAGCAGTTTAGATGAAAAGACTTTAGGAGCATTTGAGAGAAAGATTCTTCGTAAGATCTACGAACCAATCTGCGTCAATGGCGAGTACCGAATATGGTGGAATGATGAACTGTATGAGCTGTACGCTGACATCGACATAGTCAAGCGCATTAAAATCGAGCGGCTTCGCTGGCTTGGTCATGTTCAGCGCATGAAAGACGATGCTCCAGTGAAGAAAACATTCGATTCGGTACCCAGCGGCGGTCAACGCAGAAGAGGACGACCGCATCTTCGTTGGAAAGACCAAGTAGAAGACAACCTGACGAAGCTTGGAATTTCCAACTGGCGCCAGCAAGCGAAAGACAGAAATGGCTGGCGCAAATTCTTAGATGAGGCCAAGACCGACATACGGTTGTAGCGCCAACTAAGTAAGTAAAGTAAGTAAGTATACAGTAGATATAGTCAAATCCTACTTTGCTGCTGAATACCCGTGCTCCCCACTGGTATGAAAGGTACTTGCATAAAAATAGTAAAACTGAAAAAACCTAATCACACTTTATATACACTGGATGAGGTCCAATTTATTTATTTTATTTATTTATTTTTATTAATTCATGTGTAATACCAAAGCCTATTGGCCAAATAAAAATATTACAAGTATAAGTACTAGTTGAGTAAACTAAACAAATAAAAAATTCAATGTAATATTTCTGTAAAAACAACTTCAAATAAATACTTTTATATAATATATGATGCACAAACTCGTATCAGCCTTCCTAATAAAAGACAAGAAACGCTATAGAAAATAAGAGGTCGAATTGCATTAATCCCATATTGCAGCGACGAAGGAAAAAAGGATGTATAAGTAATTAGTAGCTAATCACATTAAGCATGCCAAGTTAGCGCTTTAAGTAGTCTTAATCTAAAGTGGGTTAGTTAAAGAGTATTCAAGGAGTTTCCTCTTAAATATAGGAAAAGAATCAGAAAAACGCTCAAACACGGAGGAAGAAATTTTTGGTATAATAATTTGGGTATTTCTAGACGAACGTGAGAAAAGAAACAGATGCAATAAATATGAGGGGGATTCTAGTTTTTATCAGTTTGTAAAAGTAAAGTAGTAAATTTATTTTTATAAAGTCACGCAAGGAACATTTTAAAAACTTTAAAACATATGGCGATATATGTTCACGCCAACGGACTCCATAAGCAAAGCGAACAACTTTGTTGAAAATTACTTCAATTTTTTTGATGTTATAAGAGACCGTGACCCAATAAACCTAATATAAGTTTGATATGAAGAGGTAGAAATATATTCATGCTATACAATTTTTTTAATTTATAGTTAATTCTACAACTCAGAGTATCAATATGAGAATCAAAAACAAGGTTGCTATCAATTATTATACTAAGGCATCTTACTCTTTCTACAAATAGGATTTGCTCATTATTCATTTGAATATTAAAATATTCGAACACGGATCTAGATGGGTTAAATTGGATCGCTTTAGTTTTATTAGGGTTGACATTTAAATAATTAGTTGACATCTATGATTGAATGTTAGATAAATTAGAGTTAACTACCGATTCCAGCACGTCAGCAAATTGGCATTCCCCCCAGAGAACAAGAGCTGAACATCATCAGCAAAGATAAATGGTCTACATAAATCAGAGTCAACATGGTTTGTAATATCATTTACGGCGGTTTCATTATAAATGTTTGAACTTGTGAGTCATCATCCGCTAAAATACTCATCTCTTTTACACTAAATTCATTATTGATGTAGAAACCTTGAACTTCTATAACTAAAATTCTATCCGCAGACATTGTCAAGTGTTATGTAGATCTCTATGTCGACTGAAGAAAACTTGATAAAATTTTTGAGTGTTTGAGTGTAGAAATTGTTGACTGTTAGTTGTTCATTGTCTAAGTGAAATATATTTTGGTATTTTCTAAAAATTTCTGTTAAAGGGTGACTTGTGTGTATGTTTAGTTCTTAAAGTAGTGTTTTAAACCGTTTGTCATTCTTGTATCAATTTGTTTTAATTGTACATAATTTGAGAGTGTTTCCATTTTTGGTGTGAGTTTATTTATTGTTACTTCTACATCAGTCGTGTTAAACAGTTTAATGTGCGTCGTATGCGTGTTTGTTAACGTGTAAATTTACTATGACGTCAGTGTTGTCTAGTACTGTGGTTAGTGTTTGCGTTTGTAGTCTATTTTGCACATGTATTTTAAGAAAAAGTATCTGCCTATTATGCCGTCAGTTCCTATCGGAAAATTATCATCTACTGCATGAAATATATGGGGTACAATACGGTATTGGAAATCGAGTTCCAACTTTATCGTTCCCCTAGTGTAAGGATTTGATTGTCTGTAGTGCCTGTTAATTTGCATTGTCTTTCTGACATCAGATCTAGTGTATTTACATTTTCTAGCTTGCAAACGAATATGTCCGCGCCCGGAAAATTTTTTTTTTTTTATTATTAATTTTATTTTGAATTCTATTTATGTGTTTGAGAACATAATTCTTATAGTAAGTGTTAATTTTATGAAGTATATAAATAATTAAAACTACAATTATGATTGTTAATACTGTCGCTGATGTACGTGCAACATCAGATGTGGTGGCTGCTGATCCCACATTGTTTTCTATTTTTTCCGTGATGATAACCCGATCTTCGTTTTTGTTGTTCAGCATCGTGACGTTGTAGATGGCTTCTGTTATTTCTTTGAACATTCGTTAAAATTGATTGTTGATGTGTTGATTTCATCGTTTCTATAGATTTTACGCTTTTTTTCCATAATTTTAAAATTTTTTTGTGTGTCCTCATATGTATCACCAATTGTGATTCAGAAATCTTCTCCTCGCACACAAAGCAGTACATTATAAATTCTGTTTAGTTTAATGTATTTTTTATTCTGTATTTTAAATCCTTCAGTTGTTGAATGAAGTTTTATTTTTTCCTTTCTTGTCTGCCGGCTCTAGTTCTTCGCTTTTTCTCTGGTTGCTTATGTTTCAGCTGGCGTTGTTTATATTCTTCAATAGTTATGTTTTTCCGATGTCCGCAATCTCGGTTTTTTGTTGCTCTATCAATCTCAGCAGTTCGTTGTATTTTTCATTGAACTCTTCTATTGTGTTGATTTCTCCCATGTGTTTGTTGTTTCGTGTACTTACTGTTAACGAAATTTAATTCGTTATTTTACTGTTATTAAATTTTTATATTGTTGATTCAGGATCGGAAATTTCTATATTGTTGATGCAGGATGGGAAGATTCTAAGGTCCTCCTGGCAGGATCGCTATGTAGTGTTGACATAATAGGTGTTTTTCTTTTGTGTTGTAATGTTATACGCGCGACTTTTATTTATACGCGGCTTACGCGTTTTACGCGAATTAAAAGTTTACGCAGTTATTTAATTTGTACGCGTTTTATTTTTATTGCCAGCGCTTAAGAGCGCTACTGGCCTGATTTAAAAAAAAGATTTCTATGCGCCGACACTCGAAAGTGCATTCAGGCGCTTAGAAATAAAAATTAAAAGGAGCAATTAGTTTAAAGCTCAAAACTTTAATGATTTTATTTTCAGATTTTCTTCGGCTTATAAAGCCAAGTAACAGTATTTTTAACTTAAAAATAAATACAAAATTAAATATATATCTTATTTAATATAATTGTAACTAAGTAGAATATTAGTTTATGTAGTCATTTTAGTGTAGTTATGTAATGTAGTTATGTAAACATAAAGTGCAAGCGAGTAAGAATGTAAACAATAGTTATGTGTTTGTTTTGTTTGTTTGCTACATAAATGTGCTTAGGCTACATTTATAGAAATGTTAGTTTGTAGACTAGATTTTTATGTGTTAAATGTTTATAAATAACAATTGCATGGAATAAATGTGTTTAAGATAGAGTTATAGAAATGTTTAGATTGAAGTGCACTACCAAGCTGAGTAACAACTGTCAAAAACAGATCAGCGTTTATTTTTACCTCAGACTTAGCTGTGTTCAATATATGCGTTTCTTTTCATGGTCTGCTCATGGCCTGAGTATTAGTCAGATGCTGTCGACGAGCTCAGAATTTTTTTACTGAGCACTAAGCAATCGGCTGCCAACGCATACATAAAAAAAAAACAATAAGCAAAAAATGGCTGGCACTAGTTTAGAATGTACTATTTTTTATAAAATTTAGCTATTTATCTTAAAAATTACATATCTTGACTTTTAAGTGGACGAAAGATGCAAATGTTCCCAAAATGTTTCATTACCAAATCAGACCAATTTTTGTTTGATCTGATGTTGTCAGCTCAGGTTATGGTCGGTTTGATCAGATCTACTCAAATCTGTGGTCTGATGTGGAAAAAAAAATCGCCTAATGAGTACTCGTTTAGTTTGGTGTAGTCTAGAGGAATTTGGTGTATTGGAAGCGCACACGCCTTTTTAAACAGCCGCAAGGCTTTTTGGACATATAAGTTTTTATTATTAGTCACAAGGCTATTTTATATTCTCTTGAGCCGCAAGGCTATGTTTTGTTCTAAGCCACAAAGACTGTCTTATCACAAGCCACAAGGCTATTTTAAATAATACAAGACTTAATTTAGTTTGGGTATTACGCCTGTCCATTCAAAAACTGATTTTATTATTAAAAATGTTTTGCTTATAAAACAAAAAAAAAAAACAGTATTTTCTTGAAATTATTTCTACCACTATTTCCAAGACTCCTCATTAAATTACAATATTACAATTTTAGTTTAAAAAAATCAATGATTGACCAATCACTTTCAGTTTGTTAAACTCTTGACACTTCCCCTCAAATTCATAATCTTCACCAATATTTATTGGTTCAGTTTATTTATGGCCTTGACTTTAAAGTGTCACTGGCACTAGTTCAATTCATCGCTTGTTGTTGTTGTGTTTTTCTGTGCAATGCACTTGTAATACAACACTCGCTGTCGCGCTTATGCTTGTGCGGCAAATAGCGGCACACGTGTGAAGGGTTCTAAGTGCATCGAAAAGTATTTGAGTTTAATATTTTGTTGACGTTATTTTTTGGGTTTTATTGTGGAATTTTGTCAACATACAGTGTCAGACAAAACTAAAGCACGAAACTTACCTTTTAAGCATTTCATGAAATACAATTTTAAAATAAGCTTTGAACTAATTGCCTTCTATTGAACCTAAACAAATATACATTTAAGGTAATAAATCAAACAAAAATTAACATAATATTTCATTTAAAACAAAAATATTAAAACAAATATAGGATTATTACTAAAACTTCTGCGACAAAACTAAAGCACATTACATGGAAACACATGAAAAACTTAGTTTTTGCTAGTATTTGGTGTATATTTTAACATTTGGTATTAATATTTATCCATTGTTTTTTAACACAGCTTGACATCTGCGAGGCATCGACTCTATTAAGGTATTTAAAACGTCTTTTGAAATACTTTTCCATGCCAATCCCGTTTGTGTGAAGAGAGAGTCCTTTCCCTTACAGTTTTCTCGTTAAATTTTCCTATCTACAATTTCCCATAGATTCTCTATCCAACAATCCAACCAATCAATTTCCAATGATTGGCCAATCCAACACATCAATTTTGCTTTCAGCAAACCATTCCTTCACACATTTGGCAGTGAGTTAGGGATCATGCTGAAAGATCCACTTCAACGGCATTTCTTCTTGCGCTGAGTATATGACTCGATCCATTATGCCGTTGATCTTATGAATTGGGCCGATCCCATGACCGGAAAAACATTCCCAGACCATGACGTTACCGCCGCCACGTTTCACAGAACCTGTAGAGTAACGTGGATTTAGGCGCTGCCCTTTTGGCCTGCGTACTAGCTTCAATCCGTCAGAACCTTTGATGTTAAACTTTGACTTATCTGAAAATAGGATCTAAGTGAAATATTCAAATGCAATTCATATTGAATAGATCTCGCTGGTATGAATGGATCTTTTTTTATTGTCCGAATAATTGCCTGGTCCTCACGTTTGGTTGTCTTTCATCACCTTCATGTGATGGAACTAAGGAACCAGTTGAACGAAAACGACTTATAGTTCGGGATATTACACAAAGGTGAACACAAAATTTTTTGGAATGCTTGTCACTGATTCGCCTTTTTTGAATTCGTTTAAAATCTTTTCTCTGAATGTAGCAGAATACTTATTGCTAGCTATTTAATTAATTTTTTGTTTAATACACAGTCTAACCCAGATAAATGATCACCAACGACCGAATTAATAGTAAAATTTGTTCAAGAGATGTTATTTAGCTTCACAAATAACTGGTGTTTATTCAAACGGTACTTTAACTACTTATTGTTAGAAATGAAGTCAAACTCTGAGTGACTGAGAACATGTGCTTTAGTTTTGTCGCCCCAAATTTCCGTGTGTTGTAACATTCTTGTAAAAAAATTTTATTTGCAATAAATAATTGCTTTTTTGACGGTTTTTATGAACCAATCGGATATTTTTACATAAGTAATAGTATAAAAAAACATGGAAATACTACAATATTTTAACTCTTATGGAATAAAATGCTAACTACATGGGTTCGTGCTTTAGTTATGTTCGACACTGTATCTTTTTGTATTTTTTATTATTGTTCAGTGTCGGACACATCTCCCTACTAATGATGGTCTTTGGGTGTATTGCTGTGTGTATATATATTATTTAATGATAGTTATTATTGGCTGTATGTAAATATATAACTCTTATAATATGTGCCATTAACGTATTTATTTTTATCTTATATTAATTTTTAGCGTTTTATTGTTTTGGTAAATTCTATAAGTTGTTATACATCACCAGAATTAAATATATTAAATTATTGTTTATTTCTATATTTGTTATGCAATTGAAAAATTTTGTTAACATATTATTATTGAATTTTCTATTCTTATTGTTTATTGTTTGCGTAATCCTATAAAATTAATAAAATTCTAATTTATTAAATATCTTAGACTATTGTTTATTTCCACGCTTAGCTATGTGTTTGAAATTTTTTTTAACATATGGAATTTTCTATTTTTGTTATTTATTTCTATTATGGAGTTTACTCCTTCTCTACAAATAATTTTATAAGGTCCGTGATATGGACTTTGGCCAAAGAGTAGTAAAGAGATGTCAGTTCTGCACAGTTGCGTTTGTGCAGACATTGTCAATAAGTGAGGATTGGGCGAAAGTGGATGTGAAGGAAAATAAAATTTAAATTTGTCGGCTGACTTTGCTCAGATCTGCTTAGCTGACGTAGCTATGTGGTTGCGACGCTTAGCGAAATATGAGCTGTATGAGTGTGAAGAAATAGAAAATAGAAAGCGTGTGATGAAGCGAAAAGAAAATAGTTTGCTATTGTTTCTTTTCGCTTTGCTATGACTTTTTTTGTTTCCTATTATAATCTTGCACTCATATGAATGTTAACATTTTTTAGCTAGATTGTAAATTATGAATGAATTTACCATTTCAATTGAATGAATTTACCAATTTCAATCTTTTTAAATGATGAGAACATTTTTATGCCCCCTTTACCTATAAATTTCTTTTAGTTCTTGCAGGTACAATGTATTTAAGAAATTTTTAATTTGAAGCTAAATTTTTTAGCTACATTGCATTTGGTAAATAAATTAATTTACCAATTTAAATCTCTTTAAATATTGATGATAAATTGATTTAAAATATTTATAAATTATTTATATTTTAAATTATTATTTGTATTATATATACATTGGATTTGGTAAATTAAATTAATTTACCAATTTCCATCTTTTTAAATTATGATAAATTGATTTAAATGGGTTTTAAGCTACATAGTATAAACACATATATGAGATGTATATACTTTCTTTATGTAAAAATATATATACAAATTTCTGTCAATTGTTGCAGGTATTTAGAAAATTTTTCATTTTAAACAAACTCAGAATGTTTACGAAAGTGTAAAAATGTTAAATACCATCTAAAAGTTTGAAACATTAAAATTTAAGTATTTTGTTGTGTTTTCAAATCCAAAATATAAAACTAATTGTGTTTGTTTAATAATCAAAAAATGGTATTGATATTTAAAGATATTTTTTCATTTTAATTACCTTCTTTTAACAGCAATTGTTACGGTGACATAAAGTTCCTTGCTTTTTTTTGTGTTTTGATATTTTATTCAAATTTTGTATAAAATCTATTTGCTGAAGGTATTAAAAAAGTTTTTAATGTTAGCATACAGATTTTTTAATAAATTAATAAAATTAATAATATAATAAAGGAAGCAATAAATTCATCTTTTTATAAGTTAAGACTTTATTTATAGATTTTTTAATAAATTAATAAAATTAATTAATAAAGGAAGCAATAAATGCATCTTTTATTAATTTTAAAATGAATTTATTTTGCAGTTTTGGTTTTGTAAGAATCATGCAATTTGTAAGAATGTGTTTATAGTAAACGCTTATTGCTGAGCCGAGCCGAACTTTAACTCAAAAACGCGTTGGGAGAATAGAGATGCATGACGTGTGTTTCCTATTGCTCTAATGTGTTTTTGGATCGGATCAGCAATAATCGTGCTAAGCTATCTAAGATCTATCTGCAAGATGATAATTAAATAATTTAATTTAATGTATTTTAATTTAATTTAATTTAATTTAATTTAATTTAATTTAATTTAATTTAATTTAATTTAATTTAATTTAATTTAATTTTTTAATTTAATTTAATTTAATTTAATTTAATTTAATTTAATTTAATTTAATTTAATTTAATTTAATTTAATTTAATTTAATTTAATTTAATTTAATTTAATTTAATTTAATTTAATTTAATTTAATTTAATTTAATTTAATTTAATTTAATTTAATTTAATTTAATTTAATTTAATTTAATTTAATTTAATTTAATTTAATTTAATTTAATTTAATTTAATTTAATTTAATTTAATTTAATTTAATTTAATTTAATTTAATCTAATTTAATTTAATTTAATTTAATTTAATTTAATTTAATTTAATTTAATTTAATTTAATTTAATTTAATTTAATTTAATTTAATTTAATTTAATTTAATTTAATTTAATTTAATTTAATTTAATTTAATTTAATTTAATTTAATTTAATTTAATTTAATTTAATTTAATTTAATTTAATTTAGTTTAATTTAATTTAATTTAATTTAATTTAATTTAATTTAATTTAATTAAAAGTATAAAAGTATAAAACATATAAAAGTTGAAGTTGAGAGTTAAAGGAAACTATAATGGATTAGAGGATTTTATTGTACAAGCAGAATTATTGCATGATTTAGTGAATGATGATGATAAGGAAATTTTTGTTAAATATATTTATAATTTTAAATTAACTACCCAAGTACGCAGCAGACTTGGACGTTCAAACCGGCTTTCTACATTGGTGGAATTAAAAACTTTATTGGAAAAATCGTGCCCAAATCCAAAAAATTTACAACAAATATTAAATGAATTTAGTTCGCTAAAACAAAATAATATGCAACATTAAGAGAAAAATTGGTAGAACTTTCAGGACAGCTGAGTTCTTATAAAATAAAAAGTCTAGAAAATCCGAGTAAGGAAGCGAAAGATGCGGTATAAAAACTAATGAGAGCTTGGCGCTCAATATTTTCTCAAAAGGTGTTGATACAGAATATAGAAAAATATTACTAGCAAATCCACCTAAAACTTTTGGTGAAGCTGTTGAGAGGTGTATGGCAGAAGAAGAAAATTTAAAATTCAAATCAGATAGAATTATTGTTTTAGAGAACAGAGACATAACAATACTTTAAGACACAACAACGTGAAAAATAATAATCAGAGAAATTATCAAAATAGCTATTCAAACAGCAATTACAGGCATAATAACTATAGCAACAATTTTAGAATCAATATTAATAATTCAAATCAAGGCTTTAACATAAACAATAACTTTCCAAACAATAATAACTTTCAAAATAACAATAGTTTCGATACAATAATAACACAAACAGAAATTTTAGCAGGAATAATAATAATAATTTTAATTACAATGTGCAGGGAAACGGCAATAGCCGGGTAGCAGGAGCTGTTAAATTAATATCACAACTTTCAAAAAATTAACCTAATTTCATCATTTTGAAATGTAAAAATTCAAATAGAACGTTAAAATTCCTTATAGATACTTACTTACTTAGTTGGCGCTACAACCGTATGTCGGTCTTGGCCTCATCTAAGAATTTGCGCCAGCCATTTCTGTCTTTCGCTTGCTGGCGCCAGTTGGAAATTCCAAGCTTCGTCAGGTTGTCTTCTACTTGGTCTTTCCAACGAAGATGCGGTCGTCCTCTTCTGCGTTGACCGCCGCTGGGTACCGAATCGAATGTTTTCTTCACTGGAGCATCGTCTTTCATGCGCTGAACATGACCAAGCCAGCGAAGCCGCTCGATTTTAATGCGCTTGATTATGTCGATGTCAGCGTACAGCTCATACAGTTCATCATTCCACCGTATTCGGTACTCGCTATTGACGCAGATTGGTCCATAGATCTTACGAAGAATCTTTCTCTCGAATGCTCCTAAAGTCTTTTCATCTAAACTGCTCAGAGTCCAGGTTTGTGATGCATAAAGTAGGACGGGCATGATGAGCGATTTATAGAGCGTGATTTTCGTTCGTCGAGAGAGGGCTCTGCTTCTCAATTGCCTACTGAGCCCAAAGTAACACCTGTTGGCAAGAGTTATTCTTCGTTTGATCTCAATGCTAATGTCGTTGGTTGAGTTTATGCTGAATCCCAGATAAACGAAGTCCTTCAAAACCTCGAAGGAGGTATTGTCAACTGTAACGTGGGTTCCAAGACGCTGGGACTGTTTGTTTGTTGACACTAAGTATTTCGTCTTATCTGCATTCACTGCCAGACCGATTCGACTTGACTCTGTTTCTAATCTGAAGAATGCTACACTGTCTTCGCGCGTATTATGGCCAATGATATCGATGTCATCAGCATACGCAAGCAGCATAACACTCTTGTAGAATAATGTGCCACTACGTCTCAGATCAGCAGCTCGGATGATCTTTTCCATCATTAGGTTGAAAAAGTCGCACGATAAGGAATCACCTTGTCTGAAACCTCGTTTGGTAGAGGTCCTTCCCGATTTTAACTGCGCTGCTGGTGTTGCTCAGTGTCATCCTGCAAAGTCGTATTAGTTTTGCAGGAATACCAAATTAAGACATGGTGGAGTACATGTGCTTCCTTATTGGGCTGTCGAAGGCGTCTTTGTAGTCGACAAAAATATGGTGGGTGTCGACTTGTTTTTCTTGAGTCTCCTCTAAGATTTGTCGTAGAGTGAAAATCTGGTCGATGGTGGACTTTCCAGGTCTGAAGCCCCACTGATAAGGTCCGATCAGTTCATTTACAATGGGCTTCAATCTTTCACATAAAACGCTCGACAGGACCTTATATGCGATATTAAGAAGGCTTATCCCACGGTAATTGGCACAGATAGTGGGATCGCCTTTCTTGTGGATTGGGCAGAGCACTTTGAGATTCCAATCGTTCGGAATGCATTCTTCCGACCATATTCTACATAGAAGCTCGTGAATGCATTTAAGTAGAGCTTCGCCTCCGTTCTTAAACAGCTCAGCAGGTAAGCCATCATCTCCCACGGCTTTGTTATTTTTAAGCCGAGCTATAGCTGTCAGAACTTCATCATAGTCGGGCAGCGGAACCTCGACGCTGTCATCCGAAATTGGGGTTTCCGGAATATCATCTCTATTGGCGGGATGTTGTCAGCGTCGCCATTTAGAAGCTTATAGAAGTGTTCCCTCCATAACGTCAGTGTACTCTGGACATCTATCACTAGATTTCCGTTTTCATCCTTGCAGGAAGAGGCCCGGTTTTAAAACCATCGGCAAGGCGTCTTATTTTTTCGAAAAAGTTCCGGGCCTCATTCCTGTCATCATACATCTAAATCTTCTCCTGCTCGCGCTTTTCTGTCTCTCTTTTTTTCCGCCTGAAAATACGTCTCTCTTCCCTCCTCTTTTCTTTGTATCGCTCCTTAGCAGCAAGCGTTACAACCGATTGCATGGTGGCTTTGTAGGCGGCGTCTTTCTCTGGAGTAGCGTCGCGACACTCCTGGTTGTACCACTGGTTTCGGCGAGGGCGGTGGTAGCCAATCACCTCTTCAGCAGCCGTACGCATGGAGTTGGAAATGTGTGTCCACTGCGCGCATATATCATCGATTGGAGGAGTGCTTTGAATCAGGAGTGAGAGTCGAGTGGCGAAAGCATCGGCTGTCTGTTTCGATTGCAGCTTGTCGACGTCTAGCTTTCTCTGTGTAGGGTTGCGTGTATTCTTAGCTGCGCACAGACGTGTATGGATCTTGGCTGCAACAAGATAGTGATCCGAGTCAATGTTTGCACCACGGATCGTGCGTACATCCAATACACTGGAAGAGTGCCTTCCGTCCATCAAAACATGATCAATTTGGTTTTTTTGTTTTGTGATCAGGGGACATCCAGGTGGCTTTATGAATATTGAGATGCTTGAATCTAGTGCTACTTACGACCATGTTTCGTGCTGCGGCGAAGTCAATCAGCCTCATTCCGTTATCGGAGGTGTTGTCGTGGAGGCTGAACTTTCCGACTGTTGGACCAAAAATATTTTCCTTGCCCACCTTAGCGTTGAAGTCACCAAGCACGATTTTTACGTCGTGACGGGGGCAGCGCTCGTAAGCATTTTCAAGGCGCTCGTAGAAAATTTCCTTGATCTCATCGTCCTTGTCTTCTGTCGGAGCGTGCGCACATATTAGGCTTATATTAAAAAATTTGACCTTGATTCGGATTATGGCAAGTCGTTCGTTCACAGGTGTGAATCGCAGGACGTAGATCCTTATAGATACGGGAGCTGATATTTCCGTTGGCAAAGTCGAAAATACTAACAATTTAAACACAAGATATATTACAAAGATAACAGGCATAACGAACGAAACTAAAGAATGCATTGGCACAACAAATTTAAAATTTTATATTGAGAATGAAGAATTTGAACATAATTTTCAAATAGTCGAAAATGATTTTCCTATAGCAACATATGGAATAGTAGGCCCAGACATGATGAGGTTTATGTCAAAAATAGACTACAAGACATGTAGAGCTACATTTATGATTAATGAAAAATAAATAATATTACCTATAATTTTAAAGGATTTTTAAATGTTACGTTACCTGTACGTACAAAAGCGATGATTCCAATAGTTTTAGAAAACGAAAATACAAAAATATTAGCCATAACAAGAAGTATGGATAAAAGTAAACAAACAAAAAACTCAACCAGCAACAATTTAGTACGTATTCCAGGCAGGAAGATTGGTCACCTTTTTGTGTGGGAATGCACTTTTTTATCGGACGTAAAAAAAATAAGAAAACTAAAGTTTATAGCAGAAAAAAATTTTAAGGGTACTCAGATAGACATAGAAGACAATCAAGTTTTTGTACGATGCAGTGACAATCCGATGTTCGCACAGATGGCTTTGGAGAAACTGATTTCGAAGATGCAAAAACTAGGGATTGAAGAATTAGCATTAAATATTAATGATGATATAATTAGAAACGCGGCCACGGAAAATTTTAAAAGAATTTATAATAATTTGAATATTAGTAAAAATAAAGTAAAAATACTCATTTATAAAGAATCAAAAAGAATAATCGACCTATGGAGGTCATATGGGAATTATAAAAACGGTTTTAAAAATAAAGCAGAGGTATATATGAAAAAACATGAGTAGAATGATTAAAAATTTTATAAATAATTGCGAAACATGTAAAATTAACAAACAAACCAGACATACAAAAGAACAACTATCTGTGACAGATACACCAGGAACTAGTTTTGGTAGCTTCAATAAATACTGTAGGTCCTCTACGATTAACAAATAACTAACGGTACATACTGACCATGCAGTGCGAATTAACAAAATATGTTATAGCATGTCCTATGGAGACGAAAGACGCCAAAACTTTAATAGAAAACTTTAATAGAAAACTTAATTTTGATTTATGGATATTTTAAAACAATAAAGTCGGATAGGGGTACAGAGTTTTTTACCAATGAGTTGTCGCAAATATGCAGCCAATTGAACAAAAAACAAGTATTTAGCACACCGTGTCATCACGAAAATCTTGGTTCTATAGAAAGGAACCACAGAGTGCTAAACGAATTTTTACTTAATTTTTGCAAGGATGACGAATGGGACCATTGGATCTCATACTTCACCTTCGCGTACAATACGACACCTCATATCGATGCGAACTATAGTCCTTTTAAGCTTATTTTTAGCAAATTGGCATTGGCGTCGGAAGCGGGAGGCAAGGGGGGCAGTTGCCCCCCACTTTTTTAACTAGATAAACAATTTAAAAGGAAAACTTCAAAAGTTATTCATAATATCAGTTTTTTTTACAACGATAATATTTTTGTATTATATATTTTCCTCTTCTTTCTCTCTTCTTCATAAGCATGCTTGCGGATAACCATTTTCTTTCTCTGTGTTTAGATAGAACAAAATGTAGAGTTTCTACTGCAAACCCACCACTTCAGTTTAAAAGCACCCTTAAGTATGTAGCTTAATGCTTGTTAATTTTGCAATTTTGCAGAAAAAATTTGACATGTTCTTAGGGGCTTTCCATATTGGACGACATGTTGTACGATAAGTTAGATGGAAAACTAATGGGACTATTTGATTGAGCGTTCGAACGATCCAACTTGTAAAGCAACATCATTAATTGTAAGCTCTCAAGCAGAACACATCCGGCTAATAGCTAAGCAACTTTTAGATGCCCTAACAATTGAGCAGTAATTTTACATAATTGTTCAATATTGTACAATCGGCAGAAAAAAACCAAAAATTTCGACTATCGTTTTAGCTTACGCATGGTACTACATGTTGTACAATCTGCCATGTTGGTCCAATGTTTTGGACCATGCGAAAGCCTCTACTGTGAATTAGCTGATGAAAATCCGCTTCGACGCTTTGAAGAAACATCAAATCCGGAACAAGCAATATGAATTCGAATACAGAAAATTTAGAAATAAATTAAATAAAAAGCTAATTTACGTTAACAATTATTATAAGATTAAGTTTATAGAAAATAAGAATAATATTAGAACTACGTGGCAAATAATAAATGAAATAACGGGTAAAAAGTGAAATAATTTAGATAACATAATAAAAAGAAACTTTAAAGAAGAAAAGACTTCAAACGTAGTACAGAATTTTGCAATCAACTTCAACGAAAACGTTCGAAAAATTCTACACAATTGTAACATAACATTACAACATCATCGATCAATCATACAAAACTCAATATATATATCTCCAACTAACGAAGAAGAGGTGTATAAAATTTTAAACAACTTAAATGTTAAAAAAGGCCCCGGTGCCGATGGAATCCGGCCAAAAGACTTAAAATATAATGCAAACTATATCACACCTGTAATAACCGCTTTCGTCAACAATAGCTTAAACAACGCTTGCATACCGACATAACTAAAAACATCTCTTGTGCGGCCAATCTACAAGAATGGTACAAGAAATGACTATAATAACTACAGACCTATAGCTATATTACCTGTCATTGAGAAAGTGCTGGAAGAGATCATCGTCAGAAGGCTTACTAATTTTTTGAGTAAATGTTATATTATAAATTCTAGTCAATTTGGCTTTCAAAGAGGCAAAAATATAAATAAGCTTTTGGGAAACTTTTCAAATCATATTAATGGGTGTTTAAGTAAAAACGTTCACTGCTTAAGGCAGCTTTATATTGTCCTACTGTGTGTTACGACATGTGAGATAGAAAGTATTTTTGAATTTCATCATGCTGTCATGTTTCATTTTTGTATGAAGAAATTACTTTTTCGCTTTTATTCTATCTCACAGAGTCGCACCACATTTTTATACTTTATATTATACTAAAACGTGAAAATTTGAGTAATGAATTGGTTTTTAATGCATTTAAAGCCTCTTCAAAGTTCAATAAGATGTAAAACTGCTTCCTTCTGTTATTCCATTTGAAAATACATTACGAGTTTTAAATTTTCTTACTTAAATAATAAATTTCAAGTAAGTTTATGGTAAAATACATCCTTAGTAGGATAGAACGTGATGAAATTAGAAACAAACCAAAAAATTAAATGTATTACGACTTGCCAAAAAAATCAAAACAGACTCGAACACACATTGCTTTCCGTTGTTTACACCATCTCACATTCTATCACACATGAAAATTTTGACATGTGTTAACACACAGTAGGATAATGTAAAGCGACCTTTATCACTATTTATTGATTTCAGTAAGGCATTTGACACTTTCTCTCATAGCAATTTATTAAATATACTGGATAGAAATGAAATCAGGGGAAACTGCTTGAACTGGTTCAAAAACTATCTGCAACTTAGAACATTCCGTGTAAGAATAGAAAACAAATTAAGCTACGAAACTACATGTAAATGCGGCGTACCCCAAGGGGATCAAAACTAGGTCCAATAATTTACCTGATCTACGCAAACGAGATGATATCTCAAACATGCTGGAAAATAGCACGATATTTCCATACGCAGATGACACAGCTTTTATTGTGTCACATAAAAATATAAATAATGCTACTGTTATCATGCAAAAAGAGCTTGACAAAATAACAAGATGGTGCCATGATAATGGCTTAGTAATAAACGCATCGAAAACTAAATTAATGCACATAAAACCACGTCATCTAGAACATATCGATATAAGTTTGAAATTTCACAACAACCAATGTCTTCACAATACGATTAACAACAACAACACCACAAATGCCGACATATGCAATAATTTTATTGAGATAGTAAAAACTTACAAATACCTAGGAGTCTATGTTGACGATAACTTTATATGGCTAACCTATATTCAAAACCTATGTAAGAAGTTACGGAAAACAGCGTACAGTCATGCCATCTTAGCAACTGTGCAAATTTTAATGTTTTTAAACAGGCATATTCTTCATTAGCAGAGTCGTACATTAGACATGGTATAACTGCGTGGGGAAGTGCTACGTACTGCAGATTCCATCAACAGACACAAAATAAAATTTTATAAATCTTGAAAAAAACCAACAGCACAACAGCACGCTCAACCACAATATGAGATACGTCAACAGTTTCAACAATAACACCTCCAACAACATTAAACCAAACAACAGCAACATTTCGTCACGCAACATGGTCAGCAACAACAATAGTACAACAAATAACAACAACATACTAAACAATAACCCTACACAAAATAGGTCCAAATGCGTTTGAAATTCGTCCAACAGCATCGCCAGTGATTAACGTGTACTGATCGTAAACAGTATTTATTGCGCGACTTTAATAAAATAATTTTTTAATGATTGCCGCTTTTTGGAAGTTATCGACCATGCCTATAACAGAAGACTTAGAGCTGTAGAAAGATACAAGGTGGAACGCCATCGCAACAATTACGGCAAGAACACCTTAGCCGTCACATTGCCAAATATTTGCAACAAATTGCCGGTGGAATTACTTAATATTTCAAATTTTAATGAAAAAAAAAAATTAAAGAACGTTTTATGTTTTCCCAATGAATTTAAAAGTATAAAAATCTGAATTTCAATATATTTAAAATGAAACAAAAGTAGTTTCTTAATTTAAAATAATTTCTTAATTTTAAAAAAAAGAAATGTATTTCCTACAGACTAGCTTAATAGCTTCGTAGGACTAGAATTAAGTTTTTCAAATGTAATTACATATTTTCTATTAATTATAAAATAATAATAAAAAAAGTAAACCGTGAAACTAGAGGCAAAAGATAGTAAAAAAAAAGTTGACGGAAGCAGTAATTCCTTCGTCGCTAAAGACCCGTTTTCCGACCCTCCGTTGGACGTCGCGGAACATTTCAGAGAGCCCAGTCGAAGACGCCGAGGACCAACACCTATTAAAGTAAACCCTCAGCCAGCGCCGGTCCAGACGAGGAGAGGCAGAAGAGTAGTACTACCGGCTCGTTGCGTTTCATCGCGCCTTAAGCGCTATGGAGGAAATTGTGGCGGAACCCTCTGTTCTCCTACTTTCTTGTCTTTGCTCTTCTAGCCTTGGCGACACTTTGTCGTAACATAATCCATCAATCTATCGACTTACAAACTTCCTTAGCATAAGTCATAGCCTCCGTTTTTGTTTACATGTGACAAATTACCGACGGCATGATTAAGCGACGGCAGCTTTAGCTTGTTGTACAACAACAGGCGTTGGCTGTAGCTCGCTTGGCGTTTGTGTGTGTGTGCTGGCGTAGCTAACCAGCATACAGGCAGGAGCGCAGTCTGTTTTAGACGATATGTGTGACGTCGACCAATTGGTGTGGTCGCGTTGCTAGCGCTGATGACGCTGCACACACGTATAAATACACGGACATTTTGCGAACCATAGTTTATTTGGTTATTTTTAATAATGGAAAATAAAACTGCAATAGTTATCGTGCTATCGACGGGCTGCGTCGCCGCGCTGTTTTTGATTGTACAGCGGGCGTTGAATATTTTGTGGTGGCATGGACTATGATCCATGCTACCGTAGTCAGTTAGTTGTCTTTTCGGCGCGTTCAAGTTAAATTCGTTTTTTAAATATTTGTACCTTTTTTGTAATTTTAAGTATTAGTGTTTCTATTATTAAATAAAATGAAATCAAAATACGGTCACTGATTTTTATTTTTGCAAAAACTTTGAGACGCTATACACTCTACGATGAGCAAACGATGGGAATCGGCAGAAAAGTACAATCACCAATCTTTGAAATATTTGAACTTGTGCGGCGCAAACTAAGTCAGGCCACGCGCGACCAGGTGCGTCACTACAATTTTCTCAGGCGCGATTGGCAGCCCAGGATAGGCGAGATGGTCCTCGCCAAACAGCATCCACTGTCTAGCGCCATAAACAGCTTCGCAGCGAAATAAGCTCCCAAATATGAAGGCCATACGTCGTCATCGAATTATTTTCGCCCGCGATTGTGCAGATCCGCATGAAAGGTGAGTCCAAAGTAAGAAAAGCTCATGCTGGCGAACTGAAGAAGTTCGGTAGACGGGACCAACGTCGGTAAACAAAGTCAGGAGGCGGTGGCATCCACAGAAACAAATGCCTCACCGCGGCAGCATCCGCAGAAACTACTGCAAAACGCTGCGACACCCGCTAAAACTGCACGGTTGAGTGAAATGATGTTCGACGGGACCAACGTCGTTAAACTAGGTCACGACCGCGGCAGCAGCCGTGTCAACAACTGCCAAATCGCGGCAGCAACCGCGTCAACAAATACCAAAGAGTTAAAGAACGACGGGACCAACGCCGTTAAACAAAGTCACGGCCGCGGCAGCAACCGCGTCAACAACTCCCAAATCGCGACAGCAACCGTGACAAAAAATGCCAAATCGCGGCAGCATCCGCGTCAACAACTGCATGTAGGCGGCCGCATCCGCAGAAACAACTGCCAAACGCGGTGGCAACCGCAGAACCAAATGGCAGGAGAGGTCAAAGGAGGCGGCCGCATCCGCAGAAACAACTGCCAAAAGCGGCGGCATCCGCAAAACCAACTGTCAAAGGAAAAGTCGAAGAGCGACGGGACCCACTTCGTTAACCAAGGTCAGCCGGTGGCGGCATCTACATTAATCACTGCAACACCGCGGTAGCATCCGCTGAACAACTGCAAAAAGCGGCGTCATCCGCTAAAATAACTTTCAAGAAAAGGAGTAGTTGAAGAACGACGGGACCCACGTCAATAACCAAGGTCAGCCGGTGGCGCCACTCACATAAATCAGTGCATTACAGCGGCAGCATCTGCTTAACAACTGCAAAACGCGGCGTCACACGCTAAAATAACTGTCAAAATCGAAGAATGAGGAGCGACGGGACCCACGTCAATAACCAAGGTCAGCCGGTGGCGGCATCCACATAAATCACCGCGACAGCATCCGCTGAACAACTGCAAAACGCGGCGTTATCCGATAAAATAACTGTCAGAACGTGACGAATAACGGGCAAACGAGGAATTCAGCAGCCCACGGGATATCTGCAAACGATAAATGACTTCGAGAGGAAAAGAAATTATAATATTTCGAAATAAAATTAAATTTATATTGAACAATAACCTAAAGTGCGCAAAATTCATTGAAATAAAGCATCCAGTAGGGACAACTCCAAACCAATAGCAATGAGTAACAATGACGTAGTGTAGCTTAATTATTGTAGCTCCACTTTAAGAAGCGACCAGAAGGCAGACATAAAGCTATGTTATACCAACCTTCACGTAAACGAAAATACTTTATTTTACTACAGTAGATGAGTTCTAAACTCCCCAAAACCCCACCATTTACCAACAAAGAATTCCACTAAATCTTTCTTAGTTGTCCTGTATGCGGTCGTGAAAACCAGGTGTGCGACATAAAATGTAAATGTGAACGCCTCTTGAGAAAATTACACCATAATTTGCAATTCTGAAATTCCAATCAGAAACGACAACACTGAAACTTATCGAAAAATTGCAAAAGCCTATAGCACTAAAAATTCAAATAAACATTTGTTATTTAACTTTCGAACAGCTCACCAGCGTCGACTCACCGTCGTTGGACAAAACGAATCCAACTAATCATAAAATATTTCATTTTGGTGCCTATAAACGAAGGATGTCACTGGTACCTAGCGGTACTGGTCTTAAACGACAGCTATGCCCTGTGCCGCAGCGATTTCGAATTTGGGCCCTGGATTCCTGTGCTTACACATCCAGAGGTCACGTAGCCCCAATACTAGGCAATTATCTGCAGTGCGTGGCGGGTAGCATTCCCAAATTCGACAACATAAGCCTGGGATGAAACGACGATGCCTTGCTATGAGGTGCCAATGCCACAGCAGATGAATTTCACCGACTGTGGACCATTCGTACTCCACTTCGCCGAGCTACTTTTATGCGTGCCTACGGCAGATCTACGGACAGTTGGAGGCAAGGAATGGTTCCCACCATTCGAGGCGGCCAACAAACAACGGCAGCTGACGCCTCTGGTTCTAAGCCTGGTACCAGAGTCAGCTAGAACCAGCTTGCCCCACCAAAACTTGTCCGAATTCACGGACTCGACGGCCGAGGGTTCGACCACCACGAAATCCGCAGCATCAGGCAAAGCACCAGCAAGAAAATCGATACCATGCCGACGGACACCACGCCGACTTCAGCGCAACAGTAAATCACACGAAGACACCACGTCAAGTAGCAGCATCTCGTCAGCACAGTCTGATACCACCGACTCCGACAGCAGCAGCACCGAATCCAGCCCTGACAGCGCACCAGAGCCGTCAGCAGCAGCGCAGCAGCAGCCCAGCCTAGCTTGGCAAAATGCGAGCAGTTGGATATAAACACCAGTCGACTTTAAATTCAGTAAAGCAGAGACAATACTGAAGTCAGATCCCGTCATCTAATAACGCAGTCAACCAGCAGTGTCCTTAATCGCCGCAACAGCTTCGCGCAGTAAAGAAGGACCGCGACTGAGCACCATCGACAACGCGCAGGCAGCGCAGTGTCGATCAACAGCGTCAACGACAAAGCACCAATGCCACGCAGTCACCAACAGCAGTGCGCCAAGGACGATAACGTCAGCAGCACAAAAGTTCTGCAGCCAGCGACTTCATCAGAACGTTTACAGCAGCAACGCAGCGACGAGCCAACAGCAGCAGAAAATAACAAGTATCATCCATCTTATTTATCTTTATTTTTATTTAGTGTTATAAATTATTGTATTATTTACAATATAATTCCACAAACATACCTAGATATTTGAGAGAGTAGTTTAAAACAATTCAGGGACTAACCATATCCAGTTTTCTCCCGTTTACTTCTTTATTTATCCTTTCCGTCCAGGTCAAGACCGCACCCTCGTAATCTTGATCATAAAACCCGTAACCTTGATTGTCCCCCCAGCCAGTGCGACGAACGATTATACGAGAGGCTCACAGCAAACCCATACCTACGAGGCAAGCGACAAGTAGTGAACGAACTTCGGATGCACTATTCCAGGTCGAGACCATACCCAACGTAATCTCGATCTTAAACACGTAACCTTATTTTCCCCACCATCCTGTGAGACGAATGATGATACGAGAGGCTCACACAATTCCTTTATCTTGCAATCGAGCGATGACTCTTGCCATCTTACTCTTATTTGCTCCCGAGACGAGCGATCATTAGCGGATTTCGGATCCTTTTATTCCAGGTCGGGACCGTGTCACGGAATCTTGATCTTAAAAACCCGTAACCTAGTTTTCCTTACCAGCTTGTGGGATAAGCTATAATTAGCGAATCTTACGCCAATCCTTTATCTTGCAATCGAGCCGAGTGACTCTTGCAATCTTCCTTTTCCAGTGGGATGAGCGATCATAAGCGATTCCTACGAATTCCTTTTCATTGTAACGACGCAGAAGACGAAAAGACACAAATTGACCTTCAGGCTAGGCACAGTGGGGTTAGTTAGGTGTCATGAGTGAGGTAGGTTAGGGTATCTCTAACTAAGTTTAAGTTACGAATTGTAAATAAAGAAATATTGTTAATCATTGTAATCACTGGAGTTTTGATTTGGCGCCTGCAATAAGATAAATTATTTGCAATGATCCTGGGTCCGGCGAGCCGGCCCCAGCCGTGAGTACGCATCGTTACAATACGTAATGTAAACGTACGGCGGATACGCGATGTTTGATTAGCTGTTTTTGACAACTTCGTTAAGTTTGAACAAGGTGTTTGACGAATTAAAAATCGTGACTATTTTGTACTACAATTTGTTGTGGTAATCTGAATGATTGACCAAAGACCGTTTCTGTTGGTGAAGCCTTATTGGCTTATTACGGTTCACAGCAATAAACTGCTGTGTCTTCTTACGAGTAGACACGACAGTCAAGAAGACATAACAGTTTCGAGCTATTATGGTTCACAACAATACGTTGTTGTCACGTTTGATTGTGGAACGTATGTAGGATTCGTTGCTTGACTGGGCCAGGGTTGCTTCGGAGAAAAGTTAAAACGTACTCTTTAAAAATTATTTTTTAAATAGCAAAAAGTACTATCTTGATAAGAATTTTTTTGCGGTATGAAAAGGTAATATTGTGAGCCCATATTTAAACTCGTTAATTTCAACTGGCGTTAAAAAATAGGATTAAATCTAGTATAATGAAATAGCTGGATTTTAAAATGTTTTTAAGTACAAGGAAGCATTTTTTTACTAAGATTATAATGGTGTTGAAAAAAATCCCGCTTTCCCCTCCTTTTGACTTGGGAACACGGATTCTTTTTATAGTAGCAACCAGAGAACTGCATAAGCCTACTTGAAGTCTATTTCAAGTACTTGCTTGAAATACAAGTTCAAGCTAGCTTGAGCTTGATAATTTTGAATCCAGTATAGCTTGTAATTGAATATAAATAAGCCCACGACAACTTGCGACTTGCAAGTATGCTAGCTTACAAGCGAACGGCACGAAGTTTCAAGTAAAGGACATATGAAAAGACATATTATTAGGTGGCAACCCTATTATTTCAAAATGTTATAATTTTGAAATTCTGAAAACGGATTCGGATTCAGCGACCCATTTTTGGTGTACCATTTTTTTTGCCAGCCCCGAATTCATAAAAATACAAAAAATTAAGGTGGCAACCCTATCCATCATCTTGAATTTTAAAATTCTGACTTTAGATTCGAAATCAGCAACCCCTTAACACTGATAAATGATGTTTAAAACTCTTAAAAATTCATTTATTAGGTGGCAATACTGTGGTAAAAATGTAGGTGTCAACCCTAACCTCCATCTTAAATTTTAAAACTGACATTATATTCGAAATCAAATCCGTTGCCAGGATTTCAAAATTACAAGAATTCCCAAAAATAAAAAAATAGGTGGCAACTCTATCCGCCATCTTAAATTTTAAAGTTTGGCATCATTTTCGAATTCTTTTACCCCAAAAACTTCCAACCACGTAGTTCACAGAATCCTTTAAAGTCCTATTACGCTTAAGCTCTCTCTAAACAAGCTCATTGAATTTTTTGGATTCTTGCTTCAATTGGATACTTGCCTTCAATTTCAAGCTTTTTGCCGAGGGCATAAAGCTTTCCTTTGCTTGAAACTTCGTGCCGTTTGCTTGTAAGCTAGCATACTTGCAAGTCGCAAGCTGTCGTGGGCTTATTTATATTCAATTACAAGCTATATTTGATTCAAAATTATCAAGCTCAAGCTAGCTTGAACTTGTATTTCAAGCAAGTACTTGAAATAGACTTCAAGTAGGCTTGTGCAGTTCTCTGATGCCAATAGCATAACTATAATTTAAGACTTATGGCAAATTTAAAATACATCTTGTTTTTAGTTTAAAACCCCTCTCCCGGCATTTCTTAACTAATAAAATAAAATAGCACTTCTTTCTATCATAAATATTCCAAAATAATAAAAAGGTTGCATTGCAGAAATTTTCGTACTCTCAAAATAAAAACGTAATCTAATTAGTACGTTTCGATGCAACTGTGAACGGGTCACTGTCAAAAAAAAAAGTAAACAAACAAACAATTTCGAATTCAATTGCTAAATTCAATACAATTCTGTTCACAAGGAGATCAATTTTCTGTGAAATTTTCATAATTAATAAAGAAAAACGCAATTTTAAATAAAATTATCATTTTTAATCTATTTCGTTTCTTCAACACAACACCAAATTAGCTGTCTTCAAAATTTGTCAGATAACAAGACCATAAAGCACAACTGCTGTGTTGCGTAGTAAGTGTATTGAAGACACAGCATTGTTGACAGACAACAGTGAAATGTATTCAGTTGTTTTGTTGTCTACCGTAATAGAAATTTACACATTGAAGACAGCAATTACTGTTGTGTTGTGAACCGTAATAGGGCTTTTAATGTCTTCTTTGACTGTATATCTGTTCTAGTTGAAGCTTCGATTTCAGCTCGCGAGAGAGAGTCTACTACGACGTTGTCTGTACCTTTGATGTGTCTGGTTTTTGTTTTTAACGAGGAGTAAAAGCATCGAAAGCCTTAGTCAGTGCGCGACTTTAACACGCTAAAAATCTCCTCAGTAAGACGGTTGGTTCCTCCAGGAACCACCGGTGGGTATTACGTCTGGAGGCCGTCAGAGCATTATTGCTCAATCGTCAGTGGTGATCATTAGATCGTCTCAGTCCGGTCGTCCGTCGTTGGTACAGAGGGATTCCGGCTGCTTTCACCTGCATTGCGTAGGTTTGTACGCTCATTGTATCTTACCCGTTTGAGTTGGCGAAGTTCGATCATAATTTTCGCTGCTGCTGCTTGAAACACCTTCCATTTTTGAGGTGTATCTCACATGTGGTGAACAATATTCCTTAAAGTGGGGGTCACAATAAAAGCTTCTAACAGTTCAGCTCGCTCTGCGTTAAAGCGTGTGCAGTTGAAAAGGATATGCCAAGCATCTTCAATTTCACCCGGACAGTTTGTGCAAAATGGGTCTTCTTCATGCTTAAATCGGTGGAGGTACTGTTTGAAACATCCATGACCGCTAAGCAGTTGTGTCACATAGAAGTCCACTTCTCCGTGCTTCCGATTAGCCCATTTTTCCACGTCTGGGATAAGGGAAAAGGTCCATCTTCCGTTTTGAGACTGCTCCCAGCGACGTTGCCAACACTCATTGCTGCGCCGTCTTTCGTCAGCCTTTGATGCATTTTCACCAGCTTTGTAACAGCGCTGGAGTTCACATGCCAGTATATCGATCGGTGGCATAGCTGCTATTACACCAATGGCGTCATCTGAAACTGTGCGGAACGCACTAGCGACCCCAAATGTGCTGAGACGATAAGTTGCCCCAATGCCAGATATGTAGGACGACTTTTGCGTAGCATCCGCCCATACTGGTGCTGCATAAAGCATGATGGAGCTGGTAACATTTGCTAGGAGTTTTCTTCTGCTGGATCTAGGTCCACCGATATTCGCCATGATGCGCGAGAGTGCACCATTGACATTCGATGCTAACGGACATTAGGTGGTCTTTAAAAGACATGCGTGTATCAATTACAACACCAAGGTAACGCAAATTTGGTTGTGAGGTTATAGTATGCTCTTCTGCTCTGAAGGTGAAACACTCACTCATTTCACCTGAGCCCAGAAGAACCGCCTCCGTTTTTTGCGCTGCAAGCTTAAGATCAACACTTCGCAGCCACGTCGTAATTCTTGAATTCGCTTCACTGCATGATGCTTCTAACGTGTGAAGGTGCTTTGCTACTACAACCAGAGCGATATCATCCGCGTAGCCTACCAATAAGTATTCTCAGGGAGACCAATACGAAAAACATCATACATAACGTTCCACAAGGTTGGTCCCAATACTGAGCCTTGTGGGACACCCCGGGACACTCTGTACCGCTAGACGCCATCGTCAGTTTCGTAAAGCAGTATTCTGTTGCTAAGATAATCGGCGATAATTCGCTGAAGATATCCGGGAATACTGAATGTGCCTAGCGCTTGTGATATGCGTGGCCAGCTAGCCGAATTGAAAGCATTTTTAATGTCGAGTGTTACCACTGCACAGTACTGCTTACCAGCCCATTTCCACCTAATACCACTTGTAGCGTCGCGAGCTATAGTCATAACTGCCTGGATAGCATCGATGCTCGATTTTCCTCGTCTAAAACCAAACTGCTTGGAAGATAGTCCGCCTGGTGATTCAAGGATATCTTGGAGTCTTCTGATGATGATACTCTCTAGTACTTTGCCCAGCGAGTCAAGCATGCATAGTGGTTTGTATGCAGAGGGTTGATCGGGCTGTTTCCCTGGTTTAAGCAGCAAAAGTAATCTTTGGACTTTCCAGAAAGACGGGAATGTTCCTTCGTTCAGGCACGCTAGCAAACACGCCGGGATTTGCTCGTATGGCGGTTTTCATCGCCACGTTAGGGATGCCATCCAGCCCAGGCGTTTTGGTGTCGGAAATTTTCTGCAATGTCAGAAGCACTTCTTCCGGTGTCACCTGAGGGATATAACCTATGTCTTCAGGTAGCCTATAGCCTTGTTACTGTGCTAGCTGTGGTGGGAAGAGTTCAGACACCACGCTGTTCATAATAGCTGGTTCCGATGGCTGTGGTGCTTTAGGTCCACGCAATCTGCTCACACCACTTTGTACGCCTTGCCCCACGGGTCAATATCCGCCATGTCCCGAAGCCTTTGGAAGCTGGACTCTTCGCTGTTTTCGATCGCATTCTTTAGCTGTTTTTGGCATTCCTTAAGGTTTTCATGCAACGATTGCCACGTTGGGCGATTTCGAGCACGCGTTACTTTCCTTCGTGCCTCAATGCATCGTCTTCTATATTCCTAAATTTCGTAATTCCACCAGTAGGAGGGTTTCCTGGTTGGCGCTTTTTTCCTTCTCGGCATTGCTGCGTCACATGAGGTTATTATTCGGATAATTATAGTCGGATGTTTGCCGCCATTTTTGTCGCTCTTTCATCTACTGTTTCTCCCTCATTCCAAACAATCTGTAACACTTCTGCATCGAAAGCGTGTTGCTTCCATCCCTGCGTCGGTGTTTTAATTACCCTTCTCGGGATACATAAATGCTGCAGTTCGATGACGATCGCACGATGATCACTGTGCGTATAATAATCATCAACATTCCAAGTGCTGTAACGTGCAATGGAATTGTGCGCAAACGTGAGATCCACTGCTGACTGTCTATTACCAGCTTCAAATGTGTGGTGACCATTGTTGAGAAGCTCAACATCCAGGGTTGCAAGGCATTCCATAAGGAGTGTGGCTCTACGATTTGTGCTCCTACTACCCCATCTTGTCGACCAGGCATTAAAATCGCCTGCAATCACTATGGGTGACTTCCCTCGGGCCTCTGCAACAAGCTCTGTTAGAAACAGCTCAAATTGGGTGATGTCCATTTGGGGTGGCGCATAGCTCGAAAAGAAAAATATCCAATTGAATTTTGCCCAGGTGAAGCCCGTGTTAGCGGCTGAAGCTTTACTTTGGAATGCCCTGCCACTAAGGGTCCATATTGCGGCTTTACTTGGCGCATCTGTCACCCACTCAGAGCCGTTCATGTTGTGGTGCTGCTCACACAAGAGAGCAAGATCAAACCGTCGCTCAAAAATCGTCTGGTGCAGTAAGTCCTGCGCCGCGATGCAGTGGTTAAGATTGAGTTGAACGATTTTCATTCTCATCGTTTCCTTCTAACCGCCTTCTGGTGCTCTGGGCAGCGAGCGCTTCCAGCTGCATGATTACCTTTGCATAGCGCGCATTTTTGTTTATTACTGCACGTCACCGCCATATGTCCATTTTCTCCGCACTTTCTGCAGATGGTGCTCCTATCTATGTCCTCTTTGCAGTCCTTAGCTATGTGATTGTACTTCCAGCATTTAAAACATCGCTTTGGCGAGTCACTCTCTCGTACTCTGCAGGACACCCACCCAATGCGTATCCGCTGCACCTTAAGAACCTTAACTGCGTCTTCTGCCGGTAGACTGACATAAGCCGTTTGCGTACCTTGATATCCCGTTTCCAGGTTTCCTATCGATCCCTCGTCGGGCCGTCGTATTTCGCACTGCGCATGTAGTGCGTCATATACTTCTGCTTTGGTGGTGACTTCATCAAGATCCCTCAGCTGAATAACGATGAAGTCATAGAGACTTTGGCAGAGTCGCCTAGCACGTTCCCCACTGCTGTTTGGTATGAACCAGTGTTCTGTTCCGGTTCACGCTTAAGCTCCAGTAAAAGGTCGTTCCTCGCGGATTACTTTTACATTTTCTCCAGGAGACTTGAGCGTATCATCGCTTTTTATTTTCCGTAAAATTTCAGCGTACGTCTGATTCTCATTCGCGGAAATAATCAAAGCATCCGGTCTAGCTTTTACCTGCTTGGGCTTTGTATTAGGCTTTTTTTCGGGTCAACTTTTCCCACTTCTGTTTCTTTTTTGGCTTGGAGCCGCCCAATCTGGGACAGACGCGCCTTGGATTTTTAATTTTTTGTTTATTTTTTATTATTTTTTTTTTATTTATTTTTAAATTTTTATTTTTTTATATATATATTTTTATATTTTTTTTTTATTTTATTTTTTATTGTTTTTTTTTAATTTTTTTTATAATTTTTTTGTAATTTATTTATTTTCTTTTAAATTTTTTTTTAATATTTTTTATTTTAACTTTTGTTTGTTTTATTTATTTTTTTTATTTATTTTTTATTTATTTTTTTATTTTTTTATTTTTTTTTATTTTACTGGGGTCCGTGGGTTTGTTAGGCCCAAAGGAAAACTGAGTCCTCCCCTGTGGGATGCCGTTGATGCTCTTTCGGGTGGAAGCTCTTTCGGGTGTCGCTCTTTCGGGTGTCGTGGGCTTTTTCTGGTTTTGAGTGTAATGCTGAAGTATGTGGTTTGTGATCTGTGTAAATTGTGAAATTTCGTTCTTCTAAATAGTGTCTGAAATGTTTGATAGTGAGGTAAATTGTCAAAAGTTCGCAATCGAACATGCTGTGTTCTTTCTCAGATGGTGCTAATTTCTTTGAAAAGAAAGCTAATGGTTCTATTTTATTATTGAGTTCTTGTTGTAAAACTGCACCGATAGCAGTGTCAGATATATCTACAGCGATAGAAAATTTTGCTTTGCTATTCAAATGATTAAGTACTACTTTCATAGCAAAACTTTCTTTTATCGTTGTGAATGCTTCTGTGGTGTCATCTCTCCAATTTAAGCATTTATCTTTTGTTTTTGATGCTTTTTTTACCATGTCTTAAATGTGTGTAAGTGTGTGTTCTATTTTTGGTATGAACCTATGGTAATAATTTCTTATCCCTATCTTTGAGATTAATGTTTGGGCTGTATTTCTGAAGGTGAATATCATTCTGAGCATTCTGAGGAATTCAAGCATTCCAAAAGGTGTAGTTATTGCAGTCTTATGAACGTCTTTAGTAGCAATGGGAATTCGGTGCTATACTCTTTCTAAGTTTAATTTTGAAAATATGTTCTTGTTGTGTAAGTCTATAGATATATCGTGAATGTGTAGTAATGGGTATCGGTTTGGGACTGTTATTGTATTTAATCTTCAATAGTCGCCACAGGTCTACAGTCGTTAACATCTTTTTTTGGGGACTAGATTAAGTGGGACTGCTGACATGGAGTTTGACTAACGACATATACCTGATTTGATTTGGAAATCGAATTCTTGTCTAGCAATTTTAAATTTGATTTAGTTCAAACGTCATGGCCGAGAAAACGGTAACTGTCCTTCTGTCGTGATGTGATGTTCTGTTGTATTTTAACTGGGTTGCTGTAATCGGGCTCTGCTGTGAGTGATGGAAAGTTTTTTTAATAATGTAGTGTATTTCTTGTCTATTATAATTAATTTAGGTAGTGATGTTTCTGTTAATGCTGTGATCGCGTTAACTGATAGTTTTGTTAGTGGATCATTAAGTTTTTATATTGGAGATCTATCAAGAGTCCATATTTCGTAAGGAAATCTGCTCCTATTATGGGTCTTGTAATGTCTTCTAGTGTGAAAGTGAACGGGAATTCTCGTCTGAGTTTTAAGTTAATGTTGAGTAGTTTTTTCCGTAAGTTGAAATTGTACTACCGTTTGCTGCTGTCAAGAGCAAGTAGGAATTCTTTTTGTGTTACTTGAATTTGTCTACCGGGAGCACTGAAACTTCTGCTCAGCTGTCGGTCAGAAAGTTAATTTTGTTGTCTGAATCGTATATGAATAGACGGGCGTATAAGTATAATAGAACTTCCATCATTAGCCGCCGCAATGAAGGAGTTACCTAGTTTGTTGTGTTGGGTGTATCGTTTTAAGCAAATGTGCATGATTTTTCGCATTTTCTAGCCGATTTGCCGAATTTAAAATGGCATCTACATACCCAGTTGGCAGGAAGGAGATCTACGTCTCGGAGAACTATTGCGATTAAATCTTCTCGAGTTATAGCGCGATGACTGTTTTGTTCGTTCTTAAGTTATTGTACCTCTAGAGAGTTTATTGAAAAATTCTAAAATTTTGGAATTAGTTTCGGAAATTTTTTTTATTATACTTGCTAATACACGTAATTCGAAACGGTTGTCATCGCTTGTTCAGAATTTTTATTAACTATTGAAACTTCTAATTCAGTGATAACTTCCTATAAGTTATCTGAAAGTTTCAAAATGTCTTCTAATTCTCTGAGCCCAGACCCAGTCAAAGCGATATTAAGGCTTTTTGGTAGTAGTAGGAGACATAATTTTTGAATGATCGCTATTGACTGATGAGTCTGCTAAAATATCCTATCTCAGAATCCGATAAAATTTCGTCAAACCGATCAATCGACCAATCGGAATCTTCTTTAAACTTTCGTATAAATTTGTTGAAGGTGGTTTTTGAAGAAAGTAAAGCACTGTTACAATTACTTATTGAGGTAGAGCAGTAACTAAGTACTCGTATTTTGTTTTGTCTACTGAGATTGCCTTTGCTTGAAATTGAATTTCTGCATGAGCGAACCATGTTTCGGGACACGAAGTCCAAAATTGTGCCAACTTGACCGCTGTCGCGTGTACTTCCGAAGAATGTTCGAATGTAGCTCGAATGGATTGATTAATTCTGATTCGAGGATAATTAATGGCGCGCGATGGTTCGCCGGAGTGAGGTGTATGTGAAAGAGTGTGAGAGGGGTGAGGTGGTGTGTGACTAAGATTATTTTTTTTAGTGTTTAATAATTAAATAAAAAAATAAATGTGTTCCTAATGTTTTAAAATTTAGTAGGGGAAGGTGGGAAATCGTGGGCCACGTTTTTATTTTGTTAAATATCTTAAAAAAAAATGTTTTGCAAATTGTAATATGGTATGTTCTTCTACATGAAATGAGGTAACTTTTGACTATTACACTTTCTTACAATTCTTTTGTTTTTTCCGACTTTTCGTGGTTTGAAAAAATTAGTGTTTTTGCGATTTTCAAAAATGGTGGGGAATCGTGGGCCACCGCCGTAATTAAGTAAAAATCAAACAATTATGATGCAAAACTTTATTCAATTAGTAGAAATGACAAGTACTGTTATTTTAATCGAGAAAATTGAGAAGGATTATGCACGATCAATCAGATACGCAATTTGGGCACGTGAATGTGTTGGCAGAGGTAGCACATTTTGCATGGACATCTCGACCACATTCCATGCATGCAACTGAATTGTTTTTGGTCAGTTTCTTTGGCATTGACTCCAAACAAAATATGCATAAGTCAACATCTTCATCGTCGGAAGAATCACGTCGCGCTGGTTGTGATCTAGTTCTGCGCTTCTTGGGTGCAGGTGTCTCCTTTGCTTTCTTTTCTTTATTGCGTTTGATTTCAGCCTTCTCACGCAATTCAGTGATAAATTCAGGCGATGTTAAAATGGCACTCCTCATCGGTTTGCGACCACGATTGGCTGGTGTTTCTTGTTTCAGTGGGCCAGACTGTCGCAATTTTTGTGAAAGTGAAGCAGAAGAGCTGGTACCTGATGTGCTAGCCACTGCCGAAGACTCAGAAGTTGTGACTTTTTCATGTACATCACGATTTGTGACAATAATATCCCTATTCTCTTCACCACTGCCATCGCATTGATCCTCGCCACTTAGTTCTGAAGAAATGAAATCAACTTCAGTGAATCTGTTTGCATTGAATGGGAAAATTCCGCATGATTTAAAACCACTCTTTATGTTTTTTGGTGTGACGGCAATGTCAATACATTGGTAAATAATCAGTGGAACGTGGTGAAGATCGTAAAGTACACCGACGTTGGCTCGCTTCCATTCATCGTGCTTCTGTGCGTACACCATTTTTAAAGGACCAAAAACGGAGGCATCCAAAGGCTGCATCCTATGCGTACAATGTGGAGAAAAAGATACCATTGTGATGTCATGAGCAAGGGCCTTTTCGATTACTTCAATTGACAAATGCGATGCATGATTGTCTACCAGCAAAAGTGTGGGTGAGACGGCATGAGCACCCGAGAACTTGATAAAGTGATCCATATACTGCTAAAATACCTCGGCTGTCATCCATCCACTGCCATTCGCCACGCCTTCAGCGCCATAGGATGCATGGGTCATGAATATTGCTTTCGTGTTTTTGCGTGGAAAAATTAAAAACGGTGGAATCGACAAACCACTCGCACTAACTGACAACGCCATCGTCACATTTGTTCCTCTCTCGGCTGATGTAGACGTGCCTATCCTTTTTTGCCTTTTTGTGCAATAACTTTTACGACTTTGTTGGGAACAGTGGGCAATCCCGTCTCGTCCATATTCCAAATTCGATGGACCTCATATTTTGTTGCATTGAGCACAGAACGAAAATTGTCGAAGAAAGCATCGACTTTCTCTTTGGTAAATGCTTTCACACGATTTTGGCTGACCTGCTCCGGCTTGCGCAACGACAAATTTGGATGTCGATTCATGAACGAGTAGTACTAGTCCTTACTTGTTTCCTTATTCTCATTCCACGATTCAGGATAATTGCATTTTATGGACACTGCACATTGGAATGCCAAAGTCCGTAGTTCCGAAGTACTTAGGCCATAGTAAATGTCACTTGGTGGAAATATTTCAGTAAAGCTTGTTCTTCTTCATCACTGAAAATCTGAAACAAAAAAAGTTAATTATCAGTTTCTAATGAAAAAAGTTATAGAAAAATTAAAAATTCAAAATATTCATGTTGAAATTTTATAAAATTTTACAAGCTACTTTCATCATAAAAAAAAATTGTATATTCATTTTCTATTTTCTATATTTTATATCATTTTAATTTATTTCTTTATTCAACTTTAATTTTTTATCGAAAAAAATATATTTTTATTAATTTAAATTAAGATTATTAGTAAAAAGGGAAAACTCACCGGTTTTGCACCTGTCATAGTGATTCCTTTCAGGAATGTGATCATCGTATCATCGGAAGCAGTGGAAACATCAATATTTGCGTATTTGAACTTTCCCATATAACGGCTCAATGAAGCTCGTGGTACATTATAGGTTTTGGCGATAACACGCATGGACTTTTCATTATTTTCCATCTGTTTGATAGCCTCCACAACAGCTGGGAAGTCAATTTTTTTTATCATATTTTCCATAATATCGTGGCATGATAGCTGAAAATTAACAAAGAAATAGGAAACACAGCCTCCATTTTGCACAAAACATCATAAACACAACATACCAATGTGATTGATATGAAAACTGTAAAAACACGGGTGGCCCACGATTCCCCACCAAAACTGGCTCACGATTCCCCACAAGCTACTTTTTGCAAAACAACGGCGTGTAATTGACTCGTTAAAGTGTCATGCAAAATTACTTTTTTATGTTGAAAGGCAAAGGTCTAACGATAATAAAAAACATATTTACCTGTGTTTTGTCGTAGCAATTCGTCCAAGAATGATGGAAATCAAACACGCAAAAAAAGTTTTGCAGATACTTTTTTTTGGGCGAGTAAAGCAAATAAAACGCGTACGTTTATCAACAACCAATGTAAAAATGATTTTAGGTTAAGAGAAAACAATAACAGTTGCATTTCACTATTTATCTCGACGTACTGCCGAAAGGTAACGGTGTCTCACGATTCCCCACTTTCCCCTATGTGTTATTATATGTGTGTACCCTATAATGTGTTCCCTATAATTGTTGTTGTGGCTGCTTTTGTTGTTGTTTCATAGCAACAATTTGTTGTTGTTGCTGCTGATGATAACGTGAGTAGTGCGATTATTATTGCTGTTTATCTTGAGAATGTGGATAGTGAAGCATTTTATTCTCTGGAGGCAGTGGTGGAACAGTTGCAGCGGCTGTTGTAACATTTGCTGACTTAAAATAAGGTTATTAATGTTTGTTTCTTGGTTGTTTCGTTGCTGCACAGCGGTAAGAAATGTTGGTGCTGTGGAGATTCGACGTGCAGCATCGCCAGTTGTAGGGGGTGGTCCTTTTTATTTATTTTTATAACGATTTCAATTTATTACTTATTTACGTATACCTATGTTGAATGCATATTTTAAAAACTTTTTTGATTATAAAAATTTGACGATGATGAAAATAAATTTTTTAAATTATGTTTTAAGTTAAAGTAAAGTGTATTTTCTAATGTGTATGTGTGTGTGATTTATTTGTCGGTATAACACCACACACTTATGTAGAAGTTTTTTATGTAGAGGGCCGTAAACAGTAAATAACTGCAAGAATACATTCAAAACAGTATGGGGAACCACGTATCCGATATACTTGCACTCTCTTTACTCAACACAATAGATCGGATAAAATAGAATATGTTCTTATACGAAGTAATTACTCGACTTCATTCGTTTATTCTTATTATTTGTTTGTTCTCACTCGAGTTTTCAAAAAACTCCATTTACTTGTTTTGCTCATAAATCTGATAAAAAGAGTACCATTCGAAATACAATTACTTTAGGAATTATTTTATGAAAAAAAATTAAAATGATTGTTACTTTTTGTTTTTTATCACACATATCAATTAAAAATTCAAAAGAAAGAAGATTTTCCGCTGCTAGAAATTTAATTTCAGAAAAGAACATTAGTAGAGTAGCTATGAGAGTTCTAAATCAAAAACGCGTGTATTTTCTTATGGGCCGACGTCGACTGCGCAGTCGGCGTCGTACGATCGGTCAAGTTGGCCAATAGTAGGGTGGCTGAAGCGTGTTGTTGTTGCAAATTGGAGATAAGCATGCAAGATGGTCGGACGGAGGGATAGCTAGGGGGTATGGTTGGCCAAGCTGGCTGTAGTAGGATGGTTGAAGCGTGCTGTTGTTATAAATTGGAGATAAGCATGCCAAATGGACGGTCGGAGGGATAGCCAGATGGGCTATGATTGGTCAAGCTGGCTGAAGTAGGATAGTTGAAGCGTGCTGTTGTTATGAATTGGAGATAAGCATGCAAGATGGACGGACGAACGGATAGCTAGATGGGCTATGATTGATCAAGCTGGCTGAAGTAGGGTGGCTGAAGCGTGTTGTTGTTGTTGCAAATTGGAGATAAGCATGCAAGATGGACGGATGGAGGGATAGCTAGGGGGTATGATTGGCCAAGTTGGCTGTAGTATGATGGTTGAAGCGTGCTGTTGTTATAAATTGGAGATAAGCATGCAAGATGGACGGACGGAGGGATAGCCAGATGGGCTATGATTGATCAAGCTGGCTGAAGTAGGATGGCTGAAGCGTGCTGTTGTTGTTATAAATCAAAATTTCAAGTTTAAGGTGATAAGCCCAAGCTTCAAAGCAAGCATAATGTTTATATATTTAAGTCTCTACAAAAACGTCGGTGTTGTTGTTGTTATAAATCAACATTTCAAGTTTAAGGTGATAAGCCCAGATGTTTATGAATTTAAGTCGCTACAACTTTCATGTTAAAGATGATAAGCCCTTGATCCGCAACATAAATCATTTAAAACTATTTCTTGAAGATTATATTGAGTGTAGTTGTTAAGCATTTTAATAAATTTAATATGAGTTGGTTGACTAATGTAAAAACAAAGTATGAAAGCAGCAAAATAAATTAAGCTAGCGATTGAAAGCGTCATCATAACCATGACCACACTCAACTATTCTGATATAAATAAAACAAAATGATTTGATTTGTTGATAAGTCATTACTGTCCTTTTATTGATTTGTTATATATATATATATTAGGGCGGGTCAAATTCTGGCTCAGCGAAATTCGTAAAATACATGTAATTTCAAGACTTTTTCTCCACTAAAGCATATACAAATTCTGAAAAAAAGCTGTGCGGACTTTCGTAATTAGATTCATATACATACATTCATACATTCATATTTTATAATTGAGAACAAAATCTATTTACGAAAGTCCGCACAGCTTTTTTTCAGAATTTGTATATGCTGTAGTGGAGAAAAAGTCTTGAAATTACATGTATTTTACGAATTTCGCTGAGCCAGACCTCCAAAAAATTCGTCCATACAAATTGACCCGCCCTAATATATGGGCATTTCCACCAAAAAGTCAACCGAGACGAAAAAATTAAAAGTTCTTGATAACAATGTTTGATGTCTTATTTACATAGGGAAACAATCAAATTTAAGTAATTTAAATACATTTTGCATTTATTCACATCTCAATGCGAAATATTCGTATGCAAAGAGCGCAAATGTGAAATATTGCTTATTTTGATATTTCTTTGGTATGTCTTGTCTTTATAACAGTTATTAAACAGAAACGAAATGCATTGACTTTTGCTTGCTCAAATCTTTCTAGGAGTATAAAGAACGAAAAAACAAAATCATAAGTAACCACGCAATCAAAGACAACGGTAAAATTTTGATTTGCTTTTTCGTTAAGTTCGCTGTCACGTTCGACATGCAAAAAGAACATTTTTACTCAGTGCGTTGGAAGACCATGCAGTAAGCTGACCAAATAATTATCATAAATTGAGTTTATTCATGTGACTTTAAAAAAAAAGTGAACCGATAAAAAAATAGAAAATTTGTGTTGTTTTAACTTATATAAAGTTGGTCACGTGCGACATGGTAAGTGAGAAATTAAAAAAAATTTTTTTTTTTTGCTTACATACTTACATCAATTATGAATGTAAATATGCACTTAACAAATTTTTATTTTAAATGTAGATGAGCACAAACAACGATGAAAAAAACAAAAATAGATGTAAGCGGTATAGAGAAAATTTAAAGGAAGATGCAATTAAATTGCAAAATAGTAAATTTAAAAACAGGGAAAGAATGCGAAATAATAGGCAAAAGTGGAAAGATTCGGCTAAAGGAAATAATAAAATTATTGAAGCAAAAAGACAGGATGACCGCATACGCAAGAGAAAAAGTCGGGAGAATCTGCGCAAATTAAAAAATCAAAACAAATACAAATGGAACCTTACAAATGCAAGCAAACGTTGGCGAAAGCTGTGAAAAAAGTGGAGGATGCGTTGCCAGGGGACATAGAGAAAAAAAGAAAAGTTCTAGAAGTTTTATTTTCAAAATATAAGCAGCCCCCACAAACAAATCCAAACACTAATTCCAGCACTACGCTTCCAGAAAGCTTGTCTAATTCCATTCAGCAATTTTATGCGAACGATAATGTTAGTGTGCAAGCTTCAGGAAAGAAGGACACAATTTTCATTGATGGAGAATTAATCGCTAAACGCTTCATGATAATGAAAGTTAGTGAAGCATATGAACTGTATAAAAAAGAGTATGCAGAGGAAGCAGTTGGCAAATCTACCTTTTTTAATAAGCGACCACGCTATGTGCAGTTGGTAAATAAAACTCCACATACAATAATATGTGTATTTGTATGTACCATGCCAATTTTGGTTATACGTTAGAAAGCTGCGCTGAAATTATACCTTCATTTCCTAGAAACTTTGAAAGCTTTCTTAAATCTGTTTGCTGCAACATTAAGAATGAAAATTGCATGACCGGTAAATGCAATGAGTGCTTAACAGATTTAAAAAATGAATACATTCCTTTAGCTTATTTATCAAATATGGAAGATGAAGTGACCTGGCAGAACTGGAAGAAAGAAGATAATCGAATTCTCCTTTCTAATACAATTGCAACTTTTTCGGATTTTATAGTTGATGTGGAAAAAAAATTACCCTCCTTTAAAACTCATTTTTTTGTGAAAAGAGCTCAGCAAAAATATTTTGAGGAAACTAAAATCAACTTAGAACCTACGGAAATAGCCATTCAAATAGATTTTGCGGAAAATTATAGGCTAACGCACCAGAATGAGATCCAAAGTGCTCACTTTAGGTATCGCCAAGTATCAATTTTTACTTGTGTAGCTTGGATGTCAGGAGCAACAAATTCGTTTGCTGTCATCAGTGACAAGCTAACACACAACAAACACGATTCTTTTATTTTTTTGATAAATCTATTAATTGAAATGCAGAAATCTTGTGGAAGTCTTTCAAAAATATTTATTTTCTCTGATGGGAGCCGCTCTCAGTTTAAAAACAAATTTATATTGTCAAGCTTGCATGATTTTATACAACAATTAGGATGTTCCTCAGTAGAATGGAATTTCTTTGCTAGCTCGCATGGAAAGGGAGCCGTCGATGGAGTCGGAGCAATTATAAAAAGGAAAGTGGCAGATAACAAAATCAAAAAATGTTGTCATACCTGACGCACTTTCATTTTATCAGTGTGCACAAAATAACATAAATGGAATAAAAATCTTTTTTACGCCATCTGATGAGATTGAAAAGCATGCTTTGTTTTATAATTTAGACGAAAAATGGAAAGCAGTTAAAAAAATACAAAACATTTCTCATTTGCACTTTTTTTTCTTGCGATGGTCAAGAATTAAAAGCAGCTAGAATTGCCAATTCTGAAAAAAACAGTGCTTGATATTCATAATCAAATTGATTAATGTTTATTATACTTACACAAAACCATACTCATGAAATTTTTTTAAGTTTTTTATTATTATGTTTGAATAAATTTTTTTGTTGACTTATGCATAGTTTCTTTATTTGAATTTCATTATAGAGCAGAAAAAAAAACAAATATGGTGATCGAACGAAGTGTCACGTGCGACATGTCACGTGCGACCATCTCTTTTATTAAATAAAAAAACAAAATATAAATCCTTTATGTCTACAGTGCTAGCCATTTTTAAGGAACATCAATGCACAACATTGCTTCTCATTTCGCTGAAATCCGCGTTTAAAGTTTTTGCCAAGAAAACCACTTCTGTTTTTGGTCACGTGCGACCACCTTGATTTTTTGCTAATATCTTGAGAAGTAAAAATGACCCAACAATTGACAATACCAATAATTAAAGGGCTAATTGAGAGCTATAAGGTCCGCCTTTTTTTTATTTTTAAATTTTTTTTATTATGACATTTTTTCCACTTGAAATGTGTACAACAGTCACGTGCGACACCATGGAAATGCCCATATATATATATAAACATTCAGCTTCGAGTATAATTTTGTTCTATCTTCTTCTTCTTCTGTTTCTGCATCTTTTTACTCCTTCCAATCTTATTTTTTGCGTTTTTTGCTCCTTTGCCCATTTTGCTAACTTTTGGTCATCCTTTTCTTACACTTCACCTCTAAGTGCGAGTTGCTACCGCAGTAGTAGCAATAAATTAATTTATGATACCCTCTCAATCTATTCATGTTATTTTGTTGATGGCTTTATTCAAAATACCTTCAACAAGAAAGATCAAGATAAAGATGACTGGTTACCTTTTTATAATTCACACACATTTAAATAATTCTTCTGATTTCGCTGGTTAGAGGTGAGTATTCAATTAAACGATCATGGATTACTAGACAATAGGCTGATGTTTTATCTGGAATCGGTTTGCTTGCTTCGGTATCAAATTCGATTCGTATATCAATAGGTCCAGTTTTAAGTGCTTCATTTTGATGTGTTACATCAACAATAATTAGTGGGGCAATAGCCTTGAATTCAACGACATCTAGCAATAGTTGAGGTTCTCGCATATAGTAACTTTGTTGAAATTTCATATACATATCATATAGAACAGCATACTGCCCCATTTCAAAGCGACTATTCAAATCATCAAAGGGATATGAGTCAGGGTTTAGATATACTATTAAATTATCGATATTGCAATGATCGAATGTATTTCCTTCCTCTTTACCTTTTTCATTTTGTAGGCCAATGATAAGAAATCTAGGTTTTTCATTTTGCGGAGCTAGTTTTACATTCCATAAAACCTTCGTACTTTTTGGAAGCATTGGATTTACATGACAGTCCCAACTTCGAAATGACATTGATATACGGTTTTTGTTGTTTATTATCTTGTACATTTCCAATTTTGCAAAGTCAGATAATTGTATGTGGGGCATTTTCCATATTATATCCAATATTGTAAACTTTAATTGATCTGCAGCATTAGTAGGATGAAATGATCTCTCATTAGATGAAGAACGTTGAAGGATAAGCTCATGCTTCGAGTTTAATATTATTTTAGTATAATCTTCGGCAAAACCCATCAACATTTTCAGAGGTATACAGCAACTGAAATGGGTTTTTGAAATGTTTTATTATAAAACTCTTTGCCATTATCTCTTTGCAAGTTTTTTGGGATCCTCTTTAGCGAAAAAACGGATATCATTGCATTAGTAATATCTTCACTACCTTTGGATTTTACGAGAACAATCCCAGCAAACTGTGAAAATGTATCTATTACTGTTAAAATAAACCGATAGCCTTTGTTGTACTTTGAATAAGCGCCCATTTCAACAAGATCTGCTTGCCAAAGATCGTCTATACCCTTGGTTACCACGTGTCGCCGTATAAAATTTCTGCGTGCTTGCTTATGAAGCTCCTGCACCACTGCTTGTCTCTCCATTTCTAATGGCTTCAGTAGTTGTTACTCGTTTAAGAGCTTCTACCTCTCCCTCTCTATCTGCGACCTTAGACCATACACGTTTTAGAGCTTCAGTTGGCGAATTCCTTTCAACACGGTTTACTTTCTCATTCAAAAACTCGTAATAGCCTACTATTTTTCTTAAAAAACGTTCTTGAGCTACATCAATTTTATGCGTAAGAGCTTGCGTTGATTTATTTATCGTTGCTTCCAAGTCTGCAAGTTTTGTCGCAAGCGATGTGTTTTGTTGTTGTATTAATTCATGAAAACGATTCTCTGCTTCAGTAGTTTTCTCCATATAAAATGTATTCAATTGTTTCTTTATTTCTTCAAAATAACTTTTTAAATAAATTTTATTCACAGCATCGTTTTCCAATACAGGATTAGCAATATTTTTTATTCTACGTGAGTTGAAGTTGAAATGACGATCGCTATCTAAATGAATCTTGGTGTGCGGGTTTTGATATCTTTCAGAGCTACCCATATAATGTCCAAACTTATCGATAGGCATCTTATGAACATTGATTATGTTATATTTTGTAGTCTATTTATAAAATAATCTTTGCTTCTCTCAGCTCCTCAATAATTGAGACTATTTCATTATTATGATTCGAGTGACCCGCTATTCTATCAACCAGCTCGTTGGGGTCATCCCAATATACATAATTTGATTTTTTTTTTACTCAACTTTATCAAACCTTCACCTCTATGAACTTTTTCTTTAAATAATTTTCTAATAATCGTTGTATATTTTTTCGAACGATTTCCATTAATTTGCCCATTTATGCTGTTATTTCGTTTATGAGCATTAGTCACCTCTAATATTTGTTTATAAGTATTTAAATCTGAGTCATTAAAACTGATTGGTTCCTTGTAAACTAATAGTTCATATAAGCCTGGTGTGAAGGGCCATTGTGAGTTACCTACATTTACATTGGTTGAATCAAAAGTAATTGGTTCATTACCTAATCTCCATTTCTAATTTTTATCCTTGTGAGGACCATAGACTTTATCGAATTTTTTTAAATGAACTCTTGATAAATTGAATTGAATACTTTGATCCGGATTTATTGCAATGGTGACATCATCATTTTCCAAATCACTATCAGCATTATCATCATCATGAGTATCATCATCATCAGCGTCATTATCAGCATCAAATGACTTAAACGTGGATTAACTTTTATCGATTTCCTTTCTATCAAGGCTTGGAGAAAATGTATTATTATCATACCTGCTCTTTTTAAATGGTGTGCTGGTAGTAACTTTATTATCCTTAAAAGAGTTATCCGAATATTTTTCATTTTTTAATATGGTTCTCTTGCTATTAGTTGATTGAATTATTTCTTTTAATGGTTTTGATATTGGCTTAAAAGTTTTTTCTAAGAGCTCATCATTTGCAGCTTCTCCGAGCTGAAGACTTTTATATTTGCTTTTCAAAATATTTCTAGTTTTAATAAGATTGCTCACTAGATTTGGTTTCTTATTCATATTGATAGTTGGTGTATGTAGTAGTTTCCCGTTTAACAGTATAGCCCAGTTTAGCGGTTGGCTGTTTAACAGTATAGCAAAGTTTAGCAGTTGGCTGTTTAGCAGTTAGCTGTTTAGCAGTTAGCTGTTTGGCAGTTAGCTGTTTAATGTTATCAGTTAAGCAGTTAGCTGTTTAATGCCATCCGTTAAGCAGCATTTGTTGTACTGATTTTAAAATATCCATTGTTTCCTTTTATAGACTAATAAAAACATTGAATCCTTTCCTATAGCGTCCATTATTTATGGGATCATCCTTGTTTATAACTAGAAAGCTACAGTTTTCTTTCCAACACTTTGAACATAAGTCATGAAATGTCTTAAAAGACATATCAGAACCAACATGATCGCCATAAATATGTTTTATATTCATATCATCCTGTTTAAATATTATAATCATATTAGCATTATCGCGAATTAGGTGTTTTGGTATACGTGTATAAGTTTGACATAAGTAAAAGCTGTCAACATCTTTGTGGCGTCCCATGCAGAAGTATGAGCGTATGTGATTTTGTTTCTCACAAGCTACATCATCAAACATAAATATTGAGTTGGGCTGCACTTCGTCTGGAGATATGACGTCATCATTATTAAAAAATTATGAAAAATGTATCCCCTTGATAGGTTTAATTAGACGCTCCAAGTATTGATATTTCGATTGCTGTGCCGATTTTGAGTATAAGTAAATACTTTAAAATTTCAGTCCATTAGGACTTTCAATAAGACTAATCATCACATTTGTTTTCCCACAATTTGAAGGTCCAACAATAAGACCGCGAATAGAGTTCGGCAGTAATGAGTTGTGCCGTGTTCTATTTGATGAATTTAACTTTGAATCAATATTCTTTACGTTAATTGACTTATGTTGTTTTAAGAATCGCATATTGTAAACTACTAATTGTTTTCATATATAATCGGGTCCTTTTATTAATTTTAATTCACTTTCCATTCAACCTTTACTTGAAAAAGAATAAATACTAATGACAATTATTTATAAAAAGACAATCAGTCTTAGTCCATCCATCATTGGGAAAGGTTTCATCAATAATTTAATCGATAAACTTACCATTGAGCTGCATTTACCTGGATATCAGTTTTGTGAACCCGGTACTAAATTAAAGAAGCGTTTAGCTAGAGGCGATCAAGGAATCAATCTTTTGGATGCTGCTTGCAGACAACATGATATATCATACTCAAACAATAAAGATTTAGAAAAAAGGCATATTCCTGATAGAATCTTGTCTGAAAAAGCTTGGCAAAGAGTTACCGCAAGTGATAGAAGTATTGCTGAAAAATCAAACGCTTGGCTTGTTACTAACGCGATGAAGGCAAAAACAAAATTTGGACTGGGTTATGTTACCAGTAAAACGGTGAGATCTCCTCAAATAAATGAACATCGTCTATTTAGACAAGCCCTAAATAGTGCTAAAATGAGAATTAAGAAAACTAAAAACTGGGATGATGCAGTTAAAATTTCAAGAAAAGTTGTAAACAATATTTTCAAGGGGGAAAAAATCTCTGATTAAGACCCCTCGAGTAATTCTTCCACTACCTAAATCTGGAGGTTTTCTCCCGCTTGCACCTATATTCGCTGCCCTGGGTGCACTTGGGGGTCTAGCTGGTGGAGTATCTGGCATTTCAAAAGCAATCAATGCAGTAAAAACTGGAAAAGAGCAGTTAAATGAAGCAAAACGGCATAATAGTAAAATGGAAGCTATTGCAATGGGAAAAGGCATGTTTCTAAAACCGTATAAAAAGGGGTTTGGATTATATTTAAAGCCTTATCAACCAAATTTTTAATGCAGCTACCTAAAAGAGCCCTTACTGCTGTAGATATAAGAAAATATGCTAAAGATATTCCAAATTTTAGAGAAGTGTTTATGTGTGATACTCTTCCAAGTAAACCATTTAAAAAAGAATGCGGGATAATTAATCTCGATACATCAGAGGGCCCCGGCACACATTGGATAGCATACTGGAAAAACAATAATCAAATGGAATATTTTGACAGCTTTGGAAATTTACAACCGCCAAAGGAAATAATAAAATATTTAGGGGAAGATATAAGCTATAATTATAATAGATATCAAAATTTTAACACAATAAATTGTGGACATTTATGTTTGAAATTTTTGTTTTCGAAAATAGGCTGAAAGAATAAAGAAAAAAAATAAAATACTAAAAATCCATTTTTTCATTGTAAGTCATCACAATCATCATCAACATCGGCTACTTACCCATACTAGAAATTATTATAAAATTCCAACAGCAGAGTAAAGTTTAAAAAAATAAAATAAATATATTTTGTACAACGTTATAAAAATTTTATTTTTTTCTTCTTAATCATATATCTTTAAGAATTTAAGATCTTAAAAATAAACATTTATTCTTAAGTAATATTATTCTAACTCCATAATGCTGAAATGACCCCACGGTAATGTCTCATTACTATTTGCTATCAAAAACCGCTTATTATCATGAGGGCTTAATGCAATTTTTGTTTGTATGATCGAACTTACTTCATGTTTCCGCGACTGAATCAAATTTTGTTGAACTGTCTTTTCAATGTTGTTTTCAAGGCAATCAACATATTCACTAAACGTTATTTTAGTCTTGACTATGTTTCTTTTTACACCTTTCGATTTTTTCGTTGAATCTTCACCCTCTACCCGTATCGCATACATTTTTGCACGGAGCCCCACAAATTCAGTCATGATACTGCCATTATTCTCATCTTTCATGAGACCCAAAACTTTTTTATTGACATGAGGAATACCCCACACGTTTTCAGTAGGATAGTCGCTTGTATCAAAGTGTATAAAGCAATCGCGTTTGATGACCCTATACAAGTCTTTACAAGCCACCTCATAAATTAGCGAATCTGTATCGGTATAGCAAATGAAACAATCGGAACCAAATTGAGGAGCCATGTAACCATAATGGAAATCATAAATGGTTGTTTTAGCCAAATTAAGGATGCACATACCAACATAAATGGGTTCATTGAAATATATTTCAGTTTTATTTAGTTCAAATGCCATCAAATTTTCACCAAATATTGTTGAGGCCTTAAACTCAGGCTTAGAAATAAGAGCTTCGGCACCATATCGACCCAACCAACTCGTTACCAATTTAACAACACTGTGTTTACGTATGTTTTTCATAGTTTTTCTGAACACAACATTATTCATGAGTTTGAGAAGAACCTTTTCATATAGCCCCTGTTCGAAGACTCGTGTTTAGATCGATATATGGCTTCAACCCTGCAGATTGTCTAAATTGTAAAATTTTATGAATTTTAGATAGCCTTAATCCATATTTCAAAGCCTGCTTTAGATTTCTGTAGTGAATAATATATCTCACGCTACCACCCAAAGTTGCCAACAGTTGTTTCTGTTTTGATCCTGGAGGCGTAATATGATCTGGGCAAAAGGGGAGATCCTTATGGTAATCGTGGAGGTTAATTGGATACTCTAACTCTACCTCGAGAATATATCCTACAACTGAATGGTCAGCTATGGCTTCAACATTAAAATTTTGAGAATCTGACAGCCAATGAAACTCACTGTGGGGGAGAAATTGAGACATGGCCCAACCATACTGATTATTAATGTCATAATAATTAAGAATTTGGATGGTTGAGCCTCATCGAAATCAGTCATGTACTTATTGTTGGCTTTCGAATAGCGCTTAGTACACTGACTAAGACCCCACGAATACCTCGCTCTACAGACATGAACATATCAATATCTGTCAATAGCTCAAGGGTTATATCAGTATGCTTAAGCATTGCATCCCATGTATAACCAGGTAGAGTGAAATAATGTGCAGGATCTAGACCATAAGTTTTATGGCAACTTGTGCGAAATTGTTCGAAAACATCGGATAATAGTAAAACGTCTGTTTTCAAATAAATATCTGAATATTCACCCACATTATTAATATTTAATTTAACCCAGACATTTTGTGCATAAGCATAATCCTCTGCGCTGATGTTTGTATCATTAAGTTGATTGTAAAAGCTGGTTATATCAGGTAATGATGTTTCCAAAAATTTAGCTGCATCATCGCAGTAGTCATATGGAAAGACACCCTTACGTGTCAGCAAATTTAATTGCTCATCATTTAAATTTTTAAACTCTGATTTTATAATATTAAAATTTGGTAGATGTGAGGCTAAAGTATCTAAGTTACTCGCCATGAATCTGAATGAGTCAATAAACCGATATTTTATTACATATTCGTCCAGTCGTTTTGTAAATGAAATGTAACGCTCCTTGTTTATTGGTAGAAGGTCAATTCGCCCCTTTAAATCTGTAGCTAAATTTTTAAAAATGAAATGTGAGTCGTAATCGGTGAGTTTATGAAAAATTATGGGTATTGTGTGCGTGTCTTTGAAGTTTATGTTGCACCCCTTATGCGCTGGGCCTCGATAAACACCGGTAAGATGACAATAATCGCGTACCTTGGCGTATGTGGCATGTGTTGGCGATCGCAAAACTTTGAACTTGTTCAACAGTCATGTCATCCATGGGTAGATGGATGAAAGCAAAGAAAGACAGTTTCAACATCTTCGGAAAAATTATTTAGTTCCGAAACGAACCACTCAATACAATCTGCCCCACGATAGCTTTTATAAAACGATAGCGTGGGGTCATACGCACACTTAACATAAAAACCCACACTATATGGTATATGCTTCTGGTATGCATATTCAACAATGGACTTTGCCAAAATGCATTCCAAATCGGCATATACCACAAATGGGGTCATAATCTTATTTTTAAAATTTTTAAAATCTACCTGCTTTTCATTTTCCGTTGGCATCCTTATTTTGCAATTGTTAATTTTGATGCAATCCTCGGTGTGCTGCTCCAACTTGAGTGCTGAGTGGAAGTAGTGCAAACATCTATCGCAAAAATATTTGCATCCATTATGTGCTGATAATTGGTTTGATAAAAGCCGTGAAAGACTTTTTATCCACAAATAATGGTATGTGACTGGCACATCATCATTGCTGCTACCATCTCCATTATCAGCGGCATTGTTGTTATCATCATCATCAACTTCATTCTGACATCTGCTCTGCCCCATAGGAGATTTATGTGACATTCCATTTTATTTTTTGTCAAATATGACGGTACGACGATAAATTTGCTTCTTTTTTTATGTAGAATGTATACATTAATTGAGATGTTATTTTGAATCTCAAATCTCGGGATCTGTCTCATCGTCATTGGGAATACAATATTTGTCAAATTTAATAAATCCCGATAGTTCGGATACATTGGCATGCGCTCCGTATTTATATTCGCTGGATGCAGAGCAGATATGATTGCCAAAGCAAAACAGGCGTTGTCATAATTTTCACATTAACGCATGCTTTCTTGCTATGAATCTGTGGTGGTAGTGGGATATATGACGATCCTAGCTGTGGCGTGAATTTGTTTATGTTCACTGCCAAGTTAACGACTGCAGCCAACGCCCATCCACTATCCCGTTCTTGGAACTCTTCCAGCTTTTTCAAAATTGCATTTTGAACATGTTCAAAAAACCAATATCTAATATCCGTTTCCCGGTAAATAGCAACATTTTTCGTGTTCATGAATTTCAAGTCACTAATTTCTTCATTAGCTCTAGTAACTCGAAATTCGCCACAAAATATTGTATTTACCTTAAGAGTCGTAAATTTCGCTAAGGATTTTTTAACGGTGCGCTGGAAGAGATCTAGACAATCTGCCAAGAAATTCTGGGGATCTTTATGCATTAAATTAATTATAACGCCGGTATGTACTCTGAAAATTAAATAAGGATTAAATAAATAACATGTATTTTTTTTTTTAATTAAACTTACCGTCCACCAAATGTTGACTCGATTTCTTCCCACTGAATTCGAATAGAAGCCCAATTCGATCTGTTACCCGTTCGGGAAAGACCTGCACCAGTACAAGCGTTGAGCTTCTTCAACTGCGTGCGATAGCCCTGAATAAGACCTATTCCACATGTAGCACTCTGTTTTGCTCCAACAGTTTTTACCTTTCGTAAAATACCCCGAAGGATAATGAGGTGCGAGGAACACTCTTTTATGCTCTGCATAACTAGGTCCCGATTTTTATGAGCATTTTCGCACAATGCTTTTGGGTGTTTTAAAATTTCGTTGACGCGTGCACTCATTTTAAAATTATTCAATATAATCTTCAAGAAATAAGTTTAAATGCTTTATGTTGCGGATCAAATATTGAATGAGCTAAAAACTCTCGATTCAATTATTTATATATATATATATTGTAACGGCACAGATTTATCTATTTCTATCTGACAGCTGTCACATTTTTTTCAATTTTGACAGCTGCCATATATTCGAATTGGAAGATGTCACATTTTTTTTTCATCTGACAGCTGACATATCTTCAAATTTGACAGCTGGCAGGTGTCATATTTGACAGCTAATACTTTTCGGGTTTGACAGCTGCCATTTTGTTTTTTTTAATGTGACAGATGTCACATTTTTATTTAATTTGACAGCTGACACCACTTGAAATTCAAATTCAAATCTACGCTTGGATGTCAACTCTTCAACGGTGAAATTAGTTGTATATTGTTTTGGGTTTTATGAAAGTGCCATCTAGTGCCTGGCTCCGGTTTCCCAGCTCTTCGATACGACATCTCGTGTTGTTCGGGAATATTCGTCCCAACAAAATGGCCATCAACGGGCGGGATTCGGTGGCAGCCAATCACAATGTAGAAGTGGGTGTGGGTAATTCTGAGTTTGTGGAGTGGCATTAAATTTCCCTCTCGCTTACACCTCACTTCTACCTTTTTTATTTGAAATCCCGTTTAATTGGCACCAATTTTGGTGTTTTGCCGTGTAAACAGCAAAGAAAAACGGTGCAACCTCACCCTAAAGGTCTGGCGCGAAGAGAAATTTGTAGTACATTATACCACGAGAGATACAGAAAAGGAAAAGAAAAAAAAAGAAGAAGAAGAACGAACGGGTCGACACGAGCTGCGGTAACTATTTCTAAGAAAAAAGGTTATAAAAATTAAAATCAAAACCTTAATATTTTAAAAACAAAAAAAAAGTTTTACTATATTTTTAATTTAGTTATTCATCGTGCTATAAATAGCCACAATAAATAGCGCCGCAACACAAGCAGCCTTAAAGAACTCAGGAGATGCGGTAGCCACCGCTAGTGCTACTCTGGCCACTTAAGCTAGCGCAACCACACAGACAGAGCAATCGCCATATCTAAATCACCTCGTCGCGAACCACAGAGGTAGCGCAATCAGTCTAGCGCTCCACAGCTAGAGCATTACAGTCTACACTCCTTGCTAACGCTCCGCTGGGCCTCGATGCCCACAAATATTCCTGCGGACAGCTCGTTAGATAACGGAGCAGCATCACCAAGTCTTCTATAATAGCCACGTTGGCAGTGAAATCGCCATAGTGCAATCGCCATAGCGCAACCACAATAGGTAGCCCGAAGCCAGTGGCCAAACCAAAACCCCACCAGCATACCGTCCAGCTCAATAGAAGTGGCGCGACGACCAGCTAGCGCCCTGCTAGACGTTGCAAAGCAGCAAATTATATAAATTATAAATACATATTAGAACTCTAACTCCACAACTTAAATCGTACATCGAACTAGATTTTATATTTTAATTTTTTATTTACCTAAAATTAATCTATAGATTAAACTTAAAATTTATTTTAAAGTAAAATCTAGCCGTATAATAAAGCAGAAACTAAACTTTAAAATTTAACTAGATTAAAACTATTATTTAAATATAATAAAATCTAAAAAAAATAGCTAACGTTGAGAAAAGAAAAGAAAAGAAATTGAATGAAAAAGAATAATATAAAAATTTAAATACACTCAACCTAATAATAAAACTTAAATTAGAACAAGAACGAATGTAACTAAATACTAAAAGACCATAAGAACTAATATAAACAGGAACTAACTTCAAATGCATCTAACAGAAACTTAAGCTAAATTGCGATAGAAAATAATATAACCAGAAAATTAATGCACCTGAAACTAACGTAAATGTAACTAAAATCGCGATCGACTTAGAATAAAAATAAACCAAAAACAAAACTAATATAAAACAAATCTTCTATAAGAAAACACTAAATTTAAATAAAATCATTTAAACCCTAACCACATTTAATAATAGCGTATTTAAAATATGATCGACGTATGTAAATTAAAACTTATAAATGAGAACAAACAACTTAATACTTTTTATAATTATTTTTCTCCATTTACACTATGCAACAAGAATCTTAACATAAACTTGTTGATACAGTTCAATATTAAAACTTGTTTCTATTTACGATAATTACACTAAGAGGAAAAAAAAAATAAGAGTACAAATTAAAACTTTTTAAACTTATTTTTTTTCAATTACCCTATTCAACCAGAATCGTAAAATTAACATTAATATATAAACTCAATTTAAAATTACTTATAATAATTGACAATTTCTCTTTCTACGAACCTTTTACTTAATAACACTATATTGACTTTCGATGTAACCTTTAAAAATCTTAGAATTACTTATCATAATTTGAACCTTTTAATACTTACCTGTACTACCAAACACAACAAGAATCTTATATTAATTTTTTTGTTACTGATTGGGTTACAAATTGCGTTTTATTTATACCTTTTTGTACAACGATTGTGTTAATCAGTTCAAAACAGTGTTAATCTGATTGTAGTGAGTGTTATGTATGTTGTCCCGTAGAATTGGTTGAGATGATTTCTTTGCCTTCTAGGTATGTGTGTTGTAGTGTTATTGGTTCTGTTGTCGATGCTTAATTGTGGTATAATGGTTAAACTGTCTTCTAATGTCTTCAGGTGATTTATATATTGCTATTTGCATGGGTGGGTTAAACGATGTTCCTTTCTTTTCATAAGAACAACCAACCAGGACGACGTAAAACTCAATAGTTTGAGGTACATTAGGTTTTTAAAATAATTATTTATAAATAAATAAATAATCATCCTTGTGAAATGTTTAAAGGAATTTGCATCTTCCCACTGAAACTCATTTATTACTAGATGCGCGTGATCTCTGCCTGAATTTCTTTTGAGGAGCCATGTCCTGCTCCACAAAGCTCTTGTATATTATTTTTTAAACGCTTAACCATAACTGTATAATCCATTATAAGGCTTAAAATTAGTAATTTTCTTTTACCAGTATCTATTTTTAGATCTGTGTGCCCATTTTCTCTGAGAAAAGTCATATAAAAAATCTGATAGTGCAAACACATTTATTAGAAAATGCTATAACCTGTTAGATGATTTGAGAACTCTGACGAAAAAGCATACAAAAAGTTTTATGATTTCCCTGATAGTCTGAAACAGCTTTAATTTCACAAGTGGTGGAGTGATTGTAAAAAAATGTAAGGGCTTATTGCTAAAACATGATATGCCACATAAAAAATATTTTGAAATAATCGGCGCTAAAGTTTTGAAAAATTGTATTTTTGTATGAAGAACTGGAATTGAACACGTAAACTTTTACAAATAGATTAAAAAATTAATAAGAAACAGCCAAAATCTCTTCAGTGGTTGTAGGCAATGCATTGAGTCATGTATTCTGCCTAAAAAATTTATTTTTTATTTATTATGTGGCTTATCAACGTGATTGCAATAAGCACTTCAATTAAAAAAAGTTTTGATAATATTTTATTTTGGATAAAATTATTTAAGGTGAAGGTATGAATAAATATTACTGGAAATATATCTGTGTCGACAAGAAATAATGATTTAATTCAAAATACTTTAAAAAAGCGATATGGCAATTTCTTTATTTCCAATCTGATAGAATTCAGGAAAACATTTTGTGCACAGACTAGATAACCACTTAATTCTGTACCTGTACCTATTACCTTTTGTAACGTTTCATATATTTCAGGAAAAAGGTCGGTATTAGTACAATAAAAATATCGTTTTTTACGATAATTTGGGTTAAGTCGTCATTCCTTGTCGACACAGATATGTTCAATGTGATAGTTTGTTTATATTAAAATTCGTTGTTGTACATGAGTGTTTAGTGATTGCATAATTTTTCAATTTTTTCTATTAACCCATTAATGCTCACTGCCAGAATCCGTTGATTTTAGCTTTTACAATTTTTAGCATAAATTTGTATTATTACAAGACGGAAAACTCGAAGTTAAAAAAAAAATTCAAAGGATTTGGGTGTGGCGAAGTGTATGATCATAAACGCATAAGGGGTCTTTAAGTAGAGAAATAAAAAAAATAAAAAAAAAAAAGACAGTTTCGATAGTATCGTAAGTATAGACGTAGAATTCCTTTTTATACAGTAAAAGAGAAAAATTCTGGTTTTTTCATGTACATTCTTTAAAACTTTTTTAAAGTATTTGATTTTCTAAATAATTCAAAAACAAATTTGTTGTTGTTGTCCTTCTTTAAACTTACCTGATATAAAAAGCTCACAATTAAATTCGTGTAAAAATTTGTTTTGTTTTATAAAAAGCTTTCGCTTGATATTTATGGTGATGAATTTGTTGTTCTTTTTCATTTGTTTTGTTGGTTAAAGCTAAATGTAATTCAAAGTTATGTTTAATTAATGGAACTAGAAATGGGTATATTTGAACTATTTATTTTTCCTGTAGTAAAGAGCATATACATATATGTATATTTTAAAAGTAATTTAAAATTAAAGTTTTAGTTAACAAAATAAATTCTCAAGGTATTTAAAAAAAAATTTAGTTTTTAAAGCTCAACGCATGCTTTGTAACGCATGCGCAAATTTGCGTAGTAGTGTACATAAATGCTGAAAATAAACATTCGTTTTATTCGTACTCCAACTCATGGCAAGAATAACCAGGTAAGGCCGACTCGGAGAGGAATGAAGTAGAAAGTAGAGAAAAGCGAGCTAGTTGTCAAAATCAGCTGTTCATGTCGAGTAAAAATTAAGAAGATAAAAAAATTTCAGCTAACTGAACCAACAAGATCTCTTTGTCCCGCTTTTCACTCGGCAATAATTGCCTTTGCCACAAGCAGTTTGTGGATTATTCGACCGCATGAGGGGGCTTACGAAAGTCCCCTTTAGTCCCCGAGTAGTCAACAAACTACTTGCGGCGAAAGCAATTATTGCTCATAGAATTGCCGAGTGAAAAACGGCCCTTTGCAGCACATGCAGAACCAAAACAACAATATCAGCAGCTAGTAGCAACGTTGGCAGTTATGTTGGAGAAATCCCATTCGTGGTAATTTTGAATTGCCCTTAGGAATTTTTGTTTCTGGGAATTCCTATTAAATTTTTAAATTCAGCGTGGTATTTTTTAATTGGTGTGGAAATTCAGCGGGGTATTATTTAAATTTCCGTGGGAGTTTGGTAATATTCTTCTTACATTTTTTTTTCTTTTTTTGTAAGCAAAGTTTCTTTGTGGTATTTCTAAATGTTTTTTAAATTGCTCGTGCATATGGGACTTATTGTGGTATTTTTAATACCAATGAGATTTTTGTGGCAATTTTAAAAGCATATGGAATTTGTGGTGGTATTTTTAAAACTCGTGGTATTTTTGTGGTAATTTTTAATGATCGTGAGATTTTTTTTATATTTTTTTATTGCGGTAGAAACTTGTTTGTTTATCTTTACAATGGTAATTTTTGTTGTATTAATTAATATTATTGTGAAAAAGGTAACTTTTTGTCGGAATTGTTTTAAATTTTAACTGGCAACCTTGACTAGTAGTAGTACATTTTTTTGTAGCCACATACTGGCTCTCTAGCATGGTAGAAAAATACAGGCATATGCACCAGATGAGAGCATACTGCCGGAATTGTCAAACCGAAGCAATACTTTTTCTTTATTCTCTTTTGCTTCCATTCGCCACACAGCTAAATTTGACAGACATGGCAGTATGGAAAGAGAGCACAGCCAGCGCTGCATATACCTCTATCCTTCTACCATGCTCTCTAGCTACATGCATCTGTATTCTCTATTGCATTACAACCCAACAAGCCATGAATGTTACTGTGCCAGCTAAACGGTACTTAAAACGGCAGCGTCTGATTTGCTAGTATGAAAACATGTTTTTGTACTTTAAACCGTTCTCTATATAATTGTAAAGTCCTTTTTTATATTTATCAAGAATCGAATTGAAATTTATGTTATATTCGCTTGATGTGTCGTTTGTTCTTGTCTTTTTCCCTCTCTTTTTCACCCGTTCGCCAAAATATACTGAATGTATGTTTTACATACATATTAATAAAAAACAACAACAAAAACAACAAAAGCAGCACAACAACGAACGACGTGATTACGAACCAAACAAGCAAACACAACAACAACAAGAACCTTAAAAACAGCATAAGCAGCTACTGCAGCTAAGCAGCTTGTGCATTTCTCATACGAATATATGAATTTTTCATCTTCTTAGATTTTGCTATTTTATTAGATATTCGTTTTATTCCCACTAAAACTGATATCTTGGCATTTTTTTTCTTTGTACCATGAATATTAAAGGCTTGTTGGTATACCCCAAAGTGTCAAATATCACTTTGAAAAAATTCGTGAAAATGACCCCCATACAAACCGCGCTGTAAGACGTAATTCTACGTCAAAAAATAGAAAAATTCAAAATGGGAAAATTTTTATTTCGTAGCGTAGGCGTTCTTTAACTTTAACGTAATGCCCTTTTTTAATTATATTTTCTTTTTTCTTGATGTTTATAAAACAAAATAACTCACCTGAGTAACATTTTTCACTTTTTTTAATACTGCATTAACAGGCGCGAACAAGTAAACAAAAAGGATTTTAATATCAATTTTTTTTTTGTAAAAAGCTTATTTTTGGCTTTCTCACACCGTTGGAAGCAATAGTTTTACAGTGGCTGAAGATTATGGAGGAATTTTTAAAAAATTCTTTAATCGCGTATCATACACTGTCATTAATGGGTTAAGGTTTAAGCAGGACTTAATCATACTTATGTTGAAGTTAATGGCTTTTTGTAAAGTATGTGATGTCAAAGTTTCAAACTTTGCGAAATTAGCTGCCAGTTTTTGCTTAAACGATGCCTTTTTGGTTTACAGTGAAAAATGTCGATTAAGGAGGGAACTAAACAATATTTGGCCCAATGATAAACAGCAAAATAAGAAAAGGAAATGCTGTTTTAACGCAAGTTTTCGCTAAAATTGGCCTAAGTAAAGGAGGCGATAGTTATTGAAAAGATGTGCAACAATCTGTTTATATGTTTATTAGAGTGGGGCGATTAGTATGGAAGGAAAAAGTGTTAATGGGCGCTTCGCGTTTCTGATTCTTGGGATTGTACTGAGCAAAAAAGTCCACTAGACCATACGTCTACGGTGAAAATCGAGCTTCCAGATGTTGACTTGCAGTTTTTTCTCAGACTTTTGTCACGTTTTTTTTTTTTTATTTCGGCCTATAACAGCCAAACCATTGAGATTTTCGATCCAATACTAAGACAAAAATCTTAATGGTTTGGCTGTTATATGCCAAAATATCCAAAAAAAAGCGTGACAAAAGTCTGAGAAAAAACCGCAAGTCAAAATCTGGAAGCTCGATTTTCACCGTAGACGTATGGTCTGGACTTTTTAGTGGACTTTTTTGCTCAGTACAATCCCAAGAATCAGAAACGCGAAGCGCCCATTAAGATGTTCAAATCGCCCCACCCTAATGTTTATATCTATTCTGAAAAAAGTAGACGCAGGCCAATCGAACAAGGTGCGTGTTAGACGCTTCCAATCAAAGTTGGTTAGATGAAATGTTTGTAATTCCAGCTAAACTTTCTCAACATCTCTTGGATAAGGGTTATTAGAGAGGCTATCAACATCTAAGCATAGACGACCTTCAAAGGAATTTTAAGAAGACGAGAGGGCGAAGCGAATGAAATTAGCGCCTTTATTGGAGAGTTGGTTGCAAGAAGAATTAACTAACCTTTGCTGCATGCCTATATAATTCTGAAAAGAGAGATGCTGCGAACATTGTCAAATTCGTTGATTCTTCTTCGAAAGCGTCAAGAAGATGTGGAAGAATTTCGAACGTATGCGATGGACACAGCAAAGCTATACATACAAATGTATTCGTGTAAACAAAATTCTATTGCATGGTGCAAATATTTATCAATATGCAGCGCTACTGCAATGTTGTCCGAAGAAACCTTGGATTCTCGAAATAAGGATTTATGGAATATAAGAATGCATTAGATTATTATGCATTATTATTAGAATGCAAGAAAAATATCCCAATAAAAAATTATGCATGATCTCTTTCACTATCTCCTTTTGTCGTCGGATCCTCTTATATCTTCATTATCAACAAAGCCTTATCTTCGTTATCGCAGTACAGAGCCTTTATCTGAAAAAGTATTAACATTGCTTTTAAACGCGAATTCCGTCCATTTTTAGTGTAAACCTCCACTGTAATAAAGACTTTCAGAGTGGAAATTTTCATTTTGATATGTCTTCGCTACTGCAAGTTATGACCTTTTTTCCGGCTAGATTGGTGTTGCGGGCAACTGTGCGCTGGTCGTAAATCGTATTGAGTAATAAAACCAAATAACTATATTATGCTAATACAATTTTCTTTTAAAAGCTTCTGAAAATTTGAGCTAGAAAATTCTAGAAATCTGTTTTGAATAAAAGGTCAAAAATCGATCACCCTTGAATTTAGTAAAAAATTTGGGTTGTTGCCACTACTTTATAATATAAAAATTGTTAATAATTTAAACTAGTCTTCCGAACCTAAAAACCTAAATGCTTTTTATACCTTTCAGAAAAAAAACGTGAGAACTTATTCCATTTGGTGGCTAAGGTGTACAGTCATATATATAAGCAGAGATTGGATGATATTACGCAGCTCACTTCAGTGCAACTGTGGGAAAAATGTCAGGCGATGGGCTGGATAATTGATCAAACCGACAATAATGTTATTATTGTTCCTGAAAAAACCCTATATGAAAATAAAAAATATGGCAGCTCGGAAAATCAGCTATTTACTTTAACAGAATTTGTTTCCCTCCTAGAAAACTAATTTGTCAAACTTTTCAACTATTGCCAACGCGGTAGTATGTTCAAATTTAATATTTTTTAATAAATTTTTATTTTGCAAAAATTGCTTTTTTTTTTTTTATATTTTACAATATTTTATGTATCCGAAGTGTTTTTTTAAAAGGTATTGAACTTTTTTAAATAATAAGCGGTAGAGATCCTCTGATTTAATTGCAGAGAACACGTCCGGAATGAAAACATTGCGACTGACGATGCAGATTTGCTTTTGTTTATCATAGTTTTGTTAGCAGCTATTTTCTTGTTGCTGTGTTAATACATCAGAAACAAAAAATAAACATTTGAACACAATAAATACTATGAAAATGGCGGGATTCGATACGGCCATTTTGTGGTGCATGGTTGGATATTTTATTTTCGATGCTAAAAAGCAATATATATTAAATAAAAAAGTTTTTATTAATATTTTTATTAAAAGTATTGGGGGTTGGAATTAATTTTAAAGGTTTTTTCGGTTTTTGAGCATTTATTTAGAAACAACGGTACAATGTATATTATTCAAAGTATTGTCCATCGTTAGCTACAACATTTTCCCAGCTTTCTGGCAGCATATGGATTCCGCGCCGGAAGAACGATTCGTCTTTTGAGGCAATCCACGAATCGACCCATTTTTTGGTATCCTCGTAAGAAGTGAAGCGCTGCTCAGCCAAGCCATGCGTCATCGATCTGAATAGGTGGTAGTCGGAAGGGGCTATGTCTGGGCTATAAGGCGGGTGGGGTAGCACATCCCAATTCAAGCGCCTCCAACGTTTCCTTGACGGTTCTTGCAACATGTGGCCGTGAGTTGTCATGTTGAAAAACCACTTTGTCGTGTCTTTTGGCATATTCCGGCCGTTTAACCTTTAATGCTCGGCTCAATTGCATCAATTGTTGTTGGTAGCGTTCCCCAGTGATGGTTTCGTTAGGTTTTAGCAGCTCATAGTACACGACACCCTTCTGATCCCACCAAATACACAGCATAAGCTTGGCGCCATGAATATTCGGCTTGGCCCTCGATGTTGATGCATGGCCGGGTGGTCCCCACGATTTTTTTCGCTTAGGATTATCGTAATGGATCCACTTTTCATCGCCAGTGACAATACGATGCAAAAAACTATTCCTTTTATGCCGTTGAAGCAGTTGTTCGCACATGCAAAATCGCCGTTCAACGTCTCTCGGCTTCAACTGGTACGGCACCCAATTTCCTTGCTTTTGAATCATTCCCATGGCCTTCAAGCGTTTGCCGACCGTTGATAAGTCGACTCCCAATGATTCTGACAATTCTTGAAGGGTTTGACACGGGTTTGACACGGGTCCAATTCCTCATCTTTAAACTTTTTCGGCTGGCCCGGACGCTCTTTGTCTTCCGTATCAAAATCACCACTTTTAAACCGACGGAACCAGTACTCACAAGTAGAAATCGATGGAGCATATTCCCCGTAAGCCTCAGTAAGCGTGCGTTGTGCTTCAACCGCTTTTTTCTTCAAATGGAAGCACAAAAGTAAACCTTCCCGCAAATTGCGTTTTGTTGGAACGAAAGTCGACATGTTCACGGAGAAAAAAATATATGTTGTTTACACTTCAGTGGAATGACACATACTAAAAAATGAAGCTTAGACAATGTGCTTTGAAATGAATATAGTCACAGGTGTGCCCGATGCGATCTATTGATAGTTACGCCATCTCTTAGAAAACCTTTAAAACTAATTCCAACCCCCAATAATTAAAAATAACCGCAGCGTGTTTTGCTGAGAATATTGGGCTTTGGAGGCATAGAGGAGGCATCTTCGACGGACGCACACTGGGCCCGCTTTTACAAGGTTGTGCTCAAAACTCAATTTTTAAAATTTGTTAGTTTGTTTTTTAATGATTAGGATACTGAAGTAATCCTAATAAAGTACAGTATCAGTAAAAAATATTGCGTATCAGTAAAAAAATTGGCTGCTATGAGCTGTTCAGTATATGAGCTCAAAGTTGGCATTTAAAGTAAAAAAAAATTTAACTGAGAACACATGTGATTTTAGTTGTTCTGTTAATATAATAATTTCTAGTGCTTAACTTTGAAATATATTTAAGTGCATTATGTCGGTTAAGAAGATATGTATGTTGTTTGTTATTTAATAGTTTTTTGTTGCATAAGCTTATAGGCTTCTAAAATATGGCAAATAATATTCGGCAGTGTACATTTTTTTGTAGTGAATTATTTCAATTAAAGTTTTTAAACTGGCGCAGAGTTCTATTTATGAATTATTTTTGTATTCAAAGGGAAGGCATTGTACAGTAGTAAATAAAAGAAATCAGCAATAGAGCTTTGCGTCATTTAAAAAATATTTTTTGCGTATGTGGAGTCGGCTTTATTTTACATAATTTTTATATTGCATCATCCTTTTAGTGCTGACAATAATATATTTTCCCTACGTTTCATTAATATTGCACATTGTATTACCAAAAAATGTAATAAAGTGCAATTTTTTTACCATAAATAAATAGAAGAGGATTAAAATTCCCCATAAATGTTTGATTTATTTTATAATAATATGTCCTTGTTTCAGATGAATTCATTTGCATTTGTAAGTTCTAATTGTTGACTGTCAATTCCCGCTGGGCATGTTCACTAGGATACTTTAAAGTAAATAACTTGTCATAGTTTTTAGTAGATTGTAATAGACGGTGTTCTGTTCCGTTTTTCTATCAAACTAATGATTGTGATTGGCTAATGTATGGAGAAGGTATAGCGTCATATACGAAAATTAAAGAGGGAGCCGCTGTCTCTTAAATTAGAGAGTCATAAGAACAAGTAGGTTGTACAGAAAAATGGAGCAGCCGCATCGTAGAATAAAATAAGCAATTATAATTAAAATAAAAATTTATTTGTTTGAACAAAAACTTTTATACATTAAAAATCAAGACTTATGTAAGATTTTATGAAAAGTCAGAAAGCAATGAGACTTATGTAAGATTTTATCAGAAAGCAATGCAAAAAGTTTATTGATGTAGAACTATATATTGCGAGCCAAACTAACTGCCCAGACTAAGAGAAGTGAGCTGAAAATAGCATTGCGTAGTTTCAATAAGGAGTTAAAGTTTAAGGGCTTTTTTCTCAATGTCCGGTTAGTCAAGCTCTTAACCGGGAGTTAGCTAACCGTACGAAAACTAAAAAAACAGTTTCGTTTTCACCAAGTGTCGGTTAAGTAACTGTCGGTTAATTCATTAATTGTGAATTTTTTCAATTGTGAAAATACGCTAAACTGCATATCAGCTGTTTACGCATGTTTGTTATTTAATTTTTAAAGTGAAAGTTGTAAATACTGAACAAGGATTATTGTGTTCGTAATGGAAAAACGCAACAGACTGCCCAACTTCAGTACATATGAAGAAAGCTTTCTGATTTCATTGGCGGAAGAGCACGCCACATTATTGAATGTAAAAGAACTGATGCTGTGTCCTGGGAGAAAAAAAGGAAAGTGTGGGAGAAGATTGCCTTAGAGTTCGAAGCTAGATATGGCTTTAAAAGAGGCTCCAAAAATTTAAAAGATTAGTATGAAAACCTGAAGGGAACGACGAGTAAGAAGAGCTTGGCAGAATAAAGAAAAGAAAGGTACATGACGGGTGGCGGTCAATACAAAAAAAAATTTATGGAAATGTGGAGAGGCTTGCTGCACTAATGGGCAGATCAGCAACTGGTTGCGAAAATAATGTTGACAGTGACGGTAAGAAAGCAGAACTATGTATTGGATAAGTATAATTAATAAAAATCCTTTATAAAAATATCAACTTTTTACCACAAGTCAATATGATTCTAATATAAACAATGAATATGAACCAAACTATTTTTTCAGCTATTATTGCATACGAATCGGAAGCAGTGTTCCAAGATAATTTAGATGAGTCCGTTCAGAGCGCAACAATGGAAGACTTAACACAAGCTCCGAGTGTGTTGGAAAATGTAAGACATCAATGTTTTAATTAATTTTTAGTGTTGTAAAGTTTAAAGCTAATAAAGTTATTTTTTATCCTTCCCTTTTCAGATTAACTCATAGAACAATTCCGATAGCTGGTCTTCGTCGAATCCAGCTCAATTAAGGTAGCAGAAGAGCGAAAAGTTGACATCCAATTGCACTGAAAAGAAGTCCAAAGAGTCGGCTACCAATCCACAACACATTTTTTGGGAAAATGAGGAAATACGGTCGGCAGAGAAGCACAGATGAGAGGCAGAAAAACAGAAACGGGATGTTGAGAAGCACAACTGGGAGAAAACTCACGCAGCTTTGAAAAGTAAAATTATGGAGTTAGAGCTCGAATTAAAATCCCAGCAGCTGCAATAAGTTTTTGTTGGTGATAAATTTGGACTGTTTTTTATATTATACCTGAGTAAAAAATAATATTTGTTAGCTCAGGCCGTACAACATTTCTACAACGGTGAACAAGAAAAACTTTGAAAAATAAACCACAAAAAAGTTGTATAAAAAGGACTTTACCACCATTTCTGACCACTTTGCAAAGATTTTTATTATTTTTTTCCTATAATATCTCTTTAGGGAGGTTTTTGGCAAACAGTTTTTTGAAAATTGTTTTAATTTTTTAATTGATTATTGTTGTACAACTATTCAAGAAACTTTTAAAATCAATCCCGCTCATAATACAGATTCAATAGCGCTTAAAACCCGGTGCGCCAGAGTAACTTTAACTAGCCAGATTTACTTTAAAGTCGTTTTAGTCGAAACAGGTTTTTTAAAAACCTTGTGCACGATTGCACCGCAACTATTGTACTGATCTTCTTAAAATTATTCTTAGCAATTAAAAAAATATTAAAAAAGGGATGACTTCCATTTTTTTTAAAAAGTTCTTAAAGTTTTATTAAAGCTATTTTTGTCCTGAAATTATAGGTCTTTTTTAATGTTATCTTTGCGCAGACTTTGTTTCTAAGTAATTTTTTTGAAAAAACCCCTATGTCATCCCGAAATTTTTATGTTTCAACTCTTAATAATTTTTTTTTTCATTTCATACTATCCAAAGTCAAGATATCCTGCATAAAATTGAAATTTTTTTACAGGGACGCAGTCACAAAAAATATTTTTTTTTTAAATTTAATAAAAATATAAAAAAATAAGAAAGTTTCACTCAAATATTTCTATTCACAATCCTTTCCTAAAATTTCCAGAAAATTAGGTAAAACCTCCCTTAAATTTTTATTTAAGTTTGTAAACAAAATATTTTGGAATTTGTTAGTTTTACTTGCTATGGTTTGTGGATTCATTAAAAGTGCTAAGTATGTTCCTTTATCGACCAGTTGAAACACCCTGTGAGAAATAAATTTACAACCATGCATAGACTTTACATTAACTGTTTGTTTAGTTCAAATAAAATTTAAACAGTTTTGTTGCTTCAGTTTAACTTGTGCATCGATTTCGATTTGTACAAAAAAGTATGTATAAGCTTTAATTTATAATTATGTTGATTTTATAATCTAACCAGCAGATTGTCAGTTAAACTACAGAGTATTCTACAACAATTTGGTCAAGAAGTTTTTTGTACGAATGGTTAAAAGCTTACCTGCAAATATTGCTCTACTGAAGTAAACTTCGAAAAGTAATACTATATTCAGCAACATATATTAACGATGAAACATAAAGAATCAGCGGCATTAATTGAAACTGTAAGGACACAGCTTATTTATTCATTTTTTACTACAAACTCTGCAAGAAACCAGTTTTTCAGCGACCTAACCAAAATTATGTTATGTTATCTATTTAAAGCCAACCATAAGGCATTTCAAGCATATATCGAAAAATATTCACATAAAAATTGCCCACAATAAGAAAGCATTATCTGAAGGATGTGTATGAAGAAGTATTGCAAAAAATAAGAGAAGATATAAGCGACTGCAACATTTCGATATCAATTGACGAACTTACAGATAAAGCTGGTAGATTTGTATGCATGTCATCGTCGGGCCATTGCGTAAGAATGTATTAGGTATCTTTTGACGTCAGAAGTCATAGAAAAAGTAAACGCATCGGAAATTGCTACTCTATTTGACAATGCGCTAAGGATTTTATGTTAAACGAAAAAGTTTTGGTATTCGTAACAGACGCTGCACGGAACATAAAGAAATGTGGTGAAGGGCTTCACCTCTCCTATCCTAAAATACTATCCTATCCTAATGTTAATGCCTTGAGCGCCAATATCAAGAAGATATTTTAAAATGTTCGTCACGAGTTCGTCTCTTTAAGGAAATGGATCCCTACCTTCCGTTACCAACACAACCTGTAGGACATGTTTAAACTATAAACATATACATTCGATACACAAACATAAACTTCTTCGCTTTTGACAGGTTTTGACACGTTGGGGTACTTAACTGAGTGCAGCATCTTACCACAGATAACTTATCATGTAGATGTTCATCTTGGCACCAAAAACCGGCAGCACTACTTGAAGATTGAAAATCAGCTTTATTTTCAAAGCTCGATTGCAATTCCCTAAATTGCAATTTTCTAAAATGCAAGAAGTATCACAGTTCTATTTATAGAATTTTTGTGATGATAACTAGCTAACTCCTGGTTGTTGTAAAACAAATCAAAACCGGTTTTGTACTTATCTGAAGTTCTTTTGATGTTGTGGCACTTCTTTGCAAGCATTTTATTTAATGTTCTAAAAATAGAATGAAAATCTATTTGGGTTTTTGTACAATAAATCAAAGGTGGTTTTGTACTTGTCTGACGTTCTTTTGATCTTGTGGCACTTTATTTCATGAATTTTATTTGCTTATAGAGAGAGATAAAACTATTTTGTACTTAAATCAAATATTGCGCCAAATTTACTAATCAATTCCGTAGTCGAGTGGTAAGCATTATTATGAAATTTGCGACAGAGCACTAAGGGGTATTTAATCAAAAAAGCTGGCCAAAAGTCTAATTCTTAAAAAGTAATCTTTTGTTAAATTGGTCAGAAATAATAGTAATGAAAAATTCTTCCAACCTGCATCAAAATTTTTTTTGGATTAAGATTTAAGATAATGCTGTTTTTCGTACATTTTTTTGAATTTTTTTAAACTATTTTCACTAACATTCAAAGAAACGTCATTATTTCTAATGCAATCCTCTAATGTTGGAAAGGTTTCCTAGTCAGAATTGCTTAAACTGATATATATTGAAACTGAAATGTTAATTATAAAATAAAAACCTACTGAAAAAATATTGCAAGAAACTAAAAAAAGAAAACACATGAGAGAAGCGAAGCTTTTTCGCAGTTTCATAAGTTTGATAATTTAATGGTTTTTTAATAAATACATTTTAAATACCATAATGTTTACTAGAAACGATAAATAACGAGTAAATTTTATTACCTTACATTATTATTTTACATTAATTTTGAATTATTTTTGTAAATGTAAATGAAATTTTTAATATCTAAAATATCAAACGTATATTATATAGATGTAATGTCATCGATATTTCTAGCAAATATTACATCAATAGTTGTCCTAATCGTGTTGTGCAAATACTTAGATCGCTTATCATTCGTAAATTATATATATCAAAACGTCATTGTTTAAGGCCTAGAATTTGTATGAAATAGACTTTTTTAATATTTCTTAAGTAAAGTATTTCTGACGTGACACTTCTACAGCCGTTTTAGAAGGTGCTCAGCCACAGTGTTTCATCTAGATTCATTATCTTTATACTCATTTATCTCGAAACTACTTTTTTCGGCATGGTGTTGTAGAAAAACAAAAACTATTCAGCCGAATCATCTGAAATTTCAACAGTGTTTCACCTACATTCATTCTCTTTATACTAATTTATCTCGAAACTACTTTTTTCGGCATGGTGTTGTAGAAAAAAAAAACACTTCAGGCGAATCATCTGAAAGATTCGCTAGAACTAGAATCAAAGTTTTATTTAAAAAACATCGTTGATTTTACTCTTAATAACCGGTAGAAAACAAGCTGTTTTAAGATCTTAATTTTCAAAAGCGCGTCATTCTGTTAATTTTCAATATTTTTTTTCTAGTGCCAGCCATAGCTGCACTCATGTGTAGGATACACACCTTTACGGTATGAATGATATACAAATTACATTATACTTAACTAATAACATTAAATAACATTAAATAATATTGAATTAAAACAAACAACTATAAAACATATTTAACAGATACACACCTTTACTTGCAATATTTTTTACGGAACGTTTCACCTTATTCTATTTTACTGTATGATACTAAGATACTGTTCATACTAATCACTACTATCTATTTCATTCGCACACATGTACTCATATTGCTGAATACAAAATATATGAAATTACATTTTACTTTAACTCCTACACAAATATATTAACATATGATTATGTTTACGTTTTCTAATAATCTAAGTCTACTCACTCACACACATTATACTACTATTACTAAATTACAAATATGTATACAATATTGTATTACTTTTACACTAATTTAAGAACATATGATTCTGTTTACTTTTTAAATACAAAAACAATTGTTAACTAGTTTTAAGACAAAAAACCGTTATACATACTATATAAGGATGAATAAATTTCAAATGAAGACAATTACTTTTGAGCTTCTAACAAACTGCCTTCGAATTCTTTTAACTAGTGTTGAGCCTTCAATAGCTGCCAACTATTTATTATTATGCCTTTGCACTTTTAAAGTGAACGGCAAAAATTATAAAAATATATTTAGAGCCAGTGGCGAATATACGCCGGCACCAAAGTAGGCAGGTCGAAATCATAAAAATAATTAAATAACATCCTTTCTTTTTGTAAACTTTAAAGATTTTGCTTATTTTGTTCGATCTTAATTTGGTTTAGTTTATATTTTGTGTTTTCGCGTTCGCTCTTTAATCGGAAAAGAAAAAAGAAGACCGAAGTTGTATGCCTTTGTTAAAAAACCCAAAGACGTAGAAGTGGTTTACATAGAGGTCAGCTTTGAGCAATGATGTAAATATTGTTTACACTATGAGTTTAAGTTGACATACAAATAATACAACTTAGTAATACATACAAGTTTACAACTCGGACGATCTGACATTTGATCGACCTCGATCATACATTTTTTTTACGAATTAAAACTATAAACATAAGAGTATTTCTAAGCATCTATTATATCATAACTAGTATAGTCGGCATTGCTCAGCTCATCAAAATCTATGACGTCTTATTCGGAATTTTTGGGTAACCATTAACGCATCTTGTTAGCCTCGACTACACCATTATACGGCAATTGTGTCAACTGACAATTTTCAATATCACGTAGCACGTACCTATCATTACCGAGTGATTTAAATACAACATACGGCCCTTTAAATTTCGGTAAAAATTTTTTATTTGTTCCAACTACAGTATCATTATTCCGTACGACGACAAAATCTCCTACATTATAGGTTTTAGCATTTGTACTATTTCTCAAAAAGTAGTTGGAGTTGTATTGCTGAGACCTGTCTATTGATTTCGTTGCGTTGTTTCGAATCTGATTTTAATCACGAGGCTTATCGGATTCACCTGTCTTGTCAAGCAAATATTCTGTCAGTTGGTCAACAATTTCACCACGCTGCTCTACTCCAAAAAGAAGCATGCTTGGAGTATTTTTGGTGGAAGAATGAACTGAATTATTGATTGCATATTCCACCTGAAGCAGCTTACTTGACCAGTCGGCATGGTTTATTGAATCACTAATTTTGCCTAACATTGCTTTTATGACCCTATTCACTCTCTCCATCTGACCATTTGCTTGCGGTGAAGCAGTGGCAACTTTAACGTGAGCTATATTCCGTTCCAGCAAAAACTTACCAAATTCTAGGGATGTAAAACAAGTTCCCTGTCGGAAATGATTCGTCTTGGTCGGCTGTAATAACTAAAATATTTATTTAATGCGGCAGTAACCTCCCGTGTGCTAGTAGAGTTTGTCGGATATAACTTAACGTATTTAGTGAAAGCGTTAACCACCAGCAATATGTGTTTTCTCTTTGATTTAACAGACGGCAAAGGGCCAAAATGGTCGATGTGAATAGTATCAAACGGCACGGGTTTCTTCGGAATGTTATATAAGTTTCTCTCACTAGCTCGAACCGGCGCTGCATACATTAGACATTTAAGACAGTTCTGAATAAATATTTCTATCTTTTTCCGCATACTCGGAAACCAATAAGTTGTGCTAAGAGTATCAAAGCATTTATCAAGAGCTTGGTGTCCAAGTTTTTCTTGTATTAGTCGAATCACATTGCTTTCCATCTCATTTGGTACATATAATGCCTTTTGACCATTCCCCACTACTCTGTAAACAAGTCCGTCACATAGTTCAAAGTTTTTAACTTCATTATTTTCCATTTGGTCTCTCAAATATTTAATAGTTTCGTCACGTTCTTGAGTAATTTGGATTCGGAAATCAACATCATCGGCATCCAAAACAGTAGCGATTTGTGTTCGGCTTAGTGCATCTACATGACCCATGGATACTCCGCAACGGTGCTGTATTGAATAATTATAATTCTCCAGCTCCAAAGCCCATCGGGCTATCCTAGGATTAACTTGTTTTTTTTCTAAAGTCATAGTCAATGAATTACAGTCCGTCACAATTTTAAATGGTATTCCCTCTAGATATACCCTAAAACGTTTCAGTGCATAAATTATAGCGAGTGTCTCGAGTTCAAAACTGATATTTCGATTCGGGGGCTGAAGTAGTCTTCGAAAAATAAGATATAGGATGAAATTGACCATCAATTTGGCGTTGTAACAAAACAGCACCGAAACCTTTAGAGCTGGCGTCACAATGAAGCTCAGTCTCTTTCATTGGATTATAAACAGCAAGAATGGGGGACTTAGTCAGACTAGCTTTTAAATTATTAAAGGCGTCAATATATTCTCCGTCAAAATTGAATAAGGCATTTTTCTTTAATAAATTTTGTAGCGGCTTTGCTACTCTAGAGAATGACGGCACAAATCGTCGTAAATACGAAAAAAGTCCAATACATGATTGCGATTCTTTCTGATTGGTCGGCAAAGGATACCTCTTTATAGCGTTTCGCTTGGTGAAATTCCGGAAGAAGATATAGAATAACCCAAATATTCTATTGTTTCATAACAAAACTTGCACTTAGCAAGATTGAGTTTCAATTTACTGCTAGTAATGCGTCGTAATACAGTCTCGAGCAAAGTCTTGTGCTCATCGAAATTTGAAGTTGCGATCAAAATGTCGTCCAAGTAAATAATGATTTTCCTCGTGTCAATTAGATCACGAAAAATAGTACTAATAAACCGTTGAAATACCGCTGGAGCATTCTTCAGGCCAAAAGGCCTGAAAGTTTTATTAAAGCTATTTTTGTCCTGAAATTATAGGTCTTTTTTAATGTTATCTTTGCGCAGACTTTGTTTCTAAGTAATTTTTTTGAAAAAACCCCTATGTCATCCCGAAATTTTTATGTTTCAACTCTTAATAATTTTTTTTTCATTTCATACTATCCAAAGTCAAGATATCCTGCATAAAATTGAAATTTTTTTACAGGGACGCAGTCACAAAAAATATTTTTTTTTAAATTTAATAAAAATATAAAAAAATAAGAAAGTTTCACTCAAATATTTCTATTCACAATCCTTTCCTAAAATTTCCAGAAAATTAGGTAAAACCTCCCTTAAATTTTTATTTAAGTTTGTAAACAAAATATTTTGGAATTTGTTAGTTTTACTTGCTATGGTTTGTGGATTCATTAAAAGTGCTAAGTATGTTCCTTTATCGACCAGTTGAAACACCCTGTGAGAAATAAATTTACAACCATGCATAGACTTTACATTAACTGTTTGTTTAGTTCAAATAAAATTTAAACAGTTTTGTTGCTTCAGTTTAACTTGTGCATCGATTTCGATTTGTACAAAAAAGTATGTATAAGCTTTAATTTATAATTATGTTGATTTTATAATCTAACCAGCAGATTGTCAGTTAAACTACAGAGTATTCTACAACAATTTGGTCAAGAAGTTTTTTGTACGAATGGTTAAAAGCTCACCTGCAAATATTGCTCTACTGAAGTAAACTTCGAAAAGTAATACTATATTCAGCAACATATATTAACGATGAAACATAAAGAATCAGCGGCATTAATTGAAACTGTAAGAACACAGCTTATTTATTCATTTTTTACTACAAACTCTGCAAGAAACCAGTTTTCAGCGACCTAACCAAAATTATGTTAGCTAGTGATATACCTCTATTTAAAGCCAACCATAAGGCATTTCAAGCATATATCGAAAAATATTCACATAAAAATTGCCCACAATAAGAAAGCATTATCTGAAGGATGTGTATGAAGAAGTATTGCAAAAAATAAGAGAAGATATAAGCGACTGCAACATTTCGATATCAATTGACGAACTTACAGATAAAGCTGGTAGATTTGTATGCATGTCATCGTCGGGCCATTGCGTAAGAATGTATTAGGTATCTTTTGACGTCAGAAGTCATAGAAAAAGTAAACGCTTCGGAAATTGCTACTCTATTTGACAATGCGCTAAGGATTTTATGTTAAACGAAAAAGTTTTGGTATTCGTAACAGACGCTGCACGGAACATAAAGAAATGTGGTGAAGGGCTTCACCTCTCCTATCCTAAAATACTATCCTATCCTAATGTTAATGCCTTGAGCGCCAATATCAAGAAGATATTTTAAAATGTTCGTCACGAGTTCGTCTCTTTAAGGAAATGGATCCCTACCTTCCGTTACCAACACAACCTGTAGGACATGTTTAAACTATAAACATATACATTCGATACACAAACATAAACTTCTTCGCTTTTGACAGGTTTTGACACGTTGGGGTACTTAACTGAGTGCAGCATCTTACCACAGATAACTTATCATGTAGATGTTCATCTTGGCACCAAAAACCGGCAGCACTACTTGAAGATTGAAAATCAGCTTTATTTTCAAAGCTCGATTGCAATTCCCTAAATTGCAATTTTCTAAAATGCAAGAAGTATCACAGTTCTATTTATAGAATTTTTGTGATGATAACTAGCTAACTCCTGGTTGTTGTAAAACAAATCAAAACCGGTTTTGTACTTATCTGAAGTTCTTTTGATGTTGTGGCACTTCTTTGCAAGCATTTTATTTAATGTTCTAAAAATAGAATGAAAATCTATTTGGGTTTTTGTACAATAAATCAAAGGTGGTTTTGTACTTGTCTGACGTTCTTTTGATCTTGTGGCACTTTATTTCATGAATTTTATTTGCTTATAGAGAGAGATAAAACTATTTTGTACTTAAATCAAATATTGCGCCAAATTTACTAATCAATTCCGTAGTCGAGTGGTAAGCATTATTATGAAATTTGCGACAGAGCACTAAGGGGTATTTAAGCAAAAAAGCTGGCCAAAAGTCTAATTCTTAAAAAGTAATCTTTTGTTAAATTGGTCAGAAATAATAGTAATGAAAAATTCTTCCAACCTGCATCAAAATTTTTTTTGGATTAAGATTTAAGATAATGCTGTTTTTCGTACATTTTTTTGAATTTTTTTAAACTATTTTCACTAACATTCAAAGAAACGTCATTATTTCTAATGCAATCCTCTAATGTTGGAAAGGTTTCCTAGTCAGAATTGCTTAAACTGATATATATTGAAACTGAAATGTTAATTATAAAATAAAAACCTACTGAAAAAATATTGCAAGAAACTAAAAAAAGAAAACACATGAGAGAAGCGAAGCTTTTTCGCAGTTTCATAAGTTTGATAATTTAATGGTTTTTTAATAAATACATTTTAAATACCATAATGTTTACTAGAAACGATAAATAACGAGTAAATTTTATTACCTTACATTATTATTTTACATTAATTTTGAATTATTTTTGTAAATGTAAATGAAATTTTCAATATCTAAAATATCAAACGTATATTATATAGATGTAATGTCATCGATATTTCTAGCAAATATTACATCAATAGTTGTCCTAATCGTGTTGTGCAAATACTTAGATCGCTTATCATTCGTAAATTATATATATCAAAACGTCATTGTTTAAGGCCTAGAATTTGTATGAAATAGACTTTTTTAATATTTCTTAAGTAAAGTATTTCTGACGTGACACTTCTACAGCCGTTTTAGAAGGTGCTCAGCCACAGTGTTTCATCTAGATTCATTATCTTTATACTCATTTATCTCGAAACTACTTTTTTCGGCATGGTGTTGTAGAAAAACAAAAACTATTCAGCCGAATCATCTGAAATTTCAACAGTGTTTCACCTACATTCATTCTCTTTATACTAATTTATCTCGAAACTACTTTTTTCGGCATGGTGTTGTAGAAAAAAAAAACACTTCAGGCGAATCATCTGAAAGATTCGCTAGAACTAGAATCAAAGTTTTATTTAAAAAACATCGTTGATTTTACTCTTAATAACCGGTAGAAAACAAGCTGTTTTAAGATCTTAATTTTCAAAAGCGCGTCATTCTGTTAATTTTCAATATTTTTTTCTAGTGCCAGCCATAGCTGCACTCATGTGTAGGATACACACCTTTACGGTATGAATGATATACAAATTACATTATACTTAACTAATAACATTAAATAACATTAAACAATATTGAATTAAAACAAACAACTATAAAACATATTTAACAGATACACACCTTTACTTGCAATATTTTTTACGGAACGTTTCACCTTATTCTATTTTACTGTATGATACTAAGATACTGTTCATACTAATCACTACTATCTATTTCATTCGCACACATGTACTCATATTGCTGAATACAAAATATATGACATTACATTTTACTTTAACTCCTACACAAATATATTAACATATGATTATGTTTACGTTTTCTAATAATCTAAGTCTACTCACTCACACACATTATACTACTATTACTAAATTACAAATATGTATACAATATTGTATTACTTTTACACTAATTTAAGAACATATGATTCTGTTTACTTTTTAAATACAAAAACAATTGTTAACTAGTTTTAAGACAAAAAACCGTTATACATACTATATAAGGATGAATAAATTTCAAATGAAGACAATTACTTTTGAGCTTCTAACAAGCTGCCTTCTAATTCTTTTAACTAGTGTTGAGCCTTCAATAGCTGCCGACTATTTATTATTATGCCTTTGCACTTTTAAAGTGAACGGCAAAAATTATAAAAATATATTTAGAGCCAGTGGCGAATATACGCCGGCACCAAAGTAGGCAGGTCGAAATCATAAAAATAATTAAATAACATCCTTTCTTTTTGTAAACTTTAAAGATTTTGCTTATTTTGTTCGATCTTAATTTGGTTTAGTTTATATTTTGTGTTTTCGCGTTCGCTCTTTAATCGGAAAAGAAAAAAGAAGACCGAAGTTGTATGCCTTTGTTAAAAAACCCAAAGACGTAGAAGTGGTTTACATAGAGGTCAGCTTTGAGCAATGATGTAAATATTGTTTACACTATGAGTTTAAGTTGACATACAAATAATACAACTTAGTAATACATACAAGTTTACAACTCGGACGATCTGACATTTGATCGACCTCGATCATACATTTTTTTTACGAATTAAAACTATAAACATAAGAGTATTTCTAAGCATCTATTATATCATAACTAGTATAGTCGGCATTGCTCAGCTCATCAAAATCTATGACGTCTTATTCGGAATTTTTGGGTAACCATTTACGCATCTTGTTAGCCTCGACTACACCATTATACGGCAATTGTGTCAACTGACAATTTTCAATATCACGTAGCACGTACCTATCATTACCGAGTGATTTAAATACAACATACGGCCCTTTAAATTTCGGTAAAAATTTTTTATTTGTTCCAACTACAGTATCATTATTCCGTACGACGACAAAATCTCCTACATTATAGGTTTTAGCATTTGTACTATTTCTCAAAAAGTAGTTGGAGTTGTATTGCTGAGACCTGTCTATTGATTCCGTTGCGTTGTTTCGAATCTGATTTTAATCACGAGGCTTATCGGATTCACCTGTCTTGTCAAGCAAATATTCTGTCAGTTGGTCAACAATAATTTCACCACGCTGCTCTACTCCAAAAAGAAGCATGCTTGGAGTATTTTTGGTGGAAGAATGAACTGAATTATTGATTGCATATTCCACCTGAAGCAGCTTACTTGACCAGTCGGCATGGTTTATTGAATCACTAATTTTGCCTAACATTGCTTTTATGACCCTATTCACTCTCTCCATCTGACCATTTGCTTGCGGTGAAGCAGTGGCAACTTTAACGTGAGCTATATTCCGTTCCAGCAAAAACTTACCAAATTCTAGGGATGTAAAACAAGTTCCCTGTCGGAAATGATTCGTCTTGGTCGGCTGTAATAACTAAAATATTTATTTAATGCGGCAGTAACCTCCCGTGTGCTAGTAGAGTTTGTCGGATATAACTTAACGTATTTAGTGAAAGCGTTAACCACCAGCAATATGTGTTTTCTCTTTGATTTAACAGACGGCAAAGGGCCAAAATGGTCGATGTGAATAGTATCAAACGGCACGGGTTTCTTCGGAATGTTATATAAGTTTCTCTCACTAGCTCGAACCGGCGCTGCATACATTAGACATTTAAGACAGTTCTGAATAAATATTTCTATCTTTTTCCGCATACTCGGAAACCAATAAGTTGTGCTAAGAGTATCAAAGCATTTATCAAGAGCTTGGTGTCCAAGTTTTTCTTGTATTAGTCGAATCACATTGCTTTCCATCTCATTTGGTACATATAATGCCTTTTGACCATTCCCCACTACTCTGTAAACAAGTCCGTCACATAGTTCAAAGTTTTTAACTTCATTATTTTCCATTTGGTCTCTCAAATATTTAATAGTTTCGTCACGTTCTTGAGTAATTTGGATTCGGAAATCAACATCATCGGCATCCAAAACAGTAGCGATTTGTGTTCGGCTTAGTGCATCTACATGACCCATGGATACTCCGCAACGGTGCTGTATTGAATAATTATAATTCTCCAGCTCCAAAGCCCATCGGGCTATCCTAGGATTAACTTGTTTTTTTTCTAAAGTCATAGTCAATGAATTACAGTCCGTCACAATTTTAAATGGTATTCCCTCTAGATATACCCTAAAACGTTTCAGTGCATAAATTATAGCGAGTGTCTCGAGCTCAAAACTGATATTTCGATTCGGGGGCTGAAGTAGTCTTCGAAAAATAAGATATAGGATGAAATTGACCATCAATTTGGCGTTGTAACAAAACAGCACCGAAACCTTTAGAGCTGGCGTCACAATGAAGCTCAGTCTCTTTCATTGGATTATAAACAGCAAGAATGGGGGACTTAGTCAGACTAGCTTTTAAATTATTAAAGGCGTCAATATATTCTCCGTCAAAATTGAATAAGGCATTTTTCTTTAATAAATTTTGTAGCGGCTTTGCTACTCTAGAGAATGACGGCACAAATCGTCGTAAATACGAAAAAAGTCCAATACATGATTGCAATTCTTTCTGATTGGTCGGCAAAGGATACCTCTTTATAGCGTTTCGCTTGGTGAAATTCCGGAAGAAGATATAGAATAACCCAAATATTCTATTGTTTCATAACAAAACTTGCACTTAGCAAGATTGAGTTTCAATTTACTGCTAGTAATGCGTCGTAATACAGTCTCGAGCAAAGTCTTGTGCTCATCGAAATTTGAAGTTGCGATCAAAATGTCGTCCAAGTAAATAATGATTTTCCTCGTGTCAATTAGATCACGAAAAATAGTACTAATAAACCGTTGAAATACCGCTGGAGCATTCTTCAGGCCAAAAGGCCTGAAAGTTTTATTAAATCTATTTTTGTCCTGAAATTATAGGTCTTTTTTAATGTTATCTTTGCGCAGACTTTGTTTCTAAGTAATTTTTTTGAAAAAACCCCTATGTCATCCCGAAATTTTTATGTTTCAACTCTTAATAATTTTTTTTTTCATTTCATACTATCCAAAGTCAAGATATCCTGCATAAAATTGAAATTTTTTTACAGGGACGCAGTCACAAAAAATATTTTTTTTTAAATTTAATAAAAATATAAAAAAATAAGAAAGTTTCACTCAAATATTTCTATTCACAATCCTTTCCTAAAATTTCCAGAAAATTAGGTAAAACCTCCCTTAAATTTTTATTTAAGTTTGTAAACAAAATATTTTGGAATTTGTTAGTTTTACTTGCTATGGTTTGTGGATTCATTAAAAGTGCTAAGTATGTTCCTTTATCGACCAGTTGAAACACCCTGTGAGAAATAAATTTACAACCATGCATAGACTTTACATTAACTGTTTGTTTAGTTCAAATAAAATTTAAACAGTTTTGTTGCTTCAGTTTAACTTGTGCATCGATTTCGATTTGTACAAAAAAGTATGTATAAGCTTTAATTTATAATTATGTTGATTTTATAATCTAACCAGCAGATTGTCAGTTAAACTACAGAGTATTCTACAACAATTTGGTCAAGAAGTTTTTTGTACGAATGGTTAAAAGCTCACCTGCAAATATTGCTCTACTGAAGTAAACTTCGAAAAGTAATACTATATTCAGCAACATATATTAACGATGAAACATAAAGAATCAGCGGCATTAATTGAAACTGTAAGAACACAGCTTATTTATTCATTTTTTACTACAAACTCTGCAAGAAACCAGTTTTCAGCGACCTAACCAAAATTATGTTAGCTAGTGATATACCTCTATTTAAAGCCAACCATAAGGCATTTCAAGCATATATCGAAAAATATTCACATAAAAATTGCCCACAATAAGAAAGCATTATCTGAAGGATGTGTATGAAGAAGTATTGCAAAAAATAAGAGAAGATATAAGCGACTGCAACATTTCGATATCAATTGACGAACTTACAGATAAAGCTGGTAGATTTGTATGCATGTCATCGTCGGGCCATTGCGTAAGAATGTATTAGGTATCTTTTGACGTCAGAAGTCATAGAAAAAGTAAACGCTTCGGAAATTGCTACTCTATTTGACAATGCGCTAAGGATTTTATGTTAAACGAAAAAGTTTTGGTATTCGTAACAGACGCTGCACGGAACATAAAGAAATGTGGTGAAGGGCTTCACCTCTCCTATCCTAAAATACTATCCTATCCTAATGTTAATGCCTTGAGCGCCAATATCAAGAAGATATTTTAAAATGTTCGTCACGAGTTCGTCTCTTTAAGGAAATGGATCCCTACCTTCCGTTACCAACACAACCTGTAGGACATGTTTAAACTATAAACATATACATTCGATACACAAACATAAACTTCTTCGCTTTTGACAGGTTTTGACACGTTGGGGTACTTAACTGAGTGCAGCATCTTACCACAGATAACTTATCATGTAGATGTTCATCTTGGCACCAAAAACCGGCAGCACTACTTGAAGATTGAAAATCAGCTTTATTTTCAAAGCTCGATTGCAATTCCCTAAATTGCAATTTTCTAAAATGCAAGAAGTATCACAGTTCTATTTATAGAATTTTTGTGATGATAACTAGCTAACTCCTGGTTGTTGTAAAACAAATCAAAACCGGTTTTGTACTTATCTGAAGTTCTTTTGATGTTGTGGCACTTCTTTGCAAGCATTTTATTTAATGTTCTAAAAATAGAATGAAAATCTATTTGGGTTTTTGTACAATAAATCAAAGGTGGTTTTGTACTTGTCTGACGTTCTTTTGATCTTGTGGCACTTTATTTCATGAATTTTATTTGCTTATAGAGAGAGATAAAACTATTTTGTACTTAAATCAAATATTGCGCCAAATTTACTAATCAATTCCGTAGTCGAGTGGTAAGCATTATTATGAAATTTGCGACAGAGCACTAAGGGGTATTTAAGCAAAAAAGCTGGCCAAAAGTCTAATTCTTAAAAAGTAATCTTTTGTTAAATTGGTCAGAAATAATAGTAATGAAAAATTCTTCCAACCTGCATCAAAATTTTTTTTGGATTAAGATTTAAGATAATGCTGTTTTTCGTACATTTTTTTGAATTTTTTTAAACTATTTTCACTAACATTCAAAGAAACGTCATTATTTCTAATGCAATCCTCTAATGTTGGAAAGGTTTCCTAGTCAGAATTGCTTAAACTGATATATATTGAAACTGAAATGTTAATTATAAAATAAAAACCTACTGAAAAAATATTGCAAGAAACTAAAAAAAGAAAACACATGAGAGAAGCGAAGCTTTTTCGCAGTTTCATAAGTTTGATAATTTAATGGTTTTTTAATAAATACATTTTAAATACCATAATGTTTACTAGAAACGATAAATAACGAGTAAATTTTATTACCTTACATTATTATTTTACATTAATTTTGAATTATTTTTGTAAATGTAAATGAAATTTTCAATATCTAAAATATCAAACGTATATTATATAGATGTAATGTCATCGATATTTCTAGCAAATATTACATCAATAGTTGTCCTAATCGTGTTGTGCAAATACTTAGATCGCTTATCATTCGTAAATTATATATATCAAAACGTCATTGTTTAAGGCCTAGAATTTGTATGAAATAGACTTTTTTAATATTTCTTAAGTAAAGTATTTCTGACGTGACACTTCTACAGCCGTTTTAGAAGGTGCTCAGCCACAGTGTTTCATCTAGATTCATTATCTTTATACTCATTTATCTCGAAACTACTTTTTTCGGCATGGTGTTGTAGAAAAACAAAAACTATTCAGCCGAATCATCTGAAATTTCAACAGTGTTTCACCTACATTCATTCTCTTTATACTAATTTATCTCGAAACTACTTTTTTCGGCATGGTGTTGTAGAAAAAAAAAACACTTCAGGCGAATCATCTGAAAGATTCGCTAGAACTAGAATCAAAGTTTTATTTAAAAAACATCGTTGATTTTACTCTTAATAACCGGTAGAAAACAAGCTGTTTTAAGATCTTAATTTTCAAAAGCGCGTCATTCTGTTAATTTTCAATATTTTTTTCTAGTGCCAGCCATAGCTGCACTCATGTGTAGGATACACACCTTTACGGTATGAATGATATACAAATTACATTATACTTAACTAATAACATTAAATAACATTAAACAATATTGAATTAAAACAAACAACTATAAAACATATTTAACAGATACACACCTTTACTTGCAATATTTTTTACGGAACGTTTCACCTTATTCTATTTTACTGTATGATACTAAGATACTGTTCATACTAATCACTACTATCTATTTCATTCGCACACATGTACTCATATTGCTGAATACAAAATATATGACATTACATTTTACTTTAACTCCTACACAAATATATTAACATATGATTATGTTTACGTTTTCTAATAATCTAAGTCTACTCACTCACACACATTATACTACTATTACTAAATTACAAATATGTATACAATATTGTATTACTTTTACACTAATTTAAGAACATATGATTCTGTTTACTTTTTAAATACAAAAACAATTGTTAACTAGTTTTAAGACAAAAAACCGTTATACATACTATATAAGGATGAATAAATTTCAAATGAAGACAATTACTTTTGAGCTTCTAACAAGCTGCCTTCTAATTCTTTTAACTAGTGTTGAGCCTTCAATAGCTGCCGACTATTTATTATTATGCCTTTGCACTTTTAAAGTGAACGGCAAAAATTATAAAAATATATTTAGAGCCAGTGGCGAATATACGCCGGCACCAAAGTAGGCAGGTCGAAATCATAAAAATAATTAAATAACATCCTTTCTTTTTGTAAACTTTAAAGATTTTGCTTATTTTGTTCGATCTTAATTTGGTTTAGTTTATATTTTGTGTTTTCGCGTTCGCTCTTTAATCGGAAAAGAAAAAAGAAGACCGAAGTTGTATGCCTTTGTTAAAAAACCCAAAGACGTAGAAGTGGTTTACATAGAGGTCAGCTTTGAGCAATGATGTAAATATTGTTTACACTATGAGTTTAAGTTGACATACAAATAATACAACTTAGTAATACATACAAGTTTACAACTCGGACGATCTGACATTTGATCGACCTCGATCATACATTTTTTTTACGAATTAAAACTATAAACATAAGAGTATTTCTAAGCATCTATTATATCATAACTAGTATAGTCGGCATTGCTCAGCTCATCAAAATCTATGACGTCTTATTCGGAATTTTTGGGTAACCATTTACGCATCTTGTTAGCCTCGACTACACCATTATACGGCAATTGTGTCAACTGACAATTTTCAATATCACGTAGCACGTACCTATCATTACCGAGTGATTTAAATACAACATACGGCCCTTTAAATTTCGGTAAAAATTTTTTATTTGTTCCAACTACAGTATCATTATTCCGTACGACGACAAAATCTCCTACATTATAGGTTTTAGCATTTGTACTATTTCTCAAAAAGTAGTTGGAGTTGTATTGCTGAGACCTGTCTATTGATTCCGTTGCGTTGTTTCGAATCTGATTTTAATCACGAGGCTTATCGGATTCACCTGTCTTGTCAAGCAAATATTCTGTCAGTTGGTCAACAATAATTTCACCACGCTGCTCTACTCCAAAAAGAAGCATGCTTGGAGTATTTTTGGTGGAAGAATGAACTGAATTATTGATTGCATATTCCACCTGAAGCAGCTTACTTGACCAGTCGGCATGGTTTATTGAATCACTAATTTTGCCTAACATTGCTTTTATGACCCTATTCACTCTCTCCATCTGACCATTTGCTTGCGGTGAAGCAGTGGCAACTTTAACGTGAGCTATATTCCGTTCCAGCAAAAACTTACCAAATTCTAGGGATGTAAAACAAGTTCCCTGTCGGAAATGATTCGTCTTGGTCGGCTGTAATAACTAAAATATTTATTTAATGCGGCAGTAACCTCCCGTGTGCTAGTAGAGTTTGTCGGATATAACTTAACGTATTTAGTGAAAGCGTTAACCACCAGCAATATGTGTTTTCTCTTTGATTTAACAGACGGCAAAGGGCCAAAATGGTCGATGTGAATAGTATCAAACGGCACGGGTTTCTTCGGAATGTTATATAAGTTTCTCTCACTAGCTCGAACCGGCGCTGCATACATTAGACATTTAAGACAGTTCTGAATAAATATTTCTATCTTTTTCCGCATACTCGGAAACCAATAAGTTGTGCTAAGAGTATCAAAGCATTTATCAAGAGCTTGGTGTCCAAGTTTTTCTTGTATTAGTCGAATCACATTGCTTTCCATCTCATTTGGTACATATAATGCCTTTTGACCATTCCCCACTACTCTGTAAACAAGTCCGTCACATAGTTCAAAGTTTTTAACTTCATTATTTTCCATTTGGTCTCTCAAATATTTAATAGTTTCGTCACGTTCTTGAGTAATTTGGATTCGGAAATCAACATCATCGGCATCCAAAACAGTAGCGATTTGTGTTCGGCTTAGTGCATCTACATGACCCATGGATACTCCGCAACGGTGCTGTATTGAATAATTATAATTCTCCAGCTCCAAAGCCCATCGGGCTATCCTAGGATTAACTTGTTTTTTTTCTAAAGTCATAGTCAATGAATTACAGTCCGTCACAATTTTAAATGGTATTCCCTCTAGATATACCCTAAAACGTTTCAGTGCATAAATTATAGCGAGTGTCTCGAGCTCAAAACTGATATTTCGATTCGGGGGCTGAAGTAGTCTTCGAAAAATAAGATATAGGATGAAATTGACCATCAATTTGGCGTTGTAACAAAACAGCACCGAAACCTTTAGAGCTGGCGTCACAATGAAGCTCAGTCTCTTTCATTGGATTATAAACAGCAAGAATGGGGGACTTAGTCAGACTAGCTTTTAAATTATTAAAGGCGTCAATATATTCTCCGTCAAAATTGAATAAGGCATTTTTCTTTAATAAATTTTGTAGCGGCTTTGCTACTCTAGAGAATGACGGCACAAATCGTCGTAAATACGAAAAAAGTCCAATACATGATTGCAATTCTTTCTGATTGGTCGGCAAAGGATACCTCTTTATAGCGTTTCGCTTGGTGAAATTCCGGAAGAAGATATAGAATAACCCAAATATTCTATTGTTTCATAACAAAACTTGCACTTAGCAAGATTGAGTTTCAATTTACTGCTAGTAATGCGTCGTAATACAGTCTCGAGCAAAGTCTTGTGCTCATCGAAATTTGAAGTTGCGATCAAAATGTCGTCCAAGTAAATAATGATTTTCCTCGTGTCAATTAGATCACGAAAAATAGTACTAATAAACCGTTGAAATACCGCTGGAGCATTCTTCAGGCCAAAAGGCCTGAAAGTTTTATTAAAGCTATTTTTGTCCTGAAATTATAGGTCTTTTTTAATGTTATCTTTGCGCAGACTTTGTTTCTAAGTAATTTTTTTGAAAAAACCCCTATGTCATCCCGAAATTTTTATGTTTCAACTCTTAATAATTTTTTTTTTCATTTCATACTATCCAAAGTCAAGATATCCTGCATAAAATTGAAATTTTTTTACAGGGACGCAGTCACAAAAAATATTTTTTTTTAAATTTAATAAAAATATAAAAAAATAAGAAAGTTTCACTCAAATATTTCTATTCACAATCCTTTCCTAAAATTTCCAGAAAATTAGGTAAAACCTCCCTTAAATTTTTATTTAAGTTTGTAAACAAAATATTTTGGAATTTGTTAGTTTTACTTGCTATGGTTTGTGGATTCATTAAAAGTGCTAAGTATGTTCCTTTATCGACCAGTTGAAACACCCTGTGAGAAATAAATTTACAACCATGCATAGACTTTACATTAACTGTTTGTTTAGTTCAAATAAAATTTAAACAGTTTTGTTGCTTCAGTTTAACTTGTGCATCGATTTCGATTTGTACAAAAAAGTATGTATAAGCTTTAATTTATAATTATGTTGATTTTATAATCTAACCAGCAGATTGTCAGTTAAACTACAGAGTATTCTACAACAATTTGGTCAAGAAGTTTTTTGTACGAATGGTTAAAAGCTCACCTGCAAATATTGCTCTACTGAAGTAAACTTCGAAAAGTAATACTATATTCAGCAACATATATTAACGATGAAACATAAAGAATCAGCGGCATTAATTGAAACTGTAAGGACACAGCTTATTTATTCATTTTTTACTACAAACTCTGCAAGAAACCAGTTTTTCAGCGACCTAACCAAAATTATGTTATGTTATCTATTTAAAGCCAACCATAAGGCATTTCAAGCATATATCGAAAAATATTCACATAAAAATTGCCCACAATAAGAAAGCATTATCTGAAGGATGTGTATGAAGAAGTATTGCAAAAAATAAGAGAAGATATAAGCGACTGCAACATTTCGATATCAATTGACGAACTTACAGATAAAGCTGGTAGATTTGTATGCATGTCATCGTCGGGCCATTGCGTAAGAATGTATTAGGTATCTTTTGACGTCAGAAGTCATAGAAAAAGTAAACGCATCGGAAATTGCTACTCTATTTGACAATGCGCTAAGGATTTTATGTTAAACGAAAAAGTTTTGGTATTCGTAACAGACGCTGCACGGAACATAAAGAAATGTGGTGAAGGGCTTCACCTCTCCTATCCTAAAATACTATCCTATCCTAATGTTAATGCCTTGAGCGCCAATATCAAGAAGATATTTTAAAATGTTCGTCACGAGTTCGTCTCTTTAAGGAATGGATCCCTACCTTCCGTTAACAACACAACCTGTAGGACATGTTTAAACTATAAACATATACATTCGATACACAAACATAAACTTCTTCGCTTTTGACAGGTTTTGACACGTTGGGGTACTTAACTGAGTGCAGCATCTTACCACAGATAACTTATCATGTAGATGTTCATCTTGGCACCAAAAACCGGCAGCACTACTTGAAGATTGAAAATCAGCTTTATTTTCAAAGCTCGATTGCAATTCCCTAAATTGCAATTTTCTAAAATGCAAGAAGTATCACAGTTCTATTTATAGAATTTTTGTGATGATAACTAGCTAACTCCTGGTTGTTGTAAAACAAATCAAAACCGGTTTTGTACTTATCTGAAGTTCTTTTGATGTTGTGGCACTTCTTTGCAAGCATTTTATTTAATGTTCTAAAAATAGAATGAAAATCTATTTGGGTTTTTGTACAATAAATCAAAGGTGGTTTTGTACTTGTCTGACGTTCTTTTGATCTTGTGGCACTTTATTTCATGAATTTTATTTGCTTATAGAGAGAGATAAAACTATTTTGTACTTAAATCAAATATTGCGCCAAATTTACTAATCAATTCCGTAGTCGAGTGGTAAGCATTATTATGAAATTTGCGACAGAGCACTAAGGGGTATTTAATCAAAAAAGCTGGCCAAAAGTCTAATTCTTAAAAAGTAATCTTTTGTTAAATTGGTCAGAAATAATAGTAATGAAAAATTCTTCCAACCTGCATCAAAATTTTTTTTGGATTAAGATTTAAGATAATGCTGTTTTTCGTACATTTTTTTGAATTTTTTTAAACTATTTTCACTAACATTCAAAGAAACGTCATTATTTCTAATGCAATCCTCTAATGTTGGAAAGGTTTCCTAGTCAGAATTGCTTAAACTGATATATATTGAAACTGAAATGTTAATTATAAAATAAAAACCTACTGAAAAAATATTGCAAGAAACTAAAAAAAGAAAACACATGAGAGAAGCGAAGCTTTTTCGCAGTTTCATAAGTTTGATAATTTAATGGTTTTTTAATAAATACATTTTAAATACCATAATGTTTACTAGAAACGATAAATAACGAGTAAATTTTATTACCTTACATTATTATTTTACATTAATTTTGAATTATTTTTGTAAATGTAAATGAAATTTTCAATATCTAAAATATCAAACGTATATTATATAGATGTAATGTCATCGATATTTCTAGCAAATATTACATCAATAGTTGTCCTAATCGTGTTGTGCAAATACTTAGATCGCTTATCATTCGTAAATTATATATATCAAAACGTCATTGTTTAAGGCCTAGAATTTGTATGAAATAGACTTTTTTAATATTTCTTAAGTAAAGTATTTCTGACGTGACACTTCTACAGCCGTTTTAGAAGGTGCTCAGCCACAGTGTTTCATCTAGATTCATTATCTTTATACTCATTTATCTCGAAACTACTTTTTTCGGCATGGTGTTGTAGAAAAACAAAAACTATTCAGCCGAATCATCTGAAATTTCAACAGTGTTTCACCTACATTCATTCTCTTTATACTAATTTATCTCGAAACTACTTTTTTCGGCATGGTGTTGTAGAAAAAAAAAACACTTCAGGCGAATCATCTGAAAGATTCGCTAGAACTAGAATCAAAGTTTTATTTAAAAAACATCGTTGATTTTACTCTTAATAACCGGTAGAAAACAAGCTGTTTTAAGATCTTAATTTTCAAAAGCGCGTCATTCTGTTAATTTTCAATATTTTTTTCTAGTGCCAGCCATAGCTGCACTCATGTGTAGGATACACACCTTTACGGTATGAATGATATACAAATTACATTATACTTAACTAATAACATTAAATAACATTAAACAATATTGAATTAAAACAAACAACTATAAAACATATTTAACAGATACACACCTTTACTTGCAATATTTTTTACGGAACGTTTCACCTTATTCTATTTTACTGTATGATACTAAGATACTGTTCATACTAATCACTACTATCTATTTCATTCGCACACATGTACTCATATTGCTGAATACAAAATATATGACATTACATTTTACTTTAACTCCTACACAAATATATTAACATATGATTATGTTTACGTTTTCTAATAATCTAAGTCTACTCACTCACACACATTATACTACTATTACTAAATTACAAATATGTATACAATATTGTATTACTTTTACACTAATTTAAGAACATATGATTCTGTTTACTTTTTAAATACAAAAACAATTGTTAACTAGTTTTAAGACAAAAAACCGTTATACATACTATATAAGGATGAATAAATTTCAAATGAAGACAATTACTTTTGAGCTTCTAACAAGCTGCCTTCTAATTCTTTTAACTAGTGTTGAGCCTTCAATAGCTGCCGACTATTTATTATTATGCCTTTGCACTTTTAAAGTGAACGGCAAAAATTATAAAAATATATTTAGAGCCAGTGGCGAATATACGCCGGCACCAAAGTAGGCAGGTCGAAATCATAAAAATAATTAAATAACATCCTTTCTTTTTGTAAACTTTAAAGATTTTGCTTATTTTGTTCGATCTTAATTTGGTTTAGTTTATATTTTGTGTTTTCGCGTTCGCTCTTTAATCGGAAAAGAAAAAAGAAGACCGAAGTTGTATGCCTTTGTTAAAAAACCCAAAGACGTAGAAGTGGTTTACATAGAGGTCAGCTTTGAGCAATGATGTAAATATTGTTTACACTATGAGTTTAAGTTGACATACAAATAATACAACTTAGTAATACATACAAGTTTACAACTCGGACGATCTGACATTTGATCGACCTCGATCATACATTTTTTTTACGAATTAAAACTATAAACATAAGAGTATTTCTAAGCATCTATTATATCATAACTAGTATAGTCGGCATTGCTCAGCTCATCAAAATCTATGACGTCTTATTCGGAATTTTTGGGTAACCATTTACGCATCTTGTTAGCCTCGACTACACCATTATACGGCAATTGTGTCAACTGACAATTTTCAATATCACGTAGCACGTACCTATCATTACCGAGTGATTTAAATACAACATACGGCCCTTTAAATTTCGGTAAAAATTTTTTATTTGTTCCAACTACAGTATCATTATTCCGTACAACGACAAAATCTCCTACATTATAGGTTTTAGCATTTGTACTATTTCTCAAAAAGTAGTTGGAGTTGTATTGCTGAGACCTGTCTATTGATTCCGTTGCGTTGTTTCGAATCTGATTTTAATCACGAGGCTTATCGGATTCACCTGTCTTGTCAAGCAAATATTCTGTCAGTTGGTCAACAATTTCACCACGCTGCTCTACTCCAAAAAGAAGCATGCTTGGAGTATTTTTGGTGGAAGAATGAACTGAATTATTGATTGCATATTCCACCTGAAGCAGCTTACTTGACCAGTCGGCATGGTTTATCGAATCACTAATTTTGCCTAACATTGCTTTTATGACCCTATTCACTCTCTCCATCTGACCATTTGCTTGCGGTGAAGCAGTGGCAACTTTAACGTGAGCTATATTCCGTTCCAGCAAAAACTTACCAAATTCTAGGGATGTAAAACAAGTTCCCTGTCGGAAATGATTCGTCTTGGTCGGCTGTAATAACTAAAATATTTATTTAATGCGGCAGTAACCTCCCGTGTGCTAGTAGAGTTTGTCGGATATAACTTAACGTATTTAGTGAAAGCGTTAACCACCAGCAATATGTGTTTTCTCTTTGATTTAACAGACGGCAAAGGGCCAAAATGGTCGATGTGAATAGTATCAAACGGCACGGGTTTCTTCGGAATGTTATATAAGTTTCTCTCACTAGCTCGAACCGGCGCTGCATACATTAGACATTTAAGACAGTTCTGAATAAATATTTCTATCTTTTTCCGCATACTCGGAAACCAATAAGTTGTGCTAAGAGTATCAAAGCATTTATCAAGAGCTTGGTGTCCAAGTTTTTCTTGTATTAGTCGAATCACATTGCTTTCCATCTCATTTGGTACATATAATGCCTTTTGACCATTCCCCACTACTCTGTAAACAAGTCCGTCACATAGTTCAAAGTTTTTAACTTCATTATTTTCCATTTGGTCTCTCAAATATTTAATAGTTTCGTCACGTTCTTGAGTAATTTGGATTCGGAAATCAACATCATCGGCATCCAAAACAGTAGCGATTTGTGTTCGGCTTAGTGCATCTACATGACCCATGGATACTCCGCAACGGTGCTGTATTGAATAATTATAATTCTCCAGCTCCAAAGCCCATCGGGCTATCCTAGGATTAACTTGTTTTTTTTTCTAAAGTCATAGGCAATCAATTACAGTCCGTCATAATTTTAAATGGTATTCCCTCTAGATATACCCTAAAACGTTTCAGTGCATAAATTATAGCGAGTGTCTCGAGTTCAAAACTGATATTTCGATTCGGGGGCTGAAGTAGTCTTCGAAAAATAAGATATAGGATGAAATTGACCATCAATTTGGCGTTGTAACAAAACAGCACCGAAACCTTTAGAGCTGGCGTCACAATGAAGCTCAGTCTCTTTCATTGGATTATAAACAGCAAGAATGGGGGAATTAGTCAGACTAGCTTTTAAATTATTAAAGGCGTCAATATATTCTCCGTCAAAATTGAATAAGGCATTTTTCTTTAATAAATTTTGTAGCGGCTTTGCTACTCTAGAGAATGACGGCACAAATCGTCGTAAATACGAAAAAAGTCCAATACATGATTGCAATTCTTTCTGATTGGTCGGCAAAGGATACCTCTTTATAGCGTTTCGCTTGGTGAAATTCCGGAAGAAGATATAGAATAACCCAAATATTCTATTGTTTCATAACAAAACTTGCACTTAGCATTACTGCTAGTAATGCGTCGTAATGCAGTCTCGAGCAAAGTCTTGTGCTCATCGAAATTTGAAGTTGCGATCAAAATGTCGTCCAAGTAAATAATGATTTTCCTCGTGTCAATTAGATCACGAAAAATAGTACTAATAAACCATTGAAATACCGCTGGAGCATTCTTCAGGCCAAAAGGCATTTTCAAATTCTCAAATTGGCCATTTGGAGTCACGAAAGCGGTGTATGGAATGGATTCTTCCGACACAGAAACTTGATGAAATCCGCTTTTTAGGTCTAAAACAGAAAAGAATTTACAACCCTCCAGATAATCTACACAGTCCTCTATTAACGGCAGTGGGTAATTGTCTCGGACCGTGATTTTATTTAATCCACGGTAGTCGATACACATTCTCGTTTCCCCATTCTTCTTTTTCACTAAAACTATCGCGGATGCGTAAGGTGAATGACTTGGTCTAATTATACCATCACGTTCTAGTTCATTTACTATAAGCTGAACTTTAGTCTTTTCTAAATAGGAGAGTCGTCTGGGCGCGCAATGAAAAGGCAAATCAGTTGTTAAATGAATTTTCATTTTATACTCAACAGGTTCTATAACAATGTTTGACGGCGACACGTAGGAGTCTACAATCAATCGATTTAATTCTTCACGCAAACACTTTTGTAATTTTAAGTTAACATTAATTTCAACGGCATCAGAATCAATATCAATGTTAAATATATTCGGCACGTTAAAACTAACACCGTATTTTTGTTCGTCTGTGTCGTCAAATTCGGGTTTAAGCTCTATTAGATCGGAAGCAAACGTTAACTGACCAGATTCTGCAAGTTTAATGGTGTTTGTACAAGGCTTACATTCAGCATTAGAAAGATTATCTTTTAAAATACCTAATTTATTAAGAGCTGCAAGTTTATTTAGTGGAAGTTTGCAAAAATTAATTTTATTCAAATTCATAAGTTTATCTTTACTTTATCTAAATCTAAGTTTAGTTAAATGTATATTAAATTCATTCAAAAAGTTTCGACTTAAAATAACTGGCATCATCATGACGTCATTTGGCAATATTTTGAAGTTATTTGATACGATGACCGAATTTAACCGCACACGTAATTTCATGTAAAATTTTTAACTGACGTCCACCGATGCCACGATATTTCGACAGTTTTGGACTTTTGAAATTCTTCAATAGAAACTGGGGAACGCACGATAGTTTCATAAAACTAGTTGGACTACCCGTATCGAAAAGGGAAAGAAATTGATTAAAATTTGCATCTTCCACTAAATTAACCTCAAAAGCAATACCTACCAAATTTAAAGCACCCACAACGTCACAAGTAAAGTCGGCAACCAAAGCGTCAGCGTTATCATTAATCATGGCGGCAACCTGTCTCTCGGCAATTGTAGCGGCAGTTTTTGTAAGCACCTTCCGTGGGTTTGGGCAACTGCGGTGATCATGACCCATATGCCAGCATCGGAAACAGGATCCATTTGCCCGCAAAGGATATGGACAATTCGGCTTAATATGTCCTGTTTGCGAGCAATTAAAGCACAAGACGGCACTTTTACCAGCATCTTTATCGTCTTTTTTGTTGACGAGAAGTTTCGGCACAGCGGTAGACTTAGCAGACCCAGCAGCGCGTCCAGAAAAAGTCGGCAAAGTTAAATATTTTTGTTGATATCGTTTGATAAGACCTTTAAGTTCTTCGACAGTGCGAGCACCCATCAATAAGTGAGCATTCATAATATTTTCGCCAATACCCTCTATTATAAAATCAACAACTTCAGATTCATCAAGATCCGACTGCTTAGCAATTGCTTGCATGTGCAAAACATAGCAGTGCAGTGTCTCCTCCTGCCTCTTCCAGTGACGACGACTCAGCATACGGTACACATCTTGGCGAGAAACAGAAGTGTCGAATTCTTTAATGAGTGCTTGCTTTAGCTCAGCGTAGCTAAGAGCGGAAATAGTTGTAAGAAAAACTCGAGCAGTGCCTTCTAGTGACCGTCGCAAACCAACTAGTTTCATGCTTTCCTCAGCGTCAACGGTGTACATTATTTCCTCGAAGTCCGTGATAAATTTTTGTACAGAATATATCGGATTATCACCACTGAATTTTGGTATGGCCTGTTCAACTTCACTAAAGTCGCGTCTTCTTATGTGATGATCACCGGCAGCGTCCTCAAGGTCTTTAATTTGGCTTCTCAATAGCAGCATTTCGTGACGTTTTTGTAGATTTCTCAACTCTTCGTCCAAGCACGAGCCTACAAGAGTGTCACCGGCAGGAACAGATCTTTTTGGTGCATAGAAATTTTCGGCAGTACCCACATTGGCATTTTGGGCACCCTTATCGGCACTTAGTGCAGGAACGTCATCGGCAGAAAATGAATTTTCGGCATTGTTGTCTGAAAGGTGTTCCACACACAGTCGCTTTAGTTGTGCCAGAGTTGCACTTGGTGGGGGCTCCACACCAACTTCAGAAAGCGCCTCAATAAGCGACTGCTTCGTTACGCGATTAGACATGATTTATTTTTGATTGTTTTTTTTTTTATAAATTTTAGTATCTTAATGTTTCAAGAGTTATAACTGGTAAGCTAACCCCACATCTGAGATGTAAACTTTACAGATTTTGCTTATTTTGTTCGATCTTTATTTGGTTTAGTTTATATTTTGTGTTTTCGCGTTCGCTCTTTAATCGAAAAAGAAAAAAGAAGACCGAAGTTGTATGCCTTTGTTAAAAAACCCAAAGACGTAGAAGTGGTTTAAATAGAGGTCAGCTTTGAGCAATGATGTAAATATTGTTTACACTATGAGTTTAAGTTGACATACAAATAATACAACTTAGTAATACATACAAGTTTACATTTTATTATCCTGCGATCCTGTCGCAAAACATACCACATGGCGATCCTGCAAAATTGCGCAGACTACTTTGCCGACGCCAAAATGTACCAGAGTACTTACCAAAAGGCGGCAAGGATGGACCCAGTTTATCGTATGGACACATTTTCATACATATTGACCAAATTATGGACAATATGGAAGGACGCTGTAAACTCGCTAAAAACATATTTTTAATTTTTTTACATTTTGTTTACAGATTTTACTCACAATATATCTATAACGGAATGTTTTATTAATTGAAACAGTGAATTCACACAAACAATACAAAAATACTTCAATTTAAAATTTTTGTATATATATAAACAATGGATTTAAAACATAACCTCATCTTTCACATTTTTTATGCATCTTTTTTATTATTTTATAGTTTTTCAGTCACTCGCGTACAAAGTTGTCTAGCATGAATTTGCTGTCTCTTATTTAATTTTTGCAATAATTTTCATTCACACACACAGGCAACTCAATTGAGAAAGATTTATGCGTAAAATAATAAAACCCGCCACAGACACTAAACAAATCTTTTTTAATTTATATACAATAATATGATTATGCTTTCAAAATAACCATACCTCAACTTTATATTTCACTAATATAAAAAAGAAAATATTGCGCGAATTTACGAACGTGAAAACACAAGCGGCCGACATTTTACTTCAAATTTATTGTTGTTTTCTCTTAACATTTCTTCGTTCGTTCATATTTGACAAACGCTTGTTGCGCCACCTGCACGTTCAACTTTCAACGAAACCTAAATATCAGATTTGCTACTGGCACTGGGTGCTAAGAAATAATAAAATTTTAAATAATGAAAAGTTAATATTAAGGGTATTCATACATGAATGGATACGCTAAAAAATAATATATTGTTGATTGAAAAACTTAAAACCAACTTAAAAAAGAGTAAACATAGAGAATTTTCAAAACAATATATAGAGCTCAAATTGAAATACATTGAAAATCTAAAAATCGAAGTTGATAATATTTCAATTGAAGAAAATGAAAATTTTGAAATTTAAAAACTAAAATTTAATAATCTTCACGAAGAATTATTAAAAACAATTGAATCATTAGGTACCAATAAAAGAAAAAATATTAAAGAAGTATTAAAAGAAAATAATTTATGTTGTAGTAATAATTTATTTCGATATAAATACAGTAGGTAAAAACCTACAAATTTTTAAAGAAAATTTTAGACATTTGGAAGATTTTATAGTCCAAACAGAATTATTACATATGTTGAAAAATTAAGATAAAGAATTTTCATATAATATGTTTACAGTTTTAAATTAACGGCACAATATTTTAGGACGTTCAAATAGGCCAACAACATTTGTGGAATTGAAAAATTCATTGGAAAAAGCATATCCTAATCCAAAAACTCTGCAACAAGTACTAAGCGAACTTGGTACACTCAAACAAAATAATAAAACCATATCTCATATTCAGAGAAAAAAATTTTAGAAATAACAACAATTAAGTTCATATGAAATTAAAACTTTGACTTATCCGACTCAAGAAGCAAAAACTGCAATATATAAAGTTAGTGAAAGCATGGCGTTAAATGTCTTTACTAAAGGTGTTAATTCAGAATTGCAGACCATTTTATTAGCAAAGACACCAAAAACATTTAATGAAGCCGTTGAAAGATGTTTAACAGCAGAAAAAAGTTGAGTTTTGAACAAAAACACAATTTCAGAAATTCTAGAGACCAATATAATAGAAATAACTTCAGATATAACTATAATTCACAAAATAATTACAGAAATAATACACAAAACTATCGAAACAATAACATCTCAAACAATAATTACAGAAATAATAATTACAGAAATAATAATTACTTTGGATATTCACAAAATAACAGTAGAAATAGTAATTTTCAAAATACCAATAGAAGCAATAATTTTCCAAACAGAAACACAAATTGTAACACTTATTTTTCAAACAATAATACTAATAGAAACAATAACTTCTCAAACCGAAACAATAGCTGTCAAGACAATTTCAATAGAAATCAAACTAGAAATAACGTACAGGGAAACGCCCATGGCCGGGTACCAGACACTGTTACCCGCAGAGGCACAAATTAATTTTAAAAATTACTCAAAATTTAACAAACTACATAACTTTGCTATGTAAAAATAACAATATATATTTAACATTTCATAATAAATGCTAAAATATTGAACATAATAAATAACAAGGTCATTTAGAAAACACTTTAATCAAATGGTAGAGCACGACGAAACAGAAACAAGCTGAAAATATATCAGCAAAAATCTAAAAACAACTTCAGTAACCATGCTTTGTTGTTGGAAGACTTCCAGCAGACTGTTGGACTCCATATAATATTATAAGCATAAAGACTAAAGTGGTGCAGTGCGCTAGTGCGCACTTGCACGGGCATGACAAAGATTTCTGATGAAGCCTTTAGCACGGCCGAAATTGCAATAAAATCAGCTAGTGATTTTTTTCCTTTTCATATCGAAAAGGACTTTGTTGTTGTTGTTGTTTCTTTGGAAAGATTCGTTAGTAGAATTAATTGTTCTAACTTTGACCTTAAGCTCAATAAACGATTATAAACTATCAAACAACTAGAATTTGTTTTTAAAACAAGTATGATTTAAACTATCCAACATTTAGAATTGTTATTTAAATCATATAAATCAACATGTTTTACATTTCTTATAGACACTGGAGCTGACATCTCCATTTGTAAAACAAACAATATAAATGACACTAATACTAGAAAAATTTCACAATTGACGGGCATAACGCAAGAAGCAATTGAATGTATAGGCACAACAAATTTAAATTTAATTATAGAAACAGAAATTATTTAACATAATTTCCATATAGTTGAGAATGATTTCCCAATCGCAACCGATTGAATTATAGGGCTAGACATTTTAGAAAAATATATGTCAAAAATAGATTTTGAAACATATATACTTACTTTGATTATAAATGAAAAAGAATATATTTTACCAATCATTTTAAAATAATTCCATAAAAGAAATATTATTACTCCTGCCAGATCAGAATTAATAGCACCGATTAATATTAAAGTCGAGGAAGACAGTATTGTTTTTTGTTTTAAATAAATAAATAGAAAATGGAGTATTTTTGGGTAATAGCTTGATACCAGCGTGTGATAATGTTCATGTAAAAATTGTAAATACAAATGATAAAAATGTAACGATAAGTAATCTTGATTTTGAAACTAAACCATTAAAGAATTATAATATATTTTCTTGTAATATCAACACTAAATATGACTGTAGTGTCGACAAATTGTTAAAATATTTACTTGTTTAATTTTTTATACTTTACGTTTAATTCTAATTATTATTTAGAATCATAAAAAAAGTCACAGATAAAAAATGTATGTTAAAAAAAATTTTCATTATAAAATTATATTTCAATTTGTAAAGACGAATAATAAATGTAAATGTTTTAAAAAATAAAACTTCAAAATATTAAAACCAAAAACTATATGTGCATATAATATAAAATAAATTTTTTACCAAAATAAAACACTACCATAATTGGCGATCCTGCAACGATCCTGCAACGATCCTACGTGCATATTATTCTGCTGACTGAATAAAAGACAGCTATTCTTCCTCTACCACGTCCAATTATAAATAACTCTTCGATTTCTCAACGCCCACACCACCAATTTGTATTGTTCACAATTATCTGAAACGAAAACATCCAATTGAAGCGACGTTATCAAAACGTACCAGCTTCACCCTTCAATAACAAATCATCACCAGCGTCAATACCAGTCGAAACAACAATAACAGCAGCAACAACAACACAAACAAGCACAAAAATAACAACAGTAAATTTCAACAACTTCTTCAAAAATTTATGTGAAAAACCAACATCATCATCAAATACCGCCATTTGTCTACGGAAGCACCAACCATACAAGTCGCTACCAACTACAAAACAAGAACAACCTAACATTAACAACAAACTGCAAGATAAGTTTAAATAATATTATATATGATTTATTATTTATTACTATTTATATTATCATTACAAATATTATCATTGCATATTACACATATATTAAATTTTATTATGCACTTTGCTCTTAACTAACAATTAATCAACAATTTAACTTTTAAATTTAAACTTAAATAATATTAATGAACTTAATTAATTTTTTTCTAATCATTAAAATCTTTTAAAACTCATAACTTATTAATCAAATCTTCTTAATCAATAAATTAATTTGTTATTGATTAAATTTTCCTACTTTACAATATTGTTAAATAGCCTACAACTGTAAACAACTCTCCAATTGAATAACTTTACTATATTAAAGTTTTTTAAATGGTATTAACTAGATCTAGATCCTAGAAACTAGAAACAATCCCTTAATTGATATTAATACTCCCGCTTTCGAAGAAAACACAAACATTTCTCCAACACCTCCATCTAATACATCAACACCAATGCACCACTCACCAAATCGAAACACAACAATGGAAAACAACGCCACAACTTTTCAAAATCAAACCACACATATTCCTCATACACCTATAACTCAAACTCATATTAAATTACCAACATTCTGGGTTGAATGTCCCGATGCTTGGTTTTTACAAACAGAAGTACAATTCACGTTACACAATATCACAAATGATGATTTAAAATTCCAATTAGTTCTTATTTCTCTTCCACAACATGTTATTACTAAAATTTTAGATATTATTAATCCACCTCCAACTATTCACAAGCACCAATACATTAAAAATGCATTGTGTGACAGATTTTCTCTTAGCGAAGAGAAAAGATTGGAAGAACTTTTTTCCAACACTCAATTGGGTGACCGTAAACCTTCCGAATTTTTCAGAGACATGAAGTCCCTGGCCGGTTCTGAATCAATCGTCGGTCGCGAACTACTTTATAAATTGTGGCAACGCAAATTACCACAACAATTACAAATCCATTTAACGTCTTGTAGTGATAAAAGTGTCGATGAAAGAATAAACTTGGCAGACAAAATTTATGAAGTCACCAATAAATTTCAAAATTCAACTTCAATTTCGAGCATCAATCAAAATTCTATGGAACAATGTATGCAGAACTTAGTCCAAATTACTACAACACTTTGTCAAAATTTAAATCAAATTACACTGGACATAGCAGAACTTAAAACAAGATCAAGATCTCACGACCGGAACAATTCAAAATTTAGAAGCAACTCCAGACGACGATATTCAAATTCACGTGATAATATATGTTGGTATCATAGAAAATTTAATAAAAATGCAATAAAATGTATAAAACCATGCGCTTTTGTTAATAAAAATGAAAACAACAACACATTGAACCAAAATTTAAACTAAATAATTCCATTATGACGGTGGCAGATAATGGAACTCAAATTAAACCAGCACGCCGCCTTTTTGTTTTAGATAAATGCAATAATTTAAATTTTTTAATAGATACTGGTGCGGCAGTTTCAGCTGTACCATCTTCAAAATTCAAATCAATTAAAAGACATTCTGACATCAATTTAATAGCTGCTAATGGCTCATCAATAGAAACTTTCGGTTCAAAACTCTTTAAAATTGACTTAGGTCTTCGTCGTGATTTCGAATTTCCATTTTTATTAGCTAATATTTCAACACCTATCATTGGAGCAAATTTTTTGGAAAAGTTTGGAATCATAGTTGATATCAAAAATAAACAAATAATCGATTTAACCACTAAACTAAAAGTAAATGGAACTTCTGGCTTTTGTGATATTTACTCTCTCAAATTACCTCTCCATGAAAACTAATTTTCCACCCTTCTTCAAGAATTTCCTGCTCTCACCTCTGAACCAGACTACACCAAACCAGTGAAGCATAGTACGGTTCATAGGATAGAAACAAAAGGAATTTTTCCATATACAAAACCACGTCGTTTAGATCCAATCAAAATGAAAATAGCCAAAACGGAATTTGAATACCTTGTAAAAGTCGGAATTTGCAGACCTTCTAATTCTCCTATTGCATCTGCCCTTCATTTAGGCTCTAAAAAAGAACAAAATGATTGGCGACCATGTGGAGATTATAGAATGCTCAATTGTATTACCGTACCCGATCGTTATCCTCTTCCACACATACATGATCTAAGCATCGAACTAAAAAACAAAACCGTATTTTCGAAAATTGATCTTGTTTGTGCATACCACCAGATTCCAATGGCTGAAGAAGATGTTTATAAAACGGCAATAACTACTCCATTCGGAATGTTTGAATTTTTACGCATGCCATTCGGTTTGAGAAATAGTGCTCAAACCTTCCAACGTTTCATCAATGAAATATTTTTTGGTTTAGACTTTGTGTTTACATACGTGGATGACATTTTAATTGCAAGTGAAAATGAGAATCAACATTTAGAACATCTAAAAATTATTTTTAATATGGACTTAACATCAAACCTTCAAAATGTATTTTCGGTGTACCTTCACTAGATTTTCTTAGTTATGAAATTTCTTCTAAAGGAATACAACCCTCTAAAGATAGAGTTAATTTAATTATAAATTTTGATAGCCCAACTTCTATAAATAAACTTCAAAAGTTTATTGGAATGGTTAATTATTACCATCGTTACATCCCGATGTTAGCTGCAGAACTAAGTTCTCTGCACGAAATGCTAACATCTGCATCCAAATATAAAACTAAACAATTAACTTGGACTGAAAAATCAACAATTGCATTTGAGAAAGTTCGCTCTCTTTTTGCCAAAAATACTCTTCTCACACATTTCAATAAATATGCAAAATTATCTCTAGCAGTGGATGCATCAAACGTCGCTATTGGAGCTGTTCTACAACAATCCACAAGAGATAGTTGGGAACCTCTAGCATATTTTTCTCAAAAACTTAGTCCCACAGAAATAAAGTATTCAACCTTTGATAGAGAACTTTTAGGAATTTACCGCGCTGTCAAACATTTTAGACATTTTTTAGAAGGAAGGCAATTTATTATATACACTGATCACAAACCATTGACATTTATTATAAATTCAAAAACTGATAGATCACCCCGACAAACACGACATTTAGAATACATAGCTCAATTCACAAACAACATACAATACATTTCTGGAAAACAAAACATAGTTGCAGACACACTTTCTCGCATTCCAGAAATTGACGCGATATCTTCACAAGATATAAATTTTCAAACACTACACAAAGAACAACAAACAGACGAGACTCTACAAATTCTAATTAAATCTCCAAATTCTAAATGCAATTTAAAAGAAGTTCTAATTCCTATTTTAAATATTAAAATTTGGTGTGACATTTCTAGTCAATCTACACGACCCTTCGTTCCAACTTCCATGCCAAAGAGTATATTTGACAAAATTCATTCATTGTCTCATCCTGGTGTACGACCCACTAGACGATTAATACAATCAAAATACTTTTGGCCTAATATGCGAAAAGAAATAAATGATTAGTCATCAAGTTGTATTAACTGTCAAAAATCCAAAATTAATGTATACACAAAAACACCTATCCAAAAAATCGAAATTCCACCAGGCAGATTTGAACATATTCATATGGATCTAGTGGGACCACTACCTATATCAAATGATTTTCGATATATGCTAACAATCATAGATAGACATACGCGTTGGCCAGAAGTATACCCTCTAAAAAATATCTTGGCACAAACTGTAGCAAATACTTTCGTTCAAAATTATGTTCCACGTTTTGGTGTTCCTCTTACTATTACTGTCGATCAAGGCACTCAATTTACATCAAAATTATTCAGTGAATTAACAAAATTACTAGGTGTACACAAAATTCACACTTCGTCATTTCATCCACAATCAAACGGGATGATAGAACGTTTTCATCGACAACTCAAGACATCTATTGTATGTTCAGAAGATTCCGTACATTGGTCAGAACTTTTACCTTGGATACTTCTTGGCTTACGAACTGCAATAAAAGAAGATTTAAATTGTTCTTCTGCAGAGTTGGTTTACGGTCAAACTTTAAAGTTACCAGGGGAATTAGTTGTTCCAAATAATGATAATATAAACACGGATCATACTCTTCAAAAATTAAGAGAACATTTTTCCCACATTCGTTCAAAAATTGTTCATCATAATAATGACAAAAGTTATGTTCCAAAATCGCTGAGTACTTGTGAATATGTTTTTGTAAAAATAAATCGTTTATCTGGACTTCAACAACCATTTGAAGGTCCTTTTAAAGTAATTTCTAAACACGAGAAAACATTTCAAATTCAATACGGTAACACAATAAAATCTGTCTCTATTGATCATCTCAACTAATTCAAAAACAGAAATACACAATTCTACTCCTTCAAACAATTCTTTTAAAAAGAAAGTTTCTTTTAATATTATATAAGTGTTCAATTGGAGGGGGAGTATTTGTAGTGTCGACAAATTGTTAAAATATTTACTTGTTTAATTTTTTATACTTTACGTTTAATTATAATTATTATTTATAATCATAAAAAAAGTCACAGATAAAAAATGTATGTTAAAAAAAAATTTTCATTATAAAATTATATTTCAATTTGTAAAGACGAATAATAAATGTAAATGTGTTATAAAATAAAACTTCAAAATATTAAAACCAAAAACTATATGTGCATATAATATAAAATAAATTTTTTACCAAAATAAAACACTACCATAATATGGAAAAATAGACTTAAAAAATTACTACAATCGTTAGACATTGGTTGCAACGACTCAGATGCCAAGTCATCAATAATAAATATTAAACAATACTAAGACATTTTTCATCTCCCTGGAAAACACTTTAGTACAAATAATTTTTAGACACAGACAATACAAACAACAGATTCGACCCCGGTATACATTAAAAATTACAGACTTCCACAAACTCAGTTAAAAGAAATAAATGAACAAGTTGACCAACTTTTATCTGACAGTATAATAGAACATTTAGTAAGCCCCTACAACTAACTCACCATTACTAGTAGTTCCTAAAAAGTCAATAAATGTCGAGAAAATGGCGGTTTGTAGTAGATTTTCGTAAATTGAAAGAAAAAATTGTAAACGATAAATTCCCATTGACAAAAATAGAAGACGTTCTTGACAGACTTGGAAGAGCTAAATACTTTTCGACTTTGGACATGACCAGCTCTTTCCACCAGATTAACTTAGATGAAGATTTACGACCGTTAACTTCTTTTTCTACTGAAAATGGACATTTCCAATTTAAACGTTTGCCATTTGGATTGAAGATATCATCCAACAGCTTTCAAAGAATGCTGACTATGCATAAAGTGGTTTAGATACAGAAGCTTTTATTTATGTAGACGATATAATTATTTTCGGTTGTAGCTTAGGACATCATAACGACAATTTACTAAAAATTTTTGACAGATTAAGAAAATATAATAAAAATTAAATTCAAATAAATGTTGTTTTCTGAAGCCAGAAGTCATTTACCTTGGGCATCTTATAACGGCCAATGGAATTAAAACCGATCCATCTAAAAACAAAATAATCAAAGAATATCCGATACCTAAAAACTCGGACGAAGTAAGGTTTGTTGCTTTCTGCAACTACTACCGAAGATGTATACCTAAATTTGCTGACATTGCTAAGAATTTAAATTCACTTTTAAAGAAATATACAAAATTTTACTAGAACGAAAATTGCCAAAAATCATTCTATGAACTAAAAACAAAACTCTTAAATCCCCCGATTTCAATAAACCATTCATACTCACCACAGACCCTTCTAATTATACTCTCGGTGCAGTTTTATCGGAAGTCGATGTAGGCTCTGACTTACCAATTTCGTATGCAAGCAAATCTCTTGCAAAACATGACCTGAACAAGCCAATTATTGAGAAAGAGCTCTTAGCTATACACTTTGCAATCAATTGCTTTCGACCCTACCTTTACGGTAGAAAATTTTCGGTTCTAACAGACCACCGCCCAGTAGTGTCTCTTTTCTCACATAAAAATCCGTCATCAAAAATGACACGCATAAGATTAGACCTTTGCGATTATGATTTCAACATTGCTTACAAAAGAGGAAAAATGAATACTAATGCTGACGCATTATCGCGGATAGAATTAAACAGCGATTCCCTAATGATTCCAACAAATACAGAAGATGACAAAAATATACTAGCTATTACAAGAAGTTTGATAAAAAATAAACACGTAATTCCCACAAATAGCGTCATGAACTTTTTGTGTTGAATTGGACATATTAAAAAAATAAAAAAATTAAGGTTCAATACAGAAAAAGATTTTAAGGGTACCCAATTTCAAATTAATGATGAGGAAGTAATTATACGATGTAGTGATAATCCACTGTTCACACCGCTGACTTTGGAGAAGCTATCATCAAAAATGTATAATTTAGGAATTGAAGAGTTAGCGCTAAAGAGGAATGATGATATATTTAAAACCATTGCAATGGATAAATTCAAAGAAATTTGTAATAATTAAAAAAGAAAAAAATTAAAATTTTAATTTATAATGAACCAGAAAGAATAGTCTACAAAGTAAAACAAAATCAAATAATCGAAGAATACCACAATTCGACACACGGAGGTCAGCTCGGTATAAGAAAAACAATAATGTTACTAAAACAAAAATAGGTATGGAAAAATATGAATAAAATGATAAAAAACTACATACTCAATTGCGATTAATGCAAATTAAACAAACAGACTAAACATACAAAAGAAAATTTAACAATGACAGACACACCAAGTACCAGTTTTGAAATCGTTTCAATCGACGCAGTTTACCTTTACGTTAATCAAAAAATTATATATATATACTAACGATGCAAAGCGACTTGACAAAGTACGTAATAGCATGTCCAATAGAGACAAAAAACTGTTGCTAAAACACTAATTGGAAACGTAATTTTAATATACGGTCATTTTAAATTCGGATAGAGGTACAGAATTTCTCAATGAATTAATGTCAAAAATATACAGCCTTTTGAACGTTAAACAAATATTTAGTAGTCCATATCACCATGAGACTCTAGGCTCGATAAAGAGAAACCATCGAGCATTAACTCGATGTGATTTCGATATTTGCTACACTTTTGCAAAAATGACATATACAACGCCTCATGTTGATACAAGTTATACGTCATTTGAGCTAATTTTTGGAAAACTTGCAAATCTTCCAAATGATAATCATTTCGAATCAATAGTATATAAATCAGACAACTACGCTCAAGAATTAAAACATAGATTAAAATATTCTTTACAAAAAGCAAAATAATTAATATGGCAAAAACGAATAAATTGGAAAAGATAATAATATAAACCCGTTAAATTTAAATATTGGAGATAAAGTTTTGATAAAAAGGATGAAAAGAAGAAAAAAATCAATCTCTTTATATTGGTACATTTATAATTGTAAACAAAAAAGGAGTAAATTCAATAATTAATATCAATGGAAAACTAAAAGAATACTATAATAATGTGTTAAAAAATATTTATGGACAATTTGTATCTTTTTATTTAAATTTTGAACACATAAATGAATTTTAAATTGAATTTTTAAATGAATATTACAATAGTGTATTAGTTAAAACACAAAAAAATATTTTTCATAAATTTCAAAATAATTTTTTATCTTAAGGGTGAGGGTGTAGGATACACACCTTTACGGTATGAATTATATACAAATTACATTATACTTTAATTAACATTAAACAATATTGAATTAAAACAAACAACTATAAAACATATTTAACAGATACACACCTTTACGGTACGTATTACCTTATTCTATTTTACTGTATGATACTAAGATACTGTTCATAGTAAGCGCTACTATCTATTTCATTCGCACACATGTACTCATATTGCTGAATACAAAATATATGACATTACATTTTACTTTAACTCCTACACAAATATATTAACATATGATTATGTTTACGTTTTCTAATAATCCAAGTCTACTCACTCACACACATTGTACTACTTTATTTATTTATTTATTTATATATTTTATTGACATACTAATGCAACAAGACCGAGGTCTTATAATTAAAGCACTAGCCTCTAATTTCATCAGTATTTGTGATAACAGGGTTAATTATACAAGTTACTAATAAAAATTTTTAATAATAAAGCTTATATAAAATAGTAATGTTTGAATTTAAATTCGAATAAAAGTATTGCTTGATAGGTTAAATTACAATTCTGCTTGTGTAAAACTGAAAATTTACAATTATTGCAATGAGGAGAAAAAATATTCAATCGAAATTTAAATTGCACAGCATTGGGAATTGTTCTTAGATCAGTTGGTAGAGCGTTCCAAAGATACACAATACACAAAAAATTGTCTTTCCGATGCTAGACAAGAATGACGCAATTGTATTATAACGTTTGATCTTCGTGATCTTGCAAACCCGAGTCTGTTGTACAGATGAACCGGCTCCCTAGTATAAATTACCTTGTGCAGTAAAATTAGTGAACGAAATTTCAGTAAATTGTCGAGAGTCATATTGTATAAACGTTTTGCATGCACGGAGACATGATCTCTACGTTTTAAGCTATAAACATAACGAGCAATGTTGTTGAAGAGAACATTTAGTTTGTGTTTAAATAAACTGTCACAGTTAGCAAATATTTCGCACCCATAGAGCAGGGTAGGCATAAGGTACGATTTAGCCAGTAAGATACGTGTTCTAAGGGGCGTAAAATATTGAGTTGTCCATAAAACACGTAACATACCATACACTTTACGGATAGTGCTACCTATATGAGTGTTTCACGACAATGTTCTATTAAATATTATACCTGGGTATTTCACGCTATCCACACATTCAATATCACAATTGTTCAGTTTAATTTTTGGGAAGAGTGAATAGTCTACTGATTTTTTTTGAGATGACAATGCATTTGTTTTTCTGGGATTTAAACATAGGCCATTTGATGTGGCCCATTCGTTAACGCGTCGAAGATAATCATTTAGGTTCGAAACAAAAGGGACGATAGACTCACGGGAACAACTAACATACAATTGGACATCATCGGCATACATATGAATATTACAATTTTTCAACACTTTTGGTAGGCAATTTATGTATACAGAGAAGAGCAGAGGACCTAACACAGAACCCTGAGGAACACCTCTGTCATTTGGTAGGAATTTTGATACAATGCCATTTGAACAAACTGCTTGTGTTCTGTTGGATAGATAGGATGATATCAAATTAGCAGCAGTCGGGGAAAAATGAAACAGATTCACGAGCTTATTATACAACACAGAATGATCCACCGTATCAAAGGCTTTTGAGTGGTCTAAGAGCACTAGAAAGTTAATTTTGTTCTCATCAATACCTACTCTAAGGTCTTCAACAACATCAACTAGTGCTGTTACACAGCTTCGATTAACTCGGAATCCAGATTGACATTCGTCTATTAAATGATTTCTATAAATGAACTTACACATTTGTCTATAAATTATTAGCTCTAGAACTTTTGATACATACGACAAAATGGCTATAGGACGCTATTCGTTGCACGTTTTTGGAATCGGTATTATTTTTGCCTGTTTCCAAGTGGAAGGATATATAGAAGTAGTGAGAATAAAATTAAAAATATGTGTTACAAAAGGTAGTAATTTTGGGAGTAGGGCCTTAAGAAATACAGGATGAATATTGTCGAAACCAACAGCATTTGACTTTATAGCTAAAAAACACTCGAGAACATCTGTTTGCTCAACGCATTCAAAACTAAAAACGTTGTTACTTCGCACGCTGTTAGGGTTAGCGAAAGATTCATGAGAGATTGCTGGCATTGGAAGATCTAGAAACTTTATATTTAAATAGTCTACATCAACATCATCACTTTTCCTACCTTTACACTTGCCCATTCCAATGTTTTTTATTTCCTGCCATGTTTTTTGGTATCAATTGCAGAAGAGAATTTTTCACAATAAAATTTTGTTTTTTCTGATTTTATTTCTGCAACAACAATTTTCCTAGCATTTTTGAATTCACTATAAATCTCCGGTGTCTTAAAACGTTTCCATCGATTGTGTAGTGTATCACGTTGCAATATTAAGTTTTTAATTTTGTCGTTAAACCATGGGCGCTGAATAGGTTTAAAATTTTTGTTTTTAAGTGGGACGAACTCCTGAAAAAGACTACTGAGGTTGGATTGCAAAAAATTAACTTGCTCATCGGGCGATGTCATACTGTACATACTGCTCCAGTTGATATTTGAAATTCCAGACTCGAGACGATGGTAATCAATACTTTTAAAGTCGCGAAACAAAAATGACTTTGGTTGCGTCTTCAACTGAAAGTCGCACGACACAAAAATTATATAATGTTTGGAAAATAAAGGATAAGATATCTGATCATAAAGTAAAATTTTTGTTTCATCGTTAACAAGAAATATGTCAAGCAGTGTGTTAATAGTTTTTGTATAGTACGTAGGCATAGTAGTGTTGACTGGAAAAAGTCCTAAAGTCTGCATTTCGAGAGCTTAGTGAGTTTCCGTTAATAGATTGCTATTAAAATCGCCTGCAATAAGAATTTGTGAGTAGCCAAGAGAGATATTTTCAATGAGTTGAATAAGATTTGTCATATCAATAGTTCGATTGGGACGGTAGACATTACCAATAAGGAACTTTTCATTTGCATTGGATATAGCAATAAACAAATATTCAATAGAACAACAAGTATCTGACTTACAAATTACCTTACATGGGATATTATCACGCACATAGATAGCTGCACCACCTGCATGACCCAATCTGTCTGCGCGAAACATTTTAAAACCACTCAAATTGAACAAATTATCGTGCATATGCTCATTAAGCCATGTTTCTGAAATACAAAGAATATCAACGCCTGAACTCTCGAAAATATACCTTAAATCTTCCATCTTATCTTATTAACAATACTTTGCGCATTAAGATGGCATATATTAAGTCCAGCCCTCTGCTTACACAGTATTCGAACTAAATTAAACGCGTTGTATTTGGAACGAAGTCGATCGCTAGTTAACAAGTTTGACATGTGTGAGAAGAGTTGTATTTTTGCTACCATGCGTGCTCTTTTTGTAAACGGTCATTGCAATAATGTTATAACAAAAATAAGTATATGCTAAATTGAAAATTTTAAAGATAATATATGATATTAATAAATTATTACATATATAAAAAATGTCCGAAAACAAACATAATATATAGGTTTTAAAACAAACGTTAGCAAGCATCATCTTAAGTTGTGCAGTTGTTGACATCAGTAATATGAAACAAGTTGCTTGTACAATTGTCTTCATTGTTGCGAAACATATTATTTGTGTTGTTGTGCTGATTGTTGTTGTTGTACTGCTCAGTTGTGACAGATTCTGCGAGAATATTTAGTTTTAGCATAGTATCAATGTAGATCGGGTTATCGTTGGGTTTTAGTTTTACATGGACGATGCCTCGACGAGTGAAAGCAGCGGAGAATTTTTGCTGTTTTTTGAACTGAAGAGCAGATTGAAGAATAATAGAATTGTCTTTGCTTAGCCCTTCGTTGACGTAAAAAGGTTTAGTTGACTGGAACCCCGCATGGTGCAGGCGCATAAAGTCATTGTTTTCACGTCTGAACTTTGCTACCGAATTAAGCACAAAATTTCTATCAAACGGCGTATAAAATTTAGCAATGATTGTGTTATCATTATGGTTCAGCTGCAATGTTTTTCTTTGCTTAATGCGGTGTATATTTTTAATGTTGGGTGATTGCATATTTACGGAGGTACATATTTTATTAAAAATTTCATGAAGATTTTCACCATCGGAGAATGGAAGGCCATTAAGTCGTAGATCGCATGCAACAGCAGTGTTTTCCTGCTTGGCCAGCTTCGCCCTTAGCTCCTCAACCACAGATCTGAGCGTGCTTACTTCTTCTTTAACTATATTGAACTCAGGGACAACGTTTTCCAACTGGGTGACTCTTTCAGTAACTGAGCGTAGGCAGCAAGTTATTTCTGCAACATTATGTCGAAGTTCAGCGAGAATTCTGTATTCACTCTCTTGAAGTGTTTCTTTGATTTGCAAGGCGATCAGCTCGTTTTGCTTTGAGAGACGCATTTCTATCCATTCGGTCTGCTTTTCAAACTTCTGCCCAATGAGCATGCTGAGAGACGTGTGTGAGTGTTGAGCTCTATCAATTGCCGCTGCTGGTGGAGTACATGGCTTGGCAGAAACGTCGGCACATGCAGGTTTCAGATGTTTGGTAGTACCTTTACTATTTATGGGTGGCGAAGAAACAATCGATTGACGACGAGACAAAAGGCACTTTTCGCACTTATAAGTTTGGTTGTTTGTTTGCATAAATTCGAAGTCAGTTTTGTTTAAGTTAGCGCAACTGCTATGAAAATTTTTATTGCAGAAACCACACTTAACTTTTTTATCGTCATCTAGATGACGATCAACTTTAGACAAACATATGCACGGCATATTATATTATATTGATAACGATCAATTCTTTTTGTTTCTTATTTTCGTTTTTGTTTTTGTTTCGGTTTGCTACAATTTGTTTTGTTTTGTTGCGTTTTGTGTTTCTGTTCTTTATTAGTGAAATGGCAACTCAGTGCTCACGAATACTGTTACTAAAGAATAAAACTTAGAGGTGTTGCATAAACTTCGGGTATGAGCTGATTTTTTACTTGTATTTTATATATATTTTGTCTTTCAAGTATTTGTTCTTTTTGAGTCAAAACAAGTTATTATTTTAATTTATTAAAAAAGTCCATAAATTCACAGAAAAAGCTGAGCCCAGTGATGATTGAGCCACGCAAAAAAGATCCTTAAGCGAATTACGAATTTTTGAAGTGTTAACACAGCGTTTAATATTATTTACTGAGAGAATCAACAAAACACGTCCGCACCAGACAAAGATTACTTGTTAAGCTACTGTTACTAAATTACAAATATGTATACGATATTCTATTACTTTTACACTAATTTAAGAACATATGATTCTGTTTATAAATACAAAAACAATTGTTAACTAGTTTTAAGACAAAAAACCGTTATACATACTATAAAAGGATGAACAAATTTCAAATGAAGACAATTAGTTTTGAGCTTCTAACAGCTGCCTTCTAATTCTTTTAACTACTTTTGAGCCTTGAATAGCTGCCGATTGAATATTTTTTCTCCTCATTGCAATAATTGTAAATTTTCAGTTTTACACAAGCAGAATTGTAATTTAACCTATCAAGCAATACTTTTATTCGAATTTAAATTCAAACATTACTATTTTATATAAGCTTTATTATTAAAAATTTTTATTAGTAACTTGTATAATTAACCCTGTTATCACAAATACTGATGAAATTAGAGGCTAGTGCTTTAATTATAAGACCTCGGTCTTGTTGCATTAGTATGTCAATAAAATATATAAATAAATAAATAAATAAAGTAGTACAATGTGTGTGAGTGAGTAGACTTGGATTATTAGAAAACGTAAACATAATCATATGTTAATATATTTGTGTAGGAGTTAAAGTAAAATGTAATGTCATATATTTTGTATTCAGCAATATGAGTACATGTGTGCGAATGAAATAGATAGTAGCGCTTACTATGAACAGTATCTTAGTATCATACAGTAAAATAGAATAAGGTAATACGTACCGTAAAGGTGTGTATCTGTTAAATATGTTTTATAGTTGTTTGTTTTAATTCAATATTGTTTAATGTTAATTAAAGTATAATGTAATTTGTATATAATTCATACCGTAAAGGTGTGTATCCTACACCCTCACCCTTAAGATAAAAAATTATTTTGAAATTTATGAAAAATATTTTTTTGTGTTTTAACTAATACACTATTGTAATATTAATTTAAAAATTCAATTTAAAATTCATTTATGTGTTCAAAATTTAAATAAAAAGATACAAATTGTCCATAAATATTTTTTAACACATTATTATAGTATTCTTTTAGTTTTCCATTGATATTAATTATTGAATTTACTCCTTTTTTGTTTACAATTATAAATGTACCAATATAAAGAGATTGATTTTTTTCTTCTTTTCATCCTTTTTATCAAAACTTTATCTCCAATATTTAAATTTAACGGGTTTATATTATTATCTTTTCCAATTTATTCGTTTTTGCCATATTAATTATTTTGCTTTTTGTAAAGAATATTTTAATCTATGTTTTAATTCTTGAGCGTAGTTGTCTGATTTATATACTATTGATTCGAAATGATTATCATTTGGAAGATTTGCAAGTTTTCCAAAAATTAGCTCAAATGACGTATAACTTGTATCAACATGAGGCGTTGTATATGTCATTTTTGCAAAAGTGTAGCAAATATCGAAATCACATCGAGTTAATGCTCGATGGTTTCTCTTTATCGAGCCTAGAGTCTCATGGTGATATGGACTACTAAATATTTGTTTAACGTTCAAAAGGCTGTATATTTTTGACATTAATTCATTGAGAAATTCTGTACCTCTATCCGAATTTAAAATGACCGTATATTAAAATTACGTTTCCAATTAGTGTTTTAGCAACAGTTTTTTGTCTCTATTGGACATGCTATTACGTACTTTGTCAAGTCGCTTTGCATCGTTAGTATATATATATAATTTTTTGATTAACGTAAAGGTAAACTGCGTCGATTGAAACGATTTCAAAACTGGTACTTGGTGTGTCTGTCATTGTTAAATTTTCTTTTGTATGTTTAGTCTGTTTGTTTAATTTGCATTAATCGCAATTGAGTATGTAGTTTTTTATCATTTTATTCATATTTTTCCATACCTATTTTTGTTTTAGTAACATTATTGTTTTTCTTATACCGAGCTGACCTCCGTGTGTCGAATTGTGGTATTCTTCGATTATTTGATTTTGTTTTACTTTGTAGACTATTCTTTCTGGTTCATTATAAATTAAAATTTTCATTTTTTTCTTTTTTAATTATTACAAATTTCTTTGAATTTATCCATTGCAATGGTTTTAAATATATCATCATTCCTCTTTAGCGCTAACTCTTCAATTCCTAAATTATACATTTTTGATGATAGCTTCTCCAAAGTCAGCGGTGTGAACAGTGGATTATCACTACATCGTATAATTACTTCCTCATCATTAATTTGAAATTGGGTACCCTTAAAATCTTTTTCTGTATTGAACCTTAATTTTTTTATTTTTTTAATATGTCCAATTCAACACAAAAAGTTCATGACGCTATTTGTGGGAATTACGTGTTTATTTTTTATCAAACTTCTTGTAATAGCTAGTATATTTTTGTCATCTTCTGTATTTGTTGGAATCATTAGGGAATCGCTGTTTAATTCTATCCGCGATAATGCGTCAGCATTAGTATTCATTTTTCCTCTTTTGTAAGCAATGTTGAAATCATAATCGCAAAGGTCTAATCTTATGCGTGTCATTTTTGATGACGGATTTTTATGTGAGAAAAGAGACACTACTGGGCGGTGGTCTGTTAGAACCGAAAATTTTCTACCGTAAAGGTAGGGTCGAAAGCAATTGATTGCAAAGTGTATAGCTAAGAGCTCTTTCTCAATAATTGGCTTGTTCAGGTCATGTTTTGCAAGAGATTTGCTTGCATACGAAATTGGTAAGTCAGAGCCTACATCGACTTCCGATAAAACTGCACCGAGAGTATAATTAGAAGGGTCTGTGGTGAGTATGAATGGTTTATTGAAATCGGGGGATTTAAGAGTTTTGTTTTTAGTTCATAGAATGATTTTTGGCAATTTTCGTTCTAGTAAAATTTTGTATATTTCTTTAAAAGTGAATTTAAATTCTTAGCAATGTCAGCAAATTTAGGTATACATCTTCGGTAGTAGTTGCAGAAAGCAACAAACCTTACTTCGTCCGAGTTTTTAGGTATCGGATATTCTTTGATTATTTTGTTTTTAGATGGATCGGTTTTAATTCCATTGGCCGTTATAAGATGCCCAAGGTAAATGACTTCTGGCTTCAGAAAACAACATTTATTTGAATTTAATTTTTATTATATTTTCTTAATCTGTCAAAAATTTTTAGTAAATTGTCGTTATGATGTCCTAAGCTACAACCGAAAATAATTATATCGTCTACATAAATAAAAGCTTCTGTATCTAAACCACTTTATGCATAGTCAGCATTCTTTGAAAGCTGTTGGATGATATCTTCAATCCAAATGGCAAACGTTTAAATTGGAAATGTCCATTTTCAGTAGAAAAAGAAGTTAACGGTCGTAAATCTTCATCTAAGTTAATCTGGTGGAAAGAGCTGGTCATGTCCAAAGTCGAAAAGTATTTAGCTCTTCCAAGTCTGTCAAGAACGTCTTCTATTTTTGTCAATGGGAATTTATCGTTTACAATTTTTTCTTTCAATTTACGAAAATCTACTACAAACCGCCATTTTCTCGACATTTATTGACTTTTTAGGAACTACTAGTAATGGTGAGTTAGTTGTAGGGGCTTACTAAATGTTCTATTATACTGTCAGATAAAAGTTGGTCAACTTGTTCATTTATTTCTTTTAACTGAGTTTGTGGAAGTCTGTAATTTTTAATGTATACCGGGGTCGAATCTGATGTTTGTATTGTCTGTGTCTAAAAATTATTTGTACTAAAGTGTTTTCCAGGGAGATGAAAAATGTCTTAGTATTGTTTAATATTTATTATTGATGACTTGGCATCTGAGTCGTTGCAACCAATGTCTAACGATTGTAGTAATTTTTTAAGTCTATTTTTCCATATTATGGTAGTGTTTTATTTTGGTAAAAAATTTATTTTATATTATATGCACATATAGTTTTTGGTTTTAATATTTTGAAGTTTTATTTTATAACACATTTACATTTATTATTCGTCTTTACAAATTGAAATATAATTTTATAATGAAAATTTTTTTTTAACATACATTTTTTATCTGTGACTTTTTTTATGATTATAAATAATAATTATAATTAAACGTAAAGTATAAAAAATTAAACAAGTAAATATTTTAACAATTTGTCGACACTACAAATACTCCCCCTCCAATTGAACACTTATATAATATTAAAAGAAACTTTCTTTTTAAAAGAATTGTTTGAAGGAGTAGAATTGTGTATTTCTGTTTTTGAATTAGTTGAGATGATCAATAGAGACAGATTTTATTGTGTTACCGTATTGAATTTGAAATGTTTTCTCGTGTTTAGAAATTACTTTAAAAGGACCTTCAAATGGTTGTTGAAGTCCAGATAAACGATTTATTTTTACAAAAACATATTCACAAGTACTCAGCGATTTTGGAACATAACTTTTGTCATTATTATGATGAACAATTTTTGAACGAATGTGGGAAAAATGTTCTCTTAATTTTTGAAGAGTATGATCCGTGTTTATATTATCATTATTTGGAACAACTAATTCCCCTGGTAACTTTAAAGTTTGACCGTAAACCAACTCTGCAGAAGAACAATTTAAATCTTCTTTTATTGCAGTTCGTAAGCCAAGAAGTATCCAAGGTAAAAGTTCTGACCAATGTACGGAATCTTCTGAACATACAATAGATGTCTTGAGTTGTCGATGAAAACGTTCTATCATCCCGTTTGATTGTGGATGAAATGACGAAGTGTGAATTTTGTGTACACCTAGTAATTTTGTTAATTCACTGAATAATTTTGATGTAAATTGAGTGCCTTGATCGACAGTAATAGTAAGAGGAACACCAAAACGTGGAACATAATTTTGAACGAAAGTATTTGCTACAGTTTGTGCCAAGATATTTTTTAGAGGGTATACTTCTGGCCAACGCGTATGTCTATCTATGATTGTTAGCATATATCGAAAATCATTTGATATAGGTAGTGGTCCCACTAGATCCATATGAATATGTTCAAATCTGCCTGGTGGAATTTCGATTTTTTGGATAGGTGTTTTTGTGTATACATTAATTTTATACATTAATTAACACTTAGTTTGATATTTTGTCGAAATGCACCATAAAAATGAAACGAGTTTTTTTCTTCGCCTGAAGCTAGTGTTCTAACTGAAAGGTGGTTATTTTCACAACCAAATGTTCAATTACACATTCTTTTAAAATTAAAATGAAAAGACTTGCAGCAGGCTGTTGGACTCCATAAATAATAACATAAGCATAAAGACTAAAGTAAAGCAAAAATACTACAACAAATGTGAATATATGAATTTTGAGAAAAACTGAGAAATTGACACTTCAAATCTCATCGCCTCTGTGGTGCGGTGCGTTAGTGCGCGCTTGCACGGGTATCACAAAGACTTCTGATGAAGCCTTTAGCACGGCCGAAATTGCAATAAAATCAGCTATTGATATTTTCCTTTTCATATTGAAAAAAGCTTTGTTGTTATTGTTGTTTCTTTGGAAAGATTCGTTAGAACAATTAATTGTTCTAACTTTGCCCTTAAGCTCAATAAATGATTTTAAACTATCAAGAGCTTAACTTATCAAGCGTTGAACGTTCGTTTAAGGAAATATATTGCATAAGGCTGTAAGTCTACTAACTCACACACATTTTACTACTATTACTAAATTACAAATATGTATACGATATTCTATTACTCTTACACTAATTTAAGAACATATGATTCTGTTTACTTCTTAAATACAAAAACAATTGTTAACTAGTTTTAAGACAAAAAACGGTTATACGTACTATAAAAGGATGAACAAATTTCAAATGAAGACAATTAGTTTTGAGCTTCTAACAAGCTGCCTTCTAATTTTTTTAACTAGTGTTGAGCCTCCAATAGCTGCCGACTATTTATTATTATGCCTTTGCACTTTTAAAGTGAACGGCAAAAATTATAAAAATATATTTAGAGCCAGTGGCGAATATACGCCGGCACCAAATAAGGCAGGTCGAAATCACAAAAATGATTAAATAACATCCTTTCTTTTATTATCCTGCGATCCTATCGCAAAACATACCACGATCCTGCAAAATTGCGCAGACTAATTTGCCGACGGCAAAATGTACCAGAGTACGTACCAAAAAATCAGTTCTCAATTAACTCTCGTTCTAAACAGATTGTTTGATAACTTAATGCGACAATTTTTAAGTTAATCCAGTGTTTTTGAATATTTAAGTCTTAATTCTTTGTAAACTTGTACTTTTTGGGACATTTGAGGACGTTTTCCAGTCAAGTTTTTATAATCTTTGTTTATTTTTCCCACTTAATTCTATTAAAGAAGAAAAATAGAATTGTTTTCTGACAAATTTTTTTTTATAAGCTGTGGAAGCTAAGTTTTTGAGTTTTGTTTTTATATTCATATTCGCGTGTTTATGTTGTTTTCCTTCTTTGTTTGATTATTTGTCTCATTCTTACATTAGCAGTTGTACATCAATTGAATGTTAAATTTTTGCTACATACTTTTGTTAATCGCTGTATACTTTTAGGAACTTTAAGTACAGGGTGGTTACAACGCTAATTTTTCTTTTTTTATTCTTATTGATAAAATTTGTTAAAATTTTTGCTTAAAATTTAAGTGCAGTGTTTTTTTTCCTTATTTTCGTCACTTTATCTTCATTATTTTAATATGATTTGTGCTAAGCCTGGCTGCTCTGTAAGGGGTGAAACTGAGCGGTTTTTATCATGCTGGTTATGTGATAATGCTTGTGATAATGCAGGCATGACAGGCCGAGTTGCGGATTGTATTGAGGAAGGTAAAGGGTTGCGTTGTTCTTGCGAGAAATGTAGATTGGCTGACATCAACTTCTACAAGCTTTTCAAGCAGAGAAAGCAAGGCTTCTCTGAAATAAGTAAGGAAATTTCTTTGCTTTCTGCAAAATTTTATAAATACCAGTCTCTTTTTGACGATTTTAAATATATTGAAGAGTCAATTCCTTCACCCAAAAGGAAAGAAACCACATGTCTTTGCGTAGTAAGCAAAAAACGGATTCAACTCCAACTCTACATTCTTCTGTACATGACATTGCCATTTCTTCTTCATGACATGGACATTTGTGGTATAACAGCCCCTCCACCTATTTTAACTTCTACTTCGACATATCAATTTCTGCTCCTTTGCCAGTGCTGGCACCTCCACCTTCATTGCCAGTCATGTCTTATGCCCAAACTGTTTCTCTTTCACCAACTTTGGTCGATTCCCAAGTTGTTCCTCTTACTTCTCAGGTTTCTGTTCCACCTAAGCCAATCATTGCAATTCCACCAACTAAATCAATCTTTGTTTCTCGTTTAGCTGCGGATACAACAGAGGTTGATATAGATTTTTTCATTAAATCAAAGTTGAATTGTTCCTTGCATCTTTCGGTTCATAAATTAAAATATTCAAATGTAAGATCGATTACTTATTTTAGATTAACAGTTCCTGAAAATTTATTTAATTCTATAGTTGATGTAAACTTTTGGCCGCCAAACACAATTGTACGCGAATTTGAATTTAAAAGCAATCCAAGACCGGTAAATGTTGCACATTTGCCACGTCCCCGAAATAGCCATGAATCTCATCCAAAAAACGATTAATAAACTGCAAGTCTAAATTAGAGCTTGTGTACCAAAATGTCAGGGGTCTTAACTCCAAACTTTTCGATATTTCCATAAACAGTTTTTATTTTGAATATAACATTATAATTTTTACAGAGACATGGCTTCGCTCTAATATCTTAAATTCTGAAATAATGTGCAATAAATATCAAATTTTTCGTAAAGATCGTCATGATAAGATCGGTAGTGGTGTTTTGATAGCTGTTCAAAACTCGCTTGTATCTGAAGAATTGACAATTCTTGACACCAGTGACATTGAGTTCATTTGTGTTGCAGTTAAAATAAATAATAGTATTATTTATGTTACCTGCTCTTACATTCCTCCTAAATGTGACTTAACAATGTATTTAAAACATTTACACGCCATCGAAAAAGTTCATAATTTGTTAAAAAATGAAGACGTTCTTATTGTGCTTGGAGATTTTACCCTACCGATTCTTCATTTCTTACTTTTGTTTCGAATAGTGATTGGATAAATTATTTCTTAGATAAGCTATCTGATCTGTGTCTTCAACAAGTCAATGATATTTTTAATATAAACCACAGAACCCTATACCTTGTATTTGTAGATAGATGCACTACTGTTAATCTCCATTGTTCGAATCCCGTATCTCTTCCAGAAGATGTACATCATCCAACTCTTGAAATAACAATTTTAAAAAGAAGATAAAGTAACTGTTTATTTTAAAAATATAAAATATCTGGTTCTAGTTTAGACTTTGCTTCCTATTCTTCTTGTCGTTATAGATATCAACTATTAAATAAACAATGCTATTCTGTCTATATAATTAACATAAAATCTCAATTTAAAGATGATCCAAAACTTTTCTTTAGTTTTGTTAACTCAAAACGTAAAGCCTCCAACTTTCCACCCCTTATGAAATTCAATCAGGAAGAATCATCTTGTGACAGTGTGATTTCTAACATGTTTGCAAACTTCTTTAAATCAACTTACTCCGATATACCATTTAATACTAGCACGGTGTATCCTTTTCTCCCGCCAGCTAACTCTTTTGAAACTCCTGTAATAAGCCCAAATATTGTTATGTGTTATCTTCGACAAGTAAAATCTTCGACAAGTAAAACAAAAAAATTAATGTCAAATTGATTAAATAATCTAATAATTGATCGATTTCGGTCAAAGTCATGTGTAATTGAACATTTGGTTGTGAAAATAGCCACCTTTCAGTTAGAACACTAGCTTCTGGCGAAGCAAAAAACTCGTTTCAGTTCTATGGTGCATTTCGACAAACTATCGAACACCAATGAATATTGAAATAAATAAAGAAGCAACTAGAGCAGATGGCAGCCCTTGATAGAGTTGATGGCGGTGATCTATAAATATCCTACTGCTTTAAAATGTCATATGATTAGCAGCCATACAATTCAAAAAAATGAATTCCAAATCTGCGCAATCATATACTAGTTTAAACAGTGAGTTGATCACAGCTTAATCACTCAAAGACTACTGAAGAGGAATATGTAGCGATTTCCGAAACAGACTGTCTAGTTAGCTAAGTGATTGACTCTATACAGAGTTGTTGTTGTTGTTGTTGCCTTCTTTAAAAACTTACTTGATCTAAAGCTAACAATTTAATTCATGTAAAATCTTCTTTTACGACCGGCCCTGATAAAATTCCAAGCTGTTTTTAAGACTTTTTCCACACTTGGTCAACGCAATTCCAACGAAACATCAACGCAACAGCGAAAAAGTTTAAAAGCAATGCAACTATAAGCCGAATGCTTTCAGACTTGCTTCAAAAGTCATGAAACATATAATAATTGTAATAATATAATAAGTCATGTTTTTCGACTTCTTGAACTAATTTAATATTTAACACTTGCTCATTCATCCTGCAAACTATTTCTTCTTCTTTAAGATTCTATTAATCAAAAAAAGAACTAAATTATTAACTTATTCACCTTGATAAATACTGCAACAAACAATTCACAAAACAAACAAACTGATGCAACAAGTCGCCGATGAAAATTGCGGAAAGCCGCGTTGCGCTGAACAGGTTGAGAACGTGTCGAGAACTTGTTGCGTGCAAGTTGCTTAATCTGAAGGTTCCGGTATAAATACACAGGCTAGCAACTTGAGTTGGAGTTGCGTTGATCAAGTATGGAAAAGGCCTAAAGCAATGTGCTACAAACCTGTGTACTCCTCTAGCAAACATTTTTAATAGTTCCTTGCATAGTGGCTATTTTCCTATTATATGGAAGGATTCTTATATTATACCACTTCATAAATCTGGCTCCAAGATAGATGTTTCTAACTATCGAGGAATTGCAAAATTAAGTGCACTGATTAACACTGCATTAAGTGAACTGATCAATTAACCCACTCCGTGTCTTCCACCATTTCTGTCTTTCAACATGGTTTTCTGAAGGGTAAATCCACTACAACAAACCTCTTAGAGTGTTCTACGCGTGCTATAAATGGTTTTACTTTGGGACTGCAGACTGATGTTATTTATACGGACTTTAGCAAAGCTTTCGACAATGTTAATCATAATCTTCTTTTGAAAAAACTCCACCTTATTGGGTTTCTTCCCAGTAGCGGATGGAATATATTCCGAATATATGAAGCATCAATTACCTTGTAATGACCACTACTTCCGACTATATTACCTTACTATGCATAAAAGGCCTTACATTTAACATTGAATGAGACAGGAGGTAAGTGATCGCCTCCCTTCAGCATTACCTAGAAGTTCTGGAGTAGCATACTACTTGTATTAAGTTATAAAAATCACTGCATTACTTTTCCTTGTATGCTACATTACAGGTAATGAGGTATGAGTCAATTACTTCTGCTATATGCAGACGCATTACTTTTTGAAAAAAGTAATGCTTCCTTACCTGGTAATTTATTCTGTATTAGTTCTATGGTAGCCACTGGCAAATCCGCTGCTGGGTTGTCACATTATTAAATTGGAAAAATTCGTATTTATCTAGACGTACTCAAAAGGTTTTATATAGGAATTCTCTTCCAAAAAGTATTTCGGTCACTTCTGGCGTTCCTCAGGGCAGTCATCTTGGACCGGTTTTGTTTTTACTATTCATTAATGATCTTCCTTCGGCATTAAAACACTGTAACGTCTTAATGTACGCTGACGACGTGAAACTTTTTCTTTGTTACAAATCACCCGAAGAACGACATCTTTTACAATCTGATCTAAATAGACTTGTGGATTGGTGTAGCTTAAATATATTAAATCTCAACTTAAAAAAATGTAAGCAAATGACATTCTCGCGTAGTTTTGCTAATAACATAAATTACACTATAAATAACACTAACTTAGAAATAGTTTACAGTTTTCTCGATCTTGATGTTATTATGGATTTAAAACTTCGCTTCAATCTCCACGTTAATATGGTGATAAATAAGGCAAGAGGAGTCCTTGGTTTCATTAAAAGATAGGCTAAAGAATTCAGTGATCCCTTTACTACTAAATTATTACATACCTCTCTCGTAAGGCCAATTCTTGAATATGCATCAGTTATATGGAACCCACAATATAATGTCTACACCGACGCCATAGAATCCGTTCAAAAACAGTTTTTACTTTTTTCTTTACGTCATAGTCGTTGGAACCCCAATATTATGCTTCCATCGTATGAAATACGCCTTAAAATTATTTTACTTCCTTTCCTAAGAAGCAGAAGAATGATGCTTAATGTCATGTTTCTGTATAAATTACTTCGTGGCGAGATTAATTCGGAATATCTCACCTCAGCTCTAAATTTTAACATCCCAAGGAGAGGAACTAGACATTTTCTGTTTTTCAAGTTGAGTCAGTGCAGTTCTAATTACGCTCTTCATGAACCTTTACGATGTATGTGCAGTGATTTCAATGATAACTTCAACATGATTAATTTTTCTGAATAAGTAGACGTCTTAAAACGAAAAATTATATTACATTTAAATAATTAAATCAATTTAACTTCATCCTATTATACCTAACGCAGTTTTATAACAATGTAATATCGGTAATTGAGATTGTTCTGTTTCTCCTTTTTGTCTCGATATTATGTTTTATAAAACTTACTTTTTAATTATTCAATATTTTAATTTTAAATCGAATTGTGATTTACGTGCTCACGTGGTTTCCTGATTTGAAATTAGACTTAACTCACACTATCACCTGGATTGGTGTGCCAGAGTATATCTCTTTTCCAAACAAGTTTATGCCTGCGTTGGCCCAAATGCATATCCAACTAATTGGGATTTTGATTTGGCGGATATGAAATTTATCTCATTTCCATGTAGGTCCTTGGGTTGGACAATGGCCGCAAACCAGTTAAAATGAGTTAAGTGTTTTGGATTGTTTTTGAAATCAGGATTGTTTTTCGGGTACCTTAAATTGATAATCACTATAATTTAATTCGATGTTGCTTATTTTTATAGAATAAAATATACTTAAATACGCGTTTATTATATATTACATTTTTAAATTCCGCTGAAAAGCCAATAAATGTGCTTAGTGGAAAATCCTATTTGCCAAAAGGGGCTATGTTTAGTACGAAGGTGCATTCTGTCTGTCGCGGCTGATCCGGGCAGGATCTTGAATGTAAATCGTGCATGCGTATAGGTCGGGTATACGTATCTTTGGAATATTCATACCTCCGGGCGAATCAAAAAAAAAAAAAAAAAAGGCGGCGGCAAGGATGGACCCAGTTTATCGTATGGACACATTTTCATACATATTGACCAAATTATGAACAATATGGAAGGACGCTGTAAACTCGCTAAAAAACATTTTTTTATGCACTTTTTTTTATGAATTTTTAATTTTTTACATTTTATTTAGAGATTTTACTCACAATATATCTATAACAAAATGTTTAATTAATTTAAACAGTGAATTCACACGAACAATACATAAATACTTGCATTTAAATTTTTTATATTTATAAACAATGGATTTAAAACATAACCTCATCTTTCACATTTTTTTGCATCCTTTTTATTATTTTATAGTTTTTCAGTCACTCGCGTACAAAGTTGTCTAGCATGAATGTGCTGTCTCTTATTTAATTTTTGCAATAAGTTTCATTCACACACACATACACACACAAACACACACACACAGGCAACTCAATACGTATTGAGAAAGATTTATGCGTAAAATAATAAAACCCGCGACAGACACTAAACAAATTTTTTTTAATTTATATACAATAATAGCTGCGTTTTATTCGTTCTGGTTTAACCAGTGAACGAATAGATAGCATTAGTTAAAGTTTTGTAAGTTTTACCTTAGACCGTTTGGGGCATTGTCGCCAAATGATATGACCAAACAGCTGATTGCAAAACAATACCATTACTGCTTCTGACCGCTTGGGGCATTGTCGACGATGATATGACTAAACAGCACAGATGTTTCTTTTGCCAGCATTGGGTGACTAAGAAGGGTTGTAAACCAAACTCTTACTTGCGAGTGCTGCCACAAACTAAAACAAATAGCGACATCTATAGAGCCGTAGCGAAAAAAAAAATAGTTCAACGAGATGAACTAGCCAATGAGCAAGTTCATCTTTTTGTTAGTGTTCTGCATGTTATTTAGAACCTATTTGGTTTAACCAGAACGAATAAAACACGCCTAATATGATTATGCTTTCAAAATAACCATACCTCTACTTTATATTTCACTAATAAAACAAAGAAAATATTGCGTGAATTTACGAACGTGAAAACACAAGTGGCCGACATTTAACTTCAAATTTATTGTTGTTTACATTTGACATTTCTTCGTTCGTTCATATTTGACGAACACTTGTTGCGCCACCTGCACGATTAACGACACCTAAAAGCCAATTTTGCTACTGGCACAGGGTGCTAAGAAATAATAAAATTTTAAATAATGAAAAATTAATATTAAGGGTATTCATACATGAATGGACACGCTAAAAAATAATATATTGTTGATTGCAAAACTTAAAACCAACTTAAAAAAGAGTAAACATAGAGAATTTTCAAAACAATATATAGAGCTCAAATTGAAATACATTCAAAATCTAAAAATCGAAGTTGATAATATTTCAATTGAAGAAAATGAAAATTTTAAAACTAAAATTTAATAATCTTCACGAAGAATTATTAAAAAGAATTGATGCATTAGGTACCAATAAAAGAAAAAATATTAAAGAAGTATTAAAAGAAAATAGTTTATGGCCAATTTCGATATAAATACAGTAGGTAAAAACCTACAAATTTTTAAAGGAAATTTTAGACACTTGGAAGATTTTATAGTCCAAACAGAATTATTACATGATATGGTGAAAAATTAAGATAAAGAAATTTTCAAATAATATGTTTACAATTTTAAATTAACGGCACAAGTACGAATTATTTTAGGACGTTCAAATAGGCCAACAACATTTGTGGAATTGAAAAATTCATTGGAAAAAGCATATCCTAATCCAAAAACTCTGCAACAAGTACTAAGCGAACTTGGTACACTCAAACAAAATAATAAAACCATATCTCATATTCAGAGAAAAAATTTTAGAAATAACAACAATTAAGTTCATTTGAAATTAAAACTTTGATTTCGACTCAAGAAGCAAAAACTGCAATATATAAAGTTAGTGAAAGCATGGCGTTAAATGTTTTTACTAAAGGTGTTAATTCAGAATTGCAGACCATTTTATTAGAAAATACAGTTAATGAAGCCTTTGAAAGATGTTTAACAGCAGAAAAAAGTTGAGTTTTGAACAAAAACACAATTTCAGAAATTCTAGAGACTAATATAATAGAAATAACTTCAGATATAACTATAATTCACAAAATAATTACAGAAATAATACACAAAACTATCGAAACAATAACATCTCAAACAATAATTACAGAAATAATAATTACAGAAATAATAATTATTTTGGATATTCACAAAATAACAGTAGATATAGTAATTTTCAAAATACCAATAGAAGCAATAATTTTCCAAACAAATTGTAACACTTATTTTTCAAACAATAATACTAATAGAAACAATAACTTCTCAAACCGAAACAATAGCTATCAAAACAATTTCAATAGAAATCAAACTAGAAATAACGTACAGGGAAACGCCCATGGCCGGGTACCAGACACTGTTACCCGCAGAGGCACAAATTAATTTTAAAAATTACTCAAAATTTAACAAACTACATAACTTTGCTATGTAAAAATAACAATATATATTTAACATTTCATAATAAATGCTAAAATATTGAACATAATAAATAACAAGGTCATTTAGAAAACACTTTAATCAAATGGTAGAGCACGACGAAACAGAAACAAGCTGAAAATATATCAGCAAAAATCTAAAAACAACTTCAGTAACCATGCTTTGTTGTTGGAAGACTTCCAGCAGACTGTTGGACTCCATATAATATTATAAGCATAAAGACTAAAGTGGTGCAGTGCGCTAGTGCGCACTTGCACAGGCATGACAAAGATTTCTGATGAAGCCTTTAGCACGGCCGAAATTGCAATAAAATCAGCTAGTGATTTTTTTCCTTTTCATATCGAAAAGGACTTTGTTGTTGTTGTTGTTTCTTTGGAAAGATTCGTTAGTAGAATTAATTGTTCTAACTTTGACCTTAAGCTCAATAAACGATTATAAACTATCAAACAACCAGAATTTGTTTTTAAAACAAGTATGATTTAAACTATCCAACATTTAGAATTGTTATTTAAATCATATAAATCAACATGTTTTACATTTCTAATAGACACTGGAGCTGACATCTCCATTTGTAAAACAAACAATATAAATGACATTAATACTAGAAATATTTCACAATTGACGGGCATAACGCAAGAAGCAATTGAATGTATAGGCACAACAAATTTAATTTTAATTATAGAAACAGAAATAATTTAACATAATTTCCATATAGTTGAGAATGATTTCCCAATCGCAACCGATGGAATTATAGGGCGAGACATCTTAGAAAAATATATGTCAACAATAGATTTTGAAACATATACACTTACTTTGATTATAAATGAAAAAGAATATATTTTACCAATAATTTTAAAATGATTCCATAAAAGAAATATTATTCCTGATAGATCAGAATTAATACCACCGATTAATATTAAAGTCGAGGAAGACAGTATTGTTTTTTGTTTTTTTGTAAAAATTTTAAATACATATAATAAAAATGTAACATTAAGTAATCTTGATTTTGAAACTAAACCATTAAAAAATTATAATATATTTTCTTATAAAATCAACACTAAATATGACAAAAATAGACTTGAAAATTTACTACAAACGTTAGACATTGGTTGCAACGACCCAGATGCCAAATCAATAATAATAAATATTATTAAACAATACGAAGACATTTTTCATCTCCCTGGAAAACACTTTAGTACAAATAATTTTTACACACAGACAATACAAACAACAGATTCGACCCCGGTATATATTAAAAATTACAGACTTCCACAAACTCAGTTAAAAGAAATAAATGAACAAGTTGACCAACTTTTATCTGACAATATAATAGAACATTCAGTAAGCCCTTACAACTAACTCGCCATTACTTGTAGTTCCTAAAAAGTCAATAAATGACGAAAAAATGGCGACTTGCATTAGATATTCGTAAATTGAATGACAAAATTGTGAACGATAAATTCCCATTGACAAAAATAGAAGACGTTCTTGACAGACTTGGAAGAGCTAAATACTTTTCGACTTTGAACATGACCAGCTCTTTCTACCAGATTAACTTAGATGAAAACTCACTACCGTTAACTTCATTTTCGACTGGAAATGGACATTTCCAATTTAAACGTTTGCCATTTGGATTGAAGATATCATCCAACAGCTTCCAAAGAATGCTGATTATGCGTAAAGTGGTTTAGATACAGAAGCTTTTATTTATGTAGACGATATAATTGTTTTCGGTTGTAGCTTAGGACATCATAACGACAATTTACTAAAAGTTTTTGACAGATTAAGAAAATATAATAGAAATTAAATTCAAATAAATGTTGTTTTCTGAAGCCAGAAGTCATTTACCTTGGGCATCTTATAACGGCCAATGGAATTAAAACCGACCCATCTAAAAACAAAATAATCAAAGAATATCCGATACCTAAAAACTCGGACGAAGTAAGAAAGTTTGTTGCTTTCTGCAACTACTACCGAAGATACTTACACCTAAATTTGCCGACATTGCTAAGAATTCAAATTCACTTCTAAAGAAAAATACAAAATTTTACTGGAACGAAAATTGCCAAAAATCATTCTATGAACTAAAAACAAAACTTTTAAATCCCCCGATACTACAATATCCTAACCATTAATACTCACCACAGACACTTCTAATTATACTCTCGATGCAGTTTTATCGCAAGGCGATGTAGGCTCCGACTTACCAATTTCGTATGCAAGCAAATCTCTTGCAAAACATGACCTGAACAATCCAATTATTGAGAAAGAGCTCTTAGCTATACACTTTGCAATCAATTTCTTTCGACCCTACCTTTACGGTAGAAAATTTTCGGTTCTAACAGACCACCGCCAACTAGTGTCTCTTTTCTCATATAAAAATCCGTCATCAAAAATGACACGCATAAGATTAGACCTTTGCGATTATGATTTCAACATTGCTTACAAAAGAGGAAAAATGAATACTAATGCTGACGCATTATCGCGGATAAAATTAAACAGCGATTCCCTAAGGGCTATGATTCCAACAAATACAGAAGATGACAAAAATATACTAGCTATTACAAGAGGTATGATAAAAAATAAACACGCAAAATACTGATTTTAACAATACGGATTGTAATTCCCACAAATAGCGTCATGAACTTTTTGTGTTGAATTGTACATATTAAAAAAATAAAAAAATTAAGGTTCAATACAGAAAAAGATTTTAAGGGTACCCAATTTGAAATTAATGATGTGGAAGTAATTATACGATGTAGTGATAATCCACTGTTCACACCGCTGACTTTGGAGAAGCTATCATCAAAAATGTATAATTTAGGAATTGAAGAGTTAGCGCTGAAGAGGAATGATGATTAATGTGACCAACGTTTTTTGAGCAAAAAGAAGTACACATACAGACTTTAAAAAGAAGTATAAAGAAGTACATTGAAAAAAATAAAAGTACAAAAAGAAGTATACCCAGAAAAAAACATGTAAAAAATTAATGAACAAATCCATTGCACAAGAAGTTTTATTTATAAGAGATTAAAAATTAAATCATGTTTACAATTCATTGCTTGGCATTATAAAAATAATTTTGGTATATCAAGTTTTTATGTCAACAAAAAAAAAAATAAATAAAAAACAATATTTAATATATCTGAGCACATATGGCCGCAGAACATAGCCGTCAAAACTCAAAAATCACTTATATTCAAAAGAGTCAAAAAATTGTTGAGCCCTCAGTAGCAACGAAAGTAGCATAAGAGCAAATTAAATTTTTGCAGTTAAAGAAGATAGTGATATAAAAGAAATTTTTGTAGAAGTTATAAGGTGTGTATTGTGAATTGATAAATTAAAAATTTTTGACTCTGTAGAATATAGAGTTTTGAAGGCTTTGTACTGGGTGACCGGAAAGAAAATGGTCTTTTTCACCAAATTAATCATTACTTAAGTCATTTTAAACATTATAGGTTGTAAAGGCCTACCTTAGCGGCGTTTGAAGCTGGGACAGCAAAGCGGCTGTCCAGGGTCGTTTCAAAATTTATAATCTTCTACTATTTTGGGACACAAAATCAGATGCTTTTCAATTTTAGTAAACGTTATAATTTTATTATCAGGCTTTAATTGATTATTATGTTTACAATAATGTAGATAAATAGGAATTCTAATTGGATTTATGATTAAACATTTATTCGCCGCTATCGTCAAGTTATATTTGATTTAAAATATGTATTTTCTTACAAAATTAATTGGAATGTTTATTTAATTTTAAATATTTATGATTTCTTAGTACTTATTTAGAATATTTAAGCTTATTTGAAAAGTATTTGTACGATTTCAAATCAAATTTGAAAGTCTAAATTGTCAGGTCGATAGTTTCGACTTTAGTTGCAACTGTGGTATAGAAAAATATTACTATGGTTTATTGTGGGTTAAACAATATAGCAAGGATATATATATTTGGATTCTAAGCTGTGAGCACAATACTTATTTATAGTATGTGTTCGTTTATTGAATTATCCTAGGGTGCATGAACCGTGCGTGCGTAAATTTAGGAGAAACCCAATATATTTTACGTTAAACTAGTCTAAATTCACTGAAGGTTAAATTATAAAAGTAATTAAAAAGAAGTTAAATTTACGTTATATATCAAGGATACAAAAAATTCCTAAACTGTTTTAACTAATCGTGTCACTGGCACGATTCTAAATTTTAAAATTATTCACTTTAAATTTTATGTTAATAATTTAAACTTGGAAATGTCTCAAATTGAATTTAATGATTTCGAAAGTAATGTTTTATTTCGCGGTTTAAAATAAAACTTAGCACTAGCACGGCTCCAAAATGCACTTAATCACTTGTTAAATTCCCGGTAATAAATATTCAAAATTAGGGTTTTAATAATAATAATAATAAGAGTAAAAATAGAAAATATAAGAAAAATAAATGAAATAGAGGTCACCGAATCCTTGTCTGTGGCTTGATTGTTGATGGTATTCGTTTGTTTCGTTATCGATGTCCTTTGACAGCGTGTGAGCCCGATGTGCGTCAAGCTCTCCAACAGTTGATCCTGTAGGTAGCGATATTAGTTCAGAGGGAGTGCAGTGAATATTTGAACAGAGGGTCGAACTAAAAAATCCGGAGGCCCCACTGTATATTCAAGAATTGAGGAAATTTATGGGGTAGGCTGCTCAGGGACCGGAGATCAGAGTGGCTAGTAAACAGACTATGCACTTAGCCCTGATGGAAGTCCGGACTGTGATTGCAAGGATTTGGATTAGGTTTTCACTGCACTAATTTCACTAACACTACACTTTATTTGGTTATGTTTCACTTTGCCGGAGCCTTAGCTGCCGGGTCACAAACACTTCTTCTAGCTGGTAGTAAATTTTCACTGTAGATTTGATGCGATGTCCTTCCGATGTCTTCTTATAGTAGCTGATCTCCTTTGGTTGTTCGAAACAGGATGATGCTGCGAATCTGGTTGAATTTTTCAACGTCACTGTGGTATCCTGGTGTTTCAATGACTTGGTTGTGCTGCTTTAGTTGACTTCTTTTCGGTTGCTTTAAATTATACTTTCAATTTTTAACTACTCTACCTTCGAGGTGTTCACAAACTGCCAGACTCTCCAGATTTTTCTCTCTCTTCGCCTTTTATAGGCGGCAGCCCGTTGTTGCTGACTGTGTAAATGGTGTGGTTAATTGCTCTATTAGGTTTATCGCTAATCTATTTGCTTGTATTGGTGGTTAGCTTCTTGTTCGTTCTTTTGGTTACACGCCATGTTGAAATTTCACCTATACTGCCTCTGAGCATGCTCACGCTTGTGTATGTATGCGTGTATTTTATGTTGTGATGAAAAGCTTGCCTGGTGTCTTTTGTTAAGAGCGTGGTGTCTGCCGCTCAGTTGTGTAGATGTATGGGTTGTTCGAAAGGTTACCCACTGGTAAATTTTAGGTTGCGTTTCGACTGTTGGTTGCTACTAAAGCAATTTATGTGGTTGCTCACTCTGAGTTTTCTTATGTCTGGTGGGGCTTACCCACTGGTAATATTTGAGTGGTTGATCGTACAATTGCCTCTATTTGTTACCTCGTGTTTCTTCTTGATGTTTCAGACAGAGATCACCATTTACTTGTATTAATTCGGGTGGCGTATTTTCGTTGCTCACGGGTGTCTTTGTGTGCGTATTAAAAATGTTGGCTGGATGATTTGTTTATACGCCTGCTCTGAGTAAATGGTGAATTCACTTGTAGCCATCGTGCTGAGAATTTGGTGAATTCGCTCGCTGTTGCCATTTTTAGTAAATGGTGTATTCCTTTGCCATGGTTGCAAATGAATACACTGGTGTCCATATGTGTGTAGCAAAATGGCGGCTGAACTATTCTCGCTCTGAGTCAATGGGGAATTCGCTCGTTGTCGTGCTGAGAATTTGGTGAATTCGCTCGCTGTTGCCATGCTGAGTAATTGGTGTATTCGCTCGCCTTGGTCGCTCACTGGTAAATGGTGTATTTTCTCATCACGGAACTCACGTATGTTTTGTGGTAACTGTACTTATCCGTCTCTCTGCCCATATATTTACCTCATCGGTAAGTCTGGCGCATGGCAGAATAACCAGGTAGGGTAAAGAGATTCACCACACCGACAGCTAATGTCAAAATTAATTTTAGCGATGCCACTTTTCAGTATTGTTGATTATTGTGTGGCAAATGCTTTGAGGGGAATTCGTACTAAGGTTAATGGGATAAAGTAAGAAAAAAATATATATTTAGTGAAACAAATACAATATTATTGCCCATTATTTTTTGTTTATTTTTTTGAATTCTTAATTTCAATATAAATATGAATTAAAAAAAACCAAAAACACAAAAGCCCGACTGTTTGAAACAATGAAATTATAGCGAATGGCCCAATCTACCTTTTTACATTAACAAATTTTAGGACGCTGCTTCAAATTTTGCTTAAAAATTATAACTTGTACTTCACCGTTTTCCAGTTTAGTATAAAGAATAATATATAACAGATTCCGCTCTCAGTGCGAATAAATGTGCAGCCTACATCACATGTGAAAATACATGCACACAAAAAAACACAAACACAACAAACGAAACTAAGCAAACGAATCTAATTGGCTTATTGGAAAACAAACAAAATACAAAGAAACGGTCAAACTGCTGTAAAAACACATAAAGCAACACCTGTTAATGGAACTTTAAAAACCACGTTCATCAAACATGCCATTGGGCTACTTAAAACTACCAGACTTTTTGTTTGTAGAGCTTTCATGTAAAACAGCAACATTAGTATATAAAAACAGGTTGGTAAAGTGTGGTACTAATACTACGGGGTTTTTAAGCCACTGAAAACCACGCAACTGTGAATACCCTTAATGATTCAATCATGGAGTTTGAAAATACGGCAGCACTGTATTTTGTGATTTTGACATGATTTTGACATTAGCTGTCGGTGTGGTGAATCTCTTTACCCTACCTGGTTATTCTGCCATGGTCTGGCGTGATTTTTATTCGCTATATTCTCGCCTGATGCTAAATCTGTATGGGAATGAGAGAAATTTATGAGTATCGAGTATATATATGTGAGGGTGATATTTTCCTAGTTATTTCTAGCGTTAACCTTTGTCGGTCCCTTGTTACATGTTTAACCCTTTTAGGTACCATGGTGCTTGATATGGTGATTTTTATACCATGTCCTTATTTTTGACTTTACTCGATTTTAGGAATCTGTCAGCCCTTGTTTTTATGACTATTTATGAATGCAATGGAAAATTTCATTCATAAATCGTTATGGTTTAGTGACCTAGATTTAGTTAGGATATGATTATTCACGCGATATTGTATTGGATATTTTGCCAAAGTAAACGTTTATGGTATCTAGTTTTACGGTTTTAGCACCTTTCCCGACTCTGGCTACTGCCTTAACCCTACCCGATTTTATAGCTCGCCCTGACCATTATGTTTTAAATAATAAAATATATTTTGAATTCTCTTTTGGTCTTTATTTTGGCCAAGGTTTATTAGCCATAATGGTTTTCCTGTCAATGTTTAATTTAATAACTTATAAATTATTTTGTTTTAGTTAATTTTTTTGATAATGTTTGTTTCATAAATCCATTTATTATGGCTAACTTATTCCCGGCCTAAGGCCTTGGTTCGCTGGCGAGGACGTCAATCGACCGTGGGTGAATAAAATGAGTTTTGTCAATATTTCTTGACATGTCTAGCGGCTTCACACCAACCCGTTCAGACGGCTCATGGCTCTTTGTAACAGGTGTTTTTGGTGGCTGACCTTTCGGTCAGGGCGAAGTTCCAGCAGGTGTTCTTGGAGTCATTATGTTTCTACGCTCGGGTTCTCTGTTCTCTTTTAATCGAACCGGTTTAATGCTACAAGAAAATTTACAATTTTTGCATTAAATCATGTAGGTAAATTTTGTGTACAAATTTTGTCCTTACAAGGTACATAGTTTTTGGCAAATTCATTGATATTAATTTAAAGCTCCATTTTTAAAAATTTATGGAGATATTTATTAAATAAAAAAAAAATAAGTGTAAAAAAAGTTTGATTTATTCACTGTCTAGATCAGTGTCGTTGTCGTTTTTTGTGTTATCGTTCTCTGTAGTTTCAGTCGATTTTTAAAATTATATTTTTCTAAGCTCCCAATCTTTCGAAAAAGTGTTGGTTGAGTTTTTAAAAATTTTAAAATTCAAGGCAGGTGTATTTTAAGTTGTATTTAACTTGTAAAATACTTTTCAAAGTATTGACCTGCAATCGTGTTTTTTCAATTGTTCATGTTTTGTTTACAGCGAACACACAATCAACTGGAGCAGATGATCCGGGAATACAAAGTGCTTCTTTACTAAATAAGAAAACTCAGAGTATGGAATCTCTTCAGTTTCCATATATTTAAACACCTCAACCCAGCGGTCTTCTGTTACCATTTGTTTGTTTCTCCACATAGCTAATTTTTCAATTGAACAATAGTTTCTTGCAAGACCATATTGGTCAAATAATTTTCCAGCTATACTAATATCTAAAAAATCTTTTGAAATTAAGTTTTGGAATGACACTTCATCTGTAGACCAGCTTGGAAATGTTTTTAAACCACAAGAAATCTTCAACCTGCTTAAATTGTTTTGTCCAATCCTTCAAATAATTGTACGCGTCATATTAAAAATAAATAATGTTAGAAACCTTTCAATATAAAACTTAAAAAACATAGTAAAAATCACCGAGGGAATATTCAAATATAGTTTCAAATATTTCTGTTTTATAATCACCAGCTTGAATCAGCCTTCTTTTTTCTAATGCTGTGTTTGGCATTAAAAATCGTTCCTCTTTTCGGAAAAGAAAATTCGCTTTAAACTCGTTCAATTGTTTTGCGACATCAATAGCAGAAATATTATCGCCTTCTACTTTGAGCACAATATCTTGAAAATAAGTAGCCTAGAAGGAAGTATTTTTTAATATATGAATAAAAAAACAATTAACTATAATTAGAAGAGCATAAAGTAGCCAAAGTTTGCAACATGGGTTGTTGAAAAAATTCTTTAATATTTGTTCGCCACGTGGTAAATTAAGAAAATATTGTTTAAGAGCTTCAAATACCTTTTAATATTGCGCCAATTGCTGGTCCCAATGCCAGGAACCTTGTTTTGAAGTACCCCAATAACTGTGTGTACGCTACATAAATATCTCTACATAAGGATTTTAATGCTTCAACTCTGACAGTGTGTATATAAAAATGCGAGTAGATTTTTACTACCACACATTCGACATCGAACGTCATAGCATCGCAGGCAGTTTTCCATGAACTATGCAATATATGGGCAGCGCATCCAACGCCAATCACACATGGTTGCCAGTCCTTTATTTCAGCAAAAACACTTTTAGTTCCTTTACGCCTGCGTCCTCCGATATTAGTGTTGGTATTGTTCCCGCAGAAACCAACCACTTTGTCTTTGATTTCAAAATGATCACCTGTTTTTAAAAATAAATTTGCTATGATTTTAGATGTTTCTCCTTTCTCGTCAGACAATTCTAGGATTTTAACAAAAACACCAAGCGTTGGGATAAAATATCGCACCAAAACGGGAAACAACTTTATGTTTCCATGATTTGAAGCGTCAGTGGATATGGTAACATAGTGAACTTTTGTAAGGTCTTTCTTTAACTCTTCAAAAGAAAACGGCGCCAAGACGTTATTCACAATTGCTTCACACTTTGTACGGGAGCAGTGAAACTTCTTCACTTGGAAGCAGGCCGGAATGATTAGCGATGTACAGTCCGCTGACCTGAAGCTGTGATTCTCTTTTACTGTGAGATAAAAGCCCACATTCCTTCGCTTGCTGACATGCTACAGTCAATAGACGACGGAAAAAACGTTGTTACACCTTGTGAAGATGATGCAGTTAGAGCTGCCTTGTGTTTGCGAGTGGATAAGTGCCTCTATATCACAGCTTTTCCTCCGTGGGCTATATTAAAATGTCCATCACATAAAGCACAGCGCAATTCACTATCGGAATTGGTTTTCTTTATATACGAATACTGTTTTTGAAATCCCACATTTAACCAAGTAGGTTTTGTGATGGATTTGGACAACTTGGTTGTAGGGTTTCGATAAAATATATTATTTTTGATACTTTTCTTGTTACTTTTAAAAAATCTTTTGTACTTAATATTTTTGTTGTTAAATTAATCTTTTTATGTAAAAAAGAAGTACAACAAATAAAAAGAAGTACTTTTTGCTTAGGTAGATACAAGAAGTACAGCAAGCAAAAAAGAAGTCCAAAACTCCCAAAAGGAGTACGGTTGGTCACATTAATGATGATATATTTAAAACCATTGCAATGGATAAATTCAAAGAAATTTATAATAATATAAAAAGAAAAAATGAAAATTTTAATTTATAATGAACCAGAAAGAATAGTCGACAAAGTAAAACAAAATCAAATAATCGAAGAATACCACAATTCGACACACGGAGTTCAGCTCGGTATAAGAAAAACAATAATGATACTAAAACAAAAATAGGTATGAAAAAATATGAATAAAATGATAAAAAACTACATACTCAATTGCGATAAATGCAAATTAAACAAACAGACTAAACATACAAAAGAAAATTTAACAATGACAGACACACCAAGTACCAGTTTTGAAATCGTTTCAATCGACACAGTAGGTCCCCTACGTTTATCAAATAATTATAGATATATACTAACGATGCAAAGCGACTTGTCAAAGTACGTAATAGCATGTCCAATGAAGACAAAAGACGCAAAAACTGTTGCTAAAACACTAATTGAAAACGTAATTTTTAATATACGGTTATTTTAAAATCGGATAGAGGTAGAGAATTTCTCAATGAATTAATGTTAGAAATATGCAGCCTTTTGAACGTTAAACAAATATTTAGTACTCTATATCACCATGAGACTCTAGGCTCGATAGAGAGAAACCATCGAGTATTGACTCGATGTTATTTCGATATTTGCTACACTTTTGCAAAAATGACATATACAACGCCTCATGTTGATACAAACTATACACCATTTGAGCTAATTTTTGGAAAACTTGCAAATCTTCCAAATGACAATCATTTCGAATCAATAGTATATAATACAGACAACTACGCTCAAGAATTAGAACATAGATTAAAATATTCTTTACAAAAAGCAAAAGAATTAATAAATATGGCAAAAACTTATACAATTGGAAAAGATAAAAATATAAACCCGTTAAATTTAAGTATTGGAGATAAAGTTTTGATAAAAAGGATGAAAAGAAGAAAAAAATCAATCTCTTTATATTGGTACATTTATAATTGTAAACAAAAAAGGAGTAAATTCAATAATTAATATCAATGGAAAACTAAAAGAATACCATAATAATGTGTTAAAAAAAATATTTATGAACAATTTGTATCTTTTTATTTAAATTTTGAACACTTAAATGAATTTTAAATTGAATTTTTAAATTAATATTAATATATTGTATTAGTTAAAACCCAAAAAAGAAATATTTTTCAAAAATTTCAAAATAATTTTTTATCTTAAGGGTGAGGGTGTAGAATACACACCTTTACGGTATGTATTTGTATAATTATATACAAATTACATTATACTTTAAATAACATTAAACAATATTGAATTAAAACAAACAACTATAAAACATATTTAACAGATACACACCTTTACGGTACGTATCACCTTATTCTATTTTACTGTATGATACTAAGATACTGTTCATAGTAAGCACTACTATCTATTTTATTTGCACACATGTACTCATATTGCTGAATACAAAATATATGACATTACATTTTACTTTAACTCCTACACAAATATATTAACATATGATTATGTTTGCGTTTTCTAATAATCTAAGTCTACTCACTCACACACATTATACTGCTATTACTAAATTACAAAGTTTTAAGACAAAAAACCGTTATACATACTATATAAGAATGAATAAATTTCAAATGAAGACAATTAGTTCTGAGCTTCTAACAAGATGCCTTCTAATTCTTTTAACTAATGTTGAGCCTTCAATAGCTGCCGACTATTTATTATTATGCCTTTGCACTTTTAAAGTGAACGGCAAAAATTATAAAAACATATTTAGAGCCAGTGGCGAATATACGCCGGCACCGAATTAGGGAGGTCGAAATGACAAAAAAGAATTAAATAAAATCCTTTCTGTTATTATCCTGCGATCCTGACGCATAACATACCACATGGCGATCCTGCAAAATTGCGCAGACTAATTTTCCGACGGCAAAATGTACCAGAGTACGTACCAAATACATTTTCATACATAATGACCAAATTATGGACAATATGGAAAGACGCTGTAAAGTCGCGAACAAATTTTTTTTATGCACTAATTTTTTTAGAATTTTTAATTTTCTTACATTTTATTTAGAGATTTTACTCACAATATATCTATAACGAAATGTTTTATTATTTGAAACAGTGAATTCACACAAACAATACAAAAATACTTGAATTTAAAATTTTTTTATGTATATAAACAATGGATTTAAAACATAACCTCATCTTTCACATTTTTAATGCATCCTTTTTATTATTTTATAGTTTTTCAGTCACTCGCGTACAAAATTGTCTAGCATGAATTTGCTGTCTCTTATTTAATTTTTGCAATAATTTTCATTCACACACACAGGCAACTCAATACGTATTGAGAAAGATTTATGCGTGAAATAATAAAACCCGCGACAGACACTAAACAAGTCTTTTTTAATTTATATACAATAATATGATTATGCTTTCAAAATAACCATACCTCAACTCTAATAATAATTTCTCTAATTTCTCTAATTTCACTAATATAAAAAAGAAAATATTGCGCGAATTTACGAACGTGAAAACACAAGCGGCCGACATTTTACTTCAAATTTATTGTTGTTTTCATTTGACATTTCTTTGTTAGTCCATATTTAACGAACACTTGTTGCGCCACCTGCACGTTCAACTTTCAACGAAACCTAAATGTCAAATTTGCTACTGGCACTGGGTTCTAAGAAATAATAAAATTTTAAATAATGAAAAATTAATATTAAGGTTATTCATGTATACATAATGGATACACAATGGATATACATGAATGGATACGCTAAAAAATAATATATTGTTGATTGAAAAACTTAAAACCAACTTAAAATAGAGTAAACATAGAGAATTTTCAAAACAATATATAGAGCTCAAATTGAAATACATTGAAAATCTAAAAATCGAAGTTGATAATATTTCAATTGAAGAAAATGAAAATTTTGAAATTTAAAAACTAAAATTTAATAATCTTCACGAAGAATAATTAAAAACAATTGAAACATTACCAATAAAAGAAAAAATATTAAAGAAGTATTAAAAGAAAATAATTTATGGCCAATTTCGATACAAATACAGTAGGTAAAAACCTACAAATTTTTAAAGGAAATTTTAGACATTTGGAAGATTTTATAGTCCAAACAGAATTATGACATGATATGTTGAAAAATTCAGATAAATAAATTTTTATATAATATGTTTACAATTTTAAATTAACGGCACAAGTACGAATTATTTTAGGACGTTCAAATAGGCCAACAACATTTGTGGAATTGAAAAATTCATTGGAAAAACCATATCCTAATCCAAAAACTCTGCAACAAGTACTAAGCGAACTGGGTACACTCAAACAAAATAATAAAACCATATCTGAATTCAGAGAAAAAATTTTAGAAATAACAACAATTAAGTTCATTTAAAATTAAAACTTTGATTTCGACTCAAGAAGCAAAAACTGCAATATAAAAGTTTAGTGAAAGCATGGCGTTAAATGTCTAATCTAATGGTGGTAATTCAGAATTTCAGACCATTTTATTAGCAAATACACAAAAACATTTTATGAAGCCGTTGCAAGATGTTTAACAGCAGAAGAAAGTTTAGTCTCGGACTAAAACACAATTGTTCAAATTCGAAATAGAGACAATTTCAGAAATTCTAGAAACCAATATAATAGAAATAAGTTCAGATATAACTATAATTCACAAAATAATTACAGAAATAATACACAAAACTATCAAAATAATAACAACTCAAACAATATTTACAGAATTAATAATTATTTTGGATATTCACAAATACCAGATACTGTTACCCGCAGAGGCCAAAATTAATTTTAAAAATTACTCAAAATTTAACAAATTACACAACTTTGCTATGTAAAAATAACAATAAATATTTAACATTTCTTATAGACACTGGAGCTGACATCTCCATTTATAAAACAAACAATATAAATGACATTAATACTAGAAATATTTCACAATTGACGGGCATAACGCAAGAAGCAATTGAATGTATAGGCACAACAAATTTAAATTTAATTATAGAAACAGAAATAATTTAACATAATTTCCATATAGTTGAGAATGATTTCCCAATCGCAACCGATGGAATTATATGGCGAGACATCTTAGAAAAATATATGTCAAAAATAGATTTTGAAACATATACGCTTACTTTGATTATAAATGAAAAAGAATATATTTTACCAATCATTTTAAAATGATTCCATAAAAGAAATATTATTATTCCTGCTAGATCAGAATTAATAACACCGATTAATATTAAAGTCGAGGAAGACAGTATTGTTTTTTGTTTTAAATAAATAAATAAAAAATGGAGTATTTTTGAGTAATAGCTTGATACCAGCGTGTGGCAATGTTCATGTAAAAATTTTAAATACAACCACTAAACCATTAAAGAATTAAAGAATTATAGTATATTTTCTTGTAAAATCAACACTAAATTTGACAAAAATAGACTTAAAAAATTTCTACAAAGGTTAGACATTGTTTGCGACGACCCAGATGCCAAATCATCAATAATTAATATTAATAAACAATACGAAGACATTTTTCATCTCCCTGGAAAACACTTTAGTACAAATAATTTTTACACACAGACAATACAAACAACAGATTCTACCCCGGTATACATTAAAAATTTTAGACTTCCACAAACTCAGTTAAAAGAAATAAATGAACAAGTTGACCAATGTTCATTTTATCTGACAATATAATGGAACATTCAGTTAGCCCCTACAACTAACTCACCATTACTTGTAGTTCCTAAAAAGTCAATAAATGACGAAAAAATGGCGACTTGTAGTAGATTTTCGTAAATTGAATGAAAAAATTGTAAACGATAAATTCCCATTAACAAAAATAGAAAACGTTCTTTACAGACTTGGAAGAGCTAAATACTTTTCGACTTTGAACATGACCAGCTCCTTCCACCAGATTAACTTAGATGAAGACTCACGATCGTTAACTTAATTTTCGACTGGAAATGGACATTTCCAATTTAAACGTTTGCCATTTGGATTGAAGATATCATCCAACAGCTTCCAAAGAATGCTGATTATGCGTAAAGTGGTTTAGATAAAGAAGCTTTTATTTATGTAGACGATATAATTGTTTTCGGTTGTAGCTTAGGACATCATAACGACAATTTACTAAAAGTTTTTGACAGATTAAGAAAATATAATAGAAATTAAATTCAAATAAATTTTGTTTTCTGAAGCCAGAAGTCATTTACCTTGGGCATCTTATAACGGCCAATGGAATTAAAACCGACCCATCTAAAAACAAAATAATCAAAGAATATCCGATACCTAAAAACTCGGACGAAGTAAGAAAGTTTGTTGCTTTCTGCAACTACTACCGAAGATACTTACACCTAAATTTGCCGACATTGCTAAGAATTCAAATTCACATCTAAAGAAAAATACAAAATTTTACTGGAACGAAAATTGCCAAAAATCATTCTATGAACTAAAAACAAAACTTTTAAATCCCCCGATACTCCAATATCCCGATTTCAATAAACCATTCATACTCACCACAGACGCTTCTATACCATTATACTCTCGGTGCAGTTTTATCGCAAGGCGAAGTAGGCTCTTACTTACCAATTTCGTATGCAAGCAAATCTCTTGCAAAACATGACCTGAACAAGCCAATTATTGAGAAAGATCTCTTAGCTATACACTTTGCAATCAATTTCTTTCGACCCTACCTTTACGGTAGAAAATTTTCGGTTCTAACAGACCACTGCCCACTAGTGTCTCTTTTCTCACATAAAAATGCGTCATCAAAAATGACACGCATAAGATTAGACCTTTGCGATTATGATTTCAACATTGCTTACAAAAGAGGAAAAATGAATACTAATGCTGACGCATAATCGCGGATAGAATTAAACAGCTATTCCTTAAAGGCTATGATTCCAACAAATACAGAATTGATAAAAATATACTAGCTATTACAAGAGGTATGATAAAAAATAAACACGCAAAATACTGATTTTAACAAAACGCATTGTAATTCCCACAAAAAGCGTCATGAACTTTTTGTGTTGAATTGTACATCCATAACAGATATTAAAAAAATGAAAAAAATTAAGGTTCAATACAGAAAAAGATTTTAAGGGTACCCAATTTGAAATTAATGATGAGGAAGTAATTATACGATGTAGTGATAATCCACTGTTCACACTGTTGACTTTGGAGAAGCTATCATCAAAAATGTATAATTTAGGAACTGAAGAGTTAGCGCTAAAGAGAAATGATGATATATTTAAAACCATTGCAATGAATAAATTTAAAGAAATTTATAATAATATAAAAAGAAAAAATGAAAATTTTAATTTATAATGAACCAGAAAGAATAGTCGACAAAGTAAAACAAAATCAAATAATCGAAGAATACCACAATTCGACACACGGACGTCAGCTCGGTATAAGAAAAACAATAATGATACTAAAACAAAAATAGGTATGGAAAAATATGAATAAAATGATAAAAAACTACATACTCAATTGCGATAAATGCAAATTAAACAAACAGACTAAACATACAAAAGAAAATTTAACAATGACAGACACACCAAGTACCATTTTTGAAATCGTTTCAATCGACACAGTAGGTCCCCTACGTTTATCAAATAATTATAGATATATACTAACGATGCAAAGCGACTTGACAGAGTACGTAATAGCATGTCCAATGGAGACAAAAGACGCAAAAACTGTTGCTAAAACACTAATTGAAAACGTAATTTTTAATGTACGGTTATTTTAAAATCGGATAGAGGTAGAGAATTTCTCAATGAATTAATGTCAGAAATATGCAGCCTTTTGAACGTTAAACAAATATTTAGTACTCTATATCACCATGAGACTCTAGGCTCGATAGAGAGAAACCATCGAGTATTGACTCGATGTTATTTCGATATTTGCTACACTTTTGCAAAAATGACAAATACAACGCCTCATGTTGATACAAACTATACACCATTTGAGCTAATTTTTGGAAAACTTGCAAATCTTCCAAATGATAATCATTTCGAATCAATAGTATATAATACAGACAACTACGCTCAAGAATTAGAACATAGATTAAAATATTCTTTACAAAAAGCAAAAGAATTAATAAATATGGCAAAAACTAATACAATTGGAAAAGATAAAAATATAAACCCGTTAAATTTAAATATTGGAGATAAAGTTTTGATAAAAAGGATGAAAAGAAGAAAAAAATCAATCTCTTTATATTGGTACATTTATAATTGTAAACAAAAAAGGAGTAAATTCAATAATTAATATCATTGGAAAACTAAAAGAATACCATAATAATGTGTTAAAAAAAATATTTATGAACAATTTGTATCTTTTTATTTAAATTTTGAACACTTAAATGAATTTTAAATTGAATTTTTAAATTAATATTAATATATTGTATTAGTTAAAACCCAAAAAAGAAATATTTTTCAAAAATTTCAAAATAATTTTTTATCTTAAGGGTGAGGGTGTAGAATACACACCTTTACGGTATGTATTTGTATAATTATATACAAATTACATTATACTTTAAATAACATTAAACAATATTGAATTAAAACAAACAACTATAAAACATATTTAACAGATACACACCTTTACGGTACGTATCACCTTATTCTATTTTACTGTATGATACTAAGATACTGTTCATAGTAAGCACTACTATTTTATTTGCATACATGTACTCATATTGCTGAATACAAAATATATGACATTATATTTTACTTTAACTCCTACATAAATATATTAACATATGATTATGTTTGCGTTTTCTAATAATCTAAGTCTACTCACTCACACACATTATACTGCTATTACTAAATTACAAAGTTTTAAGACAAAAAACCGTTATACATACTATATAAGAATGAATAAATTTCAAATGAAGACAATTAGTTCTGAGCTTCTAACAAGATGCCTTCTAATTCTTTTAACTAATGTTGAGCCTTCAATAGCTGCCGACTATTTATTATTATGCCTTTGCACTTTTAAAGTGAACGGCAAAAATTATAAAAACATATTTAGAGCCAGTGGCGAATATACGCCGGCACCGAATTAGGGAGGTCGAAATGACAAAAAAGAATTAAATAAAATCCTTTCTGTTATTATCCTGCGATCCTGACGCATAACATACCACATGGCGATCCTGCAAAATTGCGCAGACTAATTTTCCGACGGCAAAATGTACCAGAGTACGTACCAAATACATTTTCATACATAATGACCAAATTATGGACAATATGGAAAGACGTTGTAAAGTCGCGAACAAATTTTTTTTATGCACTAATTTTTTTAGAATTTTTAATTTTCTTACATTTTATTTAGAGATTTTACTCACAATATATCTATAACGAAATGTTTTATTATTTGAAACAGTGAATTCACACAAACAATACAAAAATACTTGAATTTAAAATTTTTTTATATATATAAACAATGGATTTAAAACATAACCTCATCTTTCACATTTTTAATGCATCCTTTTTATTATTTTATAGTTTTTCAGTCACTCGCGTACAAAATTGTCTAGCATGAATTTGCTGTCTCTTATTTAATTTTTGCAATAATTTTCATTCACACACACAGGCAACTCAATACGTATTGAGAAAGATTTATGCGTGAAATAATAAAACCCGCGACAGACACTAAACAAGTCTTTTTTAATTTATATACAATAATATGATTATGCTTTCAAAATAACCATACCTCAACTTTATATTTCACTAATATAAAAAAGAAAATATTGCGCGAATTTTAGAACGTGAAAACACAAGCGGCCGACATTTTACTTCAAATTTATTGTTGTTTTCATTTGACATTTCTTCGTTAGTCCATATTTAACGAACACTTGTTGCGCCACCTGCACGTTCAACTTTCAACGAAACCTAAATGTCAAATTTGCTACTGGCACTGGGTTCTAAGAAATAATAAAATTTTAAATAATGAAAAAATAATATTAAGGGTATTCATACATGAATGGATACGCTAAAAAATAATATATTGTTGATTGAAAAACTTAAAAACCAACTTAAAAAAGAATAAACATAGAGAATTTTCAAAACAATATATAGAGCTCAAATTGAAATACATTAAAAATATAAAAATCGAAGTTGATAGTATTTCAATTGAAGAAAATGAAAATTTTGAAATTTTAAAACTAAAATTTAATAATCTTCACGAAGAATTATTAAAAACAATTGAATCATTAGGTACCAATAAAAGAAAAAATATTAAAAGGTATTAAAAGAAAATAATTTATGGCCAATTTCGATATAAATACAGTAGGTAAAAACTTACAAATTTTTAATGGAAATTCTAGACATTTGGAAGATTTTATAGTCCAAACAGATTAATGACATGATATGTTGAAAAATTAAGATAAAAAAAATTATCATATAATATGTTTATAATGTTAAAATAACCGCACAAGTACGAATTATTTTAGGATGTTCAAATAGGCCAACAACATTTATGGAATTGAAAAATTCATTGGAAAAATCATATCCAAAAACTCTGCAACAAGTACTAAACGAACTTGGTACACTCAAACAAAATAATAAAACCATATCTGAATTCAGAGAAAATTTTTAGAAATAACAACAATTAAGTTCATTTAAAATTAAAACTTTGACTTCGACTCAAAAAGCAAAAACTGCAATATAAAAATTTAGTGAAAGCATGGCGTTAAATGTCTTTACTAAAGGTGGTAGTTTAGAATTTTTTTAATTTTTTAGACTAAACCAACGCTCAGGGGATGACCCCTATAAATGCGTAAGCATTGTGTTGATTCGGAAGATGGGTGATAGTTAGTTGTAGGGTGGATAGATGGAGTAGTGTCGGTGAATATTTGTTTTAAATTTGCACAGGTCAAAACTGCCGGGAAACACTCTCGCAGGGAGACTATTCCACAACTTAACTGTGCGACTAAAGAACGAATTATCACGGTAATGCGAGGTTCTATTGGACATCGACGCAATGGTAAAAGGGTGGGCTTGGACAGCTGCCCGAGTGGACCTGGGAAACACACGAGCTGGTGGCGTCAGGTTATGTATATCCCTTGAACACTTCCTATGGTAATACCTATACAGAAAGCTAAGGCAACCAACATTGCGGCGATGCCCAAGAGAGTTGAGAGAGGATGAAATACTTTCCCGCTTGCCCGCTTGCCCGCTTCTTTCGACACATCGAAAATATGATCATTCCAACGAAGATCACACTTGATCGATATGCCCAGAACGTCAAGAGCGGCTGATTCCACAAGATCCACACCATTCATATTGAGGGGTGCTAAGGGCAATCCATCCGCTTGTGGGTTAACGTACAGCACTGGGTCTTGCTTCCATTGAACTCTACTCTATTAGCAAGACCCCACTCCGAGATTTTTTGTAGATCATTTAGGATTGTGTCATTCATATTTTGCCTTTTTCTCCAATATCTCCATAGAGCTTGGGCGTTTTTTAAATAAATTTGAATCACAAATGCTGCTGTCGTCCGCAAACGAATGTATTGGGTTATGCGTCAACGACAGAAGGTCGTTGATAAAAACCAGAAACAAAGTTGGCGATAGAACTGAACCCTGCGGTACTCCTGCGTTAATGGCGTACTCCTCGGATGAAATACCGTCAACTACGACTCGAATCGTTCTGTCTTTGAGGAAACACGTGATCCATCGAGCAAAGTTACCACCAAAACCATATGCAACAAGATTTGACACGAGCGCTTTATGCCACACTTGGTCGAACGCTTTAGAAATATCAAGAGCAACAACCCTGCTCTTGCCAAAAAAGTGAACGCATTTATTCCATTCTTCGGTTAAGAACGCCATAAGGTCACTAGTAGAGCGAGCCCTACGGAAACCATATTGACGGTCACTGAGCAGTTGGTTGCGCTCCAGATAGTTCACAACGTTGAATATTATTACGCTCTCCATAACTTTGGAAAGCGTAGAGCATATCGCAATGGGTCGGTAGTTTGCAGGGTTCGTGGTATCACCCATTTAAGGTACCGGCTGGACATTTGCCACCTTCCAACAAGATGGAAATACTCCTGTTCTATAGGAGACGTTGAAAAGGTTGCGCAAAGGCCGAACCAGCGAAGAAGCACACATTTTTAGCACAATTGGCGGTATGCCGTCAGGCTCAGAGGCTTTGTTTACGTTAAGATTTGTAAGGACCCTTTTAACTGCTCTCGTTCGAAAGTAAATCTCCTGCATTGCAGAAGATCCACCCCCAACAAAGGGCAGTGGCTGATTGCTATCCGAGAGAGTGGAATTTTGTGCAAACAATCCAGCCAATAGGTTCGATTTATCAGCCAAGCCATTGAAGATTTGGTCATCTTTTAAAAGAGCTGGAATCGATGACGATGTCTGGTTCTTAACTCCTTTAACAAATGACCAAAAATTTTTGCTCTCTTTGGGGCAGAGAAGAACCTGTTCCCGAATGCGAGTTTCGTGCAGAAACTTTTCGCGTTTTAAAATTTACAGCGATTCCTTGCCTCGATGTGAAGCCTTTTAGTATCAGTATTCTTGTTAGAACGCCAATTCTGAAAGGCTTCCTCTTTGGACCTGACTGCAATCCTGCAAGTCTCATTTAGCCATGAGTGGTCTTTTGGTTTAATGCTTCTCATCTTATTGGGAATGAAAGACCGCATACCCAATAAAATAATTTCTTGTACCATGACAGACGCGGCATTCACCATTTTATCAGCGAAACATAATTTCCAATTGAAGTTGCGATAAAAATTATTTAACGCAGTCCAATTTGCCTTTCCATAAAACCATGCAGTCCTCTTCGGGGCTTTAGGCGTAGAGGTGCAGGGGTTAGAATGTGGAAAAACAGCGGAGATGGTACAATGGTCCGAGTTACCAAGAGGTGCGTTGACACTCACACCATATTTTTCATGATGTGAAGTCAGAAAAAAGTCAAGTGTATTATGGCTATGCATATCACTTTGAGGAAAAAAGTGGGTTCCTTCACTAGTTGAATCAATTGGTTCGATTCAGCAAATAGCTCAACATATTGCCCAACAGGTGTCAATGGGCCCGAGTGACGTAACCAAACCGGGTTGTGGACATTGAAATCGCCTGCTACAACTATGTCACTGTCAGGAAACAACCCCAAAATATGCGTAATCGAATCAGAGAGAGAGTCCAGCTTGTTAAAAGTGGGCTCTCTCCCTAGATTCGGGCTTCTATAAATAAAACAAAAATGCAGCAAGTGAGAGCGAAGCCTGAACCTAACCCACATTGAGCTGAACTCTGGATCAGTCACGTTCAGACTCCTCTCACATTGGTACGCTACATACGTTCTTATAAAAAGACGATGCCTCTATGCAAAGTAAATAATGGCAGTAAGCGGTATATGAAAATCCCAGACCCAGGTATATGAAAATCCAGTGGATCTGCATCCTTGGCCACCTAATGCCATTATTTGAGGCCTATGTAGAGTACAATGAACATATACCGAGAAAATTCGCCCTCAGTCCACGAATATTGCAAAAATCTATGCGAAAATGACCCGACATTTCCGCACCATGCAAATATTAAACAAATAAGGGCATATAAGGTAATTTAGGTAATTAGTTACGGCTGCAAAAGAATTGCACAACATGAGCAATACAAAAGTACTGAAGCAAGTGTTATGCCTTTACTTCAGCACAATTTAGCCCACTGTGCAACCATACTTACAAACGTAACTAATGAGAGAGGATATCGGAGATGAGGGAAACGAAGACAACAACAATAACTTACACTGCGAGGAGCATGGAAAAGCCCCTAGCGTGGTCAGCTAAAAAAACTGCACTGCTGTCCAGCGATGATGATGCTGCAGCTAGCGGCTCTCTTTGAAACAGGTTTTGCTGCTGTGCTGTTGACGATGTTCTTGTTGAAGATGCTGTTATGTTGTTGTTGTTTAATTTTTATTTTTTTCAGTTTTTCTATTCTTTGTTACACAAAACACTCATTGTTATTTTTGTTTTGTTTTTTAATTAATTTGTAATTAAACAAAAAAAAAAACATTTAGCTTAAACGCGGTGCTGGACATTAAAAACAACAAAAATAAAACGCTCTATAAACTTTATCGCACACGACGGAACATTTGAGACAGAAAATTGACTTTTAAAACTAAATTTAATTAAAACTAAAGGGACGGACAGACACACGACAACACCCTTTAAGATCATGACAGCAACTCCTATTTCAGACCATTTTATTCGCAAATAAAAAAACACAATTTTTCAAATTCGAAACAGACAATTTCAGAAATTCTAGAGACCAATATAATAGAAATAACTTCAGATATAACTATAATTCACAAAATAATTACAGAAATAATACTCAAAACGATCGAAATAATAACATCTCAAACAATAATTACAGAAATAAAAATTATTTTGGATATTCACAAAATAACAGTAGAAATAGTAATTTTCAAAATACCAACAGAAGCAATAATTTTCCAAACAAAAACACAAATCGTAACACTTATTTTTCAAACAATAATACTAATAGAAACAATAACTTCTCAAACCGAAACAATAACTATCAAAACAATTTCAATAGAAATCAAAATAGAAATAACGTACAGGGAAACGCCCATGGCCGGGTACCAGATACTGTTACCCGCAGAGGCCAAAATTAATTTTAAAAATTACTCAAAATTTAACAAATTACACAACTTTGCTATGTAAAAATAACAATAAATATTTAACATTTCTTATAGACACTGGAGCTGACATCTCCATTTGTAAAACAAACAATATAAATGACATTAATACTAGAAATATTTCACAATTGACGGGCATAACGCAAGAAGCAATTGAATGTATAGGCACAACAAATTTAAATTTAATTATAGAAACAGAAATAATTTAACATAATTTCCATATAGTTGAGAATGATTTCCCAATCGCAACCGATGAAATTATAGGGCGAGACATCTTAGAAAAATATATGTCAACAATAGATTTTGAAACATATACACTTACTTTGATTAGAAATGAAAAAGGATATATTTTACCAATCATTTTAAAAGAATTCCATAAAAGAAATATTATTACTCCTGCCAGATCAGAATCAATAATACCGATTAATATTAAAGTCGAGGAAGACAATATTGTTTTAAATAAATAAATAGAAAATGGAGTATTTTTGGGTAATAGCTTGATACCAGCATGTGGCAATGTTATGTAAAATTTTAAATACAAATGATAAAAATGTAACAATAAGTAATCTTGATTTTGAAACTAAACCATTAAAGAATTATAATATATTTTCTTGTAAAATCAACACTAAATATGACAAAAATAGACTTAAAAAATTACTACAAACGTTAGACATTGGTTGCAACGACTCAGATGCCAAATCATCAATAATAAATATTAATAAACAATACGAAGACATTTTTCATCTCCCTGGAAAACACTTTAGTACAAATAATTTTTACACACAGACAATACAAACAACAGATTCGACCCCGGTATGCATTAAAAATTACAGACTTCCACAAACTCAGTTAAAAGAAATAAATGAACAAGTTGACCAATGTTCATTTTATCTGACGATATAATAGAACATTCAGTAAGCCCCTACAACTAACTCACCATTACTTGTAGTTCCTAAAAAGTCAATAAATGACGAAAAAAATGGCGACTTGTAGTAGATTTTCGTAAATTGAATGAAAAAAATTGTAAAAGATAAATTCCCATTGACAAAAAAAGAAGACGTTCTTGACAGACTTGGAAGAGCTAAATACTTTTCGACTTTGAACATGACCAGCTCTTTCCACCAGATTAACTTAGATGAAGACTCACGACCGTTAACTTCTTTTTCGACTGGAAATGGACATATCCAATTTAAACGTTTGCCATTTGGATTGAAGATACCATCCAACAGCTTCCAAAGAATGCTGACTATTGCATTAAGTGGTTTAGGTACAGCTTTTATTTATGTAGACGAAATAATTGTTTTCGGTTGTAGCTTAGGACATCATAACGACAATTTACTAAAAGTTTTTGACAGATTAAGAAAATATAATAAAAATTAAATTCAAATAAATTTTGTTTTCTGAAGCCAGAAGTCATTTACCTTGGGCAATTTATAACGGCCAATGGAATTAAAACTGACCCATCTAAAAACCAAATAATCAAAGAATATCCGATACCTAAAAACTCTGCAACTACTACCGAAGATACTTACACCTAAATTTGCCGACATTGCTAAGAATTTAAATTCACTTTTAAAGAAAAATACAAAATTTTACTGGAACAAAAATTGCCAAAAATCATTCTATGAACTAAAAACAAAATTTTTAAATCCCCCGATATTCCAATATCCCGACTTCAATAAACCATTCATACTCACCACAGACACTTCTAATTATACTCTCGGTGCAGTTTTATCGCAAGGCGAAGTAAGCTCTGACTTCCCAATTTCGTATGCAAGCAAATCTCTTGCAAAACATTACCTGAACAATCCAATTATTGAGAAAGAGCTCTTAGCTATACACTTTGCAATCAATTTCTTTCGACCCTACCTTTACGGTAGAAAATTTTCGGTTCTAACAGACCACTGCCCACTAGTGTCTCTTTTCTCACATAAAAATCCGTCATCAAAAATGACACGCATAAGATTAGACCTTTGAGATTATGATTTCAACATTGCTTTCTGTTATAAATTTATCAATCAAACACTTAACTTCATTGATGTTTTATTAAACATGTTTTCATATCTTTTTACTTTCAAACTTTTCAATTTAGTTTTTTCAATTTTCATTTTTTCATTGAATAAAACACATGAATTTTTTCTATAAAATGTGAGTCTAATTATTTTTAACAAATTGAATATAACTTTTACATTTGGCGACGAGGAATTGTGAAAAGAAACCTGCAATGGATATGCAAGCTCTGTCACAAATATTACAACAAATGCAAGTTGCAAATCAACAATTCATGGCGCATTTTTTATTAGAAAATCATCAGATGTTAGCAAAATATATTCAGAAAGCTCAGAAAACTTCAGCCATATCATCGTTTCGATGTTTTAACAAAGCAGTTGACAAATTTTCAACTTACAGTTTGCAGTTGGAACAACATTTCTTAGCCAACGGAGTTCACAAGGATGAACAGAAGCGAGCATGCTTATTAAGCTGGATTGGTAGCGAGTCAATCGAACTTCTACAAAAAATTTTCAATGGTCAAGTACAAGAAAAATCTTACCAAGAGTTAATTAAAACTCTCCATGAGCACTTCGTAATGAAGCAGCATGTTCTCGCAGCAAGGTTTAAATTTTATCGCACAACAAGGAAGTCAAATCAGACTTATACGGATTGGGTCGCAGAGTTACGTGGTGCAGCCAAAGAGTGCATGTTTCAATGTGAGAAGAAGGGATGCTCAGAATCCGATTGACATAAATGACATAACTGACATAAATGAAGCTCAAGTCATACATCGTTCCAACAATCAAAAAGAGACAGTTAGTTCGGTGGTAATGAAAAAGCTAACGGTATATACAAGTCATGTCCGGGTTGTGGTAAGTCACATCAGCGAAGTGTATGTTTTCATTATAAATATAAATCAATTTGTAATATTTGCTCAAAAACTGGGCATATATCGAGTGTATGTCAATCATCTCAACATAACTTTTCAAATCGCGATAAGTTTTTAGATCATAAGAGAAATTCAAGGTCTATACAAAAAGGGGAAGTTAATAGAGTCGAAGGTGAATTTGAAACGATTGGTGTAGCTGAAATAATTGAACCAATTTTCGAAAATATCCGACAGATCTCGAGTTCTATTAAAAGTTTAAGTAAACAACCGACACTTAACATTTCAAGTTGATACAGGTGCAACATGTACTCTAGTTGGTATTTCTGGTTACCAAAAATTAGGTCAACCACAACGTGACTCCACAAATAAAGTTTTAAGGACGTATGGAGGAAACATCCTTCAATTGAAAGGTGTTGCCACTGTTGATATTACATGGAATAATTCAATTTTAAAGCTCCCACTTCTTATTGTTAATAACAACAACGCAACAAATATTCTTGGTTAAGATTGGTTCCAAAAATTGAATTTTCAACTTAATATTCCTAACGCTTTGTGTGTCCCTAGCCAGTGCCTCTCATCAGGTATTAAATGATTCACTCTGCAATCTCACGACAGAGTACAACTCACTCTTTTCATCTTGGCCATTGCTTAACTTTTAAAGCAGCAATAGTCCTCAAATCAGAGTCTCGCCCAAAATTTTTCAAACCGTACAATATACCTTTCTCATAATATGATGCTGTACGATCAGAACTCGATCGACTAATTTCTTTAAGGGTATTAAAACCTATCAAATCAAGTGAATGGGCTGCTCCAATCGTAATTGTTAAAAAGCCGGATGGCAGATTAAGAATCTGTGCAGATTTCAAAGTCACTCTTAATCCACAGATCGAGATTGATCGATATCCAATTCCTCGGATAGAGGAGTTCTTTCACAAGCTTCAAGGTGGTCAGTTTTTCACAAAAATTGATCTAAGCGATGCTTATTTTCAAATTGAGTTATCTGAATCTTCAAAGAAACTCATGGTTATTAATACACCCTTCGGATTATTTCAATATCAGAGGTTACCCATCGGAATTTCTAGCGCACCGGGAATTTTTCAAAGATTTATGGAAGAAGTTGTCGTGAACATTCCTGGATGTGCAGTATACCTGGATGACATTATAGTAACTGGAAGTAATAATCAAGAACATATTCAAAATGTGAAATCAATATTTAAAAACCTTGAGCACCATGGACTCAGGTGCAAAAAAGAAAAATGTTTCTTTGCCGAAAAAAGTGTTGAATATGTTGGTCACATTATCGATGCAAATGGTATCAAACCATCGGAGAAGCGATTGGACGCAATCAAACTAATGCCCAGACCACAAAATGTCAAAGAAGTTGAAGCTTTTATCGGTAAGCTTAATTATTATAACAAATTTATTCCAAATTTTTCAACAAAAGCTGCAGCTCTTAATGAACTTAGAAGAAATAATGTTAAATTCACATGGACCGCAGGACAAGAAAACTCTTTTAAAACCCTTCGAGATACAATCATACAAGGAGCAAGACTTGTTCATTATAATGATAAACATGACATCATTTTAGCCACAGACGCTTCTAAACTTGGCATCGGGGCAGTCTTATCACACCGCTACCTTGATGGTTCAGAGAAACCAATAGCATTCGCTTCAAAATCTCTAAATGCAAGACAAGTTAATTATTCTCAAATTGAGAAAGAAGCTTTGTCTATCATATTTGAGGTAATTCGATTCCATCAGTATGTTTATGGAAGGCATTTTGAACTGGTAACTGACCATCAAGCTCTAACAACCTTATTTCATCCTCACAAAAAATTACCAGTAATGACTTTACATCGATTGCAACGATGGGCTATCACACTTTTGGCTTACTTATGATTATAAAATTCGTTACAAAAACACTAGTCAACACGGTAACGCAGATGCTCTTTCAAGACTCCCAGTTGGGGAAGATAGTGATTTCGACAATAAAGAAAAAGTTATGCTTGAGGAAATGGACATCTTTCAAACGACTATCGACGAATTTCCACTTAATTCTAAAATCATTTCTGATCATACAAAACAAGATAAAACTCTTCAAATAATTACGCGTTATGTCGTTAACGGATGGCCAAATTGTATTTCAAAATCTCAGGGAGAGTTATTGCCATATTTTAATCGGAAACTGTCATTAACTTTTCAGAGTGGAGTTTTATTGCCTCAAATGGATTACACCAACACTTCATAAACAGGTTTTAGAGATGCTACATGAAGGACACTGGGGAACATCCAGAATGAAACAAATGGCACGACGTTATGTTTGGTTTCCTAAAATAGATGAAGAAATAGAAAACTTATCTCGAAACTGCTCGGTATGCCAATAAGCTGCTAGAAATCCAAAGCGTGTTTTTTCGTTATGGCCAGAGGCTACATAGCCATGGGAAAGAATCCACTTAGATTTTGCTGGACCTTTCTTTTCTTCTATGTGGCTTATAGTAGTTGATTCGTTTTCAAAGTTTCCATATGTGTTTGACCACCAGCAGCAACTTCATCAACCACCATTCAGGAGTTACAACAAATATTTTCTGTAGAAGGACTACCCAAAACAATTGTAAGTGATAATGGGACACATTTTACTTCTTTGGAATTTTGAAGTTTCTGTGAACTGAATTCAATTGAGCATCTCACTAGTGCACCATTTAACCCGGCTTCGAACGGATTATCTGAAAAGACGGTTAGAACTTTTAAAGAATCGTTTGCAAAAATTATTCGTGATGATGATAATGGACATAGAGCTTTGTTTGAGTACTTAGCAACCTACAGGGCAACTCCAAATCCACTGACAGAACAATCTCCTTCAGAACTCTTACATGGTTGGCAACCACGAACTATCTTATCAGATTTATTTCCATCTAGACCTTCAAAGAAGCAATATAACTGCAAGTTCAGTGTGGGTCAACCTGTTTATGCTCGGAACTTTGTTGAAAAAAAGCGATGGATTAAAGGAGTTATTCATGCTGTCGTTGGTTGATTGATGTACTACATCAAAACAGAAAAAGGTATACTTCGGAGGCATCAACACCAATTAAGGATTCAAACTCAACTTCCAACTTCAAAAAATGTTCAGCCGTCAACCACATATGAAAAGGACAATCAGGACATAGAACTCCTCATCTCCACAATCAGATCCAAGCGATATTTCTTCTGAACCATCAACAAGTGATGGTGGAGCAGAAATACCCATTTTCAATCAGTTACGTCGTTGCGCAAGAAGACTGTTAGATTTGAACCATATGATTGAACAAATAAGGTCTGAGGGAATGTTATAAACTTATCAACCAAATACTTAACTTCATTGATGTTTTATTAAACATGTTTTCATATCTTTTTACTTTCAAACTTTTCAATTTTCATTTTTTCATTGAATAAACACATGCATTTTTTCTGTAAAATGTGAGTCTGATTATTCTTAACAAAGGGAATATAACTTTTACACTTACAAAAGAGGAGAAATGAATACTAATGCTGACGCATTATTGCGGATTGGATTAAACAGCGATTCCCTTAAGGCTATGTGATATTCCAACAGAATATGACAAAAATATACTAGCTATTACAAGAGGTATGATAAAAAACAAACATACGCAAAATACTGATTTTAACAAAACGCATTGTAATTCCCACGAAAAGCGTCATGAACTTTTTGTGTTGGATTGTACATCCATAACAGATATTAAAAAAATGAAAAAAATTAAGGTTCAATACAGAAAAAGATTTTAAGGGTACCCAATTTGAAATTAATGAAGAGGAAGTAATTATACGATGTAGTGATAATCCACTGTTCACACCGCTGACTTTGGAGAAGCTATCATCAAAAATGTATAATTTAGGAATTGAAGAGTTAGCGCTAAAGAGGAATGATGATATATTTAAAACCATTTCAATGGATAAATTCAAAGAAATTTGTAATAATTTAAAAAGAAAAAATGAAAATTTTAATTTGTAATGAACCAGAAAGAATAGTCGACAAAGTAAAACAAAATCAAATAATCGAAGAATACCACAATTCGACACACGGAGGTCAGCTCGGTATAAGAAAAACAATAATGATACTAAAACCAAAATAGGTATGGAAAAATATGAATAAAATGATAAAAAACTACATACTCAATTGCGATAAATGCAAATTAAACAAACAGACTAAACATACAAAAGAAAATTTAACAATGACAGACAGACCAAGTACCAGTTTTGAAATCGTTTCAATCTACACAGTAGGTCCTCTACGTTTATCAAATAATTATAGATATATGCTAACGATGCAAAGCGACTTGACAAAGTACGTAATAGCATGTCCAACGGATAGAGGTAGAGAATTTCTCAATGAATTAATGTCAGAAATATGCAGCCTTTTGAACGTTAAACAAATATTTAGTACTCCATATCACCATGAGACTCTAGGCTCGATAGAGAGAAACCATCGAGTATTGACTCGATGTGATTTCGATATTTGGTACACCTTTGCAAAAATGACATATACAACGCCTCATGTTGATACAAATTATACACCATTTAAGCTAATTTTTGGAAAAACTATTTTGGAAAATCTTCCAAATGAAAATCATTTCGAATCAATAATATATAATTCAGACAACTACGCTCAAGAATTAGAACATAGATTAAAATATTCTTTACAAAAAGCAAAAGAATTAATAAATATGGCAAAAACGAATGGAATTGGAAAAGATAAAAAATATATACCCGTTAAATTTAAATATTGGAGATAAAGTTTTGATAAAAAGGATGAAAAGCAGAAAAAAATCAATCTCTTTATATATATATTTTTTTTGATTCGCCCGGAGGTATGAATCTTCCAAAGATACGTATACCCGACCTATACGCATGCACGATTTACATTCAAGATCCTGCCCGGATCAGCCGGGACAGACAGAATGCACCTTCGTACTAAACATAGCTCCTTTTGGCAAATAGGATTTTCCACTAAGCACATTTATTGGCTTTTTAGCGGAATTTAAAAATTTAATATATAACAAACGCGTATCTAAGTATATTTTATTCTATATTAATAAGCGACATCTAATTAAATTATAGTGATTATCAATTAAAGATACCCGAAAAACAATCCTGATTTCAAAAACAATCCAAAACACTAAACTAATTTTATCTGGTTTGCGGCCATTGTCCAACCCAAGGACCTACATGGAAATGAGATAAATCTCATATCCGCCAAATCAAAATCCCAATTAGTTGGATATGCATTTGGGCCACCGCAGGCATAAACTTGTGTGGAAAAGAGATATACTCTGGCACACCAATCCAGGTGATAGTGAGAGTTCAGTTTAATTTCAAATCAGGAAACCACGTGAGCACGTAAATCACAATTCGATTTAAAATTAAAGTATTGAATAATTAAAAAGTAAGTTTTAAAAACGATTCATATTTTATGGTGCTTACTTAATAAAACATAATATCGAGACAAAAAGGAGAAACAGAACAATCTCAATTACCGATATTACATTGTTATAAAACTGCGTTAGGTATAATAGGATGAAGTTAAATTGATTTAATTATTTAAATGTAATATAATTTTTCGTTTTAAGACGTCTACTTATTCAGAAAAATTAATCATGTTGAAGTTATCATTGAAATCACTGCACATACATCGTAAAGGTTCATGAAGAGCGTAATTAGAACTGCACTGACTCAACTTGAAAAACAGAAAATGTCTAGTTCCTCTCCTTGGGATGTTAAAATTTAGAGCTGAGATGGGATATTCCGAATTAATCTCGCCACGAAGTAATTTATACAGAAACATGACATTAAGCATCATTCTTCTGCTTCTTAGGGAAAGTAGTAAAATAATTTTAAGGCGTATTTCACACGATGGAAGCATAATATTGGGGTTCCAACGACTATGACGTAAAGAAAAAAGTAAAAACTGTTTTTGAACGGATTCTATGGCGTCGGTGTAGACATTATATTGTGGGTTCCATATAACTGATGCATATTAGTAGTAAAGGGATCATTGAGTTCTTTAGCCTATCTTTTAATGAAACCAAGGACTCCTCTTGCCTTATTTATCACCATATTAACGTGGAGATTGAAGCGATGTTTTGAATCCATAATAACACCAAGATCGAAAAAACTGTAAAATATTTCTAAGTTAGTGTTATTTATAGAGTAATTTATGTTATTAGCAGATCTACTCGAGAATGTCATTTGCTTACATTTTTTTAAGTTGAGATTTAATATATTTAAGCTACACCAATCCACAAGTCTATTTAGATCAGATTGTAAAAGATGTCGTTCTTCGGGTGATTTGTAACAAAGAAAAAGTTTCACGTCGTCAGCGTACATTAAGACGTTACAGTGTTTTATTACCGAAGGAAGATCATTAATGAATAGTAAAAACAAAACTGGAACAAAGATGACTGCCCTGAGGAACACCAGAAGTGACCGAAATACTTTTTGAAAGAGAATTCTTATATAAAACCTTTTGAGTACGTCTAGATAAATACGAATTTATCCAATTTAATAATGTGACAAGAAACCCAATAAGGTGGAGTTTTTTCAAAAAAGGTTATGATTAACACTGTCGAAAGCTTTGCTAAAGTCCGTATAAATAACATCAGTCTGCAGTCCCAAAGTAAAACCATTTATAGCACGCGTAGAACACTCTAAGAGGTTTGTTGTAGTGGACTTACCCTTCAGAAAACCATGTTGAAAGACAGAAATGGTGGAAGACACGGAGTGGGTTAATTAATCAGTTATGATTTTCTCAAATAACTTAGGGATTGCACTTAATTTTGCAATTCCTCGATAGTTAAAAACATCTATCTTGGAGCCAGATTTATGAAGGGGTATAATATAAGTATCCTTCCATATAATAGGAAAATAACCACTATGTAAGGAACTATTAAAAATGTTTGCTAGAGGAGTACACAGGTTTATAGCACATTGCTTTAAAATACAGCTTGGAATTTTATCAGGGCCGGTCGTAAAAGAAGATTTTACTTGTCGAAGATAACACATAGCAATATTTGGTCTATTACATGAGTTTCAAAAGAGTTAACTGGCGGGAGACAAGTTGATTTAAAGAAGTTTGCAAACATGTTTGTAATCACACTGTCACAAGATGATTCTTCCTGATTGAATTTCATAAGGGGTGGAAAGCTGGAGGCTATACGTTCCGAGTTAACAAAACTATAGAAAAGCTTTGGATCATCCTTAAATTGAGACTTTATGTTAATTATATAAGCAGAATAGCATTGTTTATTTAATAGTTGATATATATAACGACAAGAAGAATAGTAAGCAAAGTCTAAATTTTTGAAAAAGATTTTTACATTTTTAAGTGCCTTTATATAATTTGTTAGCCAGGGTGGATTAAAAGGATTGGAGAATTACCTTTTTTTTGGGATGGACTATAAGAAACACCTTCCAACAAAGGTTGGAGATAAAGCGACACCAGCTGAAGGCAGAAAAGAAAACAGGCTACCGCCAAAAAAGAAACAGAAGTGGGAAAAAGTTGGCCCGAAAAAAAAGCCCAAGCAGGTAAAAGCTAGACCGGATGCTTTGATTATTTCCGCGAATGAGAATAAGACGTACGCTGAAATTTTACGGAAAATAAAAAGCGATGATGCGCTCAAGTCTCTTGGAGAAAATGTAAAAGCAATTCGACGTACCGCAAGGAACGTAACGTTAAGCTCCGTACTGGAGCTTAAGCGTGTACCGGAACAGAACACTGGTTCATATCAAACAGCAATGAAGAAAGTGCTAGGGGACTCTGCCAAAGTCTCTGTGAAAACCCACTCCATCGTTATTCAGCTGAGGGATCTTGATGAAGTCACCACCAAAGCAGAAGTATGTGACGCCCTACACGCGCAGTGCGAAATACGACGGCCCGACGAGGGATCGATAGGAAACCTGGAAACGGGATATCAAGGTACGCAAACGGCTTATGTCAGTCTACCGGCAGAAGACGCAGTTAAGGTACTAAAGGTGCAGCGGATACGCATTGGGTGGGTGTCCTGCAGAGTACGAGAGAGTGACCCGCCAAAGCGATGTTTTATATGCTGGAAGTACAATGACATAGCTAAGGACTGCAAAGAGGACATAGATAGGAGCACCCTCTGCAGAAAGTGCGGAGAAAATGGACATATGGCGGTGACGTGCAGTAATAAACAAAAATGCGCGCTATGCAAAGGTAATCATGCAGCTGGAAGCGCTCGCTGCCCAGAGCACCAGAAGGCGGTAAGAATGAAAAGATGGGAATGAAAATCGTTCAACTCAATTTTAACCACTGCATCGCGGCGCAGAACTTTTGATCTTGCTCTCTTGTGTGAGCAGCACCACAACATGAACGGCTCTGAGTGGGTGACAGATGCGCCAAGCAAAGCCGCAATATGGACCCTTAGTGGCAGGGCAAAATTCGATGCGATATTTTTCTTTTCGTGCTATGTGCCACCCCAAATGGACATCACGAGCGGTTACTAACGGAGCTTATTGCAGAGTCCCGAGGGAAGCCACCCATAGTGATTAAAGTTGATTTTAATGCCTGGTCGACAAGATGGGGTAGTAGGAGCACAAATCGTAGAGGCACACTCCTTATGGAATGCCTTGCAACCCTGGATGTTGAGCTTCTCAACAATGGTCACCACACATTTGAAGCTGGTAATAGAGAGTCAGCAGTGGATCTCACGTTTGCGCACAATTTCATTGCACGTTACAGCACTTGGAATGTTGATGATTATTATACGCACAGTGATCATCGTGCGATCGTCATCGAACTGCAGCATTTATGTATCCCGAGAAGGGTAATTAAAGCACAGACGCAGGGATGAAAGCAACACGCTTTCGATGCTAAAGTGTTCCAGATTGTTTGGAATGCGGGAGAAACAGTGGATGAAAGAACGACAAACATGGCGGCAAACTTCCGACAGCGAATAATAACCTCATGTGACGCAGCAATGCCGAGAAGGAAAAAAGCGCCAACCAGGAAACCCGCCTACTGGTGGAATGACGAAATTGCAGAATGTAGAAAACGATGCATTGAGGCGCGAAGGAAAGTAACGCGTGCTCGAAATCGCCCAACGTGGCAATCGTTGCATGAAAACCTTAAGGAATGCCGAAAACAGCTAAAGAAGACGATCGAAAACAGCAAAAAGAGCGTCCATGGCTTCGGGACATGGCGGATATTGACCCGTTAGGCAAGGCCTACAGAGTGGTGATGAGTAGACTGTGTGGACCTAAAGCACCACAGCCATCGGAACCAGCTATAATGAACAGCGTGGTGTCCGAACTCTTCCCACCACAGCTAGCACAGTCACAAGGCTATACGCTACCTGAAGACATAGGTGATATCCCTCCGGTGAGCACCGGAAGAAGTGCTTCTGACATTGCAGAAAATTTCCGACACCAAAACGCCTGGGCTGGATGGCATCCCTAACGTGGCGATGAAAACCACCATACAAGCAGATCCCGGCGTGTTTGCTTGAATGTACACAGCGTGCCTGAACGAAGGAACATTCCCGTCTTTCTTGAAAGTCCAAAGATTAGTTTTGCTGCTTAAACCAGGGAAACAGCCCGGTCCACCCTCTGCATACAGACCACTATGCATGCTTCACTCGCTGGGCAAAGTACTAGAGAGTATCATCGTCAGACGACTCCAGGATACCCTTGAATCACCAGGCGGACTATCTTCCAATCAATTTGGTTTTAGACGAGGAAAATCGAGCATCGATGCTATCCAGGCAGTTATGACTATAGCTCGAGACGCTACAAGTGGTATTAGGTGGAAATGGGGTGATAAGCAGTACTGCGCAGTGGTAACACTCGACATTAAAAATGCTTTCAATTCGGCTAGCTGACCACGCATATTACAAGCGCTAGGCACATTCGGTATTCCCAGATATCTTCAGCGAATTATCGCCGATTATCTTAGCAACAGAATGCTGCTTTACGACACTGACGATGTCGTCAAGCGGTTCAAAGTGTCCCGGGGTGTCCCACAAAGCTCAGTATTAGTAGTAGCAAAGCACCTTCACACGTTAGAAGAATCATGCAGTGAAACGATTTCAAGAATTACGACGTGGCTGCAAAGTGTTGATCTTAAGCTTGCAGCGCAAAAAACGGAGGCGGTTCTTCTGAGCTCAAGTAAAGTGAGGGAACAGAACAGAACAGAACAGAAGAGGATATTATAACCTCACAACCAAATTTGCGTTACCTTGGTGTTGTAATTGACACACGCATGTCTTTTAAAGACCACCTAATGTTCGTTAGCGAAAAGGCATCGAATGTCAATGGTGCGCTCTCGCGCATCATGGCGAATGTCAGTGAACCTAGATCCAGCTGAAGAAAACTCCTAGCAAATGTTACCAGCTCCATCATGCCATATGCAGCACCAGTATGGGCGGATGCTACGCAAAGGTCGTCCTACATATCTGGCATTCGGGTGACTTATCGTCTCAGCGCATTGAGGGTCGCTAGTGCGTTCCGCATAGTTTCAAATGATGTCATTGGTGTAATAGCAGCTATGCCACCGATCGATATACTGGCATGTGAACTCCAGCGCTGTTACAAAGCTGGTGAAAATGCATCAAAGGCTGACGAAAGACGGCGCAGCAATGAGTGTTGGCAACGTCGCTGGGAGCAGTCTCAAAACGGAAGATGGACCTTTTCCCTTATCCCAGACGTGGAAAAATGGGCTAATCGGAAGCACGGAGAAGTGGACTTCTATGTGAAACAACTGCTTAGCGGTCATGGATGTTTCAAACAGTACCTCCACCGATTTAAGCATGAAGAAGACCCATTTTGCACAAACTGTCCGTGTGAAATTGAAGATGCCTGGCATATCCTTCTCAACTGCCCACGCTTTAACGCAGAGCGAGCTGAACTGACAGAAGCTTTTGGTGTGACCCCCACTTTAAGGAATATTGTTCACTACATGTGTGATACACCTCAAAAATGGAAGGTGTTTCAAGCAGCAGCTGCGAAAATTATGATCGAACTTCGCCGCATCGAACGGGTAAGATATAATGAGCGTACGAACCTACGCAACGCAGGTGAAAGCAGCCGTAATCCCTCTGTACCAACGATGGACGACCGGACTGAGACGATCTAATGATCACCACTGACGGTTGAGCAATAATGCTCTGACGGCCCACATACGTAATACCCACCGGTCCGACTGAGGACATTTTTAGCGTGTTAAAGTCGCGCACTGACTAAGGCTTTCGATGCTTTTACTCCTCGTTAAAAAACACACACACATACACAGCCAACTCAATACGTATTGAGAAAGATTTATGCGTAAAATAATAAAACCGGCGACAGACACTAAACAAATCTTTTTTAATTTATATTCAATAATATGATTATGCTTTCAAAATAACCATACCTCTACTTTATATTTCACGAATATAACAAAGAAAATATTGCGCGAATTTACGAACGTGAAAACACAAGCTTCAAACTTATTAGTTTTAAAAGAAAGGTTTTAGTTTTATTAGTTTTAAAGTAGTATTAAAAGAAAACAATTTATGGCCAATTTCGATATAAATACAGTAGTTAAAAACCTACAAATTTTTAAAGGAAATTTTAGACATTTGGAAGATTTTAAGTCCAAACAGAATTATTACATGATATGTTGGAAAACTAAGATAAAGAAATTATCATACAATATGTTAAAAATTTTAAATTAACGGCACAAGTACAAATTATTTTAGGACGTTCAAATAGGCCAACAACATTTGTGGAATTGAAAAATTCATTGGAAAAACCATATCCTAATCCAAAAACTCTGCAACAAGTACTAAGCGAACTTGGTGCACTCAAACAAAATAATAAAACTTTATCTGAATTCAGAGAAAAAATTTTAGAAATAACAACAATTAAGTTAATTTGAAATTAAAACTTTGACTTCGACTCAAGAAGCAAAAACTGTAATATATATAGATAGTGAAAGCATGGCGTTAAATGTCTTTACTAAAGGTGTTAATTCAGAATTTCAGAGCATTGTATTAGCAAATACACCAAGAACATTTAATGAAGCCGTTGCAAGATATTTCACAGCAGAAGAAAGTTTAGTCTCGGACAAAAACACAATTTCTCAAATTCGAAACAGAGACAATTTCAGAAATTCTAGAGACCAATATTATAGAAATAACTTCAGATATAACTATAATTCACAAAATAATTACAGAAATAATACACAAAACTATCGAAATAATAACATCTCAAACAATAATTACAGAAATAATAATTATTTTGGATATTCACAAAATAACAGTAGAAATAGTAATTTTCAAAATACCAACAGAAGCAATAATTTTCCAAACAAAAACACAAATCGTAACACTTATTTTTCAAACAATAATACTAATAGAAACAATAACTTCTTAAACCGAAACAATAACTATCAAAACAATTTCAATAGAAATCAAAATAACGTACAGGGAAGCGCCCATGGCCGGGTACCAGATACTGTTACCCGCAGAGGCCAAAATTAATTTTAAAAATTACTCAAAATTTAACAAATTACATAACTTTGCTATGTAAAAATAACAATAAATATTTAACATTTCTTATAGACACTGGAGCAGACATCTCTATTTGTAAAACAAACAATATAAATGACATTAATACTAGAAATATTTCACAATTGACGGGCATAACGCAAGAAGCAATTGAATGTATAGGCACAACAAATTTAAATTTAATTATAGAAACAGAAATAATTTAACATAATTTCCATATAGTTGAAAATGATTTCCCAATCGCAACCGATGGAATTATAGGGCTATATAGATGCTTTTATTTATGTAGACGATATAATTGTTTTCGGTTGCAGCTTAGGACATCATAACGACAATTTACTAAAAGTTTTTGACAGATTAAGAAAATATAATATAAAATTAAATTCAAATAAATGTTGTTTTCTGAAGCCAGAAGTCATTTACCTTGGGCATTTAATAATGGCCAATGGAATTAAAACCGACCCATCTAAAAACAAAATAATCAAAGAATATCCGATACCTAAAAACTCGGACGAAGTAAGAAAGTTTGCTGCTTTCTGCAACTACTACCGAAGATACTTGCACCTAAATTTGCCGACATTGCTAAGAATTTAAATTCACTTCTAAAGAAAAATACAAAATTTTACTGGAACGAAAATTGCCAAAAATCATTCTATGAACTAAAAACAAAACTTTTAAATCCCCCGATACTCCAATATCCCGATTTCAATAAACCATTCATGCTCACCACAGACGCTTCTAATTATACTCTCGGTGCAGTTTTATCGCAAGGCGAAGTAAGCTCTGACTTACCAATTTCGTATGCAAGCAAATCTCTTGCAAAACATGACCTGAACAATCCAATTATTGAGAAAGAGCTCTTAGCTATACACTTTGCAATCAATTTCTTTCGACCCTACCTTTACGGTAGAAAATTTTTCGGTTCTAACAGACCACTGCCCACTAGTGTCCCACATACGCAAAATACTGATTTTAACAAAACGCATTGTAGTTCCCACAGAAAGCGTCATGAACTTTTTGTGTTGAATTGTACATCCATAACAGATATTAAAAAAATGAAAAAGATAAGGTTCAACACAGAAAAAGATTTTAAGGGTACCCAATTTGAAATTAATGATGAGAAAGATAATCCACTGTTCACACTGCTGACTTTGGAGAAGCTATCATCAAAAATGTATAATTTAGGAATTGAAGAGTTAGCGCTAAAGAGGAATGATGATATATTTAAAACCATTGCAATGGATAAATTCAAAGAAATTTATAATAATTAAAAAAAAAATGAAAATTTTAATTTATAATGAACCAGAAAGAATAGTCTACAAAGTAAAACAAAATCAAATAATCGAAGAATACCACAATTCGACACACGGAGGTCAGCTTGGTATAAGAAAAACAATAACGATACTTAAACAAAAATACGTATGGAAAAATATGAATAAAATGATGAAAAACTACATACTCAATTGCGATAAATGCAAATTAAACAAACAGACTAAACATACAAAAGAAAATTTAACAATGACAGACACACCAAGTACCAGCTTTGAAATCGTTTGTATCGGCACAGTAGGTCTTCCACGTTTATAAAATAATTATAGATACAGTGTTGCGCAAAACAATAGCAACAAAATCAGTACGCTGCTTCAAAATCGTTTATCTTTTTAAATATTAGGGACACACAAAAATTATTATAAGAACCCAAGCATATATTCATATTTCATATTAAAAATGAATCATATTCAAACTGGGTTTTGTTTTTTTTATTAAATTTAAAATTAATGTGACTGCATTCAGTTTGTCTGAGAGCAAAACAAAAGCAACATAATTAATATTTGGTGTAAGATTCATTATTCTTGATAGCCGCTGCATATCTGAGCGGCATCGACTCTTTTAAATTAGATATGTTGGCATTAGGTATATGTTCCCAATTAAGTTTCAGGGCTTCATACAGTGCAGTCTTATTGGAAAACCTTTGACCAAAACTTTTACCTTCAAAATCCAAAAAAAGATTTTCAATGGGATTCAAGTCATTGTGACTGTGTCGGCCAATCAAGGACTTGAATCCCATTGCCTCTAATGTAATCTGTGATGAGCTTTGAAGTATGCTTCGGGTCATTATCAGGCTGAAACGTTCACTGAAGCGACATATTCCATTCTGAATGTGGTCGCATCTTGCTTTCTAAAATGTCATTATATACAAATTGAACCATAATTCCATCGATTTTTTGAAATGGTTCAACTTCATTATAGGAAAAATAAGTCCAGACCATAATGGCACCGCCTCCGTGTTTAAAATTTATTTTGCAGTTTCGGGCTTCAAGTCGTTTACCTGGGTGGCGCCGTACCGTGCACATCTCATCTGAATTAATCAAGTTAAACTTTGATTCATCGCTGAAAAAACGGTTTTCGATTTTTGAACGGTCCAATTTAGGTGCTCTTTTGTAAGACTAAGTCTAAAAAACAATAAATTGCAACTTGTTGTCACAATTTCAGCCAGAATTGTTTAAATTGTAGCACCTCATTTTGTTTTTTATGCTTAGCTGTAAGCAAAAGTTTCTCTTCCGGTCTGTAACTTCTTTAATCGTGCTCAACGGCTCGTCTTCAAACAGTGCTGTGATGGGTATCTAAATCAAGTGTCCGAACAACCTCTTTGGATGTGACAAATGCATTTCATTTGAACACGCCACAAATGTTCCTGTCATCACGCAGCGATGTTTTCTGCGGTCGCCCTCTTTAATGCACCGTTGTTACGTCTTTTGTGATGGTATATTTCTTTATTAATCTGCAAACTATTGACTGATTAATATCAAACTGTTTCTCGTTAGATATTTGCGAATTTCCGTTTTAATATTCGGAAATAATTTATAATTTAAGAGCTTCACAGTATTTAAAACATGCCATTATAAATAGAACAGTCAATGTCACAACTAGCGCAAAAACAAACTAAACTTAAATGTTTATGACTAACAAACAAAACGTGCTTTACAATAAAGGAACTTTTACCGGTAATTCTAGGAACTTCTATTCTCTTTTTACATTTTTCAAGTTTTGTTGCTATTGTTTTGCTCTCAAACATATTGAATGCAGCCACATTAATTTTAAATTTAATAAAAAAAAAACAAAACCAAATTTGAATTTGATTTGTTTTATATATGATGTATGAATATATGCTTTAATTCCTATAATCATTTTTGTGTGTCCCCAATATTAAAAAAAGATACACGATTTTGTTGCAGCGCACTTATTTTGTTGCTATTGTTTTGCGCAACACTGTACATACTAACGATGCAAAGCGACTTGACAAAGTACGTAATAGCATGGCCAATGGAGACAAAAGACGCAAAAACTGTTGCTAAACACTAATTGAAAACGTAATTTTAATATACGGTCATTTTAAAATCGGATAGAGGTACAGAATTTCTCAATAAATTATTGTCAGAAATATACAGCCTTTTGAACGTTAAACAAATATTTAGTACTCCATATCACCATGAGACTCTAGGCTCGATAGAGAGAAACCATCGAGTATTAACTCGATGTGATTTCGATATTTGCTACACTTTTGCAAAAATGACATATACAACGCCTCATGTTGATACAAAATATACAAAATTTAAGCTAATTTTTGGAAAACTTGCAAATCTTCCAAATGATTATCATTTCGAATCAATAGTAATAATTCAGACAACTACGCTCAAGAATTAAAACATAGATTAAAATATTCTTTACAAAAAGCAAAAGAATTAATAAATATGGCAAAAACGAATAGGATTGGAAAAGATAAAAATATAAACCCGTTAAATTTAAATAATGAAGATAAAGTTTTGATAAAAAGGATGAAAAGAAGGAAAAATCAATCTCGTTATATTGGTACATTTATAATTGTAAACAAAAAAGGAGTAAATTCAATAATTAATATCAATGGAAAACTAAAAGAATACCATAATAATGTGTTAAAAAAACATTTATGAACAATTTGTATCTTTTTATTTAAATTTTGAACACATAATGTTAAATTGAATTTTTAAATGAATATTAAAACATTGTATTAGTTAAAACACAAAAAAAGAAATCTTTTTCATAAATTTCGAAATAATTTTTTATCTTAAGGGTGAGGGTGTAGGATACACTCCTTTACGTTATGAATTATATACAAATTACATTATACTTTAAATAACATTAAACAATATTGAATTAAAACAAACAACTATAAAACATATTTAACAGATACACACCTTTACGGTACGTATCACCTTATTCTATTTTACTGTATGATACTAAGATACTGTTCATAGTAAGCACTACTATCTATTTCATTCGCACACATGTTCTCATATTGCTGAATACAAAATATATAACATCACATTTTACTTTAACTCCTACACAAATATATTAACATATGATTATGTTTACGTTTTCTAATATTCTAGGTCTACTCACTCACACATATTATGCTACTATTACTAAATTACAAATATGTATACAATATTCTATTACTTTTACACTAATTTAAGAACATATGATTCTGTTTACTTTTTAAATACAAAAACAATTGTTAACTAGTTTTAAGACAAAAAACCGTTATACATACTATATAAGGATGAATAAATTTCAAATCAAGACAATTACTTTTGAGCTTCTAACAAGCTGCCTTCTAATTCTTTCAACTATTGTTGAGCCTTCAACAGTTGCCGACTATTTATTATGATGTCTTTGCACTTTTAAAGTGAACGGCAAAAATTATAAAAATATATTTAGAGCCAGTGACGAATATACGCCGGCACCAAATTAGGCAGGTCGAAATCACAAAAATAATTAAATAACATCCTTTCTTTTATTATCATGCGATCCTATCGCAAAACATACAACATGTCGATCCTGCAAAATTGCGCAGACTAATTTGCTAACGGCAAAATGTACCAGAGTACGTACAAAACACATTTTCATACGTATTGATCGAATTATGAACAATATGGAAACACGCTCTAAGCTCGCTAAAAAATTTATTTATGCACTAATTTTTTTAGAATTTTTAATTTTTTTACATTTTATTTAGAGATTTTACTCACAATATATCTATAACGAAATGTTTTATTAATTGAAACAGTGAATTCACACAAACAATACAAAAATACTTGAATTTAAAATTTTTTTATATTTATAAACAATGGATTTAAAACATCTTTTACATTTTTTATGCATCCTTTTATGCATCCGCGTACAAAGTTGTCTAGCATGAATTTGCTGTCTCTTATTTAATTTTGCAATAATTTTCATTCACACACACACACACACAAACACACACACACACACAAACACACACACACACATGCAACTCAATACGTATTGAGAAAGATTTATGCGTAAAATAATAAAACCCGCGACAGACACTAAACAAATCTTTTTTAATTTATATACAATAATATGATTATGCTTTCAAAATAACCATACCTCTACTCTATATTTCACTAATATAACAAAGAAAATATTGCGCGAATTTACGAACGTGAAAACACAAGCGGCCGACATTTTACTTCAAATTTATTGTTGTTTTCATTTGACATTTCTTCGTTCGTCCATATTTGACGAACACTTGTTGCGCCACCTGCACGATCAACTTTTAACGAAACCTAAATGCCAATTTTGCTACTGGCACAGGGTGCCACGAAATAATAAATTTTTAAATAATGAAAAATTAATATTAAGGGCATTCATACATGAATGGATACTTTAAAAATAATATATTGTTGATTGAAAAACTTAAAACCAACTTAAAAAAGAGTAAACATAGAGAATTTTCAAAACAATATATAGAGCTCAAATTGAAATACATTGAAAATCTAAAAATCGAAGTTGATAATATTTCAATTGAAGAAAATGAAAATTTTGAAATTTAAAAACTAAAATTTAATAATCTTCACGAAGAATAATTAAAAACAATTGAAACATTACCAATAAAAGAAAAAATATTAAAGAAGTATTAAAAGAAAATAACTTATGGCCAATTTCGATATAAATACAGTAGGTAAAAACCTACAAATTTTTAAAGGAAATTTTAGACATTTGGAAGATTTTATAGTCCAAACAGAATTACTACATGATATGTTGAAAAATTAAGATAAATAAATTTTTATATAATATGTTTACTAAATTTCTTATTTGTTGACCTTGCAGTTATATATGATTTATAAAGTTGTTTCGGCTTAAGGTCTGCGTTTATTTATTTTACAAAATAATTGAAAAAATCTTTAATTATTTGATTTATAAAATTATTTTATTTTAAAATACTCGATATTTCGAACCGCCGTCGGCAGTTCATCATCAGGAGACTAGAAAAACAATGATTGTTTTTCTAGTCTCCTGATGATGAACTGCCGACGGCGGTTCGAAATATCGAGTATTTTAAAATAAAATAATTATATAAATCAAATAATTAAAGATTTTTTCAATTATTTTGTAAAATAAATAAACGCAGACCTTAAGCCGAAACAACTTTATAAATCATAATATGTTTACAATTTTAAATTAACGGCACAAGTACGAATTATTTTAGGACGTTCAAATAGGCCAACAACATTTGTGGAATTGAAAAATTCATTGGAAAAACCATATCCTAATCCAAAAACTCTGCAACAAGTACTAAGCGAACTGGGTACACTCAAACAAAATAATAAAACCATATCTGAATTCAGAGAAAAAAATTTTAGAAATAACAACAATTAAGTTCATTTGAAATTAAAACTTTGATTTCGACTCAAGAAGCAAAAACTGCAATATATAAAGTTTAGTGAAAGCATGGCGTTAAATGTCTTTACTAAAGGTGGCAATTCAGAATTTCAGACCATTTTATTAGCAAATACACCAAAAACATTTAATAAAGCCGTTGCAAGATGTTTAACAGCAGAAGAAAGTTTAGTCTCGGACAAAAACACAATTTTTCGAAACAGAAAACAGAGTCAATTTCAGAAATTCTAGAGACCAATATAATAGAAATAACTTCAGATATAACTGTAATTCACAAAATATTTACAGAAATAATACACAAAACTATCGAAATAATAACATCTCAAACAATAATTACAGATATAATAATTATTTTGGATATTCACAAAATAACAGTAGAAATAGTAATTTTCACAATACCAACAGAAGCAATAATTTTCCAAACAAAAACACAAATCGTAACACTTATTTTTCAAACAATAATACTAATAGAAACAATAACTTCTCAAACCGAAACAATAACTATCAAAACAATTTCAATAGAAATCAAAATAGAAATAACGTACAGGGAAGCACCCATGGCCGGGTACCAGATACTGTTACCCGCAGAGGCCAAAATAAATTTTAAAAATTACTCAAAATTTAACAAATTACACAACTTTGCTATATAAAAATAACAATAAATATTTAACATTTCTTATAGACACTGGAGCTGACATCTCCATTTGTAAAACAAACAATATAAATGACATTAATACTAGAAATATTTCACAATTGACGGGCATAACGCAAGAAGCAATTGAATGTATAGGCACAACAAATTTAAATTTAATTATAGAAACAGAAATAATTTAACATAATTTCCATATAGTTGAAAATGATTTCCCAATCGGAACCGATGGAATTATAGGGCGAGACATCTTAGAGAAATATATGTCAAAAATAGATTTTGAAATATATACGCTTACTTTGATTATAAATGAAAAAGAATATATGAATTAAAATTGTGAGGTTTAGATCAAGTAAGTTTTTAAGAAGGCATCAACAACAACAAGAACGCTGTAAAGAGTCAATCACTCAGCTAACTAGACAGTCTGTTTCGGAAATCGCTACATTTTCCTCTTCAGTTGTCTTTGAGTGATTAATGAATATTGAAATAAATAAAAAAGCAACTGGCCTACTGCTTTAAAATGTCATATGATTAGCAGCCATACAATTCATAAGAATGAATTCCAAAATCTGCACATTCATATACTAATTAAAACAGTGAGTTGATCACAGCTTAATCACTCAAAGACTACTGAAGAGGAAAATGTAGCGATTTCCGAAACAGACTGTCTAGTCAGCTGAGTGATTGACTCTATACAGAGTTGTTGTTGTTGTTGTTGCCTTCTTAAAAACTTACTTGATCTATAGCTCACAATTTTAATTCATGTAATTATTTAATAGATCACAAAAACTAATTAACTTAACTATGGCGGACCACGGCCAAATAAGTTTAGTTAATGTCAAATTAATTAAATAATATAATAATTGATCGATTTTTGGTAAAATTAATGTGTAATTGAACATTTATTTGTGAAAATAGCCACCTTTCAGTTAGAACACTAGCTTCTGGCGAAGCAAAAACTCGTTTCGACAAACTATCGAACACCAATGAATATTGAAATAAATAAAGAAGCAACTGGAACAGATGGCAACCTTGGTAGAGTTGATGGCGGTGATCTATAAAAATATCCTACTGCTTAAAAATTTCGTATGATTAGCAGGCATACAATACATAAGAACGAATTCCAAAATCTGCACATTCATATACTAATTAAAACAGTGAGTTGATCACAGCTTAATCACTCAAAAACTACTGAAGAGGAAAATGTAGCGAATTTCGAAACAGACTGTCTAATCAGCTGAGTGATTGACTCTATACAATGTTGTTCTCAACAACAACAACTCTGTATAGATTTAATAATAAATTAAAATAAGTTTTAATAAATTAAAAAAAATTAAAAAAGAATTTAAAAAAAATTAAAAAAAAAACTAAAAAATAAATATAAAAAATATATATAAAAAAATAAAAAATTAAAAAAATAAAAAATTATAAAAAATTATAAAAAAATAATAAAAAATAATAAAAAAATAAACAAAAACAAAAAATTAAAAACCCAAGGCGCGTCTGTCCCAGATTGGGCGGCTCCTTGGTCTGCGTCTGACCCCAGAGGGGCGGTAGTTTAAAGGGAAGGGCCCCCTTAAAAACCAGCCTGGCAGAAGGCATAAAATGATAAGGGAAGGAGACCCCGATAATAAAACCACAATGAAGGTTATAGAAGGAAATATAATTACGGTGCAGGGAGTCGGATCTCCAGTACCGCAATGCTGTAGCGGTGGCACACTTGGCTGCTGCAGTAGATACAGCTACAAGAAAAACACCAACTAACGACGCAAGAGGTGGCACTTTCACAAGCGACCCCTTCGAAAAAAGGCCAAGGTGATAAGATCTCCGGTTAAGTCCCGGCAAAACAAGGAAACTTGCGAAACCACCGATGAAACAACCAAAACAACAACAGGGGCTGGAAAATCTGACAAGCCAGACACAACGTCATTCTGCAGGCTCGGATCTCAGATTACGAAGCTTGTGGATATGCTTGAGGATGGGAAAAGGCTCTCAATCCATCAGCCAATGAGAGATGCAATTGATTGCTTTAAAGCACTTTACGAGCTCACCGCCATTGAACAGCATGAGGATGTCGCTAAAGAGGTTATTAGACGCAATAACTCCTCTCAAACGTCACCATGGCTCAAAAAAGAAGACCGGACTCTGATATAGAAACCCCGCAGAAAAAAGCACATATGCAGCAGTTTTGTCTGCAAACAGCAAGAAGCAAACCCTAAGCCAAGAAGCTAAGGGGCCTATCATGCCTGGAACTGTCGCCGTAGAAATTCCAACAAAGGTTGGACATACAGCGGCACCAGCTGAAGGCAGAAAAGAAAACAGGCCACCGCCAAAAAAGAAACAGAAGTGGGAAAAAGTTGGCCCGAAAATGAAGCCTAATACAAAGCCCAAGCAGGTAAAAGCTAGACCGGATGCTTTGATTATTTCCGCGAATGAGAATCAGACGTACGCTGAAATTTTACGGAAAATAAAAAGCGATGATGCGCTCAAGTCTCTTGGAGAAAATGTAAAAGCAATCCGACGTATCGCGAGGAACGACCTTTTACTGGAGCTTAAGCGTGAACCGGAACAGAACACTGGTTCATACCAAACAGAAGTGTAGAACGTGCTAGGCGATTCTGCCAAAGTCTCTATGACTTCATCGTTATTCAGCTGAGGGATCTTGATGAAGTCACCCCAAAACAGAAGTATGTGACGTACTACATGCGCAGTGCGAAATACGACTGCCCGACGAGGGCTCGATAGGAAACCTCAAAAAGGGATATCAAGGTACGCAAACGGCTTATGTCAGTCTACCGGCAGAAGACGCAGTTAAGGTACTAAAGGTGCAGCGGATACGCATTGGGTGGGTGTCCTGCAGAGTAAGAGAGAGTGACTCGCCAAAGACATGTTTTAAATGCTGGAAGTACAATCACATAGCTAAGGACTGCAAAGAGGACATAGATAGGAGCACCCTCTGCAGAAAGTGCGGAGAAAATGGACATATGGTAATCATGTAGCTGGAAGCGATCGCTGCCCAGAGCACCAGAAGGCGGTTAGAAGGAAAAGATGAGAATGAAAATCGTTCAACTTAATCTTAACCACTGCTTCGCGGCGCAGGACTTGCTGCAAGAGACGATTTTTAAGCGACAGTTTGATCTTGCTCTCTTGTGTGAGCAGTACCACAACATGAACGGCTCTGAGTGGGTGACAGATGCGCCAAGCAAAGCTGCAATATGGACCCTTAGTGGCAGGGCATTCCAAAGTAAAGCTTCAGCCGCTAACACGGGCTTCACCTGGGCAAAATTCGATGGTATATTTTTCTTTTCGTGCAATGCGCCACCCCAAATGGACATCACCCAATTTGAGCGCTTTCTAACGGAGCTTATTGCAGAGGCCGAGGGAAGTCACCCATAGTGATTGAAAGCGATTTTAATGCCTGGTCGACAAGATGGGGTAGTAGGAGCACAAATCGTAGAGCCACACTCCTTATGGAATGCCTTGCAACCCTGGATGTTGAGCTTCTCAACAATGGTCACCACACATTTGAAGCTGGTAATAGACGGTCAGCAGTGGATCTCACGTTTGTGCACAATTCCATTACGCGTAACAGCATTTGGAATGTTGATAATTATTATACGCACAGTGATAATCGTGCGATCGTGTTAGAACTGCGGCATTTATGTATCCCGAGAAGGGTAATTAAAGCACAGACGCAGGGATGGAAGCAACACGCTTTCGATGCTGAAGTGTTCCAGATTGTTTGGAATGAGGGAGAAACAGTGGATGAAATAGCGACAAACATGGCGGCAAACATTCGACAGCGAATAATAACCTGATGTGACGCAGCAATGCCGAGAAGGATAAAAGGGCTAACCAGGAATCCGGCCTACTGGTGGAATGACGAAATTGCGGAATGTAGAAGACGATGCATTGAGGCGCGAAGGAAAGTAACGCGTGCTCGAAATCGCCCAACGTGGCAATCGTTGCATGAAAACCTTAAGGAATGCCAAAAACAGTTAAAGAAGGCGATCGAAAACAGCAAAGAGCCCAGCTTCCAAAGGCTTCGGGACATGGCGGATATTGACCCGTTAGGCAAGGCCTAGAAAGTGGTGTGAGCAGACTGAGTGGACCTAAAGCACCACAGCCATCGGAACCAGCTATTATGAACAGCGTGGTGTCCGAACTCTTCCCACCACAGCTAGCACAGTAACAAGGCTATAGGCTACCTGAAAACGTAGGTGATATCCCTCCGGTGACACCGGAAGAAGTGCTTCTGACATTGCAGAAAATTCGACACGAAAACGCCTGGGCTGGATGGCATCCCTAACGTGGCGATGAAAACCACCATACGAGCAGATCCCGGCATGTTTGCTAGAATGTACACAGCGTGCCTGAACGAAGGAACATTCCCGTCTTTCTGGAAAGTCCAAAGATTAGTTTTGCTACTTAAACCAGGGAAACAGCCCGATCAACCCTCTACATACAGACCACTATGCATGCTTCACTCGCTGGGCAAAGCACTAGAGAGTATCATCGTCAGACGACTCCAGGATACCCTTGAATCACCAGGCGGACTATCTTCCAATCAATTTGGTTTTAGACGAGGAAAATCGAACATCGATGCTATCCAGGCAGTTATGACTATAGCTCGAGACGCTACAAGTGGTATTAGGTGGAAATGGGGTGATAAGCAGTACTGCGCAGTGGTAACACTCGACATTAAAAATGCTTTCAATTCGGCTAGCTGACCACGCATATTACAAGCGCTAGGCACATTCGGTATTCCCAGATATCTTCAGCGAATTATCGCCGATTATCTTAGCAACAGAATGCTGCTTTAAAACACTGACGATGGCGTCAAGCGGTACAAAGTGTCCCGGGGTGTCCCACAAAGCTCAGTATTGGGACCAACCTTGTGGAACGTTATGTATGATGATGTTTTTCGTATTGGTCTCCCTGAGAATACTTCATTGGTAGGCTACGCGGATGATATCGCTCTGGTTGTAGTAGCAAAGCACCTTCACACGTTAGAAGCATCATGCAGTGAAGCGATTTTAAGAATTACGACGTGGCTGCAAAGTGTTGATCTTAAGCTTGCAGCGCAAAAAACGGATGCGATTTCTTCTGAGCTCAGGTAAAGTGAGGGAGTGTTTCACCTTCAGAACAGAAGAGGATATTATAACCTCACAACCAAATTTGCGTTACCTTGGTGTTGTAATTGACACACGCATGTGTTTTAAAGACCACCTAATGTCCGTTAGCGAAATGGCATCGAATGTCAATGGTGCACTCTCGCGCATCATGGCGAATATCGGTGAACTCCTAGCAAAACTCCAGCAGAAGAAAACTCCTAGCAAATGTTACCAGCTCCATCATGCCATATGCAGCACCAGTATGGGCGGATGCTATGCAAAGGTCGTCCTACATATCTGGCATTCGGGCGACTTATCGTCTCAGTGCATTGAGGGTCGCTAGTGCGTTCCGCATAGTTTCAAATGATGTCATTGGTGTAATAGCAGCTATGCCACCGATCGATATACTGGCATGTGAACTCCAGCGCTGTTACAAAGCTGGTGAAAATGCATCAAAGGCTGACGAAAGACGGCGCAGCAATGAGTGTTGGCAACGTCGCTGGGAGCAGTCTCAAAACGGAAGATGGACCTTTTCCCTTATCCCAGACGTGGAAAAATGGGCTAATCGGAAGCACGGAGAAGTGGACTTCTATGTGAAACAACTGCTTAGCGGTCATGGATGTTTCAAACAGTACCTCCACCGATTTAAGCATGAAGAAGACCCATTTTGCACAAACTGTCCGTGTGAAATTGAAGATGCTCGGCATATCCTTTTCAACTGCCCACGCTTTAACGCAGAGCGAGCTTAACTGATAGAAGCTTTTGGTGTGACCCCCACTTTAAGGAATATTGTTCACTACATGTGTGATACACCTCAAAAATGGAAGGTGTTTCAAGCAGCAGCTGCGAAAATTATGATCGAACTTCGCCGCATCGAACGGGTAAGATATAATGAGCGTACGAACCTAAACAACTCAGGTGAAAGCAACCGTAATCCCTCTGTAACAACTATGGACGACCGGACTGAGACGATCTAATGATCACCACTGACGATTGAGCAATAATGCTCTGACGGCCTCCAGACGTAATACCCACCGGTGGTTCCTGGAGGAACCAACCGTCCGACTGAGGAGATTTTTAGCGTATTAAAGTCGTGCACTGACTAAGGCTTTCGATGCTTTTACTCCTCGTTAAAAAAAACACACACACACACACAGCCAACTCAATACGTATTGAGAAAGATTTATGCGTAAAATAATAAAACCGGCGACAGACACTAAACAAATCTTTTTTAATTTATATACAATAATATGATTATGCTTTCAAAATAACCATACCTCTACTTTATATTTCACTAATATAACAAAGAAAATATTGCGCGAATTTACGAACGTGAAAACACAAGCTTCAAACTTATTAGTTTTAAAAGAAAGTTTTTAGTTTTATTAGTTTTAAAGTAGTATTAAAAGAAAATAATTTATGGCCAATTTCGATATAAATACAGTAGTTAAAAATCTACAAATTTTTAAAGGAAATTTTAGACATTTGGAAGATTTTAAGTCCAAACAGAACTATTACATGATATGTTGAAAAACTAAGATAAAGAAATTATCATACAATATGTTAAAAATTTTAAATTAACGGCACAAGTAAAAATTATTTTAGGACGTTCAAATAGGACGCCAACAACATTTGTGGAATTGAAAAATTCATTGGAAAAAGCATATCCTAATCCAAAAACTCTGCAACAAGTACTAAGCGAACTTGGTGCACTCAAACAAAATAATAAAACTTTATCTGAATTCAGAGAAAAATTTTTAGATATAACATCAATTAAGTTCATTTGAAATTAAAACTTTGACTTCGACTCAAGAAGGAAAAACTGCAATATATAAAGATAGTGAAAGCATGGCGTTAAATGTCTTTACTAAAGGTGCTTATTCAGAATTTCAGACCATTGTATTAGCAAATACACCAAAAACATTAAATGAAGCCGTTGCAAGATGTTTAACAGCAGAAGAAAGTTTAGTCTCGGACAAAAACACAATTTTTTAAATTCGAAGAAGAGACAATTTCAGAAATTCTAGAGACCAATATAATAGAAATAACTTCAGATATAACTGTAATTCACAAAATAATTACAGAAATAATACACAAAACTATCGAAATAATAACATCTCAAACAAAAATTACAGAAATAATAATTATTTTGGATATTCACAAAATAACAGTAGAAATAGTAATTTTCAAAATACCAACAGAAGCAATAATTTTCCAAACAAAAACACAAATCGTAACACTTATTTTTCAAACAATAATACTAATAGAAACAATAACTTCTCAAACCGAAACAATAACATCAAAACAATTTCAATAGAAATCAAAATAGAAATAACGTACAGGGAAGCGCCAATGGCCGGGTACCAGATACTGTTACCCGCAGACGCCAAAATTAATTTTAAAAATTACTCAAAATTTAACAAATTACATAACTTTGCTATGTAAAAATAACAATAAATATTTAACATTTCTTATAGACACTGGAGCAGACATCTCCATTTGTAAAACAAACAATATAAATGACATTAATACTAGAAATATTTCACAATTGACGGGCATAACGCAAGAAGCAATTGAATGTATAGGCACAACAAATTTAAATTTAATTATAGAAACAGAAATAATTTAACATAATTTCTATATAGTTGAGAATGATTTCCCAATCGCAACCGATGGAATTATAGGGCTATATAGATGCTTTTATTTATGTAGACGATATAATTGTTTTCGGTTGTAGCTTAGAAAATATAATAAAAATTAAATTCAAATAAATGTTGTTTTCTGAAGCCAGAAGTCATTTACCTTGGGCATCTTATAACGGCCAATGGAATTTAAAACCGACCCATCTAAAAACAAAATAATCAAAGAATATCCGATACCTAAAAACTCGGACGAAGTAAGAAAGTTGGTTGCTTTCTGCAAATACTACCGAAGATACTTACACCTAAATTTGCCGACATTGCTAAGAATTTAAATTCACTTCTAAAGAAAAATACAAAATTTTACTGGAACGAAAATTGCCAAAAATCATTCTATGAACTAAAAACAAAACTTTTAAATCCCCCGATACTCCAATATCCCGATTTCAATAAACCATTCATGCTCACCACAGACGCTTCTAATTATACTCTCGGTGCAGTTTTATCGCAAGGCGAAGTAAGCTCTGACTTACCAATTTCGTATGCAAGCAAATCTCTTGCAAAACATGACCTGAACAATCCAATTATTGAGAAAGAGCTCTTAGCTATACACTTTGCAATCAATTTCTTTCGACCCTACCTTTACGGTAGAAAATTTTCGGTTCTAACAGACCACCGCTCACTAGTGTCTCTTTTCTCACATAAAAATCCGTCATCAAAAATGACACGCATAAGACTAGACCTTTGCGATTATGATTTCAACATTGCTTGTAAAAGAGGAAATATTAATACTAATGCTGACGCATTATCGCGGATAGAATTAAACAGCTATTCCCTAAAGGCTATGATTCCAACAAATACAGAATATGACAAAAATATACTAGCTATTACAAGAGGTATGATAAAAATAAACATACGCAAAATACTGATTTTAACAAAACGCATTGTAATTCCCACAAAAAGCAACATGAATTTTTTTCTGTTGGATTGTACATCCATAACAGATATTAAAAAAAATGAAAAAAATTAAGGTTCAATACAGAAAAAGATTTTAAGGGTACTCAATTTGAAATTAATGATGAGAAACATAATCCACTGTTCACACCGCTGACTTTGGAGAAGCTATCATCAAAAATGTATAATTTAGGAATTGAAGAGTTAGCGCTAAAGAGGAATGATGATATATTTAAAACCATTGCAATGGATAAATTCAAAGAAATAATAATAATTTATAAAGAAAAAATGAAAATTTTAATTTATAATGAGCCAGAAAGAATAGTCGACAAAGTAAAACAAAATCAAATAATCGAAGAATACCACAATTCGACACACGGAGGTCAGCTCGGTATAAGAAAAACAATAATGATACTAAAACAAAAATACGTATGGAAAAATATGAATAAAATGATGAAAAACTACATACTCAATTGCGATAAATGCAAATTAAACAAACAGACTCAACATACAAAAGAAAATTTAACAATGACAGACACACCATGTCCAATGGAGACAAAAGACGCAAAAACTGTTGCTAAAACACTAATTGAAAACGTAATTTTAATATACGGGAGACTCTAGGCTCGATAGAGAGAAACCATCGAGTATTAACTCGATGTGATTTCGATATTTGCTACACTTTTGCAAAAATGACATATACAACGCCTCATGTTGATACAAAATATACACCATTTAAGCTAATTTTTGGAAAACTTGCAAATCTTCCAAATGATAATCATTTCGAATCAATAGTATATAATTCAGGCAACTACGCTCAAGAATTAAAACATAGATTAAAATATTCTTTACAAAAAGCAAAAGAATTAATAAATATGGCAGAAACGAATATAATTGGAAAAGATAAAAACATAAACCCGTTAAATTTAAATATTGGAGATAAAGTTTTGATAAAAAGGATGAAAAGAAGAAAAAAATCAATCTCGTTATATTGGTACATTTATAATTGTAAACAAAAAAGGAGTAAATTCAATAATTAATATAAATGGAAAACTAAAAGAATACCATAATAATGTGTTAAAAAAATATTTATTGACAACTTGTATCTTTTTATTTAAATATTGAACACATAAATTTATTTTAAATTGAATTTTTAAATGAATATTAAAATATTGTATTAGTTAAAACACAAAAAAGAAATATTTTTCATAAATTTCAAAATAATTTTTTATCTTAAGGGTGAGGGTGTAGGATACACACCTTTACGGTATGAATTATATACAAATTACATTATACTTTGAATAACATTAAACAATATTGAATTAAAACAAACAACTATAAAACATATTTAACAGATACACACCTTTACGGTACGTATCACCTTATTCTATTTTACTGTATGATACTAAGATACTGTTCATACTAAGCACTACTATCTATTTCATTCGCCAACTTTTTGAAAAAAATTTTCAAATTCGAAACAGAGACAATTTCAGAAATTCTAGAGACCAATATAATAGAAATAACTTCAGATGTAACTATAATTCACAAAATAATTACAGAAATATTACACAAAACTATCGAAATAATAACATCTCAAACAATAATTACAGAATAATAATTATTTTGGATATTCACAAAGTAACAGTAGAAATAGTAATTTTCAAAATAATAGAAGCAATAATTTTCCAAACAAAAACACAAATCGTAACACTTATTTTTCAAACAATAATACTAATAGAAACAATAACTTCTCAAACCGAAACAATAACTATTAAAACAATTTCAATAGAAAGCAAAATAGAAATAATGTACAGGGAAACGCCCATGGCCGGGAACCAGATACTGTTACCCGCAGTGACCAAAATTAATTTTAAAAATTACTCAAAATTTAACAAATTACATAATGTTGTATGGTGGAGATGCGTACTGCGACCTAAATTAGATCTTTTGTACCTCCTTCTCAAAGCTCCGCTGGGTTTGCGTATTACAGAATTCCATCCAGCCCTATTTCTCTAATGAATTTGAGAATATTCTTAGGCTCATAGTTCCCCAGTGCTAGTTTACGTCTGCAAGCCACGGCGTCGCAGTTTGTGAGCAGGTGTATTGGAGTCTCCTCTACTTCTTCACAGAAACGGCAGTTACCATCGGTTCCTCTGCCCAATTTCTTCAGGTGGTATTTGTACCTCAAAAGCTTACAGTGTCCTATGGATGGAACCCTGTTAGAATCCTTAGATTCGGTTTGTCTAAGCTTATGCACAATTTTTATCTCCGAGTGTTATAATCTCTGAGGAGCAATTTGGATTGTATGAGCTTTGGGAGGCTTTTCCAGAGGTTTGAACATTTATGCCTCACCTCCCTTCTTAGTTCTTCTTTTATAGAATGTGTGCCCAATTCACAGAATGGTTCTGGTCCTATAAATTTTGTGGCTGCAATCTGTCGCGCTAGACCATCGGCTTCTTCGTTACCCTGTATGCCTTTGTTTCCTGGGACCCAAAGTATAGTAACAGTGTTTTTCTTGCCTAGTTCGTTGAGTTTTGTTAGGCATTCCCATGTTATTCTCGATGATATCTAACAGGAGACTAATGCTTTGATTGCTGCTTGGCTGTCTGACATCACAACTATATCCTGACCTTTGTATTCCCGGTCCAGATTGAATTGTGCACACAGCTGTATTGCTACGATTTCTGCTTGGAAGATACTGGGTGTTGTCCCCATAGGTTCAAAGTGCTTGGTTCTTGGCCCGTACACCCCTGCGCCTATACCTTCTAATGTCTTGGACCCTGTATACCATGCTATACTGTGTGGTTTCTTGGCTTGCGATATCATCTGGCTGTCCCACTCTTTCTTGGTACTAAGCTTAATTCCGAAGTGTTTTTCGAAGTTATACCTTTTTACTATATCGTCTCTTGGTAGTTTGATGTAGGGAGAGTGCTTTGCAATATCCTCCTTCTCTCTATTGCTGATAGTTTTACCTAAACCTGTCCCCTCTTTTGCAATGCATAACAGAGTTCGATTGGCTACTTCCTCTATGACAAGGTGTAAGGGTGTTAGGTCCAGAATTACTTCTAGTGCTGCTGTTCTTCATGGCCCTGTGATGCATACACAGGCTAGTCTCTGCACCTATGTAAGCATATTCCTCATTGTAGTTAGCTTGATACTCCCAGCCTATGCTATTGCACTATAGGTGAGGATGGGTCTCACCATGGTATACATAAAGCGGAGAATTGTTTGGTTACAACCCCAGCTTTTCCCCGCCAGGCTCCTACATACCATTAGTGCGCGCGTTGCTTTGTTTATAGTTACCTCTGCATGTCTTCTCCAGAGAAGCTTTGAATCTAGTGTAAGTCCCAGGTACTTGACTTCTCCTTTGAAGGGAATTTCAGTGCCATCCATTCTCATTGTTCGGAGGTTTGGCAGGCTTCTTTTGTTAGTAAAAGGTACAATGGTGGTTTTTGCTGGGTTGATACTTAATCCCACTGTGTTGCACCACTCCTTTGTTACTGACAGTCCTCTCTGTATCAGGTTACAGAGTGTATCCTCGAACTTCCCTCTCGCTGTTAAGGCGATGTCGTCTGCGTAACCCTGACATTTTATGCCATTCTCGGTTAGCATCGTTAATAATTCGTCCACAACAAGACTCCACAGTAGTGGAGAAAGGACTCCGCCTTGTGGGCAGCCTTTTGTTGTTTTGATTCTTATAGTGGTGTTACCCACTTTTGTTTCTGCAGTTCTAGTGCTAAGAATTTGGCATATCCATCTGCTGAGCATATCATTTACTCCTTTTTTATGTAAAGACTTCTTCACAGCCTCGTGAGAAGTATTATCAAAGGCTCCTTCTATATCTAGAAAGGCACATAATACGATTTCTTTGGTTTTGAGAGACAACTGGATGTTACTAGCCAGCTGGTATAGGGCAGATTCTGTAGACCTACCCGCCCTATACGCATGTTGACATGGGTGCTTTGGCACCTTCTCCAGAACCTCAGTTCTTATGTAGTTATCTATTACCTTTTCCATTGTTTTAAGTACAAATGAGGTAAGGCTAATCTGTCTAAACGACTTTGGTAGCGTGTAGTCTGTTTTCCGTACTTTTGGTATGAAGGTGACTATGGCCCTTCTCCATTTCCTTGGAATATAGCCTAGCGCAAGGCTGCTTCTAGTTATTTTGACTAGGTGGGGCAATATAGTTTCTGCACCCTTTTGTAGAAGTGCAGGAAAGATGCCGTCAAATTACATAACTTTGCTATGTAAAAATAACAATAAATATTTAACATTTCTCATAGACACTGGAGCTGACAGCTCCATTTGTAAAACAAACAATATAAATGACATTAATACTAGAAATATTTCACAATTGACGGATATAACGCAAGAAGAAATTGAATGTATAGGCACAACAAATTTAAATTTAATTATAGAAACAGAAATAATTTAACATAATTTCCATATAGTTGAGAATGATTTCCCAATCGCAACCGATGGAATTATAGAGCGAGAAAAATATATGACATCTTAGAAAAATATATGTCAAAAATAGATTTTGAAACATATAGGCTTACTTTGATTATAAATGAAAAAGAATATATTTTACCAATAATTTTAAAATTATTCCATAAAAAAAATATTATTATTCCTGCCAGATCAGAATCAATAATACCGATTAATATTAAAGTTGAGGAAGACACTATTGCTTTAAATAAAGAAATAGAAAATAGAGTATTTTTGGGTAATAGCTTGATACCAGCATGTGGCAATGTTATGTAAAAATTTTAAATACAAATGATAAAAATGTAACATTAAGTTATCTTGATTTTGAAACTAAACCATTAAAGAGTTATAATATATTTTATTGTAAAATCAACACCAAATATGACAAAAATAGACCCAGATGCCAAATCATCAATAATAAATATTATTAAACAATACTGTTCGCGCACTGCTCATCATTACACTTTATTCCAGTCGCACTGAGTTGCAGTTTGCTGTTTTACGACATTTTCTCTCCGTTTAGCTTCACACCATGATAATGCATATTAAACACAGCTCGCCGCGATGGCTCCTTCCGAGCTCCAATTAGAGTTCAGTTTCCGCCTCTTTTATATAAGCTACCGAGCGAAAAGGTCGTAACCAGCAAACTGCAATTAATTTCAAGTGTTTTTCTATTCAATAATTTTTTCAATTTCAATTTACATCATTAAATTAACTTAAAGTTCTAACTTAATCAAATTCTTAAAATCTTAATTTTCAAAATCATTGCTGTAGCATTACTGTAATTAATTTCAAACGAATAAAGTTGAAAATTCAAATATCACCAAGTCACCATATCTCATCATTTTCATCACTTAACGTTGTAAGTTTACCATTGGTTCTTCGAGAACACAGGAATCGCGCTATCGAAAACACCATACATTCCAGCTCCATACGAGTTAAGGCAACCAGAGTTGATACATGTGAACGCCCCAACGTGAACGTACCCAAAACCAATTACACAGATGTCAAAGAGTAAAAGATCAACAACGAGGTAAATTTCTGTACGTATTCAGTGGCCACCGCCATTTTTTTTTTTACTATTCTGTGCAGATTTAAGAAGATGTAGAATTTAACAAACGCACAGAATATTTTGGCACATCAAACATATTTTATTATATATTTATTTTATTTTATTTATTTATTAATTTCATATACTGGGCTTCACCCTTACAGATTACTTAAAATAAAACTTATAAACTAGGGTGATATGGTATCTAAATTATTAATTTCTTTATTTATTTACGGATTCAATCTTACAGACTAATACATTTTATTGAATACAGTAAATAAACTTAATCTAAATCTATACTCATTAACATTGAAATTTATTAATTGAGAAAGACTGTTGCACAAATCAACGCACCTAGCAATTGGTTCATTGGCAGCGTAAATTGTTCCATGAAAGGAATCAATGATTAATCTATTATTTCTTAAAACTCTAGGTGGGTTATAAACACGAAATAAACTAGACAGTTCTGAACACAAAATTTTACCAGTAACAATATTATATGTAAACATTAAAGAAAAAACCTTACGCCTATCCTGAAGGGAGGTTAGACCAAGAAATTTACGCCTAGCTATATATGATGGGAGACCATCTTGCCAGCAAATTTTACTTAAAACATATTTAGTTAAACGTTTCTGAACACTCTCAATTTTATTAGAGTGAACATCAAAATATGGATTCCAAATCAGGCAGCAGTAATCTAAACGACTTCTAACTAGAGCTACATACAGAGCCTTTACCGTCAAAGGATCTTTGAAGTCTTGTATATTTCTTTTTATAAAACCAATCATAGAATATGCTTTGGCTACAATAAGGCCTATATGTCTGGTAAATTTAAGTTTAGAGTCAAACAATACACCCAAGTCTTTGACTTCGTTTTTACGAGAAATATGACAATTATTGACTGAATAATCGAACATTATTTGGTCGAAACATTTAGAAAAAGAGACTACACTGCATTTATTTATATTCAATAGAAGTTTATTTGAAACGCACCAATTGTTTAAAATATCTAAATCAGACTGCAGATTATGACTGTCTGAAAGCTTCGAAATTTTTAAATATAATTTAACATCATCCGCAAACATAAGACACTTTGAGTGTTGAAAGTGCTGCGGTAAATCATTAATAAACACCAAGAATAGAAGCGGTCCACAATGAGTTCCTTGGGGTATACAGGAAAAAGCATCCACCAAAATATTGGATTTTAAAGATCCAATTTTCACAAAAAGTTTTCTATTAGTTAAGAAACTTTTAAAGAACTTAATAAGATGGTCAGAGACTCTAAACTGCTTCAAATTATTTAAAAGAATAAGGTGGTCTACTTTATCGGACGCTTTTGAAAAGTCAGTGTAGATAACATTTAACTGGCTATGCTGCTCAAAGCTGTTGATTATCTGATTCGTAATCAATGCCAAATTAGTACATGTTGTAATGTACTTATATGGTTTTTTATACAAGATAAAAGCTTTGTTTTTAGGATATAATCAAAAAGTTTAGCAAACGTGCCTTGTTTAATGATCGCTCTGTAATTAATAACATTGCATCGATCGCCGGATTTAAAAATAGGAGCTATAGAACAAGTTTTCCAACACTCTAAAAAGGTGCATTCATTTAAACATGACTGAAATAGCATTACAAGCGGTGCAGTTATATTTACCACGCAAAGTTTAAATAGCATGGGTGGAAAACCGTCATGATCAGATTTATAACTTGGTTTTAGGTTCGAGATGGCATTTATCACATCTTCATCTTCTATTAAAAAATTTTGCAATGGATTTGAAATTTGATGATCAAAGGAAAGACTCTGAGTATTATAATGTTTTTCGTAAACACTTTGAAAATATTTTGCAAATAGATTACAAGAATCCAGGGTGTTAAAAGACTTTTCGTTTAAGTATTCTAAGCTTGAAGGAAATCCATTAGTTTTCCGCTTCGTATTTACAAAGTCCCAAAAAGCAGAAGGATTAGATTTCAGCTTAGACTCGATGTTAAACATATATTGTTTGTATAAAAAGCTGTGGAGAAAATCTAACTCCACATCGATTTTGAGTTTTAGTCACTAAAACTAATCACTATTAGTTTTCTTGAACTTTTTCAAAGCTTTATTTTTAATATTTTTTAGATTTAATAGCCTGGCGTTAAACCATGGAGGCTTACTATAAGAACTGGTCCATTTTAAAGGTACAAATTCAGAAATTGAAAAATTTAATTTATCACGTATTATATTATAAATATCCCTGGGATCATAAATAGCATTCAGAACTGACCAGTCAATGGATCCTAGATATTCATTAATTAAAACAAAGTTTCCTTTCAAAAAGTCGAGATAGTAGTTATCAAACATAGGATTTATATCAAAGTTATAAAATTCAAATGATATATGCAACGCTTTATGATGAACTGTATTTATAGAAATAGGCTGCAAATTTAGATCACATTTGGCTTTAATATCACAAGTGGTGAAAACAAGGTCAAGTATACAATCAATGTCGTTCTTGACAAAGTTTATTTGTTCCAAACCATTCGATAGCAAGAAGGATATTACTACAGAATCAATTTCAGATATAACATTTAATGGCACAAGTTTTGCACCCTCCAAAGACCATGAAATATTACACATGTTAAAGTCTCCTAATAAAATAGCCTGTTGATTAGAGTTTAAATTACTAACAATAAACTTGATATTTTCAATGTGTTTTTGGTAAATACTTAAATCACTATTTGGTAGAATATAAGATAACAAAAAGTAAATAGATTTAGACCCCTCAAAATTAACCTCCACGCAAATTTGCTCTACATTACCATCGACTACTGGCAAAGGTATTAACTTACTATTTAAAAAAGTCTTAATAGCTAAAAGTACTCCACCCCCCCTTTCACGTCCCGTAGAAAGTTGACAAAAGATGTGATTGTGAACGTTTAATATACTTTAACGAGCTATCACGTTTTCCCCTTCCGTCTGTAAAAAAGAAGAAGTGAACGGCCGAACACGCACATCAGCAGGCCACAACGCCGAGTTATAGACTTTATCATAGTCGCTACTTGCTACTCCAACTTAAAAATTTACTCTTTTTAGTGTTGCTTCATCCACACCCCTTTTAATTAGGCGAAAGCGTTTAAAATTGCTCTTAAGTATATTGGTATGCGTAGCTATATAATCGCTCATGTTTTCAGCAGTGACCGTTGGCTTAAACGAAGAGAGATGTAGAAATTTCAAGGGAACAGCCACGTCGAGCTCATTGCTTACATTGTTACCAACAATGACATTAACTTTATTGCTATTTTTGTTTCTTAGTTCCTTCCTACTGCGCATCGTCATCCACTCAGCAGTTGAATGCGCTGGCATCGGAGCAGCTGAAAAATAATTTATATTGCCCAATAAACCCTCAGCAGCGGCAGCAGCATATGAGAGCGCATTTCGAAAAACATTAGTTGGTGACACATCAGCAGTGGCAGCAGGCGAAGACGGCAGAGATTGAATTGCAGCACCAATAGTGAGCGCATTGGCGGGGGAGTTTAATGAACTTGACTACTCAGAACTGGTTTTTGAACAGGATGGATTATTATCAGATGCTTTATTGTCTGTTTTGTTTTTATTTGCACTGTTAGAGCGTGTAGATGCAGGGTAAGCAATAGTTTTTTGTTGCCAGTGTTGAGTGAGAGCTTAGAATTAACATTTATGGCTTCATAAACAGTGCCACGCAACTCTTTAACCTCAGTAGTAAGAGCCGAAATAGCGGCGGCAGCTTCATTTTCGACCAATTTATGCTTGATGAAGGTCAGTTCTCCTTGCAAAATGTCGATTTTCTGCATTAGAAGCACTTTATCCTCTTTTAAAGATTCGATAATAACGAGAGCACGTGAGCTCTCCGATCTTAGAGTAGCGAGCTCGCTAAGCACTAATTGCAAATTATTACCCTGCATGTTATTGCAATCAGTAATTTTTACACGTTCTTTATGTTGCTGAGTTGGCGTGTTCATTTGCTCTTGTTGTGACATTTCGAAGAAACTTCGCTGTAGCTGACTCTGTTGGCTCTGGCTCTGCACTTGTTGTTGTTGTTGCTGTTGATGTTGCTTTAGTGGGCTTTTCAGATTGGGTGACAAAGGTGGCATTACAATTACAATTATATGCAGTGCCAGAAGCTTGCATATATTCTACATCACCTGGCACGACATTAATGCATGACAAATGAAACAAATCATTGCATTTTACACATAACACCTTAAGTTGACCTCGTTCAACTTTTTGGCCACAAACACAGGGCATGATGATAATAAAAAGCCGGCAAGAGTAATTATGTTGTGTTCAAGCTTAGAAAAAACGGTTGCTGCCGAGCAAAATTATACGCTCACGCACTCGTTTTGTAACTAATAGAATTCTGCCTAAAATACACAACCATACACACATTCACTGGCAAATCATACAAATGTTCTATTTGTTTATCATCAGGGAACGGATTCTGTGGAAAATGCCTTTTTTTTTGTGCTTACTTGTACATGAAAACTGGTTCGATATAATCACGTTTCAGTTCCTACTGATTCTGTAAATCTAATTTTTATTTTGCCTTTTTTTGCCTTTTTTTACCCATTATGCCTTTTTTTGCCTTTCTTACCCATTATGCCTTTTTTTTGCCTTTTTTACCTATTATAATTTTATTTTCTTTTCTTATTTTTGTCTACTGTATTGCTTATTTTTTTTTTAAATTGAAAAAAAAAGTTATGTGAATCTACAAAATGTACTTAATTTTGGCATTTAAATCTAACAGCTGAAACACCCTATGAAAAATTAATTTGCAACTCTGAACATACTCCACCTGTCATGCAACAGCTGTTTTTAAAACACTTAAACCGTTTTGTTTCTGCAAAATAACTGGTGAATTATTTTAATATTATTGTTATGTGCAGCTTATTGAGTTATTATTGAGTGATCTTAAATAAAATGCCAAAGCACGCTAGCTCTTCGTCAGTTAAACTGCAGAAAATTATAAAAGAATTTGGTCAAGATGTTTTTGCTACGGATGGTCAAACTCTGATCTGCAAATATTGCTCCATACAAGTAAGCTTTGCAAAGAAATATTATATTCAGCAACATTTACAAAGAGAAAAGCATAAAGCAGCAGCGGCACTAAACGAAGCTTTAAAGATACAGCCCATATCGTCATTTCTTACCGCTAACTCTGAGAAAAATAAGTTTTTCACTGACCTAACTAAAATGATGGTAGCTTGTGATATACCTCTATTTAAAGCAAACCATAAAGAATTTAAAACATTCTTCGAAAATTATTCCAAAAAAAAATTGCCTGATGAGTCCACTATAAGAAAAAATTATCTGAAGGATGTGTATGAGGAAGTATTGCAAAAAATAAGAGATGATATAGGTGACTCCAAAATTTTCATATCTATTGATGAATCTACAGATAAAGCTGGTAGATTTGTTTGTAACGTCATAGTTGGACCATTGCGTAAAAACGGCCGTGAATATCTTCATTGACTTCAGAGGTTATACAAAAAGTAAACGCATCTGAAATTGCAACTATATTTGACAATTCGTTAAGGATTCTATGGCCAGAACAAGTTAAACGAGAAAATGTTTTGGTATTCATAACAGACGCCGCACGGTACATGAAAAAATGTGGTGAAGCTCTTAAGCTCCTATATCCGAAAATGATCCACATAACATGTCTTGCACATGGCGTACATAGAGTTTGTGAAAAACTTCGCAGTATTTATCCTGATGTTGATGCCTTGATCGCCAATATAAAGAAGATCTTTTTGAAATGTGCATCACGAGTTTATCTTTTTAAGGAAATGGATCCCGAACTTCCGTTGCCTCCACAACCTGTAAGATTTGTTTTGACTTCGAATATGAACTTTATTCCTATGAACATAAAATTTTGATTTTGATAGGTGTTGACTCGTTGGGGTACTTGGCTGAGTGCAGCGTCTTACTATGCAAGAAACTTTACGCGTATAAAATACATTGTCGATGAACTAGATGAAGATGCAGCTTGTATTACTTTCGCAAAATCAATTTTGGCAGATGACAGAATTCGTGCTCAGCTGGCATATATACAAACAAATTTTGGATTTCTTGTAGATCCTAAAAATAGTATTTTTGATCATTTACAAAAGAGAGGTAACATTGAACACTTTTTATTTTCCCAATTGCGATTGACAGTGTTATCCATATTTAGGACAACCGATTGGAAAAATTCTATCAATACTTCATGAAGTCGAAAACAACTTGAAACAAGCCAAAGGGCCAATTGCCATGTCAGTGTTCGACAAATTTAATTCTGTTTTTTCAGAAAATAAAGGTTTGCAAGTTATAAAAGACATTGCAGATGTAGTCGGTGGATTGGAAACTGCTAAACTTCCAAAAAACATCGAAGTAAACGACGTGGAATCATTTAATTGGGCTCCACTAGTTTCTGTTGATGTGGAAAGAAGTTTTAGCACTTTTAAAAATATGCTTCGGGACAATCGTATGAGGATGTTGCCAAAACATTTTAAAATGCATCTTGTAGCACTGTGTTACTACAATGCTTCAGAAGAGCACTAGCTCTATGTATAAAAAGTTGAAGTTTTTTATTATTTTTTTCTGTTAGTAGCATTATAATGAATTTTTTTAATAAATGCCTTTTTTTGCCTTTTTTAAAATTTAATTTTTCCTTTTTTTCAATTTTAAATGCCATAAAATCCGTTCCCTGTTTATCATATATTAAATTACATATATTTCATTAAAATTTTTTCCCTAAAATACAGGTAGAATATATGATAATATCACATAACAAATATGCACATAAAACCACATATTCACTGAAATATATATGCACATTATTGCCATTATATTCACATATATATACATGCATAGCATACCATTGCTTCACAGCATCGAAAATATACAGTGGGTCACAATACCACAAAAAATAAGTATAATACAATTTTGTTTCTCAAATTAATTTAATAACTATTAACACATATTTGCTACAATTGTTCCCTCAACGAGCATTCCATCATATACATATATATATATATAGGCGGAGGCAACACATAAAGCGTGCATGGATTTGCAAAAAACATATTGCCAGCTCGTGGACAATTTGAACAAATGCAATAATATTTGTTATAATATTCACACTATTTTCTCAAATTTCAAAACAACAAAAAAATAATTAATTTGTCGCGTATTCAGAGTTGCGATCTCGCGCAACTACTGAATATTTACATCACTTAGGAGAAAATTAATTATTGTCTCTAATTCTCAAAATTTTTCCAGATTATATTATTCTCGCGTATTCAGAGTTGCCATCTCGCGCAACTATTGAATATTTTCGTCAATTGGAAAAATTTAATTGTTTTCTCTAATTCTAGAAATTCTTCTAGACAAAACTTTAAAAGAATAAGGTGGTCTACTTTATCGGACGCTTTTGAAAAGTCAGTGTAGATAACATCTAACTGGCTATGCTGCTCAAAGCTGTTGATTATCTGATTCGTAATCAATGCCAAATTAGTACATGTTGTAATGCACTTATATGGTTTTTTATACAAGATAAAAGCTTTGTTTTTAGGATATAATCAAAAAGTTTAGCAAACGTGCCTTGTTTAATGATCGCTCTGTAATTAATAACATTGCATCGATCGCCGGATTTAAAAATAGGAGCTATAGAACAAGTTTTCCAACACTCTAAAAAGGTGCATTCATTTAAACATGACTGAAATAGCATTACAAGCGGTGCAGTTATATTTACCACGCAAAGTTTAAATAGCATGGGTGGAAAACCGTCATGATCAGATTTATAACTTGGTTTTAGGTTCGAGATGGCATTTATCACATCTTCATCTTCTATTAAAAAATTTTGCAATGGATTTGAAATTTGATGATCAAAGGAAAGACTCTGAGTATTATAATGTTTTTCGTAAACACTTTGAAAATATTTTGCAAATAGATTACAAGAATCCAGGGTGTTAAAAGACTTTTCGTTTAAGTATTCTAAGCTTGAAGGAAATCCATTAGTTTTCCGCTTCGTATTTACAAAGTCCCAAAAAGCAGAAGGATTAGATTTCAGTTTAGACTCGATGTTAAACATATATTGTTTGTATAAAAAGCTGTGGAGAAAATCTAACTCCACATCGATTTTGAGTTTTAGTCACTAAAACTAATCACTATTAGTTTTCTTGAACTTTTTCAAAGCTTTATTTTTAATATTTTTTAGATTTAATAGCCTGGCGTTAAACCATGGAGACTTACTATAAGAACTGGTCCATTTTAAAGGTACAAATTCAGAAATTGAAAAATTTAATTTATCACGTATTATATTATAAATATCCCTGGGATCATAAATAGCATTCAGAACTGACCAGTCAATGGATCCTAGATATTCATTAATTAAAACAAAGTTTCCTTTCAAAAAGTCGAGATAGTAGTTATCAAACATAGGATTTATATCAAAGTTATAAAATTCAAATGATATATGCAACGCTTTATGATGAACTGTATTTATAGAAATAGGCTGCAAATTTAGATCACATTTGGCTTTAATATCACAAGTGGTGAAAACAAGGTCAAGTATACAATCAATGTCGTTCTTGACAAAGTTTATTTGTTCCAAACCATTCGATAGCAAGAAGGATATTACTACAGAATCAATTTCAGATATAACATTTAATGGCACAAGTTTTGCACCCTCCAAAGACCATGAAATATTACACATGTTAAAGTCTCCTAATAAAATAGCCTGTTGATTAGAGTTTAAATTACTAACAATAAACTTGATATTTTCAATGTGTTTTTGTTAAATACTTAAATCACTATTTGGTGGAATATAAGATAACAAAAAGTAAATAGATTTAGACCCCTCAAAATTAACCTCCACGCAAATTTGCTCTACATTACCATCGACTACTGGCAAAGGTATTAACTTACTATTTAAAAAAGTCTTAATAGCTAAAAGTACTCCACCCCCCCTTTCACGTCCCGTAGAAAGTTGACAAAAGATGTGATTGTGAACGTTTAATATACTTTAACGAGCTATCACGTTTTCCCCTTCCGTCTGTAAAAAAGAAGAAGTGAACGGCCGAACACGCACATCAGCAGGCCACAACGCCGAGTTATAGACTTTATCATAGTCGCTACTTGCTACTCCAACTTAAAAATTTACTCTTTTTAGTGTTGCTTCATCCACACCCCTTTTAATTAGGCGAAAGCGTTTAAAATTGCTCTTAAGTATATTGGTATGCGTAGCTATATAATCGCTCATGTTTTCAGCAGTGACCGTTGGCTTAAACGAAGAGAGATGTAGAAATTTCAAGGGAACAGCCACGTCGAGCTCATTGCTTACATTGTTACCAACAATGACATTAACTTTATTGCTATTTTTGTTTCTTAGTTCCTTCCTACTGCGCATCGTCATCCACTCAGCAGTTGAATGCGCTGGCATCGGAGCAGCTGAAAAATAATTTATATTGCCCAATAAACCCTCAGCAGCGGCAGCAGCATATGAGAGCGCATTTCGAAAAACATTAGTTGGTGACACATCAGCAGTGGCAGCAGGCGAAGACGGCAGAGATTGAATTGCAGCACCAATAGTGAGCGCATTGGCGGGGGAGTTTAATGAACTTGACTTCTCAGAACTGGTTTTTGAACAGGATGGATTATTATCAGATGCTTTATTGTCTGTTTTGTTTTTATTTGCACTGTTAGAGCGTGTAGATGCAGGGTAAGCAATAGTTTTTTGTTGCCAGTGTTGAGTGAGAGCTTAGAATTAACATTTATGGCTTCATAAACAGTGCCACGCAACTCTTTAACCTCAGTAGTAAGAGCCGAAATAGCGGCGGCAGCTTCATTTTCGACCAATTTATGCTTGATGAAGGTCAGTTCTCCTTGCAAAATGTCGATTTTCTGCATTAGAAGCACTTTATCCTCTTTTAAAGATTCGATAATAACGAGAGCACGTGAGCTCTCCGATCTTAGAGTAGCGAGCTCGCTAAGCACTAATTGCAAATTATTACCCTGCATGTTATTGCAATCAGTAATTTTTACACGTTCTTTATGTTGCTGAGTTGGCGTGTTCATTTGCTCTTGTTGTGACATTTCGAAGAAACTTCGCTGTAGCTGACTCTGTTGGCTCTGGCTCTGCACTTGTTGTTGTTGTTGCTGTTGATGTTGCTTTAGTGGGCTTTTCAGATTGGGTGACAAAGGTGGCATTACAATTACAATTATATGCAGTGCCAGAAGCTTGCATATATTCTACATCACCTGGCACGACATTAATGCATGACAAATGAAACAAATCATTGCATTTTACACATAACACCTTAAGTTGACCTCGTTCAACTTTTTGGCCACAAACACAGGGCATGATGATAATAAAAAGCCGGCAAGAGTAATTATGTTGTGTCCAAGCTTAGAAAAAACGGTTGCTGCCGAGCAAAATTATACGCTCACGCACTCGTTTTGTAACTAATAGAATTCTGCCTAAAATACACAACCATACACACATTCACTGGCAAATCATACAAATGTTCTATTTGTTTATCATCAGGGAACGGATTCTGTGGAAAATGCCTTTTTTTTTGTGCTTACTTGTACATGAAAACTGGTTCGATATAATCACGTTTCAGTTCCTACTGATTCTGTAAATCTAATTTTTATTTTGCCTTTTTTTGCCTTTTTTTACCCATTATGCCTTTTTTTGCCTTTCTTACCCATTATGCCTTTTTTTTGCCTTTTTTACCTATTATAATTTTATTTTCTTTTCTTATTTTTGTCTACTGTATTGCTTATTTTTTTTTTAAATTGAAAAAAAAAGTTATGTGAATCTACAAAATGTACTTAATTTTGGCATTTAAATCTAACAGCTGAAACACCCTATGAAAAATTAATTTGCAACTCTGAACATACTCCACCTGTCATGCAACAGCTGTTTTTAAAACACTTAAACCGTTTTGTTTCTGCAAAATAACTGGTGAATTATTTTAATATTATTGTTATGTGCAGCTTATTGAGTTATTATTGAGTGATCTTAAATAAAATGCCAAAGCACGCTAGCTCTTCGTCAGTTAAACTGCAGAAAATTATAAAAGAATTTGGTCAAGATGTTTTTGCTACGGATGGTCAAACTCTGATCTGCAAATATTGCTCCATACAAGTAAGCTTTGCAAAGAAATATTATATTCAGCAACATTTACAAAGAGAAAAGCATAAAGCAGCAGCGGCACTAAACGAAGCTTTAAAGATACAGCCCATATCGTCATTTCTTACCGCTAACTCTGAGAAAAATAAGTTTTTCACTGACCTAACTAAAATGATGGTAGCTTGTGATATACCTCTATTTAAAGCAAACCATAAAGAATTTAAAACATTCTTCGAAAATTATTCCAAAAAAAAATTGCCTGATGAGTCCACTATAAGAAAAAATTATCTGAAGGATGTGTATGAGGAAGTATTGCAAAAAATAAGAGATGATATAGGTGACTCTAAAATTTTCATATCTATTGATGAATCTACAGATAAAGCTGGTAGATTTGTTTGTAACGTCATAGTTGGACCATTGCGTAAAAACGGCCGTGAATATCTTCATTGACTTCAGAGGTTATACAAAAAGTAAACGCATCTGAAATTGCAACTATATTTGACAATTCGTTAAGGATTCTATGGCCAGAACAAGTTAAACGAGAAAATGTTTTGGTATTCATAACAGACGCCGCACGGTACATGAAAAAATGTGGTGAAGCTCTTAAGCTCCTATATCCGAAAATGATCCACATAACATGTCTTGCACATGGCGTACATAGAGTTTGTGAAAAACTTCGCAGTATTTATCCTGATGTTGATGCCTTGATCGCCAATATAAAGAAGATCTTTTTGAAATGTGCATCACGAGTTTATCTTTTTAAGGAAATGGATCCCGAACTTCCGTTGCCTCCACAACCTGTAAGATTTGTTTTGACTTCGAATATGAACTTTATTCCTATGAACATAAAATTTTGATTTTGATAGGTGTTGACTCGTTGGGGTACTTGGCTGAGTGCAGCGTCTTACTATGCAAGAAACTTTACGCGTATAAAATACATTGTCGATGAACTAGATGAAGATGCAGCTTGTATTACTTTCGCAAAATCAATTTTGGCAGATGACAGAATTCGTGCTCAGCTGGCATATATACAAACAAATTTTGGATTTCTTGTAGATCCTAAAAATAGTATTTTTGATCATTTACAAAAGAGAGGTAACATTGAACACTTTTTATTTTCCCAATTGCGATTGACAGTGTTATCCATATTTAGGACAACCGATTGGAAAAATTCTATCAATACTTCATGAAGTCGAAAACAACTTGAAACAAGCCAAAGGGCCAATTGCCATGTCAGTGTTCGACAAATTTAATTCTGTTTTTTCAGAAAATAAAGGTTTGCAAGTTATAAAAGACATTGCAGATGTAGTCGGTGGATTGGAAACTGCTAAACTTCCAAAAAACATCGAAGTAAACGACGTGGAATCATTTAATTGGGCTCCACTAGTTTCTGTTGATGTGGAAAGAAGTTTTAGCACTTTTAAAAATATGCTTCGGGACAATCGTATGAGGATGTTGCCAAAACATTTTAAAATGCATCTTGTAGCACTGTGTTACTACAATGCTTCAGAAGAGCACTAGCTCTATGTATAAAAAGTTGAAGTTTTTTATTATTTTTTTCTGTTAGTAGCATTATAATGAATTTTTTTAATAAATGCCTTTTTTTGCCTTTTTTAAAATTTAATTTTTCCTTTTTTTCAATTTTAAATGCCATAAAATCCGTTCCCTGTTTATCATATATTAAATTACATATATTTCATTAAAATTTTTTCCCTAAAATACAGGTAGAATATATGATAATATCACATAACAAATATGCACATAAAACCACATATTCACTGAAATATATATGCACATTATTGCCATTATATTCACATATATATACATGCATAGCATACCATTGCTTCACAGCATCGAAAATATACAGTGGGTCACAATACCACAAAAAATAAGTATAATACAATTTTGTTTCTCAAATTAATTTAATAACTATTAACACATATTTGCTACAATTGTTCCCTCAACGAGCATTCCATCATATACATATATATATATATAGGCGGAGGCAACACATAAAGCGTGCATGGATTTGCAAAAAACATATTGCCAGCTCGTGGACAATTTGAACAAATGCAATAATATTTGTTATAATATTCACACTATTTTCTCAAATTTCAAAACAACAAAAAAATAATTAATTTGTCGCGTATTCAGAGTTGCGATCTCGCGCAACTACTGAATATTTACATCACTTAGGAGAAAATTAATTATTGTCTCTAATTCTCAAAATTTTTCCAGATTATATTATTCTCGCGTATTCAGAGTTGCCATCTCGCGCAACTATTGAATATTTTCGTCAATTGGAAAAATTTAATTGTTTTCTCTAATTCTAGAAATTCTTCTAGACAAAACTTTAAAAGAATAAGGTGGTCTACTTTATCGGACGCTTTTGAAAAGTCAGTGTAGATAACATCTAACTGGCTATGCTGCTCAAAGCTGTTGATTATCTGATTCGTAATCAATGCCAAATTAGTACATGTTGTAATGCACTTATATGGTTTTTTATACAAGATAAAAGCTTTGTTTTTAGGATATAATCAAAAAGTTTAGCAAACGTGCCTTGTTTAATGATCGCTCTGTAATTAATAACATTGCATCGATCGCCGGATTTAAAAATAGGAGCTATAGAACAAGTTTTCCAACACTCTAAAAAGGTGCATTCATTTAAACATGACTGAAATAGCATTACAAGCGGTGCAGTTATATTTACCACGCAAAGTTTAAATAGCATGGGTGGAAAACCGTCATGATCAGATTTATAACTTGGTTTTAGGTTCGAGATGGCATTTATCACATCTTCATCTTCTATTAAAAAATTTTGCAATGGATTTGAAATTTGATGATCAAAGGAAAGACTCTGAGTATTATAATGTTTTTCGTAAACACTTTGAAAATATTTTGCAAATAGATTACAAGAATCCAGGGTGTTAAAAGACTTTTCGTTTAAGTATTCTAAGCTTGAAGGAAATCCATTAGTTTTCCGCTTCGTATTTACAAAGTCCCAAAAAGCAGAAGGATTAGATTTCAGTTTAGACTCGATGTTAAACATATATTGTTTGTATAAAAAGCTGTGGAGAAAATCTAACTCCACATCGATTTTGAGTTTTAGTCACTAAAACTAATCACTATTAGTTTTCTTGAACTTTTTCAAAGCTTTATTTTTAATATTTTTTAGATTTAATAGCCTGGCGTTAAACCATGGAGACTTACTATAAGAACTGGTCCATTTTAAAGGTACAAATTCAGAAATTGAAAAATTTAATTTATCACGTATTATATTATAAATATCCCTGGGATCATAAATAGCATTCAGAACTGACCAGTCAATGGATCCTAGATATTCATTAATTAAAACAAAGTTTCCTTTCAAAAAGTCGAGATAGTAGTTATCAAACATAGGATTTATATCAAAGTTATAAAATTCAAATGATATATGCAACGCTTTATGATGAACTGTATTTATAGAAATAGGCTGCAAATTTAGATCACATTTGGCTTTAATATCACAAGTGGTGAAAACAAGGTCAAGTATACAATCAATGTCGTTCTTGACAAAGTTTATTTGTTCCAAACCATTCGATAGCAAGAAGGATATTACTACAGAATCAATTTCAGATATAACATTTAATGGCACAAGTTTTGCACCCTCCAAAGACCATGAAATATTACACATGTTAAAGTCTCCTAATAAAATAGCCTGTTGATTAGAGTTTAAATTACTAACAATAAACTTGATATTTTCAATGTGTTTTTGTTAAATACTTAAATCACTATTTGGTGGAATATAAGATAACAAAAAGTAAATAGATTTAGACCCCTCAAAATTAACCTCCACGCAAATTTGCTCTACATTACCATCGACTACTGGCAAAGGTATTAACTTACTATTTAAAAAAGTCTTAATAGCTAAAAGTACTCCACCCCCCCTTTCACGTCCCGTAGAAAGTTGACAAAAGATGTGATTGTGAACGTTTAATATACTTTAACGAGCTATCACGTTTTCCCCTTCCGTCTGTAAAAAAGAAGAAGTGAACGGCCGAACACGCACATCAGCAGGCCACAACGCCGAGTTATAGACTTTATCATAGTCGCTACTTGCTACTCCAACTTAAAAATTTACTCTTTTTAGTGTTGCTTCATCCACACCCCTTTTAATTAGGCGAAAGCGTTTAAAATTGCTCTTAAGTATATTGGTATGCGTAGCTATATAATCGCTCATGTTTTCAGCAGTGACCGTTGGCTTAAACGAAGAGAGATGTAGAAATTTCAAGGGAACAGCCACGTCGAGCTCATTGCTTACATTGTTACCAACAATGACATTAACTTTATTGCTATTTTTGTTTCTTAGTTCCTTCCTACTGCGCATCGTCATCCACTCAGCAGTTGAATGCGCTGGCATCGGAGCAGCTGAAAAATAATTTATATTGCCCAATAAACCCTCAGCAGCGGCAGCAGCATATGAGAGCGCATTTCGAAAAACATTAGTTGGTGACACATCAGCAGTGGCAGCAGGCGAAGACGGCAGAGATTGAATTGCAGCACCAATAGTGAGCGCATTGGCGGGGGAGTTTAATGAACTTGACTTCTCAGAACTGGTTTTTGAACAGGATGGATTATTATCAGATGCTTTATTGTCTGTTTTGTTTTTATTTGCACTGTTAGAGCGTGTAGATGCAGGGTAAGCAATAGTTTTTTGTTGCCAGTGTTGAGTGAGAGCTTAGAATTAACATTTATGGCTTCATAAACAGTGCCACGCAACTCTTTAACCTCAGTAGTAAGAGCCGAAATAGCGGCGGCAGCTTCATTTTCGACCAATTTATGCTTGATGAAGGTCAGTTCTCCTTGCAAAATGTCGATTTTCTGCATTAGAAGCACTTTATCCTCTTTTAAAGATTCGATAATAACGAGAGCACGTGAGCTCTCCGATCTTAGAGTAGCGAGCTCGCTAAGCACTAATTGCAAATTATTACCCTGCATGTTATTGCAATCAGTAATTTTTACACGTTCTTTATGTTGCTGAGTTGGCGTGTTCATTTGCTCTTGTTGTGACATTTCGAAGAAACTTCGCTGTAGCTGACTCTGTTGGCTCTGGCTCTGCACTTGTTGTTGTTGTTGCTGTTGATGTTGCTTTAGTGGGCTTTTCAGATTGGGTGACAAAGGTGGCATTACAATTACAATTATATGCAGTGCCAGAAGCTTGCATATATTCTACATCACCTGGCACGACATTAATGCATGACAAATGAAACAAATCATTGCATTTTACACATAACACCTTAAGTTGACCTCGTTCAACTTTTTGGCCACAAACACAGGGCATGATGATAATAAAAAGCCGGCAAGAGTAATTATGTTGTGTCCAAGCTTAGAAAAAACGGTTGCTGCCGAGCAAAATTATACGCTCACGCACTCGTTTTGTAACTAATAGAATTCTGCCTAAAATACACAACCATACACACATTCACTGGCAAATCATACAAATGTTCTATTTGTTTATCATCAGGGAATGGATTCTGTGGAAAATGCCTTTTTTTTTGTGCTTACTTGTACATGAAAACTGGTTCGATATAATCACGTTTCAGTTCCTACTGATTCTGTAAATCTAATTTTTATTTTGCCTTTTTTTGCCTTTTTTTACCCATTATGCCTTTTTTTGCCTTTCTTACCCATTATGCCTTTTTTTTGCCTTTTTTACCTATTATAATTTTATTTTCTTTTCTTATTTTTGTCTACTGTATTGCTTATTTTTTTTTTAAATTGAAAAAAAAAGTTATGTGAATCTACAAAATGTACTTAATTTTGGCATTTAAATCTAACAGCTGAAACACCCTATGAAAAATTAATTTGCAACTCTGAACATACTCCACCTGTCATGCAACAGCTGTTTTTAAAACACTTAAACCGTTTTGTTTCTGCAAAATAACTGGTGAATTATTTTAATATTATTGTTATGTGCAGCTTATTGAGTTATTATTGAGTGATCTTAAATAAAATGCCAAAGCACGCTAGCTCTTCGTCAGTTAAACTGCAGAAAATTATAAAAGAATTTGGTCAAGATGTTTTTGCTACGGATGGTCAAACTCTGATCTGCAAATATTGCTCCATACAAGTAAGCTTTGCAAAGAAATATTATATTCAGCAACATTTACAAAGAGAAAAGCATAAAGCAGCAGCGGCACTAAACGAAGCTTTAAAGATACAGCCCATATCGTCATTTCTTACCGCTAACTCTGAGAAAAATAAGTTTTTCACTGACCTAACTAAAATGATGGTAGCTTGTGATATACCTCTATTTAAAGCAAACCATAAAGAATTTAAAACATTCTTCGAAAATTATTCCAAAAAAAAAATTGCCTGATGAGTCCACTATAAGAAAAAATTATCTGAAGGATGTGTATGAGGAAGTATTGCAAAAAATAAGAGATGATATAGGTGACTCTAAAATTTTCATATCTATTGATGAATCTACAGATAAAGCTGGTAGATTTGTTTGTAACGTCATAGTTGGACCATTGCGTAAAAACGGCCGTGAATATCTTCATTGACTTCAGAGGTTATACAAAAAGTAAACGCATCTGAAATTGCAACTATATTTGACAATTCGTTAAGGATTCTATGGCCAGAACAAGTTAAACGAGAAAATGTTTTGGTATTCATAACAGACGCCGCACGGTACATGAAAAAATGTGGTGAAGCTCTTAAGCTCCTATATCCGAAAATGATCCACATAACATGTCTTGCACATGGCGTACATAGAGTTTGTGAAAAACTTCGCAGTATTTATCCTGATGTTGATGCCTTGATCGCCAATATAAAGAAGATCTTTTTGAAATGTGCATCACGAGTTTATCTTTTTAAGGAAATGGATCCCGAACTTCCGTTGCCTCCACAACCTGTAAGATTTGTTTTGACTTCGAATATGAACTTTATTCCTATGAACATAAAATTTTGATTTTGATAGGTGTTGACTCGTTGGGGTACTTGGCTGAGTGCAGCGTCTTACTATGCAAGAAACTTTACGCGTATAAAATACATTGTCGATGAACTAGATGAAGATGCAGCTTGTATTACTTTCGCAAAATCAATTTTGGCAGATGACAGAATTCGTGCTCAGCTGGCATATATACAAACAAATTTTGGATTTCTTGTAGATCCTAAAAATAGTATTTTTGATCATTTACAAAAGAGAGGTAACATTGAACACTTTTTATTTTCCCAATTGCGATTGACAGTGTTATCCATATTTAGGACAACCGATTGGAAAAATTCTATCAATACTTCATGAAGTCGAAAACAACTTGAAACAAGCCAAAGGGCCAATTGCCATGTCAGTGTTCGACAAATTTAATTCTGTTTTTTCAGAAAATAAAGGTTTGCAAGTTATAAAAGACATTGCAGATGTAGTCGGTGGATTGGAAACTGCTAAACTTCCAAAAAACATCGAAGTAAACGACGTGGAATCATTTAATTGGGCTCCACTAGTTTCTGTTGATGTGGAAAGAAGTTTTAGCACTTTTAAAAATATGCTTCGGGACAATCGTATGAGGATGTTGCCAAAACATTTTAAAATGCATCTTGTAGCACTGTGTTACTACAATGCTTCAGAAGAGCACTAGCTCTATGTATAAAAAGTTGAAGTTTTTTATTATTTTTTTCTGTTAGTAGCATTATAATGAATTTTTTTAATAAATGCCTTTTTTTGCCTTTTTTAAAATTTAATTTTTCCTTTTTTTCAATTTTAAATGCCATAAAATCCGTTCCCTGTTTATCATATATTAAATTACATATATTTCATTAAAATTTTTTCCCTAAAATACAGGTAGAATATATGATAATATCACATAACAAATATGCACATAAAACCACATATTCACTGAAATATATATGCACATTATTGCCATTATATTCACATATATATACATGCATAGCATACCATTGCTTCACAGCATCGAAAATATACAGTGGGTCACAATACCACAAAAAATAAGTATAATACAATTTTGTTTCTCAAATTAATTTAATAACTATTAACACATATTTGCTACAATTGTTCCCTCAACGAGCATTCCATCATATACATATATATATATATAGGCGGAGGCAACACATAAAGCGTGCATGGATTTGCAAAAAACATATTGCCAGCTCGTGGACAATTTGAACAAATGCAATAATATTTGTTATAATATTCACACTATTTTCTCAAATTTCAAAACAACAAAAAAATAATTAATTTGTCGCGTATTCAGAGTTGCGATCTCGCGCAACTACTGAATATTTACATCACTTAGGAGAAAATTAATTATTGTCTCTAATTCTCAAAATTTTTCCAGATTATATTATTCTCGCGTATTCAGAGTTGCCATCTCGCGCAACTATTGAATATTTTCGTCAATTGGAAAAATTTAATTGTTTTCTCTAATTCTAGAAATTCTTCTAGACAAAACTTTAAAAGAATAAGGTGGTCTACTTTATCGGACGCTTTTGAAAAGTCAGTGTAGATAACATCTAACTGGCTATGCTGCTCAAAGCTGTTGATTATCTGATTCGTAATCAATGCCAAATTAGTACATGTTGTAATGCACTTATATGGTTTTTTATACAAGATAAAAGCTTTGTTTTTAGGATATAATCAAAAAGTTTAGCAAACGTGCCTTGTTTAATGATCGCTCTGTAATTAATAACATTGCATCGATCGCCGGATTTAAAAATAGGAGCTATAGAACAAGTTTTCCAACACTCTAAAAAGGTGCATTCATTTAAACATGACTGAAATAGCATTACAAGCGGTGCAGTTATATTTACCACGCAAAGTTTAAATAGCATGGGTGGAAAACCGTCATGATCAGATTTATAACTTGGTTTTAGGTTCGAGATGGCATTTATCACATCTTCATCTTCTATTAAAAAATTTTGCAATGGATTTGAAATTTGATGATCAAAGGAAAGGCTCTGAGTATTATAATGTTTTTCGTAAACACTTTGAAAATATTTTGCAAATAGATTACAAGAATCCAGGGTGTTAAAAGACTTTTCGTTTAAGTATTCTAAGCTTGAAGGAAATCCATTAGTTTTCCGCTTCGTATTTACAAAGTCCCAAAAAGCAGAAGGATTAGATTTCAGTTTAGACTCGATGTTAAACATATATTGTTTGTATAAAAAGCTGTGGAGAAAATCTAACTCCACATCGATTTTGAGTTTTAGTCACTAAAACTAATCACTATTAGTTTTCTTGAACTTTTTCAAAGCTTTATTTTTAATATTTTTTAGATTTAATAGCCTGGCGTTAAACCATGGAGACTTACTATAAGAACTGGTCCATTTTAAAGGTACAAATTCAGAAATTGAAAAATTTAATTTATCACGTATTATATTATAAATATCCCTGGGATCATAAATAGCATTCAGAACTGACCAGTCAATGGATCCTAGATATTCATTAATTAAAACAAAGTTTCCTTTCAAAAAGTCGAGATAGTAGTTATCAAACATAGGATTTATATCAAAGTTATAAAATTCAAATGATATATGCAACGCTTTATGATGAACTGTATTTATAGAAATAGGCTGCAAATTTAGATCACATTTGGCTTTAATATCACAAGTGGTGAAAACAAGGTCAAGTATACAATCAATGTCGTTCTTGACAAAGTTTATTTGTTCCAAACCATTCGATAGCAAGAAGGATATTACTACAGAATCAATTTCAGATATAACATTTAATGGCACAAGTTTTGCACCCTCCAAAGACCATGAAATATTACACATGTTAAAGTCTCCTAATAAAATAGCCTGTTGATTAGAGTTTAAATTACTAACAATAAACTTGATATTTTCAATGTGTTTTTGTTAAATACTTAAATCACTATTTGGTGGAATATAAGATAACAAAAAGTAAATAGATTTAGACCCCTCAAAATTAACCTCCACGCAAATTTGCTCTACATTACCATCGACTACTGGCAAAGGTATTAACTTACTATTTAAAAAAGTCTTAATAGCTAAAAGTACTCCACCCCCCCTTTCACGTCCCGTAGAAAGTTGACAAAAGATGTGATTGTGAACGTTTAATATACTTTAACGAGCTATCACGTTTTCCCCTTCCGTCTGTAAAAAAGAAGAAGTGAACGGCCGAACACGCACATCAGCAGGCCACAACGCCGAGTTATAGACTTTATCATAGTCGCTACTTGCTACTCCAACTTAAAAATTTACTCTTTTTAGTGTTGCTTCATCCACACCCCTTTTAATTAGGCGAAAGCGTTTAAAATTGCTCTTAAGTATATTGGTATGCGTAGCTATATAATCGCTCATGTTTTCAGCAGTGACCGTTGGCTTAAACGAAGAGAGATGTAGAAATTTCAAGGGAACAGCCACGTCGAGCTCATTGCTTACATTGTTACCAACAATGACATTAACTTTATTGCTATTTTTGTTTCTTAGTTCCTTCCTACTGCGCATCGTCATCCACTCAGCAGTTGAATGCGCTGGCATCGGAGCAGCTGAAAAATAATTTATATTGCCCAATAAACCCTCAGCAGCGGCAGCAGCATATGAGAGCGCATTTCGAAAAACATTAGTTGGTGACACATCAGCAGTGGCAGCAGGCGAAGACGGCAGAGATTGAATTGCAGCACCAATAGTGAGCGCATTGGCGGGGGAGTTTAATGAACTTGACTTCTCAGAACTGGTTTTTGAACAGGATGGATTATTATCAGATGCTTTATTGTCTGTTTTGTTTTTATTTGCACTGTTAGAGCGTGTAGATGCAGGGTAAGCAATAGTTTTTTGTTGCCAGTGTTGAGTGAGAGCTTAGAATTAACATTTATGGCTTCATAAACAGTGCCACGCAACTCTTTAACCTCAGTAGTAAGAGCCGAAATAGCGGCGGCAGCTTCATTTTCGACCAATTTATGCTTGATGAAGGTCAGTTCTCCCTGCAAAATGTCGATTTTCTGCATTAGAAGCACTTTATCCTCTTTTAAAGATTCGATAATAACGAGAGCACGTGAGCTCTCCGATCTTAGAGTAGCGAGCTCACTAAGCACTAATTGCAAATTATTACCCTGCATGTTATTGCAATCAGTAATTTTTACACGTTCTTTATGTTGCTGAGTTGGCGTGTTCATTTGCTCTTGTTGTGACATTTCGAAGAAACTTCGCTGTAGCTGACTCTGTTGGCTCTGGCTCTGCACTTGTTGTTGTTGTTGCTGTTGATGTTGCTTTAGTGGGCTTTTCAGATTGGGTGACAAAGGTGGCATTACAATTACAATTATATGCAGTGCCAGAAGCTTGCATATATTCTACATCACCTGGCACGACATTAATGCATGACAAATGAAACAAATCATTGCATTTTACACATAACACCTTAAGTTGACCTCGTTCAACTTTTTGGCCACAAACACAGGGCATGATGATAATAAAAAGCCGGCAAGAGTAATTATGTTGTGTCCAAGCTTAGAAAAAACGGTTGCTGCCGAGCAAAATTATACGCTCACGCACTCGTTTTGTAACTAATAGAATTCTGCCTAAAATACACAACCATACACACATTCACTGGCAAATCATACAAATGTTCTATTTGTTTATCATCAGGGAACGGATTCTGTGGAAAATGCCTTTTTTTTGTGCTTACTTGTACATGAAAACTGGTTCGATATAATCACGTTTCAGTTCCTACTGATTCTGTAAATCTAATTTTTATTTTGCCTTTTTTTGCCTTTTTTTACCCATTATGCCTTTTTTTGCCTTTCTTACCCATTATGCCTTTTTTTTGCCTTTTTTACCTATTATAATTTTATTTTCTTTTCTTATTTTTGTCTACTGTATTGCTTATTTTTTTTTTAAATTGAAAAAAAAAGTTATGTGAATCTACAAAATGTACTTAATTTTGGCATTTAAATCTAACAGCTGAAACACCCTATGAAAAATTAATTTGCAACTCTGAACATACTCCACCTGTCATGCAACAGCTGTTTTTAAAACACTTAAACCGTTTTGTTTCTGCAAAATAACTGGTGAATTATTTTAATATTATTGTTATGTGCAGCTTATTGAGTTATTATTGAGTGATCTTAAATAAAATGCCAAAGCACGCTAGCTCTTCGTCAGTTAAACTGCAGAAAATTATAAAAGAATTTGGTCAAGATGTTTTTGCTACGGATGGTCAAACTCTGATCTGCAAATATTGCTCCATACAAGTAAGCTTTGCAAAGAAATATTATATTCAGCAACATTTACAAAGAGAAAAGCATAAAGCAGCAGCGGCACTAAACGAAGCTTTAAAGATACAGCCCATATCGTCATTTCTTACCGCTAACTCTGAGAAAAATAAGTTTTTCACTGACCTAACTAAAATGATGGTAGCTTGTGATATACCTCTATTTAAAGCAAACCATAAAGAATTTAAAACATTCTTCGAAAATTATTCCAAAAAAAAAATTGCCTGATGAGTCCACTATAAGAAAAAATTATCTGAAGGATGTGTATGAGGAAGTATTGCAAAAAATAAGAGATGATATAGGTGACTCCAAAATTTTCATATCTATTGATGAATCTACAGATAAAGCTGGTAGATTTGTTTGTAACGTCATAGTTGGACCATTGCGTAAAAACGGCCGTGAATATCTTCATTGACTTCAGAGGTTATACAAAAAGTAAACGCATCTGAAATTGCAACTATATTTGACAATTCGTTAAGGATTCTATGGCCAGAACAAGTTAAACGAGAAAATGTTTTGGTATTCATAACAGACGCCGCACGGTACATGAAAAAATGTGGTGAAGCTCTTAAGCTCCTATATCCGAAAATGATCTACATAACATGTCTTGCACATGGCGTACATAGAGTTTGTGAAAAACTTCGCAGTATTTATCCTGATGTTGATGCCTTGATCGCCAATATAAAGAAGATCTTTTTGAAATGTGCATCACGAGTTTATCTTTTTAAGGAAATGGATCCCGAACTTCCGTTGCCTCCACAACCTGTAAGATTTGTTTTGACTTCGAATATGAACTTTATTCCTATGAACATAAAATTTTGATTTTGATAGGTGTTGACTCGTTGGGGTTCTTGGCTGAGTGCAGCGTCTTACTATGCAAGAAACTTTACGCGTATAAAATACATTGTCGATGAACTAGATGAAGATGCAGCTTGTATTACTTTCGCAAAATCAATTTTGGCAGATGACAGAAATCGTGCTCAGCTGGCATATATACAAACAAATTTTGGATTTCTTGTAGATCCTAAAAATAGTATTTTTGATCATTTACAAAAGAGAGGTAACATCGAACACTTTTTATTTTCCCAATTGCGATTGACAGTGTTATCCATATTTAGGACAACCGATTGGAAAAATTCTATCAATACTTCATGAAGTCGAAAACAACTTGAAACAAGCCAAAGGGCCAATTGCCATGTCAGTGTTCGACAAATTTAATTCTGTTTTTTCAGAAAATAAAGGTTTGCAAGTTATAAAAGACATTGCAGATGTAGTCGGTGGATTGGAAACTGCTAAACTTCCAAAAAACATCGAAGTAAACGACGTGGAATCATTTAATTGGGCTCCACTAGTTTCTGTTGATGTGGAAAGAAGTTTTAGCACTTTTAAAAATATGCTTCGGGACAATCGTATGAGGATGTTGCCAAAACATTTTAAAATGCATCTTGTAGCACTGTGTTACTACAATGCTTCAGAAGAGCACTAGCTCTATGTATAAAAAGTTGAAGTTTTTTATTATTTTTTTCTGTTAGTAGCATTATAATGAATTTTTTTAATAAATGCCTTTTTTTGCCTTTTTTAAAATTTAATTTTTCCTTTTTTTCAATTTTAAATGCCATAAAATCCGTTCCCTGTTTATCATATATTAAATTACATATATTTCATTAAAATTTTTTCCCTAAAATACAGGTAGAATATATGATAATATCACATAACAAATATGCACATAAAACCACATATTCACTGAAATATATATGCACATTATTGCCATTATATTCACATATATATACATGCATAGCATACCATTGCTTCACAGCATCGAAAATATACAGTGGGTCACAATACCACAAAAAATAAGTATAATACAATTTTGTTTCTCAAATTAATTTAATAACTATTAACACATATTTGCTACAATTGTTCTCTCAACGAGCATTCCATCATATACATATATATATATATAGGCGGAGGCAACACATAAAGCGTGCATGGATTTGCAAAAAACATATTGCCAGCTCGTGGACAATTTGAACAAATGCAATAATATTTGTTATAATATTTACACTATTTTCTCAAATTTCAAAACAACAAAAAAATAATTAATTTGTCGCGTATTCAGAGTTGCGATCTCGCGCAACTACTGAATATTTACATCACTTAGGAGAAAATTAATTATTGTCTCTAATTCTCAAAATTTTTCCAGATTATATTATTCTCGCGTATTCAGAGTTGCCATCTCGCGCAACTATTGAATATTTTCGTCAATTGGAAAAATTTAATTGTTTTCTCTAATTCTAGAAATTCTTCTAGACAAAACTTCTTTCGCGTATTCAGAGATGCCATCTCGAGCAACTACTGAATATTTTCGTATTTGAGAAAATAAAAAATTTTTGTTATCTTGTTTCTAAAGTTCCAGAAGAATTTTTCTCGAAATTTTTTTTCGCGTATTCAAAGTTGCCATCCCGTGCAACTGTTGAATATTTTTTGCGCTTTAAAGGAAATTTTTTCAGAATCCCTAATTTCTTAAAAAGAAATTCAGTGCTCATACTTTTGAGTACCTTTATATAATTTACTTTGACATTTTGTCTTGCGTATTCAAAGGTGCCTTCTTGTGCAGCTGTTGAATATTTTCGATTTAAATAAAACTCATACTCTTAGGTACCTGATTTAATTTTTCTTCAAAATTTTTTCTCGCGAATTCAGAGCTGCCAGCTCTTGCAACTATTTTTATATATATTTAATTCAAATTTTTTTTATCAAAGTTTTAATAAAAGCACTTTACAAAAATAGTTTCAACTGTAGCGTTAAGTCAGTGAATATATTCTTTAATTTTTTTTTCAAAAACAGTCCAAAATATTGAATTTTTACTCAAAAAATGATTAAAAAAATGTTTTTGTTGGAAAATTAAGAACAATTGAAAATTGCATTTCTGCGTACTTTTAATATAGTTAAGCATGTATTTGAAATAATATAATAAAAATATATAAAAGTAGTTAAATAAAAAATTTTTCCGCAAAAAAACAACTTAAAAAATATTGCTTACAACATTATTCGAGGCTAAGCTTCAACTGATGGAATCCCCCTTACAATAATATAACACTAAAAATATCATGTGGCGAAACGGCAAAAAAAACCAAGTCAACACACAAAATACACCTAAATTATGTCATCTTTATATTTTATTCTTGAAATTATATAACAAAAAGATAAGAGATAATGCATAAAAATATCATAACTTTAAATTATATAATAAGAGGGTAGTTTAGTAAAAAAATTACCTACATTTTTTAAGTAAAACCTAATGAAATTCTGCTACATTTTGTTGGCAGCTACATCTTTTATTGAGATGTTTCGTGCATCAAATCTTTACATACCATTTCTTTTGCTTTTCAATATTATGCTCACATTGTCGCTTACTTATTCTCTTGCTCTCAAAAGCTTTAAATCGTTCGCTCGCTGACTCTCATAAAACTTTTTTGTGGATTTATGATAAATCCACATTCAAATTTTGCTGTGCCACTTGCTTGTATGGCGGTGGCCATCTTTCTATAATATTATCTGTGCTGCAACCATCGTGGCAATATATTTAAGGCAGCTCAGTATACAATAAAATATTCATCATATAAAGATATAAATTATAGCACATACTGCAGTGCAAATTCGGTGCTCGATCCTCAGAGGAGATAAGACAAATAATAAAGAAAGAACTTTTTATAGCTCATGGTACTCGGGTTAATATTCATTATAGTAGTTGTCATATAAAGATATAAAGGGTCCGCCATCTAACTTTTTTTTCAACTAGTGCTTATTTCGTGAATGATATCACTAAGCTCATGTCTGATTTGACAAATAATTAGTTTTATCCTTCCGCTAAACAAATATGGTTGTGTATACGCTTGTACAACGCTGGGAAATATTGCGACATTACTTTGAAAACCATGGTAATGTTGCAGAATGTGTGCGAAAATTGCGTATGGATTTTGGAAGAAGAGAAGCACCGTCAGCTCCGTATGTTCATTATCTTGTGAAAAAAGTGAAAGAAACTGGCATCCTCATCGATAAACCAAAGCGTGAAAAACGAAAAACAGTGCGTACACCCGAGAATATTGCTGCTGTGGCAGAAAGTGTGCGTGAAGCGACATCAACATCAATTCACCGTCGTTCTCAACAATTGAACATTTCGGAGACATCATTGAGACGAATTTTGCATAAAGACCTTGGTATGACACCATACAAAGTCCAATTGGTTCAGGAGTTGAAGCCAACTGACCATCCAATGCGTTTTCGCTTCGCTAAGTGGGCCTGCAGAAGATGCCGAGAAGATCGACTTACAGAAGATGCCGATTTTGCCAATAAAATCATCTTTTCAGATTAAGCTCATTTTGATCTTGGCGGGTATGTAAACAAGCAAAATTGTCGCATTTGGGGCATAGAAAACCCGCACGCATACATTGAAAAGCCGCTGCACCCAAAACGAGTCACTGTTTGGTGCGGATTGTGGTCCAGAGGCATAATTGGGCCATTTTTCTTCGAAAATGAGCAAGGAGTGGCCGTTACAGTCAATGGCGATCGTTATTGGGCCATGTTGAACGAATTTTTGTTCACAAAAATTGAAGAGGAGGATATTGGCAACATTTGGTTTCAACAAGACGGCGCTACGTGCCACACAGCCGAAGCTACACTCGATGTTTTGCGCCCTGTTTTTGAAGATCGCATTATCAGCCGAAGAGCTGATGTCGTTTGGCCACCTCGGAGCTGCGATTTGACACCATTTGAACTATTATTTGTGGGGTGCTTCAAAGATAAGTGTTACGCCAACAAGCCAGAGACAATTGACGCTTTAAAGGACAATATTCGTGAAGCCATTGGTGAAATACAGCTGCACACAATCGATAATGTGCTTAAAAATTGGACTGATCGTGTAGGCTACTGCATGGCCAGCCGAGGCAGCCATTTGAATAAAATTATTTTTCATTATTAACCGGAAGGATTGTACTTTCAAATAAAAAACGAAATTTGAGAAAATATTCAGTAGTTTTTTTTATGGAATTTTCAAAAAAAAAAAAGTTATTTGGTGGACCCTTTACATACATCATACATATATATATATATAGGTGGAGGAAACACATAAAGCGTGCATGGATTTGCAAAAAACGTATTGCCAGCTCGTGGACAATTTGAACAAATGCAATAATACATGTTATAATATTTACACTATTTTCTCAAATTTCAAAACAACAAAAAATAATTAATGTGTCGCGTATTCAGAGTTGCCATCTCTAGGAAAAAATTAATTATTGTCTCTAATTCTCAAAATTTTTCCAGATTATATTATTCTCGCGTATTCAGAGTTTCCATCTCGCGCAACTATTGAATATTTTCGTCAATTAGAAAAATTTAATTGTTTTCTCTAATTCTAGAAATTCTTCTAGACAAAACTTCTTTCGCGTACTCAGAGATGCCATCTCGAGCAACTACTGAATATTTTCGTATTTTATAAAATAAAAAAATTTTTTTGTTATCTTGTTTCTAAAGTTCCAGAAGAATTTTTCTCGAAATTTTTTCTCGCGTATTCAAAGTTGCCATCCCGTGCAACTGTTGAATATTTTTTGCGCTTTAAAGGATTTTTTTTCAGAATCCCTAATTTTTTAAAAAGAAATTCAGTGCACATACTTTTGAGTACCTGTATATAATTTACTTTGATATTTTGTCTTGCGTATTCAAAGGTGCCTTCCCGTGCAGCTGTTGAATATTTTCGATTTAAATAAAATTTTCTCAAAATCTCTAATTTTTCAAAAAATTGTTCTCTCGAAAATCAGTGCTCATAGTCTTGGGTACCTGATTTAATTTTTCTTCAAAATTTTTTCTCGCGAATTCAGAGTTGCCATCTCGCGCAACTGCTGAATCTTTTCGAATTGAAGAAAAATTTGTTCTAATATCTCTAATTTTTCAAAAAATTGTTCTTCGACAATCCGTGCTCATACTCTTGAGTACCTGATTTAATTTTTCTTCAAAACTTTTTTCATGACAACTCAGAGTTGCCATCTCGCGCAACTGCTGAATCTTTTCGACTTAAAGAAAAATTTGTTCTAAAATATCCAATTTTCCAAAAAAAAAATTGTTCTCTAGAAAATATTTACTCAACAAGAAGTTTTTCATATAGTGTTGAGAATCTTACTCGGTATTCTTCGAGTTCTTGAAAATCCTCTCAAAGTTTAAGACTTACCAACCCCGCGTAAATTCTTATCTCAAATATTTAATTTTTTTCAAAAATAATCTCTAGATTAAGAGTTGCCAACCCTGTGCAACTCCAATTAATTAAACAGAAATTTATTTAAACATCTCAGTTCAGAGTTGTCAACCCCGTGCAACTTCTGAAGTAATACTCACTATACGTTGCCGCGTTGGATTCTAAATCAACTCGTGTGCTCAGGTCATCGGTCAAAATGAGCATTAAACAAAAATTCATTTTCACTTCTGAAAATTTGGTGGAGTTTTGCTCGAAGTTTGAAGGTATCAGCTTCGACGATCACATAGATTCCAGTGTACATGTCCAGCTTCTCGACCTGGCTCAAAGATGGGCCAGACTCAATGAAGCCTATGCAGAAGTGATGATCGGAGAGGACTCTGTAGCAAATGAAGCGTTCAAAGTTTCAACTCGGACCAAATATGGCACGTGTGTGGATACATACCACAGATGTAAGGCACACATGATGGACCTAGGAAATATGTTTGAAAATGAGATGGTCAAACCAACTCATAGCACCACTCTCAACCATTCCCAAGCTCAAGACAACGCAATTGCCTGTATCAAAGTAACACCGTGTGATATAGAAATATTCTACGGAAGCTACGAAGACTGGCCATCTTTTAGAGATATGTAAAGACGAGAATTCCCAACGTGGCTACAGATGGACGAATTCCTGACAGCTCGATACGAAGTAGTCGAGAAATTAAATAGCATCAAAGGGGCTGAACCTAAATGGTCTCCGCTCACGGCTGCAAATAGGAACCAACAAAATGGCTCAAATAACCGGAACACCAACGCTCACTACCCGCAAAGTCATGCTCAACAAAATTCGAGCCATAGGGTCCAATGTGAAAAATTTCCACTCGGAAAATAATGCGCAAGTAAACAATTCTCTCTGCCCGAGATGTCGACAGCAGCACGCTCTTCGACTGTGTCCACAGTTTAAAACACTTTGTGCTCAAGAAAGAAACAAATTTGTTACCCAAAACAAAATTTGTTCCAATTGTTTAGCGTATTCTCACACAAAAAGAGAATTTCAAAGTTCATGCTTGTGTTTACACTGTAAAAAACGGCATCACACTATGCTGCATATGAACCATCAAGCAAACTCTGACAATCGCCAAACACCACCCACTTTTCAGTCACGACCAACTTCATCGATGCATATCGAAACGACGGCACAACAATCTCTATCCTCTCATGAAATCTCTTCTGACTCTCGTCAAGAAGAAATTGCTCAAGTCAGCACTCACTTTCCTTCCAATGAGGAGAAAATTATGTTACCCACAGCACTTATCCACATATTGCATTTGGGAGAAACTTTTACGCTAAGAGCTCTAATTGATCAGGGTTCTCAAAAAACTTTCATTTCTGAAAGTTACCAACCCAAAAAATTCTCACCAATGTCTCTGGCATAGGTGGTCAGATAGTTGGCAGCTCAAGCTAAGTTTGCACTTTTCAAATTGTAACGAAAGATCTCAGCTTTCAACTATACGTGCAAGCAATTGTCTTACCCAGACTTACCAGCTTATTGCCATCTAGCACCTTCTCGAAACCTAATTTTAAAAAACTGCAAGGCTTAAAACTCGCTGATCCTAACTTCTATTTGCCAGGTCAAATTGGTATGCTAATCGGAAGTGATGTTCTTCCAAGTCTTTTACTCGAAGGCTTGCGTACAACTGTTTTCAGAGGACTTCTAGCCCAAAACACTGTTTTTGGATGGATTCTAAGTGTTCCTCTCACTGTTGAAAGTTGTTCATTCTCCACTCAAGTTTCATGCGTCACCGAACCCTCTCTGAGTGACTTAGTACGTCAGTTTTGGGAGCTAGAAGAGGTACCAGCTTGCAGAGCTGTCTTAGCTGAAAATGCGTATTGCGAGAGTTTGTATAAACGCACCTCATTTCGTCAAACCTATGGTTGATATGTGGTCAAGCTACCTTTCAAGAAAAATGTTTATTCTCAGGTGGCTTCTCATACTTCTCGTTTCGTTGCCCTGCAACAATACAAACGCATCGAACTCAATTTGAACAAGAACCCACAATTAAAACCTCAATATAACGAAGTTCTACTGGAATATTTGACTCTAAATCACATGCAAGAAGTTTTCTCTAACGAAATTGTAAGTGATGGAAAATACTTCTCATTCTATCTCCCGCATCATGCGATAGAACAACAACAAAAGTTCGGGTGGTTTTTAATGCGTCAAAAGCTTCACAAAGTGATCACTCTCTCAATGACGCACTTTGTACTGGTTCTACTCTACATACAAGCTGACCATTATTCTCAAATGGCGATTATATCGCTTTGTATTTAATAGTGACATTGAAAAATGTATCGTCAAATAATGGTGCATGAAGACGATCAAGACTTTCAACAGATACTCTTCCATCCCGACCCTTCTCAATCTATAAAGATTATTGTCTCAAAACAATAACTTTTGGTGTTAATTGTGCCCCGTATTTGGCCATTCGAACTTTGCATCAGCTAGCCGAAGATTGCAAAGGAGAATTTCCGCTAGCTTACCCCATACTCAGACGTGAAACCTACGTAGACGATATCTTGTCTGGCGGTCACGACATGCATTCTGCTCTGAATGCCCTAACTCTTACTTACAAAAACCAGTGCAAATCATGCTGATCTCTTACAACATCTTCCCACTCAAGATTTACTTGATGACAATTTTTTTAAATATTACGACACAAGCTCTACAAAAACTCTCGGCATTAAATGGAATGCGATCAGTGATTCATTCTGCTACTCTATTAAACCCGTTACACTCACGGGATCTGCTACAAAGCGACAAATCCTGTCTGCTGTAGCATCACTGTTTGACCCTGCAGGATGGCTAACTCCAATCATCGTTCAAGCTAAAATGCTTATTCAGCAACTCTGGATAGAAGGAGTAGACTGGGACGAATGCGTCAAGCCCATGTCATTGGTCAAATGGAATGAATTTCTCGAAAACTTACCTTCAATTGAGAAAATAAGAATTCCAAGATGGATTGGATTTGTTCCTCAACACAAAATTCAAATCCATGGCTTCTGTGATTCCTCAGAAAAGGCGTACTGTGCTACGTTGTACTTACGAACTTGCGATTCTAACAACGTACTCAGCTCTCATTTGTTGGTCGCAAAAAGCAAAGTCGCTCCACTTCAAACTATAAGCTTACCTCGTCTCGAATTATGTGCGGCAGTACTTTTGTAAAAATTAGTCTCTGACCTTCAATTCCCATCACCCGAACTATTCTTATGGTCTGACTCATCGATTGTGTTAGCTTGGCTTGAAAAACCACCCTACACTTGGAAAATATATGTAGCCAACCGAGTGTCAGAGATTTTAAATAACGTCAAAAATCCTACATGGAAACATGTCTCCTCAGGTGAAAATCTAGCAGATCTCGGAACACGAGGCTGCTCGCTGCCTCAACTCATTGACAACTCTCTTTGGTGGCATGGACCTACCTGGTTACTGTGAGAATCCAACCAATGGCCAAATTGCAAACTAACGGCCCTAGTGGTGCTCGAAACTAAAAAGTGGAAGTTCTCCATACTTTCACTCCAGCTAATGATCTACTCAATAGATTTTCCTCATACCCGAGAGCTGTGCGCGTAATCGCATAAAAAACCCGGGAGAATTATCTCAAAATGAAATAAATTTCGTTAAGATCAGATTGATTGTACAATCGCAATTAATATATTATCCTGAAGAGTATAAAAATCTCAACTCCTCTTAACCCATTTCCAATAAAAGTTCTCTTTTAACACTTAATCCATATCTGGACCCAAATTCAGAACTTCGAGTGAATGGTCGCTTAGCAATGCCGCTCTCACTTTAAACGAAAGGCACCCCATTATTTTACCAGAAAAATCCCACCTCTGTAGTCTTATACTCGATTTTACTCACAAAACGCTTCTCCATGCAGAACAGAAACTCATGCTGAGAGCGGTTCGTCAGGAATACAATATTCGAAAACTAAAAAACAAAATCAAGCACTGTATCTTTCAATGCAAAGTGTGCACGATCTTAAAAAAAAGTTGCAATCCCAAATAATGGCTGCTCTTCCTCCTGAGCGAGTCAATTTTTCACTTCCCTTCACGACTACTGGAGTTGATATTGCGGGCCCCTTCGAGTTGAAGAGCTCAATGCTTCGTAAAGCTCCTTATCTTAAAGGATACGTGAGTGTTTTTGTTTGCTTCTCAACCAAAGCTATGTGCTGCCTTTGCACGCTTCGTTGGTCGACGTGGCCTCCCACAAAAGTTGTTCTCAGACAACGGCCGTAATTTCGTTGGGGCCGATCGAACCCTGCAAAAAGAATATGACCAATTTGTGAAAAAATCGGCTGAAGAGCTATCCAAACAACTCCAAAGGTTTACATTTGAGGAGTTCTCAACGCTTCTTATTAGAATTGAAGCGGTTCTAAATTCCCGACCTCTATCTCCACTAAGCGAAGATCCTTCCGAACTCTTGCCATTGACGCCCGGTCATTTTCTCCGCGGTGCGCCATTGGTAGCTCTCCCCGAGCCCCCTAAGGAAAATCTCTCGTTAATTAATCGATGGAAAAAGGTTAAAATCTTACATCATCAGTTTAGCCGTCGATGGAAAGAAGAATACCTCTGTGAATTGCATAAAAGGCATACGTGGAAACACCCCAAACGCGACGTCAGCATCGACGATTTTGTCGTTATTAAAGGCGAGCTTCTCCCGCCAAATGAGTGGCGCCTAGGCCGCATCATTAAAACGTTTCGCAGTGCCGATGCTCGAGTTCGAGAAGCGGATATAAAAACTCAAAATGGGATCAATAGTTAAATTAAGTATTCTTCCCTCTGATTCTTTATGATCTTATTTCTCAGCATTTCATTACTCAACTAACAAAAAATTCTCACACTCAATAGCCACATACCCATATTTTCTGATAGTCTCATTTATCCCTCACTTATTTTAATATTATGATTTGCTTTTGGCTTATCCAATAGTCTCAGTTTCCAATTAATAACGATAGTTTCTTCTTCCAGTTTCCAGAAGTGCCAATTGTGCTGCGAGCAGAAAAGATTCATGGCCATGACCGTACCTCAGCGGCGGCACGCCGTCAATAAGCATGCGTACTGCTTCAACTGTTTGGCTCGATCGCACGACGTCTGGGAGTGCACCTCTAAAAGCGCGTGTCATGTGTGTAGCCTCCAGCACCACACCCTGCTGCACCCGCCTAAACATCCCCGGATCATATGCGACTTAGCACCGGCACCATCACTCGACGTAAATGCGAAGCGTGCACCACCATCAAAATGCGCTCGACCAACGATTCGTGAAGCTAAGGAGCAGTCTCGTACCAATCCGCGGGACTGTTTGGCTAAAGCCATTAAGGCGCTGGAGAGGCTACAGGACCTCATCTAAATGATTGCACAGGTGCTAGGTGGGCGCGATGTTCACGCACTGCTCGTCAATACACTTTATTCCAGTTGCACTGAATTGCAATTTGCTGTTTTACGACATTTTCTCTCCGTTTAGCTTCACACCATGATAATGCATATTAAACACAGCTCGCCACGATGGCTCCTTCCGAGCTCCAATTAGAGTTCAGTTTCCGCCTCTTTTATATAAGCTACCGAGCGAAAAGGTCGTAACCAGCAAATGTTTTTTTCAATTCAATAATTTTTTCAATTTCAATTTACATCATTAAATTAACTTAAAGTTTTAACTTTATCAAATTCTTAAAATCTTAATTTTCTAAATCATTGCTGAAGCATTACTGTAATTAATTTCAAAAGAATAAAGTTGAAAATTCCAATATCATCACCAAGTCACCATATCTCATCATTTTCATCACTTAACGTTGTAAGTTTACCATTGGTCCTTCGAGAACACAGGAATCGCGCTATCAAAAACACCATACATTCCAGCTCCATACGAGTTAAGACAACCAGAGTTGATACATGTGAACGCCCCAACGTGGACACCCCAACGTGAACGTACCCAAAACCAATTACACAGATGTAAAAGAGTAAAAGATCAACCACGAGGTAAATTTCTGTACATATTCACTGGCCACCGCCATTTTTTTTTTTTACTATTCTGTGCAGATTTAAGAAGTTGTAAAGTAGAAAGTAAGAACTTTAAAAGTGATTAATAAAAATTATAAATAAAGACCAAAAACTGAAAAAAAGTGTGGAAAGTGAAAAAATCTATACATTAAAATAAAAACTGCAATAGTAAAGGGTGCAATCGTAACTCTAGCAAAGGCAGCCGGTTAAGCACAGCAGCCAGTTAAGCACAGCAGCAACAAGCTGCAAGAAGACATTATCTGCTGCCATAACAGCAGCATACGTCAAAAAGACAAAGAGAACGAAGTCCGCAGCTACCAAGGAGGAAAATTTGCAGAAAGACCTTGTTTGGGAACCCAAGGTTAAAGGTACTAGTGTAAATTTGCTTTATAAGTACACACACTCACATACCCACATTCACTCAAACACACAGAATTTTTGGCGCATTACACATATTGTTATTACACATTTCTCAATATAATTTGAATTTAACAAATGCACAGAATATTTTGGCATGGATTTGCAAAAAACGTATTGCCAGCTCGTGGACAATTTGAATAAATGCAATAATATATGTTATAATATTTACACTATTTTCTCAAATTTCAAAACAACAAAAAATAATAAATTTGTAGCGTATTCAGAGCTGCCATCTCGCGCAACTACTGAATATTTGCGTCACTTAGGAGAAAATTAATTATTGTCTCTAATTCTCAAAAATTTTCCAGATTATATTATTTTCGCGTATTCAGAGTTGCCATCTCGCGCAACTATTGAATATTTTCGTCAATTGGAAAAATTTAATTGTTTTCTCTAATTCTAGAAATTCTTCTAGACAAAACTTCTTTCGCGTATTCAGAGATGCCATCTCGAGCAACTACTGAATATTTTCGTTTTTTAGAAAATAAAAAAATATTTTTGTTATCTTGATTCTAAAAATCCAGAAGAATTTTTCTCGAAATTTTTTCTCGCATATTCAAAGTTGCCATCCCGTGCAACTGTTGAATATTTTCGCTTTAAAGGAATTTTTTTCAGAATCCCTAATTTCTTAAAAAGAATTTCAGTGCTCATACTTTTGAGTACCTGTATATAATTTACTTTGACATTTTTTTTCATAACCTTTGTGCTGTCTCACAGTCTTCGTCAGTAAACACACTTCCATCAACATGGTGAAAATCAAAAATTTGCAATTGCTGTATACTTTTAATTATTAACACTAACACATTTTTCTTAAATTCACAAAATTTATATAAAATATTTTGTAATTTTTCAAAAACACATATCAACAATAAACAAGAACAGCTGTCTTAAAAAAACACAAACTGAACAAATTTGTCAAACTGAGCATTGCCAACAAACAAGAAACAAAGCAAAAAGTCAAGAAACAAAGGAAAGAAAATCTTTAATAAAATAGATAAAATTCAGAAAACTTCGGAAATGTTTGATCTAGCAATGCTGGATTTGACAACAGCTTAGGTTTAACATATTGAATTAACGTAAGAAGCGTAAGCTTGCCGTAAGGGCTAGCGAACAAGTTCGTTAGAGATACAGATCTCAATTAGAATCGTTCGCCTAGAACTCGTTCGTTGGGTCGCTCGTTAGAGATAGGAAATAATGCTGTTAATTTTTCTTCAAAATTTTTTATCGCAAATTCAGAGTTGCCGTCTCAAGCAACTGCTGAATCTTTTCGAATTGAAGAAAAATTTGTTCTAATATCTCTAATTTTTCAAAAAATTGTTCTCTCGAAAATCCATGCTCATATTCTTAAGTACCTTATTTAGTTTTTCTTCAAAAATTTTTTCACGACAACTCAGAGTTGCCATCTCGCGCAACTGCTGAATCTTTTCGACTTAAAGAAAAATTTGTTCTAAAATATCCAATTTTCCAAAAAAAATTGTTCTCTCGAAATTCAGTGTATAATTTTACTTTAAAATTTTTCTCATATTTACTCAACAAGAAGTTTTTCATAAAGTGTTGAGAATCTTACTCGGTATTTTTCGAGTCCTTGAAAATCTTCTCAAAGTTTAAGACTTACCAACCCCGCGTAAATTCTTATCTCAAATATTTATTTTTTTCATAAATGTCGACAGCAGCACGCTCTTCGACTGTGTCCACAGTTTAATACCCTGTGCAACTCCAATTAAACAGAAATTTATTTAAACATCTCAGTTCAGAGTTGTCAACCCCGTGCAACTTCTGAAGTAATACTCACTATACGTTGCTGCGTTGGATTCTAAATCAACTCGTGTGCTCAGGTCATCGGTCAAAATGAGCATCAAACCAAAAATTCATTTTCACTTCTGACAATTTGGTGGAGTTTTGCTCGAAGTTTGAAGGCATCAGCGTCGACGATCACACAGATTCCAGTGTACACGTCCAGCTTCTCGACCTGGCTCAAAGATGGGCCAGACTCAATGAAGCCTATGCAGAAGTGATGATCGGAGAGGACTCTGTAGCAGATGAAGCGTTCAAAGTTTCAACTCGGACCAAATATGGTGCGTGTGTGGGTGGATACATACCACAGATGTAAGGCACACATGATGGACCTAGGAAATATGTTTGAAAATGAGATGGTCAAACCAACTCATAGCACCACTCTCAACCATTCCCAAGCTCAAGACAACGCAATTGCCTGTATCAAAGTACTACCTTTTGATACAGAAATATTCTACGGAAGCTACGAAGATGGGCCATCTTTTAGAGATATGTTCACGGCAGTCTACACTCATCACCCGAAACTCACTACAAGGCGCTACGTTCCCGCTACGAAAACAAAAGGATACTGGAGGACAATCAGCTCAAGATCCTATTTGGCATCCCAGTTGCAACGACAGAGAACAGTGGCGCGATCCAGAGGATTCAGTCGACAATTAACGACTGCCTCGTCAAGCTATCAGCTCAAGACGTTTGCATAGATCATTGGGACCCCATTCTCATATATCTCTGCTCGTCGAAATTGCCGGAGGAGACGTTGGCACTGTGGGAGCAGTCCCTTATATCAAGACGAGAATTCCCAACGTGGCTACAGATGGACGAATTCCTGACAGCTCGATACGAAGTAGTCGAGAAATTAAATAGCATCAAAGGGGCTAAACCCAAATGGTCTCCGCCCACGGCTGCAATAGGAACCAACAAAATGGCTCAAATAACCGGAACACCAAAGCTCACTACCCGCAAAGTCATGCTCAACAAAACTCGAGCCATAGGGTCCTATGTGAAAAATTTCCACTAGGAAAATAATGCGCAAGTAAGCAATTCTCTCTGCCCGAGATGTCGACAGCAGCACGCTCTTCGACTGTGTCCACAGTTTAAAACACTTTGTGCTCAAGAAAGAAACAAATTTGTTACCCAAAACAAAATTTGTTCCAATTATTTAGCCTATTCTCACACAAAAAGATAATGTCAAAGTTCATGCTTGTGTTTACACTGTAAAAAACAACATCACACTATGCTGCATATAAACCATCAAGCAAACTCTGATAATCGCCAAACACCGTCCACTTTTCAGTCACGCCCAACTTCATCGATGCATATCGAAACGACGGCACAACAATCTCTATCCTCCCATGAAATTTCTTCTTTTGCGATCAGTGATTCATTCTGCTACTCTATTAAACCCGTTACACTCACGGGATCTGCTACAAAGCGACAAATCCTGTCTGCTGTAGCATCACTGTTTGACCCTGCAGGATGGCTAACTCCAATCATCGTTCAAGCTAAAATGCTTATTCAGCAACTCTGGATAGAAGGAGTAGACTGGGACGAATGCGTCAAGCCCATGTCATTGGTCAAATGGAATGAATTTCTCGAAAACTTACCTTCAATTGAGAAAATAAGAATTCCAAGATGGATTGGATTTGTTCCTCAACACAAAATTCAAATCCATGGCTTCTGTGATTCCTCAGAAAAGGCGTACTGTGCTACGTTGTACTTACGAACTTGCGATTCTAACAACGTACTCAGCTCTCATTTGTTGGTCGCAAAAAGCAAAGTCGCTCCACTTCAGACTATAAGCTTACCTCGTCTCGAATTATGTGCGGCAGTACTTTTATCAAAATTAGTCAAACACATACTCTCTGACCTTCAATTCCCATCACCCGAACTTTTCTTATGGTCGGACTCATCAATTTTGTTAGCTTGGCTTGAAAAACCACCCTACACTTGGAAAACATATGTAGCCAACCGAGTGTCAGAGATTTTAAATAACGTAAAAAATGCAGCATGGAAACATGTCTCCTCAGGTGAAAAGCCAGCAGATCTCGGAACACGAGGCTGCTCGCCGCCTCAACTCATTGACAACTCTCTTTGGTGGCATGGACCTACCTGGTTACTGTAAGAATCCAACCAATGGCCAAATTGCAAACCAACGGCCCTAGTGGTGCCCGAAACTAAAAAAGTGGAAGTTCTCCATACTTTCACTCCAGCTAATGATCTACTCAATAGATTTTCCTCATACCCGAGAGCTGTGCGCGTAATCGCATATATGTTCAGGTTCGTTCATCGTTGCTCACACAAATATCGAGCGAACCACATAAAAAACCCGGGAGAATTATCTCAAAATGAAAAAAAATTTCGTTAAGATCAGATTGATTGTACAATCGCAATTAATATATTACTCTGAAGAGTATAAAAATTTCAACTCCTCTTTACCCATCTCCAATAAAAGTTCTCTTTTAACACTTAATCCATATCTGGACCCAAATTCAGCACTTCGAGTAAATGGTCGCTTAGCCAATGCCGCTCTCACTTTTAACGAAAGGCATCCCATTATTTTACCAGAAAAATCCCGCCTCTGTAGTCTTATACTCGATTTTACTCACAAAACGCTTCTCCATGCAGAACAGCAACTCATGCTGAGAGCGGTTCGTCAGGAATTCTATATTCCAAAACTAAAAAACAAATTGAAGCACTGTATCTACAACTCACCATCACCATTACCTACAACTCACCATCACTTGTAGTTCCTAAAAAGTCAATAAATGACAAAAAATTGGCGGCTTGTAGTAGATTTTCGTAAATAGAATGAACTCACGACCGTTAACTTATTTTCGACTGGAAATGGACATTTCCAATTTAAACTTTTGCCATTTGGATTGAAGATATCATCCAACAGCTTCCAAAGAATGCTGACTATTGCATTAAGTGGTTTAGATAAAGAAGCTTTTATTTATGTAGACGATATAATTGTTTTCGGTTGTAGCTTAGGACATCATAACGACAATTTACTAAAAATTTTTGACAGATTAAGAAAATATAATATAAAATTAAATTCAAATAAATGTTGTTTTCTGAAGCCAGAAGTCATTTGCCTTGGACATCTTATAACAGCCAATGGAATTAAAACCGACCCATCAAAAAACAAAATAATCAAGGAATATCCGATACCTAAAAACTCGGACGAAGTAAGAAGTTTTGTTGCTCTCTGAAACTACTACCGAATATTTATACCTACATTTGCCGACATTGCTAAGAATTTAAATTCACTTTTAAAAAAAAAATACAAAATTTTACTGGAACGAAAATTGCCAAAGAACTAAAAACAAAACTTTTAAATCCCCCGATACTCCAATATCCCGACTTCAATAAACCATTCATACTCACCACAGACGCTTCTAATTATACTCTCGGTGCAGTTTTATCGCAAGGCGAAGTAAGCTCTGACTTACCAATTTCGTATGCAAGCAAATCTCTTGCAAAACATGACCTGAACAAGCCAACTATTGAGAAAGAGCTCTTAGCTATACACTTTCAATCAATTTCTTTCGACCCTAACTTTACGGTAGAAAATTTTCGGTTCTAACAGACCACCGCCCACTAGTGTCTCTTTTCTCACATAAAAATCCATCATCAAAAATGACACGCATAAAATTAGACCTTTGCGATTATGATTTCAACATTGCTTACAAAAGAGGAAAAATGAATACTAATGCTGACGCATTATCGCGGATAGAATTAAACAGCGATTCCCTAACTGCTATGATTCCAACAAATACAGAATATGACAAAAATATACTAGCTATTACAAGAGGTATGATAAAAATTAAACATAAGCAAAATACTGATTTTAACAAAACGCATTGTAATTCCCACAAAAAGCGTCATGAACTTTTTGTGTTGAATTGTACATCTATAACAGATATTAAAAAAAATGAAAAAATTAAGGTTCAACACAGAAAAAGATTTTAAGGGTACCCAATTTGAAATTAATGATGAGGAAGTAATTATACGATGTAGTGATAATCCACTGTTCACACCGCTGACTTTGGAGAAGCTATCATCAAAAATATATAATTTAGGAATTGAAGAGTAAGCGCTAATGAGGAATGATGATATATTTAAAACCATTGCAATAGATAAATTCAAAGAAATTTATAATAATTTAAAAAGAAAAAATGAAAATTTTAATTTATAATGAACCAGAAAGAATAGTCGACAAAGTAAAACAAAATCAAATAATCGAAGAATACCACAATTCGACACACGGACGTCAGCTCGGTATAAGAAAAACAATAATGATACTAAAACAAAAATCGGTATGGAAAAATATGAATAAAATGATAAAAAAACTACATACTCAATTGCGATAAATGCAAATTAAACAAACAGACTAAACATAAAAAAGAAAATTTAACAATGACAGACACACCAAGTACCAGTTTTGAAATCGTTTCAATCGACACAGTAGATCCTCTACGTTTATCAAATAATTATAGATATATACTAACGATGCAAAGCGACTTGACAAAGTACGTAATAGCATGTCCAATGGAGACAAAAGACGCAAAAACTGTTGCTAAAACACTAATTGAAAACGTAATTTTTAATATACGGTAATTTTAAAATCAAGTAGAGGTAGAGAATTTCTCAATGAATTATTGTCAGAAATATGCAGCCTTTTGAACGTTAAACAAATATTTAGTACCATCACCATGAGACTCTAGGCTCGATAGAGAGAAACCATCGAGTATTAACTTGATGTGATTTCGATATTTGCTACACTTTTGCAAAAATGACATATACAACGCCTCATGGTGATACAAATTATACACCATTTGAGCTAATTTTTGGAAAACTTGCAAATCTTCCAAATGATAATCATTTCGAATCAGTAGTATATAATTCAGACAACTACGCTTTAGAATTAAAACATAGATTAAAATATTCTTTACAAAAAGCAAAAGAATTAATAAATATGGCAAAAACGAATAGAATTGGAAAAGATAAAAATATAAACCCGTTAAATTTAAATATTGGAGATAAAGTTTTGATAAAAAGGATGAAAAGAAGAAAAAATCAGTCTCCTTATATTGGTACATTTATAATTGTAAACAAAAAAGGAGTAAATTCAATAATTAATATAAATGGAAAACTAAAAGAATACCATAATAATATGTTAAAAAATATTTATGAACAATTTTTTTTTTATTTAAATTTTGAACACATAAATGAATTTTAAATTGAATTTTTAAATGAATATTAAAATATTCCATTAGTTAAAACACAAAAAAAAATGTTTTTCATATATTTCAAAATAATTTTTTATCTTAAGGGTGAGGGTGTAGAATACACACCTTTACGGTATGAATTATATACAAATTACATTATACTTTAATTAACATTAAACAATATTGAATTAAAACAAACAACTATAAAACATATTTAACAGATACACACCTTTACGGTACGTATCACCTTATTCTATTTTACTCTATGATACTAAGATACTGTTCATACTAAGCACTATTATCTATTTCATTCTCACACATGTACTCATATTGCTGAATACAAAATATATGACATTACATTTTACTTTAACTCCTACACAAATATATTAACATATGATTATGTTTACGTTTTCTAATAATCTAAGTCTACTCACTCACACATATTATACTACTATTACTAAATTACAAATATGTATACAATATTCTATTACTTTTACACTAATTTAAGAACATATGATTCTGTTTACTTTTTAAATACAAAAACAATTGTTAACTAGTTTTAAGACAAAAAACCGTTATGCATACTAAATAAGGATGAACAAATTTCAAATTAAGACAATTAGTTTTGAGCTTCTAACAAGCTGCCTTTTAATTCTTTTAACTAGTGTTGAGCCTTCAATAGCTGCTATTTATTATTATACCTTTGCACTTTTAAAGTGAACGGCAAAAATTATAAAAATATATTTAGAGCCAGTGGCGAATAAACGCCGGCACCAAATTAGGCAGGTCGAAATGACAAAAGTAATTGAATAATAGAATGCAATAACAATAGAGTTCAGCTACTACAGCTTTTTCGCACTTTCTCCGCACTAGATCATCTTAAGAACCAGCCCAAATAACATTAAAATATCTAAATGATATCGATAAGAGCGGTTCAAAACAATCTAAAGTGAGAAAAATTTACCCACCATAATATGGGTTGGGCTCAGGGACAACACAAGACATAACAACTAACCATGCGTTTACATAGATCTAATCATACATTAGCTTTCAATCTACTTTTGAGTTGACCCTTCGATAAGTTAAAATCAAAAAAGCTACAGTTGTTAACAAAGGTTCTCGTGCGATGTAAAGGAGCAGTAGCGATATAATTTGTTCTACTAAAAGGTAAGTAAATTAAATTGTTAGCATTTCTACTGCTTCTACGGTTAGTGTTAAAATTTATAAGAGTTAGGAGTTCTGGTGAATCGAATACACCAGTTATTAGTTGGTGTAAGTAGACGATATCAGCAGATTTTCTTCTCTCACTTAAAGATTGCATCTTAAATAATTTCTAATAATATTCGACGGACCCATCTGGCAACGCCATAACTTTTGACAGAGATGTCAGATCGCTTAATGACATACCGCGTTTGAAGCGTCAGTCCAAGCAGATTTTTACCATGGAACAATACACGCCACGCGAGCGCTCTGAAATAGTTGAAATTTACATTCAACAGAAGAAGTCAATTGTGAAGACTCAACGTGCTTTTAAAAGATTAAAAAATGTGAGAAGTGCACATTGAATGGGACCGTAAATAAGCAAAATTGCCGTATTTACGCCACTGAAAATCCTCAGGAGATTCAAGAAGTGCCTCTTCATGACGAAAAAGTCACAGTTTGGTGCGGCGTTAGTGCGAAAACGGTCATTGGGCCGTTTTTCTTCCAAAATGAAAATGGCCATGCTGTTACCATCAACCAGGAGCGTTATCGCGACATGATGACCAATTTTGTGATGCCAATTATTCGTCGAAAGCGTATGAGGCAGTTCTGGTTTCAACAAGACGGCGCTCCACCGCACACAAGTCGCATAACAATCGATTTTCTGAAGAATTTGTTTCCGGGCCGTTTGATGTCGAAAAGTGGTGATTTGGACTGGCCACCGCGTTCGCCCGATTTGACGCCGCCTGACTTCTTCTTGTGGGGATATTTGAAGTCAAAGGTTTACGTTAACAAGCCAAGGACCGTAGAAGAGCTCAAGGACAACATTCGTGAAGAAATAGCCGCTATTCCGGCCGAAATGTTGGCGAAAACGATGGAAAATGCTGCAAAAAGGGCACAAAACGCCATCAACGCCAGAGGCGGCCATTTGAGAGATATCATATTCAAAAATTGATGTAAACAAATCTACTTGGAACAAATTAAATGATTAAGATTGCCAACCGCCAAATTTTTATTTTTTTCTTTGATTTTTTTAAAAAAAACATGGGTCCGTCGAATATGGGCAACCCTGTATACGATATCTGCAGACTTCATTCTCTCATCAAAGAGTAGTAAAGAGTTGTCAGTTCTGCACAGTTGCGTTTGTGCAATTTAAAAAGTTTTTATTTTTAGCAAACAGATTTTTTAATAAATTAATAAAATTAATCAATTAATAAAGGAAGCAATAAATTCATCTTTTTATGAATTATGAATTTATTTATAAATTTTTTAATAAATTAATCAATTAATAAAGAAAGCAACAAATTCATATTTTATTCATTTAAAGCAAAATAATGTCTTACATACATATGAATTTATTTTGCAGTTTTGGTTTTGAATTGTTGGTGTTTTAAAACTTCTCTCATTTTATTCTTCTGATTCAATAAAAAATTTAAAAATTTTTAAACTTGCTCTCATTATTTAATATAATACGGTGCTTTTTATATAATATAATATCTTAAAACCTAGAATGAAATCTTATTACATAATGTAATAATTTAAAACTAAATGAAAATCTTATTACATAATGTAATAATTTAAACCTAAATGAAAATCTTATTACAGAATGTAATAACTTAAAACTAAATTGAAAACTTATTACATAATGTAATAAATTATCAACTAAGGCAAACACTTTGAATGGATTTAACTAACCTAAGTAATACAATAAAGTAAATATTTACAACTTAAAACTAGAAAAGTAAAAGTATTAAATGTACCTCCAATATTTACAGTATTTACATATTTACAGATATGTAAATTACATAAAGTAATTTAATAAACGGTTATTGCAACCACAAAAATTTATGTACAATATTTACATTATAAAATTTAATTTTTATAATATTTACACAAATGTAATTACAATATTTACAGTATATACTAAAAGCTTTTGTTGGTCCGGGAAAAAAAGACAAGAAAGAATTTGTTGTGTTTGAAAGAAGGAAAGAATTTAATAACCTGAAATAGTAGATAGAAAATTTTGAAAATTATAAATGAGTCTACCGAGCCCAAAGTTGAAAACGGTCATTTTTATAAAAGAAAAAAGAAGCGATGAAGAAGAAGAAGAAGTTTGAAAAGATTTCGAAATATTATGATCGAATTAGCCTCGCATGGTACAGCAGCGAATTCAAGTTTGTCATGTTCACCTGCAAAGTAATCAGTGCCTCTGATCAACTTCCTGCTAGCTTGTTGGCTGCGCTGGTACGCTTGCTTATGCGCGTCTATTACTCGTCGGATATGGAGTGGTTCTTGCCAAGCGAAAACTAGCAGCAGTGAAAGACATAAATAAAAATCGTACCAGTCTTAATATCCCAAAAAGTGCCTGTGACTAATATTTAGTCAAAACCAGGCGACGAGAAAAATGAAAAAAAAACCGAAGAAAACCTTAACGGCTCCTGGTTAGTTACCTAGAGCGGAATTAACGTCAGCTCCTGGTCGTTTTTGCGAGCCGATGTGATGGTGTTGTTCCATCGGCTCTGACTGCCCACCCACGAATGGCTAAATGCCAACCTTGGTGATCTTACTGGCCATCTTATAAAATCACCCCAAAGCTAAAAGATACTTACGCCGAACGCCTTTTTAGTCTACGCCACCTACGCCTTTTATATTAACTACTCATGTTTATTTTTAAACTTAAGCACACACTTTTATTAGTGAACCTTTTAAATTTACAAAATGACAGCTTACTCTTAAATAAATTACTAAAACTATTCTAGTAGACAAACATTTTTTTTTCTTTAAATTGAAGTTAAACATCAAGATTCGAGACTATATCAAGATAAAAGGAAGTAAAGCAAGAAAAAAATAATCTGCGAATCATTATCAATTTACAATAAAAATATTTTGACATATTAAACAAGGTTTTTCCAGGATATTTCTAGGCAAAGCTGAACTTTAAGAATAAAAAAAAAATTAAAGAATGTAGCTTAAATTCATTATCAAATATAGTATTAGATTAGATTATCTTTTTAGATCTATTCACCCTATACCACGATACCATAAATCTTTATTTTAGTTTTGGGATTGAGTTCTCTTTTTTTTTTTTGCATTAGACTAAATTATATTTTAGTTTTGGATCATCTTATGTTATAGCTTCAGTGTTGAGTTAAATTTCCGTTTCTGGTTTTGCAATAAGATTTTTTTTTGACTAAATTCCGTTTTAGTATTCGATTAAATTATATTTAGTTTTCTTACTTCTTTTCTTTTTAGGTTTTAGTTTATGAATAAAATTATCTTTCCGTTTTTGCTCAAAATTATGTTTTAGTTTTGAATGAAATTCCCGTTTTTGTTTTTACCTTAGTTTTATTTGAATTTAGTTTACGCTGAAATTGTTTTTAGTTTAAGTTATCTCCGGTTATATTAGTTTTATTCTGGTTTATCTTTGCTTTAAATCGGTTTTATTTTAGTTTGGTTTTATTTCCGTTTAGTTTTATTGCCGATTGGTTTCATTTCCGATTGGTTTTGAAACTAAAAAAAAAATATCTCAAATTTATAGGAAGATGCTCTAAAATTTAAATGCAGTTTTAGAGTTATTTTTATAGAATAGTTAGGCAAAATATAATTCAACTACTCGATAATTTTAAATACTATTTTTAATTCAATTTAGTTATTTGAGGAGGCTCAATCAAGAAACTATTTGATAAATAAGTCCCAAAAACTTTAAACAAAACAATAGATTTCCTCGTAATGAATATTCATAACCAAGAGGTGGAAAGTGTTTCAAGATTGACTTACTTTACTAACAGCAAATAAAATTATAAAGTTAATTGGGGTAAAGCAAATAAATGTACTTCCTTGCAAATAAAATCCATACAGTTCTTAAAATAAAGAAACTTAAGCAAATAGTTGCAATACTAATAAAGCAATGATAAAAAAATTACCACTAGTACTTCTTGCTCTGCTTAATTTTTTCTTTTTCTTTTATAGCACATAAAATAAAAGTAAAAATAAAAGCTCAATATTTCAACTTCAAAACCAAATAGGCCAGTAACAACATTGAATTTACTTAAAGCTCTGACAACTACTTGACGTATCGTAAAGTTTTTAATTTATTCAATCTAAATTTTTTTCAATCTAAAAATTTACAAAAAAACAAATCTCCTTAACTGAACCCTAGCTAGTGTTACAGCTAATAGAATTTACATAATATTTTTTTTTATTAGTTTAACAATTTCTTTTTTCTTTTGATTCTAAACAAAAATTTTCTTTTAATTCGAAGACGCTTACCCAGCTCAGGTGACAACTCAAACCTGAGGGGATCCTTATTGCTGCTGTAGCTATAGCTGCCGCTGATTTTTGGCTGTTGATGATAAGGTTATTGTTGCTTTGTGGTAATGGTTAGTGATGATGCTGGTGATATTGTTGGTGATGATGTTGTTGCTGATGTTGTGGTCGCCGATGGTGATATTGTCATTAGTGGTGATGTTGTTGCTGAATGTTATGGTGGTTAGTGCTGGAAATTGTTGATATTGCTTAGTTGTATCCTTTTTTTTTTTTTTTTGGTGTACTAAAAAAAGTTTTTTCTGTGTCTATTTATTTCAATTTCTTCTTTGTTTTCTCTTTTTTTTATCTGAGTATCTTTACTTTTATTTTTTTAATTTTAGTTTTTTTTTCTATTTCTTTAATATTGTAGCTTTTATAATTTTCATTTGTCTTATACTTTTCTTAAATCTTTCACAATTTCTTTACTTATTTTTCTCTTAGTTTCGTTTATTATTTTAAAATTTTCACTTCTTTTTTTTCAATGTATATTTGTTTTTTTTTCTTCAATGTTTCTTCATTTCTTTCGATCTTTAATCTACACTTTTTCCTTTTTTTTCTGTCACTCACTTCTATGTTTCTTTAATAGTTTTTTTTTCTCAATTTTCACTTTTTATTTTTTTTTCAATGTATATTTGTTTTTTTTTTCTTCAATGTTTCTTTATTTCTTTCTGTCTTTAATCTACACCATTTCCTTTTTTCTGTCACTCTTTTCTATGTTTCTTAAATAGTTTTTTTCTCAATTTTCACTTTTTATTTTTTTCAGTGTATATTTGTTTTTTTTTTCTTTAATGTTTCTTTATTTCTTTCTATCTTTAATCTACACCATTTCCTTTTTTTTCACTTTATTGTTACATTTATCTTTGAAATTTTCCACTGTTAAATTTTATGTTTTTAAGTTTTCACTGCTCATAATATTTGGTTTACATCTTTTCTTTTGTTTATCAATCTTTTAATCTTTTCAAAATCTTTGTTTGTTTTTCTATCTTTAAATTTTTCAGTCCTTCACTCTTTTATTTTCGCAGTTTATACTATCTTTTTTCCATTGGTGTTTGTATTTCTAGTAAATTTTTTTTCTTACTGTTTAATTTTCTCATCGTTGTTTTTTTTTTCTATTTGGTTCACTTGTTTTAAGTTTGGTTCTCACTGTTTATTTTTCTCTATATGATTAAGTTACTTTAAGTTTTGTTTTCACTGTCTGCTTTGGTTTGTATTTATGTTTGTTTAAGTTATTTTAAGTTTGGGTTTTCGCTGTTCTATTATTTTCTTCATTGTAGTTACTTTAAGCTTTATTTTCACTTTTTGGTTTGTCTGTTTTAGTTATTTTAAGTTTAGTTTTCACTGTTCTATTATTTTCTTTATTGTAGTTACTTTAAGCTTTATTTTCACTTTTTGGTTTGTCTGTTTTAGTTATTTTAAGTTTAGTTTTCACTGTTCTATTATTTTTTTTATTGTAGTTACTTTAAGCTTTTTTTCACTTTTTGGTTTGTCTGTTTTAGTTATTTTAAGTTTAGTTTTCACTGTTCTATTATTTCCTTTCTTGTAGTTACTTTAAGCTTTATTTTCACTTTTTGGTTTGTCTGTTTTAGTTATTTTAAGTTTGGTTTTCACTGTTCTATTATTTATTTTCTTGTAGTTACCTTAAGCTTAGTTTTTACGTTTTGGTTGGCTATATTTGTTAAACTTATATTCAGCTTTATTTTCTTACTGTTTTCTCACTTTTTAGGTTTTTCCTTTTTTTTCACTCGAAGCGAATGTTCTGCGACCATAATGTCATATATGAGGCCAGGATGTTGCGGCTGCTGCTGTTTTTGGTTTACTAAATGAATGTAGCACCATGAAACAAAGATATCCGCCGAGTTCTCTACTCGCTGTAATTCTTTCCTTTTCTCCCACTTGTGTTCTTTCGGTTATGTTCTTCTTGCTTTATATTTAGTTGTTGTTATTTTTCTTTCCATTTTTCTCTCATTTTGGCCGACTCCGAAGTTTTGGGGTTTTTTTTTTGTTTTGTTTTTGCGGCGTAGTTATTTGTCTCGTTCTTTTCTTTAACTACCACCAATCGTCGGTAATATGACGTGCGGCTGAGACGATGGCTATGACGTGTCGCTCTTAAGCCAGCCACGCATCTGCTACAACGACGCTGACGTCACTCGTGCTGCTGCTGCCGCTCTCCGGCGTATATCGAGCGACTTGAATAGTTGTAGATAGACGACGAAAAATGAGAAGTTTCATTTGTGGTCGCTGGCGATTTTTGTGAAAGAAAAAAAAATGTTTGCGATCTGATTGTAGCAATTAGTTTTTTTCTTCTAATATTATGGTTGTTTTTAATGTTACTATTACTCTTGTTGTTGCTGCTGTTGTTGCGAACGTTTTCTTTTTTATCGTTGTGGTTGTAGTTTTACTTATTGCTTTTGTTGTTTTTGTTATATTAATAGTCTATTCATTGCTTGACGCCACAATGACTTGTCAACGCGACATTCGTTTAAAATTATGTTTCAACTTTGTCGTTTTTCCACTTATTTTTTCTTCTATCTGCACTTTTAATAAATGCAATCTTATGACGACAATTTTTATTAATGCTATTAATTGTTTCAATGAAAAATATTTACAATATTGTAGCTTTTATCTGTTTAAACTTAACTTTTTAAACCCACTTAAAAGAAAATTTAAAAACTGCACACACTTGCGCTACTTTAGATATGTTGTTTTTTAAAACTACAATCACGAATTATAATGTAGGTAATTTATAATTAAGCTCCAAAACTTTATTTTTTTTTCTATCTAACGTAAGCCATTTTACCGAAAATTTCACAATTCTTTTTTTTTTCTAGTTTGACTACTAGCGCGACCAGCAGCAGAGACACAACCTTTCAATTTTTCTTACTCCGACGAACTGACTCTATCCTAGCTGTACGCTCGTTACATACCCAAAATGCAGTCTGCTGAGCTTTTTGTTCCCGTTTTTACATCGCGTGAGGTACAAAAGCTCGTCGATTTTTAGAAACGCGACCGTGATTGGTGTAGGGCCACCTACTCGAGCATTACATTTTAGAAGCTAAGCCAAGATTGGCAGATCGAATAACCGTCATAAAAGCTTAGGTTCGTTTGGTTTCAAAGCTTTTCTCATGCTCTAGCCGAAAACTAGAGGCGCTAATACAAATTTACTGACCGTTCAGTTCAAATCTAATTACAAAATTCTCTTAGCTTGATTTATATAACTGCAAAAAAAATTCCATCCGCTTTAAAATAGACAGACTATTAACTGTGACATATAATGCGTAAGGACGGACTAAAAAGGATCAATTATAGTAAATATACTATCGGTTGGCGACCGCCGTCCAACTGAATGTTCAAAGCAAAATACGCGTTGGAGTCACTGCGCGAGATTATGTCGTTTTCTTGCAGAAGATTTTGGAAACCAACACGATGACGACTAAGATAGACAAGAGAAGAAAAAAAACCCTAAAACTGAGCAAAGTAAATAGACCGATGCCATTTTTGGTTTCCTGTTCAAATTTGAATTTAAATTCAAATTAATTTTTGAACAGGAACCCAAAATGTGCGTCCGTTTGTTCTTGGTAGTGGTTCAGGCGCACCTGACAAGTTATATAAGCGGCTAGTATACGGCAAAAAATCATGGTTATGCAAAACGTAGTCATTTTACTAATAACAAAATTAAAAACTCGAAACTTTCAAAAATACTGAGTATTAAGAAAAATCCGTACTAATCATGATTTAAGCTGAGTATTATATTTCATTAGTACACACCTGAGAAAATACACAGCTGATTCCAATATTAAATATTTAATAGGGGCGTTTACCAGACACATTTTTTGACATTTTATTAATGTTTCAAAATATACAAAAATATGTATTTGTGACAAAATTAAATAGAATAGAAGATTCAATAGAATGAATTGAATAGAATATTTCAATTGTAAAATACATTTACAATATAAGTACAATATGTACAATATTTACATTATACTAAGAAGTATATACAATATTTACAGTAAATATTTATTACGGATTTTTCTTAATACTCAGTATTTTTGAAAGTTTCGAGTATTTAATTTTGTTATTGGTAAAATGACTACGTTTTGCATAACCATGATTTTTTGCCGTATACTAGCCGCTTATATAACTTGCATTCGCTGCTGTACCATGCGAGGCTAATTCGATCATAATATTTCGAAATCTTTTCAAACTTCTTCTTCTTCTTCATCGCTTCTTTTTTCTTTTATAAAAATGACCGTTTTCAACTTTGGGCTCGGTAGACTCATTTATAATTTTCAAAATTTTCTATCTACTATTTCAGGTTATTAAATTCTTTCCTTCTTTCAAACACAACAAATTCTTTCTTGTCTTTTTTTCCCGGACCAACAAAAGCTTTTAGTATATACTGTAAATATTGTAATTACATTTGTGTAAATATTTACTGTAAATATTGTAAAAATTAAATTTTATAATGTAAATATTGTACATAAATTTTTGTGGTTGCAATAACCGTTTATTAAATTACTTTATGTAATTTACATATATGTAAATATGTAAATACTGTAAATATTGGAAGTACATTTAATACTTTTATTTTTCTAGTTGTAAGTTGTAACTATTTACTTTATTGTATTACTTAGGTTAGTTAAATCCATTCAAAGTGTTGCCTTAGTTGATAATTTATTACATTATGTAATAAGTTTTCAATTTAGTTTTAAGTTATTACATTCTGTAATAAGATTTTCATTTAGGTTTAAATTATTACATTATGTAATAAGATTTTCATTTAGTTTTAAATTATTACATTATATAATAAGATTTCATTCTAGGTTTTAAGATTTTATATTATATAATAAACACCGTATTATATTAAATAATAAGAGCAAGTTTAAAAATTTTTAAATTTTTTATTGAATCAGAAGAATAAAATGAGAGAAGTTTTAAAACACCAACAATTCAAAACCAAAACTGCAAAATAAATTCATATGTATGTAAGACATTATTTTGCTTTAAATGAATAAAAGATGAATTTGTTCCTGTCTTTATTAATTGATTAATTTATTAAAAAATCTATAAATAAATTCATAATTCATAAAAAGATGAATTTATTGCTTCCTTTATTAATTTATTAATTTTATTAATTTATTAAAAAATCTGTTTGCTAAAAATAAAAACTTTTTAAATACCTTCAGCAAATAGATTTTATACAAAATTTTAATAAAATCTCAAAATACAAAAAAAAAAACAAGGAACTTTATGTCACCATAACAATTACTGTTTAAAGCTGAAAAAAAATATCTTTAAATATTAATACCATTTTTGGATTATTAAACAAACACAATTAGTTTTATATTTTGGATTTGAAAGCACAATAAAATACTTTCATAAATTTTAATGTTTCAAACTTTTAGATGGTATTTAATATTTTAAACATTTTCGTACACATTCTGAGTTTGTTTAAAATGAAAAAATTTTCTAAATACCTGCAACAATTGACAGAAATTTGTATATATATTTTTACATAAAGAAAGTATATAAATCTCATATATGTGTACTATGTAGCTTAAAAATCATTTAAATCAATTTATAATAATTTGAAAAGAAGGAAATTGGTAAATTCATTTAATTTACCAAATGCAATGTAGCTAAAAAATTTAGCTTTAAATTAAAAAATTTCTTAAATACATTGTACCTGCAAGAACTAAAAGAAATTTATAGGTAAAGGTCATTTAAAAATATTATCCTAATTTAAATAGCTGGAAATTGGTAAATTCATTTAATTTACCAAATCCAATCTAGTTAAAAAATTTTGCTTTAAATTAAAAAAATTCCTAAATTCATAGTACCTGGAAATTGGCAAAAATTTAGCTTCAAATGAAAAAATTTGCTGAATTCATAGTACCTGGAAATTGGTAAAAAATGTAGCTTAAAATTAAAAAATTTCTTGCCTGCAAGAATTAAAATAAATTTATAGGTAAAGGGGGGCATAAAAATGTTCTCATCATTTAAAAAGATTGAAATTGGTAAATTCATTCAATTTATCAAATCCAATCCAGCTAAGAAATGTAAATATTCATATGAGTGAAAGATTCTTATAGGAAATAAAAAAGTCATACCAAAGCGAAAAGAAACAATAGCAAACTATATTCTTTTCGCTTCATCACACGCTTTCTATTTTTTATTTCTTCGCACTCATACAGCTCTCATCGCTAAGCGTCGCAACCACAAAGCTACGTCAGCTAAGAAGAGCTGAGCAAAGTCAGCCGAAAAATTTCAATTTTATTTTCCTTCACATCCACTTTCGCTCAATCCTTACTGATTACAAATGCCTGCACAAACGCAACTGTGCAGAACTGACAACTTCTTACTACTCTTTGCTCTCATTCAAAGATTGCATTTTTAATAGTTTTAAACGATCCTCATAAGGAGGAAGGTTTAAAGTGTCAGTTCCACTTAAGCCCCTTAGAGCAAACCGAACAAAACGTTTTTGGATTCTCTCTATACGTTCAACATGTTCATTAGAGTGGGTCGCAAAAAAAAGTTTAAAAAGTCCGCCCCTCATATGAAAGCTTACCTCGAGAGAATTACGTGGGCATACAAATTTTTTTTTTAGGCACCCTGTATGAACCGCCAAAACCGTTTTTTCGTTATAACTTTGCTTCCTTAAGTCAGATCTTCAAATGCAATATATCGTTAAAAAGGTATTAATGAACCCTGCAATTGCTTTATAGGCTCCATCAACCTAAAATCTCAAATTTGTTAAATTATTTCAGTTACGCAGACTTCTAACCCCCTAATTGAAAAATATTTTTTCATAAATAAAAAGCCCTTAAAAAACCAACAAAGTTTGTCCTTGAAAGTTTTTAAATAAGTTGATAATCAAACAAGTTACAACCGATTAAGTTTAGAATTCAAAATAACCATTATTTAAAATGTTATTTTAATTTTCTGTTAATTTTTAAGATTTTAAATTAAACAAAACCAAAATACCATCAAACACACTGTTAATCAATATTTTTTTAATATAAAAAATTAATATTAAATATTAAAATCAAAGCAATAGGAACAACAACAAATTAAGTATATAAATTAATTACGTAATTTATTAATTGGATCAAACCAAATCTTTTCGAGATTCTAAGCTGCTGTATCGTTCGCGGCTTTCGAGTTTGGCGAAAATGTGTCCGAGACGGTTTTCGTCAGGTGCTGATTCACTTACAACATGCACGAAGCGTTCGTGCTTTGCGAGTGACATGGAAAATCTGAAAATTTTAAAATATTAGAAAAATACATGTTATGATTTATTTTAAACAATTTTTACCGGGGATTTTTATTATTTTGTTTTCTGAGTATTCCAATTCAGCTAACTCATCATCCGTAAAGAATTGCAAGCACGGTGGTTCCGTGCTCTTAAATTTACTCCAATCAATCATTTTTGTAAAGCAATCGCTATCAAAATTTATTATTTCCTTTTTTGGAACATAAAATTCCCTGACCGATAATGGTGGATCATATCGCGCTGTTATTATAAGCTGATATCCCTGCATACGTATTGCTTGATCCGGGTCCGTAATCATGGAAAGAAGAATATTTTCGGGATGGCAATAGTATGCGTTATATTCTACAGTTCTTCGAATTACAGTTTGCAAGTCTGTTGGCAGCTGACGTATCCAACATATATATTTAAAAATATGTCGACTTCCGTGGATGGCTTGTGGTTGACTTTTAACAAGAAACCAAAATGATGCATAAACTTTTACAACGAATGCGACTAGGTTTCGTAAAGCTGCAGAAGGGTTTGTTTTTGATACAGAGAGACGTAGAAGTCTCGATGCGGTTGTCAACCAGCGCGCTGTACTTACAGGTCCGGGCTTTTCTCTCGCTAGTTTTTCATTGCAATTTCCGCTGCTTACAGCACAAACCATTCGGTAAAGATAACGCTGGTCACTCCGTATTGCCCAGCTTTCGATGTTATTTGGCATAGCACCCATTGAAATCTGCTCAAATCTATGTGCGATCTAAGAAAAAGGATTAAAATAATGTGGTTAACAATAATAATATGCTATAAATTTATTTAAATAAAACTTACCGATAGTTTTTCACAAGTCAACAATTCTGAACCCATTTCTCCCGGCCAGATTCCAGGTCCTTTTTGCTTGCCATAAAAACTTATTATAAGCGCTTTAAGGGGAAGCTCATTAAAATGGAAAAGGCATACATTCCATTGTAATGGCCGTTGCAGGTATCGCTCTATACAAACGTTTACGCCTGTTTTGTGTCCCGTGTTTACAGCAGTTCCATCGCAGCTTATGGCAATCAAATGTTCGGTAGAAAAATTTTCTTTTTCAAGAAAATTTAAAATAGCCTCTTGAATTTCTTTGCCAGTTCCTCCACTTGGTGTTGCGTAGCCAATAAATTTGGAATCTGGCTCCTTTACAATTGTAATGTGCTCCTCTACAATTCTCGTCAGTTGGGTTTGGTTGTTTGCTATAATCTTCTTTAACGTTTGTTCTTTTTTTCCATCATATGAGATGCATTTTAACAAAGTGTCATTATTAGCTGCTGCATTGGCTAATGCTCGGAATTTAGCGCGTTCTCTAAAAATCTTATTTTTATCTATGATAAGACCATCAAAAAAATTTAAAATCTTGTCGGTCACATCGGGAAAATCTTCTTTCGCTTTTGCGGCAATTGATATTCGTAAGTCTTTTATAAGCGTTGTAGCAAGCAATGATCCGTAGCGATCTGATGTATTCGAACGATCCAAGGCCATGGAGTAATTCGACAATGAAATGTCTGATATTTTTAGTATCGATTCGAATGTTGGTGTTATGTCGCGATAGCTTTCATCAAATTCCTCTTCGTCACTTAAGTTCGGCACGTACCCAGCGGTAAAAACAGATTGCGGAGGAAATGAAGACTCAAAATAAGACTCAATGACTGACACGTTTTCATTTTCACCAGCTGCATGTTCAGATTGTTCCTGCGTATCCAAAGATAAAAGCCTTGCTCCACATTGGTCAATGAAAAAATATTTAGCCTTTTGCGGTATTTTTTTAAAGTAAGAGCAACTACACTGTTTTTTGTATCTATTCCACACTTGCATTTAGAAATCTTAAAAATTTTATTCCATTCTTCTTCGCAGTATTTGGTCGGGTGCTTTATTATATCGCAATGCTTTTTTACAAGGTCATTAAGGTTCCTTCTTATAGTTGATTTTCCAACTATTGGAATGCCTGTGCGGTGCCACAACATGGAAAGTATTGATATCGCGTTATTAAAATATTTTGTTAATTTTTCTTTCTTTGGCACTCTTGCAGTACCTTCACGTTTAAGAAATAGTAAATATTCAATAACATCGCGTTTTGTCGGTAGTTTCGATTTATTAATTTCACACGCGACGAAAAACATAATTGGAGAGAATATCTTAAGATAGTATTTTTATGAAAAACTTATATAAATGATTTGTTTCGTGTCAACATATAATTCATTGGAGACTGATTAAAAATTAAATATTGTAAAAAAACTGATATGATATGATAGGTATGTGATTTCAAAGTTTAAAACAACACAATTTCATTGTTTCACAAGGAAGAACCCTTTCTTGGCCGTTCCAAACTTTGATCTATGGTAACTTTTTGATTATTTACTTATTTAAAAACTTTCAAGGACAAACTTTGTTGGTTTTTTAAGGGCTTTTTATTTATGAAAAAATATTTTTCAATTAGGGGGGTAGAAGTCTGCGCAACTGAAATAATTTAACGAATTTGAGGTTTTAGGTTTATGGAACCTATAAAACAATTGTAGGGTTCAATAATACCTTTTTAACGATATATTGCATTTGAAGATCAGACTTAAGGAAGCAAAGTTATAACGAAAAAACGGTTTTGGCGGTTCATACAGGGTGCCTAAAAAAATTTTTGTGCCCACGTACCCCTCTTGAGGTAAGCTCTCATATAAGGGGCGGACTTTTCAAGCTTATTTTTTTGTATGGGGACCGACCCGGTCTAATGTACATTGTAACTTGGGGACCAAACTTGATTTGCATACTCTAAGTGAGGTCCCACAATTGCATAATACAGCGTTGTAGTTGTGATCACACTATTAAATTCTTTGGCCCAGCGTTTCATAAACCCGAGCATAGAAGATGCTTTTTTACAAATGTAATCAATATGAACGTTAAACGATAGCTTAGAATCCATGCATATACCCAGATCTTTGACAGCATCTACACGACATAAAGCAGTATTTTTTATCTTATAATCAAAAATTAAATTATTCCTTTTTCGCGAAAAGGTCATAGTTTGGCATTTATCTGGATTTAGAAACATATTGTTTTTAGAACACCAAATTTCAAAGGATTTCAAATCAGACTGGAGCAGATCTGAATTGTCTTTAGCATCTATTGTTCTGTATATTTTCATGTCATCTGCATAGATAAGTAGATGAGAGTGTTTGATGATGTGGGTTACATCATTAATGGCTAAAATAAACAGAAGTGGACCAAGGTGGCTACCTTGAGGAACACCTGATTCAGCAATAAATTCAGCGGACAATACGCCTCGAAATCGTATTTGATAAGATCGCTCTGTCAGATACGATTGAATCCAGCTTACAAAAAATTGTGGAAAACCCATTAACTTTATTTTAAATAGAATTAAGTTGTGTGGCAGTTTATCAAATGCTTTACTAAAATCAGCGTAAATACAGTTGACCTGGTTACCTGAATAAAATGAATTTAAGCAAAACGTTGCAAAATCGAGGAGATTAGACACAGTGGATCTGCCAGTAACAAATCCATGCTGACGAGTTGTCATGACCTTCCCACAGTGAATTTTCACACGATCATACACGAGGCGCTCAAAAAGTTTTGGAATCGACGAGACATTCGCGATAGGCCTGTATTTGTTTATATCGTTCTTACAACCTTTTTTATATATAGGACCTATAAAAGATTTTTTCCAAAAAAGTGGAAAAATACTTTCGCTGATTGATTTATTGAATAACATGGACAGAGGTTGACTTAGAACGGAACCCCATCGTGCTAACACAGCGGCAGGAATTCCGTCAGGTCCAGCATTAAAATCCTCATCGATCAATCCAATATACTTTAAAATATCCTCTGAAGTAAAGGATATAGAATCCAACGAAACCCTGGGTGTAGAGTTCATATATTCAAAGTACTCTTCATCAGGATTAAAAGAATCTGAACAAAATGACTCTTTAAAGAGATTGGCAAATAGACCACAAACTACGGCGGGATCGTCAGTAAATCCGTCAGAGGTTTTAAATGATAAAGGGAATCCATCAGATTTTTTTTTTGTGTTTATGAAACCCCAGAATTTCTTTGGATCAGACAATATTCTTAGCTTAATACTGTCTAAATAATTTTGATATAAGGTAGCTGAGCAATTTTCAAAATCCAGAAACAAACGCTTGTAGATTTCTAGGTCATTCAAGTCTAAGCTACAGACATATTTTTTCCATGCCCTATTCCTGCTGTTGCGAAGAATCTTTAACTCCTTTGTGTACCAGGAGTAAGCACAATTTTTCGTAAATTTAAGGCTGTACAGCACGGACACAGAAAACATAGCAAAAACTTCCATATAAAAAAAATTAATTTAATCATCAAGAGTGTTATTATTAACATATTCTAAAATTACATGAAGTTTACTTTGAAGTAAATGATTCAACTTCAAGAAGTCAGCTTTTTTAAAATTTAATTCATAAACTTTAGCTATTGAATTAGACTTTACTATATTAATACTATATAAATAACATCCTTTCTTTTATTATCCTGCGATCCTATCGCAAAACATACCACATGGCGATCCTGCAAAAATGCGCAGACTAATTTGTCGACGGCAAAATGTACCAGAGTACGTACCGAAATACGGCAAGGATGGACCCAGTTTATCGTATGGACACATTTTCATACATATTGACCAAACTATGAACAATATGGAAGGACGCTGTAACCTCGCTAAAAAAATATTTATTTTATGCACAAATTTTTTTAGAATTTTTAATTTTTTTACATTTTATTTAGAGATTTTACTCACAATATATCTATAACTAAATGTTTTATTAATTGAAACAGTGAATTCACACAAACAATACAAAAATACTTGAATGTACATTTTTTTATATATATAAACAATGGATTTAAAACATAACCTCAACTTTCACATTTTTTATGCATCCTTTTTATTATTTTATAGTTTTTCAGTCACTCGCGTACAAAGTTGTCTAGCATGAATTTGCTGTCTCTTATTTAATTTTTGCAATAATTTTCATTCACACACACAGGCAACTCAATACGTATTGAGATAGATTTATGCGTAAAATAATAAAACCTGCGACAGACACTAAACAAATCTTTTTTAATTTATATACAATAATATGATTATGCTTTCAAAATAACCATACCTCTACTTTATATTTCACTAATATAACAAAGAAAATATTGCGCGAATTTACGAACGTGAAAACACAAGCGGCCGGCATTTTACTTCAAATTTATTGTTGTTTTCATTTGACATTTCTTCGTTCGTCCATATTTGCGATCACTTGTTGCGCCACCTGCACGTTCAACATTCAACAAAATCTAAATGTCAAATTTGCTACTGGCACAGGGTGCTACGAAATAATAAAATTTTATATAATGAAAAATTAATATTAAGGGTATTTACACATGAATGGATACGCTAAAAAATAATATATTGTTGATTGAAAAACTTAAAACCAACTTAAAAAAGAGTAAACATAGAGAATTTTCAAAACAATATATAGAGCACAAATTGAAATACATTGAAAATCTAAAAATCGAAGTTGATAATATTTCAATTGAAGAAAATGAAAATTTTGAAATTTTAAAACTAAAATTTAATAATCTTCACGAAGAATTATTAAAAACAATTGAAACATTAGGTTAAAATAAAAGAAAAAATATTAAAGAAGTATTAAAAGAAAATAATTTATAGCCAATATTGATTTAAATACAGTAGATAAAAACCTACAAATTTTTAAAGGAAATTTTAGAAATTTGGAAGATTCTATAGTCCTAACAGAATAATTACATGATATATTGAAAAATTAAGATATAGAAATTTTCATAAAATATGTTTACAATTTTTAAGTAACGGCACAAGTACGAATTATTTTAGGACGTTCAAATAGGACAACAACATTTGTGGAATTGAAAAATTCATTGGAAAAAGCATATCCTAATCCAAAAACTCTGCAACAAGTACTAAGCGAATTTGGTACACTCAAACAAAATAATAAAACTTTATCTGAATTCAGAGAAAAAATTTTAGAAATAACAAAAATTAAGTTCATTTTAAATTAAAACTTTGACTTCGACTCAAGAAGCAAAAACTGCAATATATAAAGATAGTGAAAGCATGGCGTTAAATGTCTTTACTAAAGGTGTTAATTCAGAATTTCAGACCATTTTATTAGTAAATACACCAAAAACATTTAATGAAGCCGTTGCAAGATGCTTAACAGCAGATGAAAGTTTGGTCTCGGACAAAAACACAATTTTTCAAATTCGAAACAGAGACAATTTCAGAAATTCTAGAGACCAATGTAATAGAAATAACTTCAGATATAACTATAATTCACAAAATAATAACAGAAATAATACGCAAAACATTTTAAACAATAATTACAGATATAATAATTATTTTGGATATTTAGTAATTTTCAAAATACCAACAGAAGCAATAATTTTCCAAACAAAAACACAAATCGTAACACTTATTTTTCAAACAATAATACTAATAGAAACAATAACTTCTCAAACCGAAACAATAACTATCAAAACAATTTCAATAGAAATCAAAAAAGAAATAACGTACAGGGAAACGCCCATGGCCGGGTACCAGATACTGTTACCCGCAGAGGCCAAAATTAATTTTAAAAATTACTCAAAATTTAACAAATTACATAACTTTGCTATGTAAAAATAACAATAAATATTTAACATTTCTTATAGACACTGGAGTAGACATCTCCATTTGTAAAACAAACAATATAAATGACATTAATACTAGAAATATTTCACAATTGACGGGCATAACGCAAGAAGCAATTGAATGTATAGGCACAACAAATTTAAATTTAATTATAGAAACAGAAATAATTTAACATAATTTCTATATAGTTGAAAATGATTTCCCAATCGCAACCGATGGAATTACAGGGCTATATAGATGCTTTTATTTATGTAGACGATATAATTGTTTTCGGTTGTAGCTTAGAAAATATAATAAAAATTAAATTCAAATAAATGTTGTTTTCTGAAGCCAGAAGTCATTTACCTTGGGCATCTATAACGGCCAATGGAATTAAAACCGACCCATCTAAAAACAAAATAATCAAAGAATATCCGATACCTAAAAACTTGGACGAAGTAAGAAGGTTTGTTGCTTTCTGAAACTACTACTGAAGATTTATACCTAAATTTGCCGACATTGCTAAGAATTTAAATTCACTTTTGAAAAAAAATACACAATTTTACTGGAACGAAAATTGCCAAAAATCATTCTATGAACTAAAAACAAAACTTTTAAATCCCCCGATACTCCAATATCCCAACTTCAATAAACCATTCATACTCACCACAGACGCTTCTAATTATACTCTCGGTGCAGTTTTATCGCAAGGCGAAGTAAGCTCTGACTTACCAATTTCGTATGCAAGCAAAGCTCTTGCAAAACATGACCTGAACAAGCCAATTATTGAGAAAGAGCTCTTAGCTATACACTTTGCAAACAATTTCTTTCGACCCTACCTTTACGGTAGAAAATTTTCGGTTTTAACAGACCACCGCCCATTAGAGTCTCTTTTCTCACATAAAAATCCGTCATCAAAAATGACACGCATAAGATTAGACCTTTGCGATTATGATTTCAACATTGCTTGTAAAAGAGGAAAAATGAATACTAATGCTGACGCGTTATCGCGGATAGAATTAAACAGCGATTCCTTAAAGGCTACGATTTCAACAAATACAGAATATGACAAAAATATACTAGCTATTACAAGAGGTATGATAAAAAATAAACACGCAAAATACTTATTTTAACAAAACGCATTGTAATTCCCACAAAAAGCGTCATGAACTTTTTGTTTTGGATTGTACATCCATAACAGATATTAAAAAAATGAAAAAATTAAGGTTCAATACAGAAAAAGATTTAAAGGGTACCCAATTTGAAATTAATGATGAGGAAGTAATTATACGATGTAGTGATAACCCACTATTCACACCGCTGACTTTGGAGAAGCTATCATCAAAAATGTATAATTTAGGAATTGAAGAGTTAGCGCTTAAGAGGAATGATGATATATTTAAAACCATTTCAATGGATAAATTCAAAGAAATTTATAATAATTTAAAAAGAAAAAATGAAAATTTTAATTTATAATGAACCAGAAAGAATAGTCGACAAAGTAAAACAAAATCAAATAATCGAAGAATACCACAATTCGACACACGGACGTCAGCTCGGTATAACAAAAACAATAATGATACTAAAACAAAAATAGGTATGGAAAAGTATGAATAAAATGATAAAAAACTACATACTCAATTGCGATAAATGCAAATTAAACAAACAGACTAAACATACAAAAGAAAATTTAACAATGACAGACACACCAAGTACCAGTTTTGAAATCGTTTCAATCGACACAGTATGGAATAATTATAGATTTATACTAACGATACAAAGCGACTTGACAAAGTACGTAATAGCATGTCCAATGGAGACAAAAGACGCAAAAACTGTTGCTAAAACACTAATTGAAAGCGTAATTTTAATATACGGTCATTTTAAAATCGGATAGAGGTACAGAATTTCTCAATGAATTAATGTCAGAAATATGCAGATTTTTGAACGTTAAACAAATATTTAGTACTCCATATCACCATGAGACTCTAGGCTCGATAGAGAGAAACCATCGAGTATTAACTTGATGTGATTTCGATATTTGCTACACTTTTGTAAAAATGACATATACAACGCTTCATGTTGATACAAATTATGCACCATTTAAGCTAATTTTTGGAAAACTTGCAAATCTTCCAAATGATAATCATTTCGAATCAATAGTATATAATACAGACAACTACGCTCAAGAATTAAAACATAGATTAAAATATTCTTTACAAAAAGCAAAAGAATTAATAAATATGGCAAAAACGAATAGAATTGGAAAAGATAAAAACATAAACCCGTTAAATTTAAATATTGGAGATAAAGTTTTGATAAAAAGGATGAAAAGAAGAAAAATCAATCTCCTTATATTGATACATTTATAATGGTAAACAAAAAAGGAGTAAATTCAATAATTAATATCAATGGAAAACTAAAAGAATACCATAATAATGTGTTAAAAAAATATTTATGAACAATTTTTATCTTTTTATTTAAATTTTGAACACATAAATGAATTTTAAATTGAATTTTTAAATGAATATTAAAATATTGTATTAGTTAAAACACAAAAAAAAAAAATATTTTTCATAAATTTTAAAATAATTTTTCAGCTTAAGACGAATTTACACATTTCACTCAAAATGATGATAGTGAACGTTGAACGATGAGAGTGAATCAATTTTTAATTTACATTATTCAAAGTGTAAATAAGATATTTGATGGATGATTCGGGGTTGAATGTCAAAATATATTCGTTGGCTGATTAATTTTATTGACGTTTAAAAAAATTGAATAAATAAAAGCTATTCAGCAATTAAATAAAAAAAATATAAACTTTCTGCTTGAAATTATGTTAACACCTTACGATTGTGTTTTAGTACGAAAGACACATCAGTTCGGTTTGCTTTCACTTTCATCAAAAGTAGGAAGACCTTCTACTTCTTTCACTGTTCAATGTGGATGACAATCATCTTCATTTTAAATATGAAACTCAATTTTCATTTTACAAATCAGATGATTCATCCAAAGTGAACGATGATAGTGAATCGTGTAAATTCGCCTTTAAGGGTGAGGGTGTAGGATACACACCTTTACGGTATGAATTATATACAAATTACATTATACTTTAATTAACATTAAACAATATTGAATTAAAACAAACAACTATAAAACATATTAAACAGATACACACCTTTACGGTACGTATCACCTTATTCTATTTTACTGTATGATACTAAGATACTAGGCCTGTTTCCGTACTCACACTAGAAACTTGCTAGAAGCTGTTTCCGTACTTTTGTTAATACTCTCAACTTTCATTTTTACTCTCTCAGTTCGAGCTTACCAGAAGTTACACAAATCTTACACAGTGTAGAGTACGGAAACAGACCTACTGTTCATACTAAGCACTACTATATATTTCATTCGCACACATGTACTCATATTGCTGAATACAAAATATGTGACATTACATTTTACTTTAACTCCTACACAAATATATTAACATATGATTATGTTTACGTTTTCTAATAATCTAAGTCTACTCACTCACACATATTATTCTACTATTACTAAATTACAAATATGTATACAATATTCTATTACTTTTACACTAATTTAAGAACATATGATTCTGTTTACTTTTTAAATAAAAAAACAATTGTTGACTAGTTTTAAGACAAAAAACCGTTCTACATACTATATAAGGATGAACAAATTTCAAATGAAAACAATTAGTTCTGAGCTTCTAACAAGCTGCTTTCTAATTCTTTTAACTAGTGTTGAGCCTTTAAAAGCTGCCGACTTTTTATTATTATGCCTTTGTACTTTTAAAGTGAACGGCAAAAATTATAAAAATATATTTAGAGCCAGTGGCGAATATACGCCGGCACAAAATTAGGCAGGTCGAAATGACAAAAAAAATTAAATAACATCCTTTCTTTTATTATCCTGCGATCCTGTCGCATAACATACCACATAGTGATTTATAACACTACTTAACAGCCATCTTGCTGTTATAAAAAGACATTAGCCGGCTGATTCCAAAAATGGCAACTATTTTCAAATCGACGGAGCCCTTTTCGAGTAATTTTTAAATTCAATTTTTGCAGTTTTTTCAAAACGGTGATTTTGACCTAGCAGTTCTAGCATTTGATACAATAGCCCGATTTTCATGTTTCTTTCATTGTTTAGAAAAAACTTGTACTTTTTTTTCATTCATACATATGAATTTAATTGGACTGGTACCTTGGGCGTAAAAAGCAAATATGTTCCTTGCACACCTGTAATTTTTGCGAAAAATTTTAGATAAATCGTTATTTAACTGCAATTTCCAATATGTTCCAAAACTATATTTTAAGTTTTTCCTTTTCTCATTGATAGATGAGTTAGATACCTCATTTAAGATAAACACCGCACAGTTTAAGATAAATTTCGTATGAATCCAACAAAAAATGAATTTTTTAGAATTATTTTAGTAAATTTTGTCAATATCATTACATTTTGAATTTTTTAACATTTTTGAAAAACGGTTTTGGATTTATTCAGTCAAGTCTAGAATATAAAATACAACTTAGAAATTGTTTGCAGAGTTGTGTGGACACATATTTTATCGAAAATATCGAACTCTTTATCTGAAATATACTCGTTGTTTTCAGTTTCTGTGTCAGTTTATTGAATAAAAACGGTTTATATATTGTTGAATTATGTAAAAGCTGTACTAATTGCTTTATTTTTTACTTTGAATAATTATCACTAAATAAAACCCGACTCACTTTTAATGAGAATTCGTCGAATATAAAGAGATTAGTACAGTTTATTTAGGATGCGTCCTTCTTTGAATTTCTGTAATTAGGAGAGCGAATGCATGAAACAAGCCTGTTCTTGTCTATACAAGGAAATCGATAGCCATAGCAGATGGTGCTTCTTGTCATATAGCCAAGTAGGTAGTTAAGTTATACACATGGTGTGAACTGCGTTATATCGCGTTATAAATAAAGAATCAGTCGTAAAAGTTACTCCGTCGGTGTTTGATATCGAGTGCTTAGATTTACATATATAGTTCGTGTGTTTTGTAAGAAAAAAAGTGCAATGCCGAAAATAGTGTGCAAGATAAATTCGATCAACTTTTGCTACGTTTGTGGATTGTATATTCAAACCAAAACGATTCGAATTATTACAGATGCATTAAAATCAGCTTATTTAAGTTATTTTGGATTTGCCATTCGACATCAAGACAAGAAGTGGGTACCGCATGTATGTTGTTCTTATTGTCGGATAACTCTGCAAGCATGACCTTCAGGGGGAAAACGAAAACTTAAATTCGGTGTGCCAATGTCCTTGAGAGAGCCAACTAATCATGAAACTGATTGCTACTTCTGTTTGACTAAGTTGATTGGAACCAAAGGCCGTCGTGTATGCACTGTCGATTACGCCGATATCTCGTCGGTGTCGAAACCAGTTCCACACTCTAACAATCTACCAGTGCCAAAGTGTCCCGACTTAGAGAGCAGGAAGCGAAGGAGATATTCAGAAGAATCGAGCAGCTACAAAGTTTCGTCTAAAAGTGAGTTCATCCCAAACGTACCAATGAATCAACCACGCCTTTTATCGCAAGCTCAACTAAGTGATTAAATACGTGACCTAAAATTGAACAAACAAGATGCAGAGTTGCATGCATCTCGAATGAAGCAGTTCAACTTTTTAGCTCCAGGAGTCATGGTAAATATTTACCGTAATTGAGGTAATCGTTTCGCCAAATATTACGCCAAAGATGGCGGAATTTGTTACTGCGCTGATGTACATGGCCTGTTTACAGAACTCGCTCAGAGTTACGATCTAACTGAATGGCGGTTGTTCGTTGATGGATGCAAACACAGTCTCATGGCTGTTTTGATACATAATGGCAACCATAAACCTTCGATTCCAATCGGTCACGCCGTGAAAATGAAAAAAAACCGTACACTTCAATGGCAGCACTTTTGAAAAAAATCAATCATGAAGCTTATAATTGGAGAGTATGCACAGATTTAAAAGTAGTCGCTCTGCTCACAGGCTTACAGGGAGGATTTACAAAGAACTGCTGTTTTCTCTGCAAGTGGGACAGCCGCGCGCGTCAACACCATTATGAACGGAAAAACTGGCCGGCTAGAGATGACCATATTATAGGTGAAAACAATATTTCACAGCCACCATTGATACCGAAGGAAAACATTATTCTTTCGTCGCTGCACATAAAACTAGGTTTAATGAAAAACTTTGTAAAGGCCTTAAAAGACAATCCAAACGCAATAAGCTACTTGAAAAATGCATTTCCAAGAATATCAGAAGCAAAGATAAAAGAAGGCATCTTTGTAGGACCACAAATAAGGAAGCTCCTTCATGACGAGGAATTTCCAAAATGTTTGTCGGAAGATGAAATTTCAGCATGGAAAGCATTACAAGTTGTTGTCAGCGGTTTCCTTGGAAATTGTAAAAGTCCTCTATACGAGCAACTTATTGAAAATTCGCTCTAAAAATATGAAAAAATAAGTTAGTATGTACTTTGATATATTACAATTCTTTACAATATATTGAGTTAAGTTTGTAATGAAAAACTTTTGGTTTCAATCAGCAGATGTCAATATGTCATTGAAAATACATTTCCTCCACTCGAATCTCAGTTTTTTTCCGGAAAATATAATGGCAATCGAAAAGCGCTATCAAGGAAGGTGGGATATCGAGATGATGGGTGTCTATTGCTGGTTTCTCATACGAGAAGATGTTACAGACTCGCATCGAAAAAAATAATACTTCTCTTAATTATTTCTTAATTTTAACATACATTGCAATCTTATCTGAACAGTAAAAACTGTATCGAATTGTATCGTATAGAGATAAGAACAAGAAAAGTGGGTTTTTTAAATATTTGTCCCACTATTAAAAAGGTACTTTTGTTTTATTTAATGGCAAAAAGGTTCTTCGATTGATGAGCTAGGTAATGGTCCCAAGCCAATTTTCCCGAATAAATGACTAAATATAAGACAAATAAGAGAAGTGACTTAAATAATTTCGATAAAATATGCGTTCACACAACTTTGCAAACAATTTCTATGTTGTATTTTATATTCTAGACTTGACTGAATAAATCCAAAACCGATTTTTAAAAATGTTTAAAAATTTAAAATTTAATGATATTGACAAAATTTAATGAAAAAAGAAACATGAAAATCGGGCCATCAAATGCTAGAGCTGCTAGGGCAAGATCACCTTTTTGGAAAAACTGCAAAAATTGAATTTACAAATTACTCGAAAACGGCTCCGTCGATTTGAAAATAGTTGCCATTTTTGGAATCAGCTGGCCAAAGTCTTTTAAAAAAGATATTGAGTTGCTTGGAGCAAAAATTTTTTTCCATTTTGTTGAGTAGTGTAATATTCTTGGTTTTTATTTTTTAGATAAATAGGAAAGTCAAAATCTACACCATCCATGCCCCTTTTGTTTGAGAGCGTCTCATTGAGCGCAATTTGAACATGATCAACAATTTTTTACATTAAAATACATTTTTTTTATGATGAATGAATGAGTGTTACAATATACCTTAAGGGCCGCTTTCTCAATGTCCGGTTAGTCAAGCTCTTAACCAGCAGTTAGCTAACCATATGATAGTTAAAAAACAACTTTCTAAATCAATGTCTGGTAAAGCAACCTTCGGTTTTTTGTAATCTTGTCAGCTATATATAAAGAATATAGAAGAATATATTTAACGGATGCATCAGGCTAAACTATGTACCTGTGGCTTGGAGGACAGCGAGGGTTGTATTCTTACCGAAGGCAGGTAAGAGCAGCCATCTCTGTCCGAGAGACTACAGGCCAATAAGTCTGACCTCCTTTGTACTCAAAACGCTCGAGAAACTGATTGACTTGCACCTAAGAAACAATTCAATCCAGTTATCAACCAACCAGCACGCATATACGAAAGGGAAATCGGTTGAAACGGCACTACGTTCCCTAGTAGTAACCCTAAGAAAAGCCCTCCACCACAAGGAATACGTACTCGGAGCGTTTCTAGACTTTTCAGGTGCATTCAACAATGTATCAACCACCGCAATCCTTAGTGGATTACGTGCAATAGAGGCACCACCAGCAATAAACCTATGGTTAGACAAGTTGCTAAGCTGCAGAAAGGTGCGGGCTGAGTGGGGCACTAAATCCATGGTAAGGGAAGCTCGCAGTGGGACACCCCAGGGAGGGGTCCTCTAGCCACTACTATGGAATCTTGTAGTTAATGAACTACTCGAAAAGTTCGCAGGTAGAGCCCCGAGGATAACTGCCTATGCAGACGACATAAGCATAATTATAGTAGGGAAATGTCTATCTACAGTAAGCTCCATAATGGAGAGCACACTCAAAGATGTACTTAGATGGTCAAATTCAGTCGGTCTTAGTATTAACGCAGAGAAAACGGATCTGGTTCTGTTCACGAAAATGTAAAAGATACCACAGTGGATACCACCGAAATTGAACGATATACGTCTCACACCGAAAACTCACACAAAATATCTAGGAGTCGTCCTGGACAGCAAGCTGTCATGGAAAACCAACGTGGAAGAAAGGGTGAAGAAATCCACCATTGCGCTATACACATCCAAGAAGATGCTAGCTGCTAGATGTACCTGGGGTCTCTCACCCTTTCTGGTGCACTGGATCTATGTAACGGTAGTGCGTCCTATTCTACTCTATGGAATTATTGTGTGGTGGCCGTATTTTCACTTGAAGAAAACTCAGCGGCAGGCAGCGCTATGCATCACGGGGGCACTGAAGTCAATTCCAACTTAAGCGCTTGAAACCATTCTAAGTATGAACCCCCTGGACATACACGCAAAACTAATAGCCGGAAAAACGGCACAACGCCTTACGGCGGCAGGCAACATGCACATTCAAAATTTTGGACATTGTAAAATCGGAAAGGATCTACCTAGTAGCACGGACTACATGGTGCCTCGCACGATAGTCAATTCCAAAGCACGAACTCTTCTGGGACCAAATGACTGGTGCAAATGTATAGAACAAGCACAGCAGGCGGTCAACATATTTACCGACGGCTCCAAAATGCCTACGAGGGTAGATGTGGCGGTGTATTGCGCAGAGCCTAACATAAGGCAGCCATATAAACTGCCGAACCACTGCAGTATCTTCCATTCGGAAATATTTGCCATAAGCAAGGCTGCTGAGATAGCCCTCAGCATGGACACACAACACTCTAACATCAACATTTTCGTTGACAGTCAAGCGGCGATCAAATCCATGCGCTCCACTGGCATCAAGTCCAAAAAGGTCTTGGCTGGCAGAGATGCACTAGATGCACTATGCGCTTCGAAAAGAGTGCGCATCTACTGGGTCCCTAGCCACCAGGGCATTGAGGGAAACGAGATGGCAGATGGTTTAGCAAAGGAAGGCGCCGGGCTGGAATTAGAACTCGCAGAACATGTACTTACTCCGCTACAAGAGTAGCCACACTAGCAGTGAATCGTAGATGGAGAGATACGACATCGTGCAAAATCTCGAAAACCATGTGCAATGCACAATGCGAAAAACGAAATCTGTTCATCTTGGCACGCCCGCGCAAAGATTGCAGGACACTAGTGGGCATTCTCACTGGTCACTGCATGACGGCAGCCTACGCGAAGAAGCTTGGCATCACCACGCATGACAACTGCAGGAAGTGCAAGGAACCGGGCACAGTGGAGACCCTGGAGCACTTACTATGCACATGCCCCACCCTACTTAGATCGAGACTAAAATACCTAGGCTCATCCGTCGCTTAAAGATGTAGCCAGGGTGTCTCTAGAATCCTTCCTAAGGTTTTCGAATTCAACGCAAATCTTTAAAGACTTTTAAACAAACACAAAGGTTCCTTTTGTTCGCTACCGGTACCACTAAGGACCTGAATTGGTCTATGTGAGCCTTCACAAAGGCATCCGGTTTAACCTAATAACCTAATCTTGTCAGCTGTTTCTTCGATTAGCAGCTAACCGAAACCAAAACCTGTCGTTAACTTAATCAGCACTTAACTGACAGTTAAGCCTTAACCGAACATTAAGAAAGAGCTTTTTTGCTAGCTGCTGGTTAAAGTTTTGATTAGTGCTTAACCGGACATTGAGAAAGCGGCCCTAAAATTCTAGGAACCGTTGTTCAATATTTTAACTTTTTAAAAAATTCCTAAAAATACCTTTCGATATAATAATTTTCGAGCGCTTGACTACCGGCCTTGCCTTAAGTGCCTGTGAACATTCATGTCTGAATTCGCAATTTAAATGTACACCTAAAACAATTGGCATCTTGTGATAATTTTCCACCCGTTCAATGGAACCTTGCTACTTTTGTTGTTTGGATAGATAATGCACAAAGGTCTGTTCGGAAATGCATCATACTGCTTTTTAGCATAAACAAAATGTTCGAAAAAGGTAAATTTTGCCGCACTGCAAACGTCAAACATTCTAAAATGTAATTTTTTTACCAAGCGTAACTCATCATTCGCATCAAAAAAATTCACGCTCCAATTTTGACGCTTAAAAAATTTTGACGCTTTGATCGATTATTGTGATCTGCTGCATCATAGCTTCACGCATCCACAATAGAATATGTAGGATAGCTAATGCACAATCCTTTTAATATATTCTTGTCATATACTGCATTATAGATTCGGTTAATATTTATTATTGAATGAACCAATTGACTCAACGAAGTTGTTTGGATTAGGTGGTAGCGTGCTGTACTATCAATTGAAAGGGTGCGGGTTCGATTCTCATTGCTGTCAGTATTATGTTTAAGTTTATATTCTCTTGCTGTAATTGACGCAAGCAAAAAACCAATTCTAAGAAAAAAGTATATGGAAAAAGTGTCGTTTTTGAGATTTCACTCAAGCAAATCACAAAACAAGACGTAAAAAGCTTCTTCGCTTCAAAAAACAATTATGCAGTTATTTGAATTTTGAAAGTTTTTGTATGGAGCCAAATAAAAAATATGCATGAAAAACAGCATTATTTTTATTCCAATTGCAAACATTTACAATTTTTTGATGCAGATTAAGAGTTTTTCCTGCCTATAATTTCTAACAGTTTTACAACTATTACACCAGCCAATATTTTTAAAACAGACTCTTTTTAGATGTCATTTCAAACCATACCATACTCCAAATATTGTGGGAACCATCATAACATAAGCTTAGCATTTTTTTTTTTATGAACCGACCCTAACAGCTACTTTTTTTAATTACCGCATTTCAAAATTTGTAATTTTTTTGTTCTTTTTTAATATATAAAAGTAGTTTTGTTGTGTTTCCGCTAATTTTCGCGCATTTATTGTGTATTTTTATGAAAGAGTGATTATAATACTTCACAAATATGAAAAAATAAATCATAATTTTTTTTAAATAATTTTTAAGTTTGTTCTTACTTGAAAATATTCGGCTACCTCTAATAAGAGTGTAAATTTTCCCGACTTTAAGCTCTTTAGGGAAAATAATTGTTAAGCGAAAATATATTTACGAGCTCACGAAAAAATCTGCAAAGAAGAATTGGAAAAAGTTGGATTTTGTTGAATTATCTTTGACTTGATAAAATAATACCACCACAGCCGTATTTTAGTATATTCCAAGTTTTAAATGTTGTATTATTTTGATACAGTGCATATTAAAGCTTATGTGCAAAATTTGAAGTTATTAAATTAGTTTTTTGTGGAATTTAAAAAAATTTTACCGTTTTGGCAAAGATACTTTGCATGGAAAGGCGTGGTTTTTATCCGATTTGGCTCATTTTCGAATGTAATCTCTATTTTTGAATAAAAAACTTATATATTGAATGTTGTTACGATAAATCTAAAATTACGACTGTTATCCTGATTGCAGACGGGCATACAGACTAACGGACCTTGATTAATCGACTCAGGAGGTGATGCTGCTCAAGATTATATATACTTTTCAATACCTGCCACGCCTCCTTATCGGCGCTACAAACTGAGTGACAAAGTTAATCTACCTATTACGCAGTACGCATTTCTACTAGCAAATAACAAGTTGGCCGACCAAGTTAGATTAAGAATGACCTAATAGGAGGTTGAAACCATTTTTTATATCCAAAGGACTTGTGATTTCTTTGTTGAAGAAAAAAAAAACTTAAATAAAACATTTAAGTCGGCCTTTGTAGTCTAGTAGAGAGTGCGCTAGACTCTCAACCCAGAGGTCCCTGGTTCGAATCCGGGCTCGGGCATGATTCTTTTCACTTTTGTTGTTCTTTCCTACATTTAAGAATTATGGAAAACTAAAAATCCACAACAAAATATTGGAAAATGTGGAATTAAAGGAATGGAACAACTAAGGGCTGGAAATGCTTGCCGAGGTTAAGGCATAACACTAGCCTCGGTTAAAAGCAATTCAAATTGTCTTTCACGGTTGTTTCGCCTAATCGATAATTTACGTATTGTTCCAATTAATTCCTCTAAATAAATCTATCACTTTCCTTTCAGGTCAAAGACCAAACCGTTTTTGAATAGGTGTATGCCTTGCTTCTTTGATCTTAAAAAAAATGTTGAGTAGAAAATGGGACCTTATAACAAATTAGAAGGTTTGATTTCCTTGTGAAGAACATTTATTTGTGTCGTATTTAGACCCCTGAACGCAAAGTAACTCCATAAGAATAAGCAATTAGAAAATGTGTACTGAATCAACAACAACCAATGTGCATTAAATTTTCTTGAAACCAAAAATTATTGCAAAATGAAAATACTACGAATTGTGGAGGCTTAAGAGGTCCATAAAGATAATTTCTTAATTGCATTTGTTAATTAAATGTTATTTTAAAATATTTTTAATGAATTCTTTTGCTTAAATATCAAAATATAAAAATCAAATATCTTCTTCAGAATAAAATCAGATCTATAAAATGTAAGTTGAATTGCTATGAAATAAAAAAATGTTTTATTAATTTGTATAATATACATTATTATTTCAGGTCAGGTGTTCAATTTAGGAAGAATTGAGTCTTTTTTGAAAGAAACCTAGCAGATAATTTTTTAACCCTCATGGGTCCCTCGAGAAATACATCTAATTGGTCCCATTGTATGCGCGCGCATACACATATATTTTTAATTGTAAAAAAGCTAAAAAAAATTAACAACCATTTATGTTTTGTGATTTTTTATTATATTGTTTACTATCATATTAATACATTTGAACTTCATAAAGATAGATATAGAATGAAATTAATTAGAATATTACATACATTAGAAAAAAAATTTAATTTTTAACTTCTGTCAATTATTTGTATTTTTTTCGCATAAATTGAAATTATGTTCAGCACAAATGAAATTTCTACACTTTTCACAGCGTGTAGCAAAAAGATTTTTGTTATTTTTATATGTGCAGATGTAGCATCGGCCTCGTTTTGATGTACTTGGTAAATGGCGAATTTCCCGAATTCTTTGAATAACACTAAAATCATCATTACTTTGAGGTTGTTTTTTACGTTTGATCGGTTTTTCAACGAGATTCAATCCGAGCTCCTCGATAAAAAGGCGACGACGAATATTATGGTTCGTTTTAGAATTTTTCCGATTCGGGAACAATGCAATGAACGTCACGAATGCATTCAACACAATAACATCAAGCATGTTACAAAATACTGCCATTGACCACCGATTGACTTTTCGTTTGCATGTGTACGTAGCCACCATTTGATCCATAGTATCTACTCCTCTCTTGGTTTTGTTGTAGTCTTCAATGATGTTAGGTGTCTTCTTTTCACTATTCTCATTTATGCTGACAACATTGTGGTATGTACTGAGCAATGTCACAAATCGGTACCGGCGAGGAATATATGACAACATAAATTCTTGCAATTTATGTTCATATACAACTTCTGTATGATAAATTGGCTTTTGATGCATGTCGAGTAGAACTGAAGGAATTTGAGTAATATTTTTCCTTATTGTTCCCAATATAGTCATGCGATTCTTATGTTAATCTTCTGCCAATTCATACGAAGTGAAAAAGTTGTCGCACGTTACATTTCTGTCAGAAAGTCCTTCCACCAAATTCAAAACAACACGCCGTCCGAGATTACGTTCAGGAGTGGCATTACGATTCCGACCAACATAAATTTTTGTGTTGTATGCACACCAGCTTTTTGAGTCGCATAGCACCCAAATTTTGATGCCATATTTCCCCGGCTTGGATGGAATATACTGACGAAACGGACATCGCCCACGATACGGAACTAAGTGTTCATCTACGGTAATGTTTTTTCCTGGTGTGTATACAACTTTCAAATTATGATTCCATTTATCGTATACATTTTGAATCGGTGCCAATTTGTCACGTACAGAAGTATTTGTAGATGCAGTGTTGGCCATACGTTGTTCGCGGTCATCAAATCGAATGCAACCATGGATACGCTTGAACATTTTCAAAGACATTGTTGCTCTAAATATTGGCCGACCAGTTTCGTCATTCCACAGTTTAGTGACACATTCACCGTATGACCGATACACACCAGAAAGCAGCAACAATCCAAAATATGCGTGCAAAGTGTCCAAATCAATGTTTTCCCAATCGTCTTTGTACTTTCGCACACCATATAAATTCGTCATATTAAAAATAATATTCTCAACCGGTTCAAGGAACATGTGAAATGACGAAACATCAACTATAGTAGCAGCTGCTAATGCTTTTGGACCTGAATTATAACAAAAATGAAACATATAATGAACATGAACCCATAACAAAGAGGGTAGGTTTTTCCTGAAGTGAAATTTTTTGCACGTCGAAATGAATTTCTTCGATTTATTTATTTTAAATAGTTGCGATGAATATTCAATTTTCTTATTTTTTGAAAAATATTTATTTTCAGGATTTGCTGCTTTTTCTTCTGCTAAATTTTGCTCAAGTGGCTCAATGTCGTCTTCATCCGAACGCACGCTAACTTCACTTTCATCATTCTCCTCGTCTGATAATGCAAAATCATCAATAGTGACTATTGCACGGAGATTCGCCCGCTTCGCTTTCCAAATCAAAATCCATTTATAGTTCATCTCGCTGCCTTCTTTCACGTAAATCTCTATCCATTTTTTGTCAAATACTTCGAAACACAACCAAATATCAAATAAATGCGCAAACAAACTTCACTTATGTGTGTTCCAGAACAAACTGAATTTCATAAAACGAAAAAATAAGAGCGTGCTATACATATACACACAAAAATAAGCGGCAATTCCAGGTACCACATACTCAGGGACAGATTCGTAACTATAACTGCACAGGCAAATACAGTAAGGGTACAAATTAAAAAACGGGTTTTTTTTTGTTCAGGCAAAATAATTTTACTTTGCAAAATACAAGGTCATTCCGCTGAACCGTTTTTATTTTATTCAAGGTTAAAGATCAAAATTGTATGCGTGCGCATACAGGGGACCGATGAGGGTTAATTCATTTTTTTTAAATAATTTTTTTTATTTTTTTTATTGGGGTCCGTGGTTTTGTTAGGCTCAAAGGAAAACGGAGTCCTCCCCTGCAGGATGCCGTTAATGCTCTTTCGGGTGGAAGGAGGGACCGCTTCGGGGAAATGACCCCTAGCCGACGACGCACTGGGTTCAGCCGACTGTTGTCCTTCCTCTTTCTGGAAGAGAGACCGCTTCGGGGGAAAGCCCCTAGACGATCAAGCATTCGGTGTATCGACTGCAGTCTCTTCTATTCCCAGAAGGGGGACCACTTCGGGAATTGGTCCCTAGACGACGGCGCATTCGGTACTGCCGACTGCGGTCCCTTCCTGAACGAATACCTAGGTTTGAGTACTGCCGACCGCTTTGGTACAGACGCAGACCAGAAAGCCGCCCAATATGGTACAGACGCTTCTGGATTTGTAACTGGGGTCCGCGGGGTCGTAATACCCAAAGGAGTTCGATGAAACGTAATCCTCCCCTGCGGTGTGTGTGTGTGTTTTTTTTAACATGGTGAGTTGTAGGGCTTACTGAATGTTCTATTATATTGTCAGATAAAAGTTGGTCAACTTGTTCATTTATTTCTTTTAACTGTCTTTGTGGAAGTCTGTAATTTTTAATGTATACCGGGGTCGAATCTGTTGTTTGTATTGTCTGTGTGTAAAAATTATTTGTACTAAAGTGTTTTCCAGGGAGATGAAAAATGTCTTCGTATTGTTTATTAATATTTATTATTGATGATTTGGCATCTGGGTCGTCGCAAACAATGTCTAACCTTTGTAGAAATTTTTTAAGTCTATTTTTGTCAAATTTAGTGTTGATTTTACAAGAAAATATATTATAATTCTTTAATGGTTTAGTGGTTGTATTTAAAATTTTTACATGAACATTGCCACACGCTGGTATCAAGCTATTACTCAAAAATACTCCATTTTCTATTTATTTATTTAAAACAAAAAACAATACTGTCTTCCTCGACTTTAATATTAATCGGTGGTATTAATTCTGATCTATCAGGAATAATATTTCTTTTATGGAATCATTTTAAAATGATTGGTAAAATATATTCTTTTTCATTTATAATCAAAGTAAATGTATATGTTTCAAAATCTATTGTTGACATATATTTTTCTAAGATGTCTCGCCCTATAATTCCATCGGTTGCGATTGGGAAATCATTCTCAACTATATGGAAATTATGTTAAATTATTTCTGTTTCTATAATTAAATTTAAATTTTTTTGTGCCTATACATTCAATTGCTTCTTGCGTTATGCCCGTCAATTGTGAAATATTTCTAGTATTAATGTCATTTATCTTGTTTGTTTTACAAATGGAGATGTCAGCTCCAGTGTCTATAAGAAATGTTAAATGTTTAGTTATTTTTACATAGCAAAGTTTTGTAATTTGTTAAATTTTAAGTAATTTTTAAAATTAATTTTGGCCTCTGCGGGTAACAGTATCTGGTACCCGGCCATGGGCGTTTCCCTGTACGTTATTTATATTTTGATTTCTATTGAAATTGTTTTGATAATTATTGTTTCGGTTTGAGAAGTTATTGTTTCTATTAGTATTATTGTTTGAAAAATAAGTATTACGATTTGTGTTTTTGTTTGGAAAATTATTGTTTCTATTATTTTGAAAATTACTATTTCTACTGTTATTTTGTGAATATCCAAAATAATTATTATTTCTGTAATTATTGTTTGAGATGTTATTATTTCGATAGTTTTGTGTATTATTTCTGTAATTATTTTGTGAATTATAGTTATATCTTAAGTTATTTCTATTATATTGGTCTCTAGAATTTCTGAAATTGTCTCTGTTTCGAATTTGAAAAATTGTGTTTTTGTCCGAGACTAAACTTTCTTCTGCTGTTAAACATCTTGCAACGGCTTCATTAAATGTTTTTGGTGTATTTACTAATAAAATGGACTGAAATTCTAAATTAGCACCTTTAGTAAAGCCATTTAACGCAATGCTTTCACTATCTTTATATATTGCAGTTTTTGCTTCTTGAGTCGAAATCAAAGTTTGAATTTCAAATGAACTTAATTGTTGTTATTTCCAAAATTTTTTTCTGAATTCAGATTTGGTTTTATTATTTTGTTTGAGTGTACCAAATTCGCTTAGTACTTGTTGCAGAGTTTTTGGATTAGGATAAGCTTTTTACAATGAATTTTTCAATTCCACAAATGTTGTTGGCCTATTTGAACGTCCTAAAATAATTCGTACTTGTGCCGTTAATTTAAAATTGTAAACATATTGTATGATAATTTCTTTATCTTAATTTTTCAACATATCATGTAACAATTCTGTTTGGACTTAAAATCTTCCAAATGTCTAAAATTTCCTTTAAAAATTTGTAGGTTTTTACCTACTGTATTTGTATCGAAATTGGCCACAAATTATTTTCTTTTAATACTACTTTAAAACTAATAAAACTAAAACCTTTCTTTTAAAACTAATAAGTTTGAAGCTTGCGTTTTCACGTTCGTAAATTCGCGCAATATTTTCTTTGTTATATTAGTGAAATATAAAGTAGAGGTATGGTTATTTTGAAAGCATAATCATATTATTGTATATAAATTAAAAAAGATTTGTTTAGTGTCTGTCGCTGGTTTTATTATTTTGTGTTTTTTTTTAACGAGGAGTAAAAGCATCGAAAGCCTTAGTCAGTGCGCGACTTTAACTCGCTAAAAATCTCCTCAGTCAGACGGTTGGTTCCTCCAGGAACCACCTGTGGGTATTAAGTCTGGAGGCCGTCAGAGCATTATTGCTCAATCGTCAGTGGTGATCATTAGATCGTCTCAGTCCGGTCGTCCGTAGTTGGTACAGAGGGATTACGGCTGCTTTCACCTGCGTTGCGTAGGTTCGTACGCTCATTATATCTTACCCGTTCGATGCGGCGAAGTTCGATCATAATTTTTGCAGCTGCTGCTTGAAACACCATGCGTGTGTCAATTACAACACCAAGGTAACGCAAATTTGGTTGTGAGGTTATAATATGCACTTCTGCTTTGAAGGTGAAACACTTCCTCACTTTACGTGAGCTCAGAAGAACCTCCTCCGTTTTTTGCGCTGCAAGCTTAAGATCAACACTTCGCAGCCACGTCGTAATTCGTGAAATCGCTTCACTGCATGATGCTTCTAACGTGTGAAGGTGCTTTGCTACTACAACCAGGGCGATATCATCCGCGTAGCCTACCAATGAAGTATTTTCAGGGAGACCAATACGAAAAACATCATCATACATAACGTTCCACAAGGTTGGTCCCAATACTGAACCTTGTGGGACACCCGGGGATACTTTGTACCGCTTGACGCCATCATCAGTGTCGTAAAGCAGCATTCTGTTGCTAAGATAATCGGCGATAATTCGCTGAAGATATCCGGGAATACCGAATGTGCCTAGCTCTTGTAATATGCGTGGCCAGCTAGTATAATGATAATTTATTTGAAATAAGTCCTGAGTATAACAGGACAGTGGACCTTAGTGTGCGTAGAACGGGTGTGCATGCAAGCGGTTCCAGGTCATAGCTCGCCGTCTGTGTCGGGGTTCGTGTTCTGCACTTACTCGTCCTTTATCAAAATAAAATTTTAAAAAAATCATGCACGTTTCAAACAAAAAAAAAACTCAGCATAGCAAAAGTGAGATGCTAAAATAATCTAAAAAAAATCTGCGCTAGCTGGTTATCTACCTATTACAAAAAAACAATAATTTGAAATATCAACAAAATGAGCGTGAGGCAATAGATGGAAATATGCCTCGGATCTAACCCTAACCCAACCATCGCTGTGAGAGATCCCATTCTCTCCCAACCCAACCATAATACAAACTAATGGGTTTCCTTCGTTATCGCAAGATTAACAATAAGTTTATAGTTTATTCATATTAATATTTCATATATATTCTCATACACTTAATAGATGGTTTACTCTTATAATTTCCATTTTTTTCTATTAAATAGTGTTTTTTTTTTTTTTTTTGGTTTCATTTTGATACATTACATCTCTCTTGTATTTAAAAAAAAATATATTAAGAGAAAGGTATAAAAACAAGAAGAAAAATATGATAGTAAAAGCGAATTAATGCTTCAGTTTAACCAATATATAATAATGATATTTTACTCTAGTAAAACCAATAGAAATTATTTACCTTACATGTTCTGCTGCTACATCTGCGACGGTGGGCCCAGCGTTGTGATGTCGAGCTGCTAATGTAATTGTTGTTATTTTTTTTTTTTTTTTTTTTTTTTTTACGATTTTTATGAAAAAATGTATGTATGTATGTATACCAATATATATTAATTAAAACGATACTGATTGTTGCAACGAGTTGTTGTTGGTGAAACAAAAAAAATTAAATTTTTCTCCTCTTTTTCATTACCTTTTACAGATTAACTATTCATAAGCAAAATGTATCTATTAGTTAATTTTGATTTTTGGTTAATAACACTTCACTTTAATTTAAAATTTCAATGTTTAAAATTTAATTCAATGCAAAAAAAATTCTCTCATGATACAAAAACGAATTGTATAATATTAGTATCATATAGATTTTCAGCAATTGAAGGTTTTATATGCCACAATGATTTTATAGAGATTCAAAAATATTAAAAAGTTTGAGAAAAAAAAATTCAAAAGATATGCAAACACATATATATATACATATATATGTAATCACCTATATATTTATGTATATATATATATATATACAATTAATTATATATCTATGTATTAGGTAAATAAAAAAACGATATTTTGGTTTTATGATTAGAGTTATAAAATAAGTGAAAAAAAAATTGATTTAAAAAAAATAAGCAGACGAATACGTTTTTTTTTTTTTTTTTTTAGCACATGGTCGCTGCCGGGATGACTGGCAAGTGTCGACGTCAGGGTGAAACCCACGCGCCTGTAGTGGCCAAAATAACTGGTGTGCTGGTATTTGGTACTTGAGCTGAGCGTAGTGGCCTACGGTTGCGTTTGGCAGCGATTAGGCCAAGCTGATGAACATGCCCTTCTCCTTATGAAGTTGCGCTTGCACCACCAGACTGTCCACGATATTTGGTAGCACAGCTCGCCTTAGGCAGCGAATCTGATGAAATCCTTTTTGGAAATGGAGTCGACGAATTGATTAATAGCGACGTAAATCGTTTACCGCAGAACTTATATCAATGTTCTCAATTTTTTTTGTAAATCCCATAAAGTTAAATGCTTTTCCTTTTTTTTTCTTAATAACTTAATAAGCGCACACGATTTTTACTTTCGCTTGAAACTAACCATCAGCGTGCTACGCACTTGCCATCCCAAAAACTTCTGTCCTGAGTTTATTCCAACGCGCTTCTCTCAACTTTAGCACCATACCCCCTCTACTGTCTCCACTCCTCTTCAATCCCACGCATTTCATCCCGTAATAGAATTCAGTAAATTAAAAATCGTATGATTTTGGAAAAACTGGTTATCTAAACAGTAAATCTACTCAGACAAAATTGTCCGGCATAACTTTACATTTTGAGCCCTATGCAGATTATATTTATATATTATCAGCTTAGCAAAAGCAAAGTTAGCAGCAAGCCAGCGGCAAAGTAAAACGAATGTAGAGTGCTGCTATGAACTAGAGAGAATACACACAAACCATGCAACAATTTCTTAGTTAGTGTACAGAGGTGGGCAACTTTCTTACGTATTAACATGCTTTCAACTTAGCCAATAGTATAACAGTTAAGAAAAATTAACACTACACATAAATTATACCAATCTTTGGAGGCAATTCATCACAAAGCAGGTTTTAAAACATGGTAATTTATCGGTTTTGAAAGCTGAAAAATGAAAAAAAAAATCAACTTGTTCTTATAACTTTGCTTTAAAAAGGTTTCATATCTTTTGCATGATACGTGCCCAGGACTTTACCGTTGGAGTCTTCTAAAATATAGTAAACTGTACCAAGTCTACCCCGTACTTTTGCCTTGACATATGTTTTAGCTAATTTGCTGTTGAAATGATTTGCCAAATTACTTTGCGCAAAGTTTCTTCTTAAAACTTCTTGACCAAGTTGGTAACTTATTGGTTTACTTCTTAAATTATAGTTTTTTTCATTGACTCTATGCGCTTTTTGCAGGTTTTTGTTTACAATGCTACGAATAATTGACAAATTGTCATGGCGAGTTTCAACATTTTCGATTTTTCCCTCCTCTAACATATTAACATTTCGCAAGAGCTTGTAGCTTTCTCCATGGGTCATCATATGTTGCCCAAATACAACATAGTAGGGACTTTGCAAGATGGATTGGTGCAAGGAGTTTCTTAGAGCACAATTTATGCTGCTTAGATGGATATCCCAATCACGCTGGTCACTTTTTATATATTTATTTATTTATTTATTCGTTAAGCTTAATACAAGCTGATTAACTAAGAACTAATCTTATTCTAACAGGGTCTTAACTTATTCTAACAGGGTTTATTTATTTATTTTTTTTTCTCTCTCCTTTCCTTGTTTTAGTGTTCGAAAGATATCCAATTCGTGGTGGGCGTAATCCGCCCACCAGAAAAACGTAATTATAAGAACACGTCAAAAGGGAAATACGGAGAGAAAAGTAATAAAGGGAACTTACAATAATTAACAGGGAATATGTATCATATCTTAATTGTAAGAAAAAAATTATAGAGTGGGAAAAATGGCGTTGCAGTTAAGAAGAAGTGGCGTTGGAGTTTAGAAGGGCATTTCGGAGTCGAGATCTGCTCAGATGAAAATCAAATTCGCTGATCAAATTGTTAGTTACACGAAGCATCCTGGTAACAGGTTCACTGCAACCATAGTCGGTACGATGGAAGTTGAGGTGGAAGAGAGGAATAGACCTAAGGTTACGTGGGTTGGTATTAAAGGATATTAATTGGAGTAGTGCAGGGCAGTTAATGGTACCGCATACAAGTTGATGAATGAAGAGTACATCTGCAACTTCTCTTCGTTTTGCAAGAGATTGCATGTTAATCAACTTCAGGCGGTCTGCATAAGGAGGTAAGTTGAAACTGTCAGAACCGGGAAGACCGCGTAGTGCGAACCTAATGAATCTTCGTTGAACGGCTTCGATTCGCACAGAATGGATGTTGTAGATAGGAGACCAAACCTGGCTGGCATATTCGAGGATGGGTCTAACAAAGGTAAGGTAGAGAGATTTAGTAACGTAAGGGTTGGAGAATTCTCTGGACCAGTGTTTCACAAAACCCAGTGCAGAATTGGCTCTACTAATGATATTATCAATATGAGACCTAAAATTAAGTTCCTTGTCACATATTACACCTAAGTCCCTTAAAAAGCTTACAGGAGGAACTGGCTTGCCGAGTAAGTAATATGTTCTTGGGGGAAGCTGGAGACGCTTGCGTGAATATGTAATAGCTTGACATTTACTAACGTTGAGCTCTAGAAGATTTTTTTGACACCAAGTGGAAAAACTAACTAGATCTTCTTGAAGATAGTGAGAATCGTCGTTAGTTTGTATGCGCCGATAGATTTTCATGTCATCAGCATACACAGAGAGATTGGATTCTTTGATGATGCCATCTACATCAGAGATTGTTAAGACAAACAACAAAGGACCAAGGTGACTACCTTGTGGGACACCAGAGGTAGCTGAAAAAGAATCTGAATTGGAAAATCTAAAGATGACATTATAACGGCGTTCTTCGAGATATGATTTAATCCAAGATATAAAGAGTGATGGAAAACCAAAGGCTTTAAGCTTAAGAAGAATGATAGTGTGTGAGATTTTGTCGAACGCTTTACTAAAGTCGGTAGACACTACATCAACTTCGTACCCGCTTTCCAACGAGCATAGAGCGTTTGAAACAAATTCTGCAAGGTTAGTGGTAGTCGATCTTCCTTTGAGGAAGCCGTGTTGGCTGGGAGGAAAAATAGATTTGCAATGGAAAAAGAGAATGTCATAAATAATGCTTTCAAACATTTTTGGAGTACATGAAAGTTTTGCAATAGGTCTGTAATTGGAAATATCGTTTCTTGGTCCTTTCTTATGCAGAGGTATTATGTATGAGCTCTTCCACAACTTAGGAAAAACGGAATTAGAAATAGAAAGTTGAAAAAGAGCCAATAGGGGATGAGCCAACACGTCCGCGAATTTTTTTATAACAATAGCAGGCAAGCCATCGGGTCCTGGAGAATTATCGTCCTTCAGATTATTTATCTTTTCTAACACATCAGCTAGTGTAATATCAACAGAAGTTAGCGACGTTTGAGGACAGTCCCTTAACAAAGAAAAATACTCGTAGTCTAGTTCGTCGTTATGATTAGTGTATGACTGACTGAAAAAAATTTGCAAATAGGTTTGCAATTATTTCCGGGTTGTCTGAGGAAATGTCCGAAAAAGTAAGGGTAGATGGGTAGTTGTCAGATTTTCTTTTAGTATTTATAAACTTGTAGAAGCTTTTAGGATCCGACAGCAATTTACTTTGAATATGAGCAAGATAAGACTCGTATAGCGTTTCACAGAGTGCGGAAAAAAGCTTAAAGGCGTGAAGATAATTTGTGAGATCAAGAGGAGAACGAGAAATTAAATATGCGCGCCATAGTTTGTTCCTTTTGTTGCGGAGTACACGTAGTTCCTTATTGTACCAGGGAGGACATGACGAAAAGTTTTTCTGCCTGGTGAAGGGGACAGAATGTGTGAAGCAGTCGAAAATTATGTCATAGAAGTGAGCAACTGCAGTATCAACGCTTTCATAACCATTATCGAAGAGATGTTGGAAATCGATTCTACTGAATAAAATTTCTAGTTTTACAAAATCAGTTTTCCGAAAGTTAAAGCTGTATGAGTGCTCGAAATGTGTATTTTTGATATCAATGTGATATGATAAGGTAAGAGATAATGGTGGATGGTACTGATCGAGTGTTGAAAGAAGATGGTTACTTGCGGAGACTACGCAGTTATCTAAATCCGAAGAAAAAATTAGGTCTAGTTGTCTACCTAAATTGTTAGTAACTCCGCTCAACTGGTAAAGGCCGCAGTCTGAAATACAACTAGTAAAAAGAATTTCTTTTTCAGAGGTAGGATTTGAAGAAAGATAGTAGGATTCATCATCAGAGAGGACCCATTGAAGGTTGGGAAGATTAAAATCTCCCAGAAAAATAACGGTGTCAAATGGATCCATAAGGTCCAAAAGTGAATCTATTGCGTCTACTGCGAGCTGATAACAATTCACTGGTTGAGACGGGCGAATATAACAGCAAATAATGAATACATTACGTTTTGTGATGCAAGCTTTGGCACATATAAATTCAAAGTTGGCAGTGTGGGATTTTTTTATAATGGTAGGATTGAAGCGATTGTGAATAGCGAGAAGGACACCACGACCTGAGGAGAGATCATCTTTGTCGAGACCATCGTCTCTGAAAACCACGAAATCGGACGCGAAGACCTCAGTATCCTTAAAGTCGGGCGTAAGATTGGTCTCAGTAAGGGCAAATATGTCGTAGGGAAGCTTAAGAGAATTAAGAAACACTGTAGAGATTTTGGTGCGTAAGCCTCTTACATTTTGGTAGTAGAGAGAGACAAATAATGGGCTGGGAGAAGGGTTTTGAGTAGGAGTAATAATTTGGTTAGGAATAATATTGTTGCTGCTCTTTACGGGACTTTTGAAGATAAGAGATATGTTTTGACCTCACATGAGTAGCATATGTGTCAAGATCTTCTTTGACTTGATGGCTCGTCAAGCCAAGTAGCTCGTGGAATCTGGTAAATAAAAGGCTTAACTCATTGACATCGGTAGGTAGACCTTCTTGCTGAATCAAGACTTTGAGGTTTGTCTTGGTCTTGCCTTCTATACAGGTAGAGATCGGTGCTTTATGCAAGTAAGCAAGATAAAGACGCACATTGTTGTAGACACTATTCTCTCTTAGTCGAGAAAGGGCATATCTATTCTCTGTGTCAACACAAGAGTTCATCGTAAGTTTCACTCTTGGTGGTTGAAGAGGGTCAATAAAAGATGTGGGGCTTCCAGCTTGATTAGAAGCTTCACTAGTGACTGAAACAGACGGAGATGGGTTTAAAGTATGGGAATGGACGAAGTTAGGATAGAGTATGTTAGTCTCATTTTTTCTTGCTGTTGTGTCCAAGTGAGGATTAAGATTGAAATGAGACTCGTTTAGGGTGAGACGGCTGAAGAGTGTAATTTGTTCTATTTGAAATAGATTTGATCTGAGGAGTAAAACTAGGAAAGATATTAGTTTTAAGTTTCCAATTGGGGTCAGCGCTAGGACGGGAATTAGGTAATTTATTTCCGGATGGTTTGTGGACAGGATAAGGCAAATTAGGATTTTTATTAAGTAGAGTTTTCTTTGAATTAGAATAAGACTTAGAAAAAGCGTTATACGTATTTGTATTAGAAAAATTATTATTACTAGCATTATCGTTATTAGAATTTTTATTAGAGTTAGAATTGGAATAAGAATTAGGGACGTTACATGACTTAAAATTTAACGTAGAGTTAGAGTTTGAGTGTGAATTAGATTTATAGTTGGAGTTGAAAGGAGAATAGGAGTTAGAATTAAAATTAGAGTTAGCATTATTCCTAAGTTTACTGGTAGTTTTACTTGCATAATGATTAGACTTGTTTTTAGAATTAAAATAAGAAAAACTGTTCTTCTCGCTGTTAGATCTACGTGTCAACGGCTTGTCTCCAGGCTTATTCATCCATTTGGCAAATATCCACTGGCCATGCATAACACTGTCACCAGAGGAGCTGAGGAACAACCACGCATATTCTGTTGGAATATTAAGTTTAAAACTGCAAAATTTCCTGGCATTGGAAGACATCTTCTGGCAGTTAGAAATTACGATACCAAATTTCTTTCCAAAGTAATTACGCATCCAGGATACGCTAGTTTTAACTGCAACGCCCTTAATAAACAATGTAGTTTTAGAGCTTTCGTTCACGTCCTCTAATTTTTTGATCCTGCTATCCCATTCGGATGACGTCCATGATGTTCCGAAATGATGGATTAATTTGCGAGGTTCAGCGACAGGATTAGCAGGATTAGCGACAGGATTAGCAGCTGGTTGCTCGTTTGGATTAACGAAGAGAGAGGCTGGTGGTGGAGAAAAACAAAGAGCCGATGGAGAAAGTGTAGTTGCTTCCAGGATTTCTTGAAAAATGGAAGATGCATCATGGTGGGGGGAATCTGGCAGGTTTTGAGTATGGTTTGGTGCGGAACTGATGACAGAAGTTTTTTGAGGAGAAACCAACTCAGGCATAATTTCCATTCCATTTGGTAGAGACCTGACCGCATATGATATTTCGGCAAGCGCAGCTCGAAATGCGTACAAATCATCACTTATGTCATTGACTTTGTTGTATAAACTTTGTGTGAGTGGATCTGGCTGATAAGGTGTAGGCAAAGGCTTAGTAGAAGCTGATTGCATTGCAATGTCTAAATCATTGTGTAGTGATTTGATACTTTGACGTATGTCTTGCAATGATTCAGATTTTTTCAGTTTATTAAAGTTTCCATTAATTTCCTTTTTTATATCACTTATCGCGGTCTCGATGTACGAGTTTTTTTTATTGTCATTTGCTAGTTCCGTTAATTGCTTAATGTTTCTTAATATATTTGTTACATTATCTTTAACGGTATTAGTCGAAGCCTCCAAAGTGGCACTAATGTCTTCCGATATCTGAGTCAAGCTATCAAATTTGGCAAATTGTTTTGATGCCTTATTAAAAAATTGCTTGTTTTCAGATAACAAGCTAGCAAAAGAGTCGTTAAGGCACTTTATTGCAAGCATTATATGAGAGGGTGAAATTTCTCTGCACTCGTCACAGAAAAACAAAAAGTTTGTTGCATATTCTTGTATGTAGCTTAGGCTTCTTTTAGATAAACCAATACAGTTATAATGAAAAAATCTAGCACAAAGCCCATTGCAATTGATTTTGGGCGAACATTTGTCCTCAGTCGTGCAATTATCTTTTCCACAAGACATATTAAAATCTTAATTAATTAAACAGAGATATGTTTTTTTTTTTTTTATTATTGTAGGTCAGCAAGCGAAAGAATTAAGAAGTGGAATAGAGATATGTATTGATTTTTTTTTTATTATTAATTGTATGTCGGCACACGAATGTTTACAATATTGGTTAAATGCTTACTAATGTGTTTTGCCGAATTGCTGTTAATTACTTTATGCCGGTATATTATTGTTGATTTTTATTTTTTATGGTCTTATGGTAGGTCAGCTGTTGTTATTTTTTTTTATTTTATTTTATTTTTAGGGTTTTGTGTAAAGATTGTTTTTGGTCGGAGTTGCAGAATTGCACTTTAGTATTTTTGCAATAATAGGTCACAAAATTTGCACAAAGCAATGAGTTAAGATTTTTTATTATTATTTTGTATTTTTTGTATAACAATGGTAAGAGAGCTAGCGGAGCTATTTTTCACACGTCCGATCGGTTTGACTGATAACTGATAAGTATACGCACGAAGTGCAGCGTTTATGGAACGATTTACTCTCTCAGAGCTGTTGCTTTGAGGTGAATAAACCGCTGTGCAAGTATGTTTTATTCCAAACTTGGTCAAAAAGGACTCGAACTCGCCAGAACGAAATTGACTTCCGTTATCACTCACTAGAGTTTCCGGAACACCAAAGATATCAAAAACATGTTCTTTTAAATATTTAATTATAGGTGTGGTCGTAAATTTTTTCAACGGACATAAAAATGTGAATTTTGACATCCGATCTAAGACAATAAGGATTCCAATATGGCCATTCTTTGACCTTGGTAATGGTCCTATAAGGTCAACATATAACATTTGGAAAATTCGTTCACTGGGTACAAAATTACCCATTGGTGGCCTTTGAATTTTAGTCGAGTGCTTTGTTGTCTTGCAGGTTTCACAACCTACAACATAATCGTGCACTGAACGGTACAAAGAGGGCCAATAGAAAAATCGTCTTATTCGTTCCGCAGTCTTTGACACACCTCCATGAGCATTCGTAGCTCCATCATGGGAGTTGCGAATGACATCTAAACGGAGATTTTTCGGCACTAACAATTTCCAGGATGCATTTTGTTGGTCAATGTCACCAGTATAATGTTCCGTACGTCTGTAAATGAATTTATCACAAATTTTAAAGTCAGGAAACTTATTTAATTCTTTTTGAATCTTATCGCGCTGCTCTGCGTACTCAATGCTATCAAATTCGGGAGACTCGAGATTAATCTCAGGTATATTTTCAATCTCAAGGGAAGAAATTTCGTCTTTGTCGTCAGAATTTATACGCGATAGGGCATCTGGTACCACGTTAGCGGTGCCTTTTCGATGCTCTATAGCAAAATCGAAACCTTGTAGCTTAAGAGCCCATCGAGCGAGGCGACCACTAAGGTCGGTTTGCTTCATAAGCCAACGAAGACTTGCGTGGTCCGTGATTATTTTGAACTCTTGCCCCTCCACGTAGGGACGAAATTTCTTTACCGCTAGCATCGCTGCCAAGCATTCCTGTTCAGTCACAGAGTAGTTGCGTTGCGCGTGATTAAGCTTTTGAGACATGAATGCCACAGGAACTTCCACATCATTTTCGTTCTTTTGAGCAAGCACTGCCCCTACTCCATGTTGACTTGCATCGCATTGAATAATGAAAGGTTTCTTGAAGTCAGGGTTTGCAAGCAGCGGTGCTGACGTTAAGCGATCACGAATGTTTACAATATTGGTTAAATGCTTACTAATGTGTTTTGCCGAATTGCTGTTAATTACTTTATGCCGGTATATTATTGTTGATTTTTATTTTTTATGGTCTTTGATTCTAGTAGGTCAGCTGTTGTTATTTTTTTTTATTTTATTTTATTTTTAGGGTTTTGTGTAAAGATTGTTTTTGGTCGGAGTTGCAGAATTGCACTTTAGTATTTTTGCAATAATAGGTCACAAAATTTGCACAAAGCAATGAGTTAAGATTTTTTATTATTATTTTGTATTTTTTGTATAACAATGGTAAGAGAGCTAGCGGAGCTATTTTTCACACGTCCGATCGGTTTGACTGATAACTGATAAGTATACGCACGAAGTGCAGCGTTTATGGAACGATTTACTCTCTCAGAGCTGTTGCTTTGAGGTGAATAAACCGCTGTGCAAGTATGTTTTATTCCAAACTTGGTCAAAAAGGACTCGAACTCGCCAGAACGAAATTGACTTCCGTTATCACTCACTAGAGTTTCCGGAACACCAAAGATATCAAAAACATGTTCTTTTAAATATTTAATTATAGGTGTGGTCGTAAATTTTTTCAACGGACATAAAAATGTGAATTTTGACATCCGATCTAAGACAATAAGGATTCCAATATGGCCATTCTTTGACCTTGGTAATGGTCCTATAAGGTCAACATATAACATTTGGAAAATTCGTTCACTGGGTACAAAATTACCCATTGGTGGCCTTTGAATTTTAGTCGAGTGCTTTGTTGTCTTGCAGGTTTCACAACCTATAACATAATCGTGCACTGAACGGTACAAAGAGGGCCAATAGAAAAATCGTCTTATTCGTTCCGCAGTCTTTGACACACCTCCATGAGCATTCGTAGCTCCATCATGGGAGTTGCGAATGACATCTAAACGGAGATTTTTCGGCACTAACAATTTCCAGGATGCATTTTGTTGGTCAATGTCACCAGTATAATGTTCCGTACGTCTGTAAATGAATTTATCACAAATTTTAAAGTCAGGAAACTTATTTAATTCTTTTTGAATCTTATCGCGCTGCTCTGCGTACTCAATGCTATCAAATTCGGGAGACTCGAGATTAATCTCAGGTATATTTTCAATCTCAAGGGAAGAAATTTCGTCTTTGTCGTCAGAATTTATACGCGATAGGGCATCTGGTACCACGTTAGCGGTGCCTTTTCGATGCTCTATAGCAAAATCGAAACCTTGTAGCTTAAGAGCCCATCGAGCGAGGCGACCACTAAGGTCGGTTTGCTTCATAAGCCAACGAAGACTTGCGTGGTCCGTGATTATTTTGAACTCTTGCCCCTCCACGTAGGGACGAAATTTCTTTACCGCTAGCATCGCTGCCAAGCATTCCTGTTCAGTCACAGAGTAGTTGCGTTGCGCGTGATTAAGCTTTTGAGACATGAATGCCACAGGAACTTCCACATCATTTTCGTTCTTTTGAGCAAGCACTGCCCCTACTCCATGTTGACTTGCATCGCATTGAATAATGAAAGGTTTCTTGAAGTCAGGGTTTGCAAGCAGCGGTGCTGACGTTAAGCGATCTTTGACTAATTGGAAAGCCTTTTCTGCTTCTTGTGTCCACTTAAAGGTTCGTGCTTTCTTCAGAAGGTCGGTCAGGGGGTTAGAAATGTCCGCAAAGTTCGAAATGAACCGCCTGTACCACCCTGCCATACCCAAGAACCGACGCAATTGGCGCACTGTTTTTGGAGTTGGATAGTCTGTAATTGCTGAAATTTTCTCTGGATCCGTACGAAGTGTACCACACCCTACAACATAACCCAAGTAACGCACTTGTTTAAGGCAAAATTTGCTTTTGGCAATGTTGATAGTAAGACCAGCTTTGCGTATATGTAAAGCTACCTCCTGTAAAAGTTGCACATGGGAAAAGAAATCTTCCGAAAGCAATAGGAGATCATCTAAATAAACAAAAACTCGTTCTTTGAGATGGTATGGGATAACTTTATCCATTAGCCTGCACATCGTTTGAGGGGCGTTACACAAACCGAACGGCATAACAGTAAACTGATACAGTGGTCGGTTTGGGACTGTAAAAGTTGTCTTCTCACGAGAATTCATCTCTAGCGGAATTTGCCAGAAAGCATCTTTCAAATCAAGGCTAGAGATAAATTCAGCGCGGGGCAGTCTGCTTAGAATACCCTCGATGTGCGGCAATGGATAAGCATCCTTAACCGTGAGCTCGTTTACCTTTCGGCTGTCTAAACAGAGTCTAACCTTGCTTGGCTTTCTTACCAAAACCACAGGCGAAGACCAGGCACTGTTTGACTCCTCGATGACTCCCATAGCTAACATCCGGTCAATCTCCTGTCCCATGAGCTTCTCTACAGCAGGAGAGATAGGGAAATGCCTCTGTTTTATTGGCTTAGCTGATCCTACGTCAATTACGTGTTCCAAAACAGAAGTTTTACCCAGGCCATTTACTTCGTAAGATGGAAAGCATTTAATGGCTGCGCTCAATAGTTCTTTTTGATTAAACTGTAAGTTATGCGTGTTTTCTGCAGTTTCTTCGATCTGACAAATCTCACTTATAATGTTTGGGGCTATTTCGAAAATCTTCCAAAAATCTACGCCTAAATAGATATCCTGGGAAAGAGTTGGTATAACATAAAATTCAACTTTATGGGATTTTCCTTTAAAAGAAACATCTAATGCAACCACCCCAACAATATTTTGTTTTGACCCATCAGCCACACGCACCGAAGAGTTAATGGGTTTTAAATTAATTTTATGATCCAAAATTTCTTGGGCAAAGCTACTTCCTATGCAGCTTGCAGATGCTCCTGAATCTAGCAATCCGAACATAGACCTGCCTAAAATTTTGATCTGCGCAAACGGCCGCGTATCGCTGTCTTTACATAAAATAGTTGAAACTAAGAAATTGCGTTTAGCCCTTACTTTTTCCCAATAATTTTTGGCACGTTGAGCTGAACGTGTTCTTTTAAAAATCTCTTTTCGTGTTTGGTAGTATTCTTTTAAACGTTGGTGGTATGGTTTTATTGGACCTAGGTCTGGCAATTTGGATGAAATTGATAACCCAGGGCTTTTTAAAATTCGAATTTGAGGCGCTATTATTGAAGGTGATTCCTCTGGTTGGATCTGGGATGCCGGCTGTTGTTGTTGTTGCAGGCATCCCTCGACCCGTTTCCCATGTTGCTACAATTAGGACAATTTGGAAGAAAAACTGCGAGAAGTCCGCACCCATAGCAGAATATACGTCTAGTTTTTGTGCATTGCTTATAATTGTGGCCAACTTCCTCACAATTCCAACACTTCCGGTCTATTATATCCTTGATTGGACCTGTTGCACCAATTTCACAAGCTTCGTCTTCAACACCGAAATCCTCATCACATAGATCAGATTTTTGCACTTCCGCAACTTGTCTCTTTGAAAAGCTATTAGTTTTCATAAAATTAAAATTTGGACGCTGAACCGTCTCGAAAAAGTTTTCACGTCGATTGCAGGCACGTAGCAATTGAGATATTGATCTTATCTCTAAATGTAAAAGTTCATGACGAACGTCAGGACGTAAATTTCGTATCAAAGTTTCAACCAGAACAAGTTCAGGCAGTGGTGTTCGTAAGCTATCGCTCATGCACATTACACTGTCTAAAAATTGCTCAAAAGTCTCATTTGACCTCTGTTTACGAGATCGAATACTCTCTTCAATGTCAAAATCGGTTCTAAAATCTTTGAAATTTTTGCGTAATTTTTCGCAAACTATATCCCATTCTAAATTTTGAACTGAGCGATGATATCGCCAGAACCATCTCTTCGCTTTTCCTTCGAATAAAACATGCATATGTTGACATAATAATGTAAAGTTTCCTCTTAGGGCAGATATTGTTAACGCATTAACGCGGTATATAAATTCATCCACTGAAATATTATCGAGTGACCCATCAAAAGTTAGCTTCCAATTAATAATTGTCTTACCTACAGCCTCTGCTGCAAAAGTACTATTATTAACACTTTGCACTGGCACTGAACTGTCGAGATTCTGATTGGAACTCGCTTCATTACGTAAATTATTATTTGGAATCGGGTTTTGATCTTGAAAGTATGGCAGATCACGTGGCCAATTCGGCTCAACTCGGGGTCTTCCACTATTAATGTTAACATTATTTTGATTTATGTTCATTTTTTGGAAAAACTGCTCAAGAGAGCTTGTAACTAGCTGACCGACAGCACTTCTTATTTCCTGAGTCATATCTTCTTTTTGCCTATGAGTTGCGATCTCTATCATTTCTTGTACGCGATGGTAATCGAAATTTGAACTGGAACGTTCTTCGCGATTTCGAAAATTGTTATTAAAATTTGGTCGCCGACCACGTTTTCGAGGATTACCAGGCGATTGCACACTATTCTGTGATGACTCTTGCAAAGGCCAATCAATAATATTGGCGTTAGAAGTTTTTGAACGAGTAGTAGGGCCTCTAATAGCATTTAAAACTCTTGGAACTGCTCCAGTGGAGTTTGAAGGTGGTTCTTCCTGCGCCGCTAGGCATTGGATTGACTGGTCATCACAGTCCCGCCTACACAATGGACAACTTTTGTGTTCTTGAATCCATATGGATAAACACGATTTATGAAAAGCGTGCTGACAGGGTGTTAGAGCGAAATTTAAATCAGTTGTTGCTTCATTACAGATTAAACATATTTCGCCGGAAACAGCTAACTGTGCCAAGCTTTCATTACTATGTCGAACCGCCATCGTAATATTCCAATATTTTTTTTTTTTATAATTTTAATTAAGAAATTTAATTAAGAACTTTAAATAATTAAGAAATTTGGTTTTCTGTACTGGTAAATTGAAAAATGTGATATAAGCTTAGTCAAAAAACTGTTTTTTTTTTTTGTAATAAAAGTAGCTATATATATGTTACATCTTGCGATTATTGAATTCCACACCATTAAATGCAAGTAAAGACTCATAAAAGTTGCAATTTCACATTAAGAACACTACAAAGACAATTTTGTATTTGCTATTATTTACGATTATTGCGATACTTGTGCCTTGCGATATTATCGTAAAAGATAACAACAATAAAAAATGCAATCTTAAATCTGCTGGTAAGATCCTGAATTAACAAATCATCATATTCCAAGTCAGAAAATTGCGCTATGACATTAAGAACAACCATTAAGCATAGAATAAGCCGGTTAGTTATAAGCATGGCTTTAGTTAAACCTAACTCCGTTTCTTACATGTATGCAAAAAAAAATTACTGTTGAGAAAACACACATCATTCAATTAGAAGGTTAGATGAGCCATGATAAACTCATTACTAATTCCATAATCTAAGGAATATGTCGAAAATAAATTCAAATAAGGAAAGCCCAAAAGGAAAAAGAAATTTTAATTTTGGGCCCCACGTTGGGCGCCATTTTTATAATGATAATTTATTTGAAATAAGTCCTGAGTATAACAGGACAGTGGACCTTAGTGTGCGTAGAACGGGTGTGCATGCAAGCGGTTCCAGGTCATAGCTCGCCGTCTGTGTCGGGGTTCATGTTCTGCACTTACTCGTTTCAAAAAAAAAAAAACTCAGCATAGCAAAAGTGAGATGCTAAAATAATCTAAAAAAAAATCTGCGCTAGCTGGTTATCTACCTATTACAAAAAAACAATAATTTGAAATTACAACAAAATGAGCGTGAGGCAATAGATGGAAATATGCCTCGGATCTAACCCTAACCCAACCATCGCTGTGAGAGATCCCATTCTCTCCCAACCCAACCATAATACAAACTAATGGGTTTCCTTCGTTATCGCAAGATTAACAATAAGTTTATAGTTTATTCATATTAATATTTCATATATATTCTCATACACTTAATAGATGGTTTACTCTTATCATTTCCATTTTTTTTCTATTAAATAGTGTTTTTTTTTTGTTTTGGTTTCATTTTGATACATTACATCTCTCTTGTATTTAAAAAAAAATATATTAAGAGAAAGGTATAAAAACAAGAAGAAAAATATGAAAGTAAAAGCTAATTAATGCTTCAGTTTAACCAATATATAATAATGATATTTTACTCTAGTAAAACCAATAGAAATTATTTACCTTACATGTTCTGCTGCTACATCTGCGACGGTGGGCCCAGCGCTGTGATGTCGAGCTGCTAATGTAATTGTTGTTATTTTTTTTTTTTTTTTTTTTTTTTACGATTTTTATGAAAAAATGTATGTATGTATGTATACCAATATATATTAATTAAAACGATACTGATTGTTGCAACGAGTTGTTGTTGGTGAAACAAAAAAAAATAAATTTTTCTCCTCTTTTTCATTACCTTTTACAGATTAACTATTCATAAGCAAAATGTATCTTTTAGTTAATTTTGATTTTTGGTTAATAACACTTCACTTTAATTTAAAATTTCAATGTTTAAAATTTAATTCAATGCAAAAAAAATTCTCTCATGATACAAAAACGAATTGTATAATATTAGTATCATATAGATTTTCAGCAATTGAAGGTTTTATATGCCACAATGATTTTATAGAGATTCAAAAATATTAAAAAGTTTGAGAAAAAAAAATTCAAAAGATATGCAAACACATATATATATACATATATATGTAATCACCTATATATTTATGTATATATATATATATATACAATTAATTATATATCTATGTATTAGGTAAATAAAAAAACGATATTTTGGTTTTATGATTAGAGTTATAAAATAAGTGAAAAAAAAATTGATTTAAAAAAAATAAGCAGACGAATACGTTTTTTTTTTTTTTTTTTTAGCACATGGTCGCTGCCGGGATGACTGGCAAGTGTCGACGTCAGGGTGAAACCCACGCGCCTGTAGTGGCCAAAATAACTGGTGTGCTGGTATTTGGTACTTGAGCTGAGCGTAGTGGCCTACGGTTGCGTTTGGCAGCGATTAGGCCAAGCTGATGAACATGCCCTTCTCCTTATGAAGTTGCGCTTGCACCACCAGACTGTCCACGATATTTGGTAGCACAGCTCGCCTTAGGCAGCGAATCTGATGAAATCCTTTTTGGAAATGGAGTCGACGAATTGATTAATAGCGACGTAAATCGTTTACCGCAGAACTTATATCAATGTTCTCAATTTTTTTTGTAAATCCCATAAAGTTAAATGCTTTTCCTTTTTTTTTTCTTAATAACTTAATAAGCGCACACGATTTTTACTTTCGCTTGAAACTAACCATCAGCGTGCTACGCACTTGCCATCCCAAAAACTTCTGTCCTGAGTTTATTCCAACGCGCTTCTCTCAACTTTAGCACCATACCCCCTCTACTGTCTCCACTCCTCCTCAATCCCACGCATTTCATCCCGTAATAGAATTCAGTAAATTAAAAATCGTATGATTTTGGAAAAACTGGTTATCTAAACAGTAAATCTACTCAGACAAAATTGTCCGGCATAACTTTACATTTTGAGCCCTATGCAGATTATATTTATATATTATCAGCTTAGCAAAAGCAAAGTTAGCAGCAAGCCAGCGGCAAAGTAAAACGAATGTAGAGTGCTGCTATGAACTAGAGAGAATACACACAAACCATGCAACAATTTCTTAGTTAGTGTACAGAGGTGGGCAACTTTCTTACGTATTAACATGCTTTCAACTTAGCCAATAGTATAACAGTTAAGAAAAATTAACACTACACATAAATTATACCAATCTTTGGAGGCAATTCATCACACTAGCCGAATTGAAATCATTTTTAATGTCGAGTGTTACCACTGCGCAGTACTGCTTATCACCCCATTTCCACCTAATACCACTTGTAGCGTCGCGAGCTATAGTCATAACTGCCTGGATAGCATCGAAGGTCGATTTTCCTCGTCTAAAACCAAATTGATTGGAAGATAGTCCGCCTGGTGATTCAAGGGTATCTTGGAGTCGTCTGACAATGATACTCTCTAGTAATTTACCCAGCGAGTCAAGCATGCATAGTGGTCTGTATGCAGAGGGTTGATCGGGCTGTTTCCCTGGTTTAAGTAGCAAAACTAATATTTGGACTTTCCAGAAAGACGGGAATGTTCCTTCGTTCAGGCATGCTGTGTACATTCTAGCAAACATGCCGGGATCTGCTCGTATGGTGGTTTTCATCGCCACGTTAGGGATGCCATCCAGCCCAGGCGTTTTGGTGTCGGAAATTTTCTGCAATGTCAGAAGCACTTCTTCCGGTGCCACCGGAGGGATATCACCTATGTCTTCAGGTAGCCTACAGCCTTGTAACTGTGCTAGCTGTGGTTTGAAGAGTTCAGACACCACGCTGTTCATAATAGCTGGTTCCGATGGCTGTGGTGCTTTAGGTCCACGCAGTCTGCTCATCACCACTTTCTAGGCCTTGCCTAACGGGTCAATATCCGCCATGTCCCGAAGCCTTTGGAAGCTCTTTTTGCTGTTTTCGATCGCCTTCTTTAGCTGTTTTCGGCATTCCTTAAGGTTTTCATGCAACGATTGCCACGTTGGGCGATTTCGAGCACGCGTTACTTTCCTTCGCGCCTCAATGCATCGTCTTCTACATTCCGCAATTTCCTCATTCCACCAGTAGGCCGGATTCCTGGTTAGCGCTTTTTCCTTCTCGGCATTGCTGCGTCACATGAGGTTATTATTCGCTGTCGGATGTTTGCCGCCATGTTTGTCGCTCTTTCATCTACGGTTTCTCCCTCATTCCAAACAATCTGGAACACTTCAGCATCGAAAGCGTGTTGCTTCCATCCCTGCGTCTGTGTTTTAATTACCCTTCTCGGGATACATAAATACTGCAGTTCGATGACGATCGCACGATTATCACTGTGCGTATAATAATCATCAACATTCCAAGTGCTGTTACGCGCAATGGAATTGTACGCAAACGTGAGATCCACTGCTGACCGTCTATTACCAGCTTCAAATGTGTGGTGACCATTGTTAAGAAGCTCAACATCCAGGGTTGCAAGGCATTCCATAAGGAGTGTGCCTCTACGATTTGTGCTCCTACTACCCCATCTTGTCGATCAGGCATTAAAATCGCCTGCAATCATTATGGGTGACTTCCCTCGGGCCTCTGCAACAAGCTCCGTTAGAAAGATCTCAAATTGGGTGATGTCCATTTGGGGTGGCGCATAGCACGAAAAGAAAAATATACCATCGAATTTTGCCCAGGTGAAGCCCGTATTAGCGGCTGAAGCTTTACTTTGGAATGCCCTAAAAAAAAATGGACCCACTAAGGGTCCATATTGCGGCTTTGATTGGCGCATCTGTCACCCACTCAGAGCCGTTCATATTGTGGTGCTTCTTACACAAGAGAGCAAGATCAAACTGTCGCTTAAAAATCGTCTGTTGCAGCAAGTCCTGCACCGCGATGCAGTGGTTAAGATTGAGTTAAACGATTTTTATTCCCACCTTTTCCTTCTAACCGCCTTCTGGTGCTCTGGGCAGTGAGCGCTTACAGCTGCATGGTTACCTTTGCATAGCGCGCATTTTTGTTTATTACTGCACGGCACCGCCATATGTCCATTTTCTCCGCACTTTCTGCAGAGGGTGCTCCTATCTATGTCCTCTTTGCAGTCCTTAGCTATGTGATTGTACTTCCAGCATTTAAAACATCGCTTTGGCGAGTCACTCTCTCGTACTCTGCAGGACACCCACCCAATGCGTATCCGCTGCACCTTTAGTACCTTAACTGCGTCTTCTGCCGGTAGACTGACATAAGCCGCTTGCGTACCTTGATATCCCGTTTTGAGGTTTCATATCGATCCCTCGTCGGGCAGTCGTATTTCGCACTGCGCATGTATTGCGTCACATACTTCTGCTTTGGTGGTGACTTCATCAAGATCCCTCAGCTGAATAACGATGGAGTGGGTTTTCACCGAGACTTTGGCAGAGTCGCCTAGCACGTTCTCCACTGCTGGTTGGTATGAACCAGTGTTCTGTTGCGGTTCACGCTTAAGCTCCAGTAAAAGGTCGTTCCTCGCGGTGCGTCGGATTGCTTTTACATTTTCTCCAAGAGACTTGAGCGCATCACCGCTTTTTATTTTCCGTAAAATTTCAGCGTACGTCTGATTATCATTCGCGGAAATAATCAAAGCATCCGGTCTAGCTTTTACCTGCTTGGGCTTTGTCTTGGGCTTCTTTTTCGGGCCAACTTTTTCCCACTTCTGTTTCTTTTTTGGCGGTGGCCTGTTTTCTTTCTGCCTTCAGCTGGTGCCGCTGTATCACCAACCTTTGTTGGAATTTCTACGGCGACAGTTCCAGGCATGATAGGCCCTATCTTCTTGGCTTAGGGTTTGCTTCCTGTTGTTTGCAGACAAAACTGCTGCATCTTTTGCGGGGTCTCTATATCAGAGTCCGGTCTTCTTTTTTGAGCCATGGTGACGTTTGAGAGGAGTTATTGCGTCTAATAACCTCTTTAGCGACATCCTCATGCTGTTCAATGGCGGTGAGCTCGTAGAGTGCTTTAATGCAATCAATTGCATCACTCATTGGCTGATGGATTGAGAACCTTTTCCCATCCTCAAGCATACCCACAAGCTTCCTAATCTGAGATCCGAGCCTGCAGAAAGACGTTGTGTCTGGCTTGTCAAATTTTCCAGCCCCTGTTGGTGTTTTGGTTGTTTCATCGGTGGTTTCGCAAGTTTCCTTGTTTTGCCGGGACCTAACCGGAGATCTTATCACCTTGGCCTTTTTTTCGAAGTGGTCGCTTGTGAAAGTGCCACCTCTTGCGTCGTAAGTTGGTGTTTTTCTTGTAGCTGTATCTGCTGCAGCAGCCTAGTGTGCCACCGCTACAGCATTGCGGTCATTGGATGACGACGACTGGGAGCCCGCTTGCTAACTCCCTAAAGCCGCCGGTACTGGGGATCCGACTCCCTGCAACGTATTTATATTTCCTTCAAAAACTTTCATTAAGGTTTTATTTTCAGGGTCTCCTTCCCTTAGCATTTTATACCTTCTGCCAGGCTGGTTTTTAAGGGGCCCTTCCCTTTAAACAACCGCCCCTCTGGGGTCAGACGCAGACCAAGGAGCCGCCCAATCTGGGACAGACGCGCCTTGGGTTTTTAATTTTTTGTTTTTGTTTATTTTTTTATTATTTTTTTAATTTTTTTTTAATTTGTTTTTTATTTTTTTATATTAATTTTTGCATTTTTTTTTAATTTATTTATTTTTTTAATTTTTTTTTAATTTTTTTTTAATAACTTTTTTTATATGTTTTTTAACCCTCATCTGTCCCTCGAGAAATACATCTAATCGGTCCCATTGTATGCGCGCGCATACACATATATTTTTAATTGTAAAAAAGCTAAAAAAAATTAACCACCATGTTTTGTGTTTTTTTATGTTTATTACATTGTTTACTATCATATTTATACATTTGAACTTCATAAAGGCAGATTTAGAATGAGATTAATTAGAATATTACATATATTAGAAAAAAAGATTAAATTTTTAACTTTTGTCAATTATTTGTACATTTTTCGCATAAATTGAAATTATGTTCAGCACAAATGAAATTTCTACACTTTTCACAGCATGTAGCAAAAAGATTTTTGTTATTTTTATATGTGCAGATGTAGCATCGGCCTCGTTTTGATGTACTTGGTAAATGGCGAATTTCCCGAATTCTTTGAATAACACTAAAATCATCATTACTTTGAGGTTGTTTTTTACGTTTGATCGGTTTTTCAACGAGATTCAATCCAAGCTCCTCGATAAAAAGGCGACGACGAATATTATGGTTCGTTTTAGAATTTTTCCGATTCGGGAACAATGCAATGAACGTCACGAATGCATTCAACACAATAACATCAAGCATGTTACAAAATACTGCCATTGACCACCGATTGACTTTTCGTTTGCATGTGTACGTAGCCACCATTTGATCCATAGTATCTACTCCTCTCTTGGTTTTGTTGTAGTCTTCAATGATGTTAGGTGTCTTCTTTTCACTATTCTCATTTATGCTGACAACATTGTGGTATGTACTGAGCAATGTCACAAATCGGTACCGGCGAGGAATATATGACAACATAAATGCTTGCAATTTATGTTCATATACAACTTCTGTATGATAAATTGGCTTTTGATGCATGTCGAGTAGAACTGAAGGAATTTGAGTAATATTTTTCCTTATTGTTCCCAATATAGTCATGCGATTCTTATGTTAATCTTCTGCCAAAAGTTGACACACGTTACATTTCTGTCAGAAAGTCCTTCCACCAAATTCAAAACAACACGCCGTCCGAGATTACGTTCAGGAGTGGCATTACGATTCCGACCAACATAAATTTGTGTGTTGTATGCATACTAGCTTTTTGAGTCGCATAGCACTCAAATTTTGATACCATATTTCGCCGGCTTGGATGGAATAAACGGACGAAACGGACATCTCCCACGATATGGAACTAACTGTTCTTCTACGGTAATGTTTTTTCCTGGTGTGTATACAACTTTCAAATTATGATTCCATTTATCGTATACATTTTGAATCGGTGCCAATTTGTCACGTACAGAAGTATTTGTAGATGCAGTGTTGGCCATACGTTGTTCGCGGTCATCAAATCGAATGCAACCATGGATACGCTTGAACATTTTCAAAGACATTGTTGCTCTAAATATTGGCCGACCAGTTTCGTCATTCCACAGTTTAGTGACACATTCACCGTATGACCGATACACACCAGAAAGCAGCAACAATCCAAAGTATGCGTGCAAAGTGTCCAAATCAATGTTTTCCCAATCGTCTTTGTACTTTCGCACACCATATAAATTCGTCATATTAAAAATAATATTCTCAACCGGTTCAAGGAACATGTGAAATGCAGACGAAACATCAACTATAGTAGCAGCTGCTAATGTTTTTGGACCTGAATTATAACAAAAATGAAACATATAATGAACATGAACCCATAACAAAGAGGGTAGGTTTTTCCTGAAGTGAAATTTTCTGCACGTCGAAATGAATTTCTTCGATTTATTTATTTTAAATGGTTGCGATGAATATTCAATTTTCTAATTTTTTGAAAAATATTTATTTTCAGGATTTGCTGCATTTTCTTCTGCTAAACTTTGCTCAAGTGGCTCAATGTCGTCTTCATCCGAATGCACGCTAACTTCACTTTCATCATTCTCCTCGTCTGATAATGCAAAATCATCAATAGTGACTATTGCACGGAGATTCGCCCGCTTCGCTTTCCAAATCAAAATCCATTTATAGTTCATCTCGCTGCCTTCTTTCACGTAAAACTCAATCCATTTTTTATCAAATACTTCGAAACACAACCAAATATCAAATAAATGCGCAAACAAACTTCACTTATGTGTGTTCCAGAACAAACTGAATTTCATAAAACGAAAAAATAAGAGCGTGCTATAAATCCACACACAAAATAAGTGGCAATTCCAGGTACCTGCTTATGTGTATGCGCGCACATACACAGGGACAGATTCGTAACTATAACTGAACAGGCAAATACAGTAAGGGTACAAATTCAAAAATGGGTATTTTGGTTGTTCAGGCAAAATAATTCTACTTTGCATAATACAAGGTCATTCCGCTGAACCGTTTTTATTTTATTCAAGGTTAAAGATCAAAATTGTATGCGTGCGCATACAGGGGACCGATGAGGGTTAGTTAATTTTTTTTTAATTTTTTATTGGGGTCCGTGGTTTTGTTAGGCTCAAAGGAAAACGGAGTCCTCCCCTGCAGGATGCCGTTGATGCTCTTTCGGGTGGAAGGAGGGACCGCTTCGGGGAATGACCCCAAGCCGACGACGCACTCGGTTCAGCCGACTGTGGTCCTTCCTCTTCCTTCGAGGGAAAGTCCCTAGACGATGATTCATTCGGTCTATTGACTGCAGTCTCTTCTATTCCCAGAAGGGGGACCACTTCGGGAATTGGTCCCTAGACGACGACGCATTCGGTACTGCCGACTGCGGTCCCTTCCTGAACGAATACCTAGGTTTGAGTACTGCCGACCGCTTCGGTACAGACGCAGACCAGAAAGCCGCCCAATATGGTACAGACGCTTCTGGATTTGTAACTGGGGTCCGCGGGGTCGTAATGCCCGAAGGATTTCGATGAAACGTAATCCTCCCCTGCGGTGTGTGTTTTTTTTAACGAGGAGTAAAAGCATCGAAAGCCTTAGTCAGTGCGCGACTTTAACACGCTAAAAATCTCCTCAGTCAGACGGTTGGTTCCTCCAGGAACCACCTGTGGGTATTAAGTCTGGAGGCCGTCAGAGCATTATTGCTCAATCTTCAGTGGTGATCATTAGATCGTCTCAGTCCGGTCGTCCGTCGTTGGTACAGATGGATTACGGCTGCTTTCATCTGCGTTGCGTAGGTTTGTAAGCTTATTATATCTTACCCGTTCGATGCGGCGAAGTTCGATCATAATTTTCGCTGCTGCTGCTTGAAACACCTTCCATTTTTGAGGTGTATAATAAAAGCTTCTGTCAGTTCAGCTCGCTCTGCGTTAAAGCGTGGGCAGTTGAAAAGGATATGCCAAGCATATTCAATTTCACACGGACAGTTTGTGCAAAATGGGTCTTCTTCATGCTTTAATCGGTGGAGGTACTGTTTGAGACATCCATGACCGCTAAGCAGTTGTGTCACATAGAAGTCCACTTCTCCGTGCTTCCGATGAGCCCATTTTTCCACGTCTGTGATAAGGGAAAAGGTCCATCTTCCGTTTTGAGACTGCTTCCAGCATTGCAGCTTTGTAACAGCGCTTGTCCACATGCCAGTATATCGATCGGTGGCATAGCTGCTATTGCACCAATGGCGTCATCTGAAACTGTTCGGAACGCACTAGCGACCCCCAATGCGCTGAGACGATAAGTTGCCCCAATGCCAGATATGTAGGACGACCTTTGCGTAGCATCCGCCCATACTGGTGCTGCATAAAGCATGATGGAGCTTGTAACATTTGCTAGGAGTTTTCTTCTGCTGGATCTAGGTCCACCGATATTCGCCATGATGCGCGAGAGTGCACCATTGACATTCGATGCCTTTTCGCTTACGGACATTAGGTGGTCTTTAAAAGACATGTCAATTACAACACCAAGGTAACGCAAATTTGGTTGTGAGGTTATAATATGCTCTTCTGCTCTGAAGGTGAAACACTCCCTCACTTTACGTGAGCTCAGAAGAACCGCCTCCGTTTTTTGTGCTGCAAGCTTAAGATTAACACTTCGCAGCCACATCGTAATTTCCAAAATACATACTTTCAAATAAGCGAATGTTAAAATCATTTAACTGAAGAATATGTAAACATGTAACAAGATTTAGCACAAGTCTTTCTTGCTGGTGTTTAAAATACTGTTTCTGTACTTCAAGCTTATACATTAGGGCGGATCAGTTTTTTTTCGTCCTGGAATCATTGCTTTTCGTATTCTATGTTAAATTTTAAGACAAAAACTCTTAGGGTGCACATGGATACGGTGAAATAGTTTTCTCCGTAATTTCGATTTAAAAATTTGATTTGATATGAAAGTGCACTGTGTTATTCGGTCATATTCGACACAAAAGCGAAACCCTTGCGTATATAAGTTTTTGATATAAAAAAATTAATAAAAATATTTAATAATATTTAATAATAATAAGTTAACCATATGTAAGATTTGTAAAAGAAAAAATGATTGCAAAAGCCGAAAATGATTAAAACATATAGGAACATGTCGATGAAAAGTGTATTGAATAAAAAAATAATTGATTTTGCCTTGCTCGTTTTGTTGCGAAAAAATTGTCGGTTGTCAATTGACAAAATTCGTAAGGCAAGCAATTTGCAAAATGACAGGCTTGATATTTTAAGCAATTAATGCAAAAAACAATGAAATCACTAAAAAAACAGAACAAGCTAAAAAAAACCAAAACAAAACTAAAATCTATTAAGAAAAAAAAATTTTGTCTGGTTGGGTTTGAACTCAAGATTCCAAAAAACCAGAATAAAAACTAAAGCTTTAGCTAACTGAGCCATTCACACAGTTGTGATACTGTTGAAAAATTATACATAACAGCATTTTTGCTATCAAAACTGCTTCTCAACTGGAGGCAATATGTGTGTACATGGAAGTGTCTCGTGTGCTTGTGTTAGTGACATTGAAGACAAGAGCTTTAGTTTCAGAGGAAAGAGCTTTAATGTTAATGTTAATGTTGTATCGTGGAGATGCGTACTGCGACTAAAATGAGATTTATTGTACCTCCCAAAGCTTCGCTGGGTTCGCGGATTACAGAAGTTCATCCAGCCCTATTTCTCTAATGAATTCGAGAACATTCTTAGGTTCAAGGGATGAAACATGCTCTAGACTCAGCTCATAGTTCCCCAGTGCAAGTTTACGCCTGCGAGCAACGACGTCGCAGTTTGTGAGTAGGTGTATTGGAGTCTCCTCTGCTTCTTCACAGAAACGGCAGTTACTATCGGTTTCTATGACCAGTTTCATCAGGTGGTATTTGAGTTTACAGGGTCCTGTAAGGAACCCTGTTAGAATCCTTAGATTCGGTTTGCCTAGGCTTGTGCACAATTTTTCTCTCCGAGTGTTAAAATCTCAAGAGCAACTTGGATTGTCTTAGCTTTGGGAAGCTTTTCCAAAGGTTTGAACGTTTATGCCTCTCCTCCCTTCTTAGTTTTTCTTTTATAGAATGTGTGCCCAATCTGCAGAATGGTTCTGGTCCTATAAATTTTGTGGCACCCTGCCGCGTTAGACTTCTTGGCTTCTTCGTTACCCTGTATTCCTTTGTGTAATCCTGACCTTTGTATTTCCGGCCCATATTGAATTGGGCGTTGTCCCCGTAGGTTCAATGTGCTTGGTTTTTGGCACGTACACCCCCTGCGCCTATACCTGCCAATGTCTTGGAGCCATCCGTATATCGTGATATACTCTGTGGTTTCTGGACTTGCGATATCATCTCGCTGTCCCCCTTTTTCTTGGTACTAAGCTTAATTTCGAAGTGTTTTTCGAAGTTGTACTTTTTTACTATATCGTTTCTTAGTAGATCGAGCACACTTCCTACGAGTGTGCTTTGCTGCTGATAGTTTTACCTAAACCTGTTCCCTCTTTTGCAATGCATAACAGAGTTCGCTTGGCTACTCTCTCTATGACAAGGTGTAAGGGTGTTAGGTCCAGAATTACTTCTAGTGCTGCTGTTGGGCCCACGCTATTGCACCATAGGTGAGGATGGGTCTCACCATCATAGTATACATCCAGCGGAGAATTGTTGGGTTACAACCCCAGCTTTTCCCCGCCTGGTTCCTACATACCATGAGTGCGCGCGTTGCTTTGTTTACAGTTTCCTCTGCATGTATTCTGGAAGACACAGAGTACGGTTTCTTTTTTTTTGAGAACTGACTGAATGTTACTAGTCAGCTGGTATAGGGCAGATTCTATGGACCTACCCGCCCTATGTGCTTGTTGATATGGGTGCAATGGCGCCTTCTCCAGGATCTCAGTTCGTATATAGTTATCTATTACCTTTTCCATTGTTTTAAGAACAAATGATGTAAGGGTAATGGGTCTAAATGACTTTGGTAGCGTGTAGTCTTTTTCCCCTACTTTTGGTATGAAGGCGATTATGGCCCTTCTCTATTTCATTGGGATATAGCCCAGCGCAAGGCTGCTTCTAGTAATTTTTACTAGGTGAAGCAATAAAGTTTCTGCACTTTTTTTAAAAAAAGAAAGATGCCATCTACACCTGCTGACTTTAATGGTTAAAGGGTTCTAAGTGCCCAATCTAGACGAGCCTTAGTACAAATGCTCGTTGCGAGTTTCCATTCTTCTTGATTTGGAGTAATCTGCCTGTCTGCTGTCTCATACTCAGTTACCGGTGTGCTGCCCGGAAAATGAGTTTCTAGAAGGTGACCGGCTCGTTGCTCTTCTCTAAGCGTATAGCTTCCGTCTGGCAATAGAAGTGACATTCTTGTCTCCACTTTGCCTTTAGCCATTGCTTTGTGTATCCTGGCTGCGGCTGGCGTGAAAGAAATGTTTTCGCAGACAGTTCTAAAGCTTTGTCTTTTGGCTTTTCTGATTTCTTTATTGTACTCCGTCAGAGTCGCCGAGTAGTTGTGCCATTCTCCGTTGCGCTTTGCGGCATTAAAAATGCACCGCACCTTCTTTCGGAGTCTGGTTAACTCGGCGCTCCACCAAGGAGTATGTTTTGTTCTTGCCTTGTGCCCTGTTGGGCAGCTAGATTCATAGGCGTTATATACTGCATTGTTTACCTGCTCTACATAGCATTCAAGTTCTAGGATGTTACTAATTCTACTCCTAGCTTTTACGCTCTGTAGGTTTTCTTTCAGGGTGTTGGCGTAGTTGTGCCAACTGGTATTTCTTGGGTTTCTTTTGGGTTCTATCTCTTGACATTTTGCCCCAAGTTTAAACTCTATTATTCTATGGTCAGACATTGACGGTTCCGTTGATACCCTCCATTCCCTAATCATATCCCCAACCTCTTTGCTTCCTATGGTGAGATCTAAGACCTCTTCTCTAGCCCTAGTGACAAAAGTAGGTGTTACCCCCACATTGCAAATGTCTAGGTTACTACTTAAAAGAAATTCTAAAAGGTGCTCACCTCTAGTGTTGACGTCGGTGCTTCCCCAAATTGTATGGTGTGCGTTGGCGTCACAGCCGATGATAAGTGGAATTTGCTCTTTCCTGCAGTGCTCCACTAGCCGTTTTATCTCCGCTGGGGGGATGTTTAGATCGTCCCCAGGAAAGTATGCGGATGCGATCACTATGGCGCGGTGCTTGCCTTCAGTTTCGATGTTAGTCTCGATTATTGTTAGGTCCCGCGTCATAAATTCTGAAAGAAAAATAATTAGTATTTTTCTGCATTAGGATCTGGGATTGGTTGTTCTGTGGTCCCAAGTTACCTGACCCTCTCTGCAGTAGAGGGCACTGACTTTTCCCCTGTAGCACCAGGGTTCTTGGATCAGCACGAAGCCCAGTTGTTCTGTGGTAAACCTCCGAGCAATAACTGCTGAAGCAGCTTTTGCATGGTGGAGGTTTACCTGGGCAAATTTCGTGCTGGTTTCTGTGCCGATCGTCATAGCACCGCGCTGCTGCCCCGATCTTCTTCAGGCAGCGTTGCTCCTACCTCAGTTGAAGGTTCGCTTTTACTACCATCAATCGAGAGAGCGGCGAGGTTCATGCCTGATCTCCGATTGAAGGTGTTGCGGTGATGACCGAGATGGAGGCGAACTTCTCAGTGACAACTTCACCAGTTATTTGTGTTGGTGGCGTTGCGTCTTTCCCTTCATTGGGAGTTACAGACTTAGTTTCTGTGTACGTAGCTTTTATTACCACTGTCGACGTTGCAGCTGTGGACGGTTTGGTCGTTGGGGGCGATTTTGTGCCCAACACCGGGATGGTTCCAAAGTGGAAGCTGATAGTTGAGCCCCGTGACTTGATAGTTTCAAGTGAGTCCCTATCTATTGAGAACGTAAGCATGTGCCCACTTCCCTCATCCTTAGAGCTCAGTATCTTCTAATACTTCGTATTGAGACCATCGTTCTGGGCGGCAATTAGTCCCATCGATCTACTGATATCCGTACTTGAGCTTCTTGGCAAGAACATCCTAATAGTATGCCCTTTTGGAACCTCCTCCCCTAGGCAAGCCATCAGTTCTAGCCCTTTCCAGTGCTCGAGCTTTAGTGCTGATGCTTGCAGCCATTCTGCTGTTGAGGGGTTCGAACAATCGACCAGTAACATGCCCGGTCGGAAGTGAATTCCCTCAAAATGTAGCTTGTTGGACCAGCCCTTCACTACTTCGCTCAGTATGGCTTCTTCTAGCTCCGAGAGCTCATCCGGACTTAGCATTTGCCGGGGTATTCTTTGGGTAGGACCGCAATTTGTATGCCTTTTGTTATGCTGGCATAGCTGGTCCTCTTTTTCAGTGGTTCTGGTTTGGGTAACTTAGCCCCAGGTTCTGACCTACTATTACTCCCAGGAGCTATTTTGATCTTCTTGCTCTCTGGGCGTTGAGGAGGCGTTATCTCATTACAACTTCTCTTCGTTGTCTCTGGTAAGCCGGTGATTCCCCGATGCTCCAACGCTTTTTCACGAGCTACTTCGGGTGCCATGCCCTGTTCCAGGTAGCGCAGATACCATCTTACGCCCGCTCCACTTAGACCAACTCTTTGTGGGTCGTCTAGTCCTCCTGGCTCCCCACACTGAGGAAGATGGACAAGGCGACGTCTACTATGGAAGGGCTTGTGTGTGTGCCCTTCTTTTGTTTCCCTTTTTTGTGCTGCTTCCTTGGACGTGGACGCAGTTTCCGTACTTGGGATTCTTTTCGGAGCCGATGTCATATCTTCCCGGTGTTTTTCCGGGGGCATTGTGACAGGATTTTATCTCCTAGGGCTCGAAGTTTTCTTTTGGTGGCTCGTACTAGGCCTTTGATCGTTGTGGATGTTATGCTCCACTCGATCTCTGCCGTACGGGTTCCTCCTGATCTGTGTTCTGCAGAGTCGGTGATCATCTTTATGGATTTTATGCTCCACCTGATCACTTCTGCGTGAAGTCCTATTGACTTGAGTTCTGGTTGGCGGAGGAGGATTACTCCTAACTTTGGTGCCCTGCTTTTGACCTTCTCCTTGGAATCTCTGTTCCATAAGGTCTGCTGCTCTACTTGCAGTGATTTCCCGCAAGTCTTCTTGTTTGTTGTGTTTTTGTCTTTTGGTTGTACTCATATTCTTTGGTTCGACCGGTAGTTCGTGTCCGACGACAAAAACGTCGCAGTCTATTTGTTATGGCTGGGAAAGGGTGGTCGACCATGCCAGAGCCCGCATACCATGGTAAGGCCACAGTTACTTCACGAGGCGGCCTGTTATCGTGAAGGTGCCGTTCCAATACAGTCGGTATACCCCCTGACTGCAAACCATCCAATGGGCACGGTACGCATGACATCCTGGATTAGGGGGGAGTAACTTTTAGTTCGCCACAAGACCAAGACTGTAGGCTCCGCAAAGCTGTAGGGTTATGCCCTACAGGGAGGAACTGCTCCCGCCGGCAGCATTGCGTCATTGCAGCTTAAGCCCCTACATCGCTTCAAGATTGTCACTCGTCGTAGAGGAAGTCGACAAGTTTAACGCTGCAGTGTTCATAGTTCCAAGCGAATTCTTGAGCTTTTGCTAATTTTATTGTAGAGCACTTCCTACCCAAATCGCAAAAGGCTTCGACGCGATAACTATCTATATGTGCTTCCTGTATCAAACCCTTATTTTTCTCGACCGATAAACGCGACATTTTTGACGGATACTGAATTTGATTTTCATTTGATCGCTTCCGTGATTTATTACATTCGCGAGCAAAGTGGCCTGGCTCACGGCACAAAAAACATGTCTTTTGAGTTGAGTAGCGGCTTTCGATTGCGTCTGACGTGTTCTTTACCTCTCTCTTGCAAATTCTTTTAAATCGGTTCCAAAACCCAACAACAATTTCGAAGCGCAGTTCAAGTTTCGGAGATGAAGACAGAATGTCTTCATCAAAAAATCCGAAGTCTTCCATGGACGTAAATGTTAAAAAAAACATTTCTAAAAACAATTACTGGAGACCTCTCCAAATGATATCTGATGATGACTCAGATATTGAAGACATTGATGAAGTTATAGTGGAAAAAGCTAAAAAAGTGTCAATTCCTCCTATAAAAGTGTTAGCTAAAAACAGTGATTTCGTTCATAAGCTATTTGAGCAAAAACAGCTAACAAACTATTGTATTAAAAAACTTTCAATCGGCATTAAAATAATATGTGATAATATTGATACATATAATGTTATTTCTACTGTGTTAAAAGAACACAACTGTCAGTTTTTTACACATGATCCCAAGTACGAGCGTCCTTTCAAAGTCGTTTTATATGGTCTGGAAAGCAAGTCATCCGATAATGTAAAAAACGAACTTATTGCACTAAACTTGAAGTGCAAAGAAGTCAAAACAGTGATAAAAAAAATTATGACTTAACCGACACGCTCTACATTATTTATTTTGAGAGCGGTACTATTAAATTAAACGATCTGCGTAAAAACGTAAAAACTTTATTTCGCACAGTTGTTAATTGGGACTATCAACGCAAAATTAAAAATAAGCCAGTTCAATGTCGAAATTGTCAGATGTTCGGACACGGAGAAAGAGGATGCAATATCAAAACAAAATGTGCAAATTGTGCTGGAAAGCATAAAACTGCTGATTGTCACACAGTCGAAAAAATTAAATGTGCAAATTGTAACAATAACCATAAGTCGACTGACATTTCTTGTTCAAGCCGCATGGCTTTTCTGCAGATCAGAGAATATCTAAATAAAAGAAGTTCTCGCTTAAGCAACGTCAACAACTTGTCAACATCTACTAGACAACAGTATGTCAACAATCCAATGCAGTTCCCACCTCTTCCTACCTCTCACCGTATGCAAACTCAAGCACAAAGCGTGGGAGCGAAAACAACAACAACAACAACAATAACAACAAAACCTGATTCATCTAATAATAACTTTTGGCGTCAGTCCGTTTCTCCCTCAACAGCCTTATTTTCGGCAGCAGAAATAACACAACTAACTCTTGATATTGTTAGCAAACTTAAACCTTGCACTTCAAAAGAAGAACAATTTAACGTTATAGCACAATTAGCTATTAAATACTTATATAGTGGGAATTAATGACTAGTTCTCGTCTAAAGATATTGTTTTGGAATTGCAGAAGCATCCGTAATAAATATGTTGAACTTTTTAATTATTTAGTTTCCAATAGAATTGATATCTGTTTATTATTTGAGACGTGGTTAAATAATAATGAAAAATTTTCTCACTCCCTTTATAATTGCTTACGTCTTGATAGGGCAGACCGAAGAGGCGGCGGGGTTGCCATTTTAATAAAAAAATCTATAAAAGTGTTTGAGATGCACAAAATCCCCACTGACGTAATTGAAAACATTGGAGTCAAAATCCCGCTTGATAATGATTCATTAATTTGTATTTATAGTATTTATTTCCCTGGTGGTTCGGTTTCAACTGAAAATCGTGCTAAATTCAGAAACGACATTAGAAAAATTGTAAGTATGCATGAAAAATTTATTTTTTGCGGTGATCTTAACAGTAGACATAGAAATTGGAACTGCCTTAGAGCTAATGCTTGGGGCAATATTCTGGCTGATTGCATTACCTTGTTTCCTGCAACAATATCTTACCCTAGCGATCCTACCTATATTCCAACATCGAACAGAGGTAACCCTTCTACACTAGACTTGGTGCTCTCTAATTTGCCCGCATACATAACGCAACCGATAACATTAAACGAATTTAGCTCTGACCATCTTCCAGTTGTTTTTGAGCTTTCATGCAATATCCCAGTTTATTCAAACCTAGTTTTTGACTACAAAAATGCCAATTGGGCAAAGTACAAGCGCAAGCTCAGGAACTCATTTAAAAATGTATCTTGTGAGTTAAGCAATACAGTTGGTACCTCACAAATTGATGAAAAAATAGAATTCTTTAATACAGAAATTATGGATGCAGTAAGATCATCAGTTCCAAAGGTCGTACCTAAGAACTATTTTATCAAGATACCAAATTATATCTTAAATTTGATAAAAATTCGTAATTTTTACAGATCCCATTGGAGTAGGTACCGACAGCGGACTGATTTAAATATTATGCGCAGTTATACGGTAATTATTCAAAATGAATTAATTAATGTCCGTAACAAGAACTGGACTACGAATATTAGTACTCTTGACAAATGCTCAAAGCCTTTTTGGAATATTTCCAAGCTTTTAAAAAATAAACATGTGCCTATTCCACCTATGGCTAAAAATAACAATTTAGTAGTAGGAAATGAAGAAAAAGCTAACCTTTTTGCTGAAACCTTCCTGAGCAATCACCTTGTGTCTGAAAATTTAGGTAGCCAATCACATTCAAATTTAGTAAATAATACCATTAGACAATTCAATTCGTATACTGTTGATTCCGTTTTCGTTGAGTTAGTGTCAGTTGAAACAGTTAAATCTTTGATTAAAGACCTTCGGCCTAGGAAAACTCCTGGCCTTGACGAAGTAAGAAACATAATGCTTAAACAGCTTCCTAGTCCGGCTCTAAAGTACATGTGTTTTTATTTAATTTATGCTTGAAACTTTGCTATTTTCCCTACACATGGAAAGTCGCTAAGGTAATACCAACCGCAAAACGTGGCAAGCCACTAAACAACCCTGAAAACTATCGCCCAATAAGCTTACTCAGTGGCATAAGTAATATTTTTGAAAAAATTTTAAAAGCACATATATGGATTTTTCTGCAGCGAAATACAATCATTCCAGATGAACAGTTTGGTTTCCGCAATTTTCATAGCACTGTCCAACAAGTGAAAAGGATTTATAATCACGTTAAACAAAATTTTAATAGAAAAAATCAACTGCCCTGGTCTTACTAGATGTTGAGAAAGCATTTGATTCAGTTTGGCTAATGGTTTGATCTATAAATTAATTAACTTAAATTTTCCCTCTATCTAATTAAAATCATTCAAAGCTTTCTTACTAACCGTTTTTTTTGCGTTTGCGTAGGAAATGAGCTCTCAAACTTTACTGAAGTTCCAGCAGGCGTTCCGAAAGGTTCCGTTTTAGGTCCTCTTCTTTACATAATATTTTGTTCAGGTATGCCCAATTACCACAATTGCGAAATTGCTACTTATGTGGATGACACAGGAGTTTTTTACTCGCATAAATTTGGTCAATCCATTGTGACTAAATTACAGTGCGCCTTAAATAATTTAATATCTTAATTCGAAAATTGGAAAATTAAGCTCAATGCTGGTAAAACACAAGCAATCTTTTTTACTAGAAAAAGAAATTCTTGTTACTTACCTAGCTCCCAACTTCGAATAAATGATTTCGTTATCCCTTGGTCTAATAACGCAAAATATCTTGGTGTCATACTTGACAAAAAATTGTTATTTAGAGAACATATAAACAACAATATTATTAAATTTAATATAGCTAAAAAAATGTTGTTCCCCTTAATAAATAGAAACTCTAAGCTCAACAATGAAAATAAAGTTATCATCGTAAAAGTAATTTTTCAGGCTATCTTACTGTACGCCTGCCCTGTCTGGGGCTTTTGTGCCAAAATGCATCTGAAAAAACTTCAAGTTAGTCAAAATAAACTTCTTAAAATGGCACTCAACTTACCATGGCACTATTCCACAAGAACCCTCCATGCAAAGAACAACGTTAGTCAAATTCAAGATCGTATTGCTAAAATAACTGACAGATTTAAATTATTTTGCTCTATGTCCGAGAATAACTTAATACTTAATCTTTATCAAGATAGTTAAAAACTTTAAATTTATCTTTATTAACTCTTTATTAAATGATTCCGAAAATTTCTAATTAAAATATGTTTAGTATATTTATACTTGTTCTATGTTATTTTTCTTTATAAATAAATTCTTTAGTTCTAATCTTTTTTTTCCGATATTTAACCTTAAACTCCAGTTAAAACTTAATTCCGCGTTTCTAGTTCATTTTTCCCACATTAATTTTTTCTTTTTTGTATATTTATATATGTTTTTATGCAACAATTATTAGCTATTTAAATAATTAATTTATTTATTTAATTACTTATAGCTTTTTTTTTTTCTAATTTTTTATGTTTCTTTAATCGAAGGTTTTTTGTAGTAGTTTTTCCTTCGCAAACATTTAAATTATTGTATTATACATACATTATTTCAACTTGACTGTGATATTATTCTATAGATGTGATGTATTTAACACGAATCTCTGTACATTTTATTTAGAATTATCAACCTTATAATATGTTTCACTACTTTAAATAAAGACTCATTCATTCATTCATTCATTCATCTAGACGAGCCGTAGTACAAATGCCCGTGGCGAGTTTCCTTTCTTCTCGATTTGGAGCAATCTGCTTGTCTGCCGTCTTCTTAGAAGGTGACTGGCTCGTTGCTCTTCTCTAAGCGTATAGTCTAAGCGCCGTCTGGCAATAGAAGTGACATTCTTGTCTCCACTCTGCCGTTAGCTATTGCTTTGTGTATCCTGGCTGCGGCTGGCGTGGAAGAAATGTTTTCGCAGAAAGTTCTAAAGCTTTGTCTTTTGGCTTTTCTGATTTCTTTTTTGTACTCCGTCAGAGTCGCCGTATAGTTGTGCCTTTCTCCGTTGAGCTTTGCGGCATTAAAGCTGCATCGCACCTTTTTCCGGAGTCTGGTCAGCTTGGCGCTCCACCAAGGAGTCTGTTTTGTTCTCTCCTTGTGCCCTGTTGGACAGCTAAATTCGTAGAAATTAAATACTGCATTGTTTACCTACTCTACATAGCATTCAAGTTCTAGGATGTTACTAATTCTACTCCTAGTTTTTACGTTCTGTAGGTTTTCTTTCAGGGTGTTGGTGTATGTGTCCCAACTGGTTTTTCTAGGTTTCTTTTGGGTTCTGTCTCTTGGCATTTTGCCCCAAGTCTGAACTCCATTATTCCATGGTCAGACATTTAAGGCTCCGTTGATACTCTCCATTTCCTTATCATATCCCCTACATCTGGGCTTCCTATGGTGAGATCTAAGACCTCTTCTTTAGCCCTAGTCACAAAAGTAGGTGTTGCCACCACATTGAAAAAGTAGGTGTTGCCACCACATTGAAAAAGTCTAGGTTACTACTTAAAATAAACTCTAAAAGGTACTCACCTCTGGTGTTGACGTCGGTGCTTCCCCAAATTGTGTGGTGCGCGTTGGTGTCACAGCCGATGAGTAGTGGAAGTTGCTCTTTCCTGCAGTGCTCCACCAGTCGTTTTATCTCCGCAGAGGGGATGGTGAGACCGTCCCCAGGAAAGTAAGCGGATGCAATCACTATGGCGCGGTGCTTGCCATCCGTTTCGATGTGAGTATCGATAACTGTTAGGTCCCGCTTCATAAATTCTAAAAGACAAATATAATTAGTATTTTTCTGCATTATGATACATGTTCTGGGATTGATTGTTCTCTGGTCCCAAGTTACCTGACCCTCTTTGCAGTAGAGGGCACTGACTTTCCCCTGTAGCACCAGGGTTCTTGGATCAGCACGAAGCCAAGTTGTTCTATGGTAAACTTCCGAGCAATAACTGCCGATGCAGCTTTTGCATGGTGGAGGTTTACCTGGGCAAATTTCGTGCTGGTTTCTGTGCCGATCGTTATAGCACCGGGCTGCTGCCCCGTTCTTCTTCAGGCAGCGTTACTCCTACCTCTGTTAAAGGTTCGCTTTTACTACCATCAATCGAGAGAGCGGCGAGGTTCATGCCTGATCTCCGATTGAAGGTGTTGCGGTGATGACCGAGACGGAGGCGAACTTCTCCGTGAAAACTTCACCAGTTATTTGTGTTGGTGGCGTTGCGTCTTTCCCTTCATTGGGAGTTACAGACGTAGCTTCTGTGGACCTTGCAGTTTGTAAACTGTTGACGTTGCAGATTTGGGCGCTGCAGCTGTGGATGTTTCTGCTATGGACGGTTTGGTCGTTGGGGGCGATTTTGTGCCCAACACTGGAATGGTTCCAAAGCGGAAGCTGGTGGTTGAGCCCCGTGGCTTGAGAGTTTGGAATGATTCTCCATCTATCGAGAGCGTGAGCATGTGGCCTCTTCCCTCATCCTTGGAGACCATCGTTTTGGGCAGAAATCATTCCCATCGATCTATGGATCTCTGTTCTAGAGCTTCTCGGCAAGAACATTCGGATAGTGTGCCCTTTTGGGATCTCCTCCCCTAGGCAAGCTGTAAGATCTAGCCTTTTCCAGTGCTCGAGCTTTGGTGCTGATGCTCTCAGCCATTCTGCTGTTGAGGAATTCGAACAATCGACCAGTAACATGCCCAGCCGGAAGTAGCTTGGTGGACCAGCCCTTCACTACTTCGCTTAATATGGCTTCTTCTGGCTACGAGAGCTAATTCGGACTTAGCATTTGCCGGGGGTATTCTTTGGGAAGGACCGCAGTTTGGATGCCTTTGGTTATGCTGGCATAGCTGGTCCTCTTATTCTGTGGTTCTGGCTTGGGTAACTTAGCCCCAGGTTCTGACCTACTATTAGTTCCAGGAGCTATTTTGACCTTCTTGCTCTCTGGACGCTGAGGAGGCGTTATCTCGCTACAACTCCTCTTCACTGCCTCTGGTAAACCGGTATTTCCCCGATGCTCTAACGCTTTTTCACGAGCTACTTCGGGTGCCATGCTCTGTTCCAGATAGCGCAGACACCATTACGCCCGCTCCATTTAGACCAACTCTTAGTGGGTCGTCTAGTCCTCCTGGCTCCTCACGTTGAGGAAAATAGACAAGGCGACGTCTACTATGTCAGAGTTATGCCCTACAAGGAGAAACTGCTCCCGCCGGCAGCATTGCGTCATTGCAGCTTAAGCCGGAAAGAGCTTTAACATTGGAGGCAAAATTTGAAAAACTTTTCGGCCGCTTTTTTTGTTCCGTATAAAGGTCTCTGCCCACTTGCGTCACGTAACGAAACGACACTAAACTACAAAATATAGCTACCACGTGTTCTTATGTATACATGCCCATTAAGCGACGATGAAACGGCAACGACTGTTAACACAGACGAAAAAGCCGGTGGTGATCTGACGTACTGCTCTGACGAACATGTTGTGAAAATCTCCACGCTTGTATCGCAGCTGTCACTTTTTTTATGAAGATTTGAGTGGAATTTCACATGAAACTGAACAGAGTACTATGCTTTATGATGAATCCAAAATCTACGATTTTATTAGTTTTCTACATCGTCTTCATCTAATAGCAAAGCTATTAAAGCTAATTGTGTATTAGAAAATTCTGCGCATATTTTTTTATTGTTTTGTTTGATTAAAATTTTTTTTACAGTTCCGTTAAGTGTGCATTGAACATTACGCGGCCTTTTCGAAGCCGTTACAGTCGTTTCGTTACGTGTCGTAAGTGGGCAGAGACCTTAAAACGTATTGCTGATGAGCTAGACGATGACGACGCAGCTTGTATTACTTTCACAAAGGCTATTCTAGCAGATGACAGAGTTTACTCAGCTGGCATACATACAAACAAATTTTGGATTTCTCGTAGAAACAAAAAATAGTATGTTTGAGAGGTAACATTGATTTTTTTATTTTACCCATTAGTATTGACACAGTTTAAATATTTAGGAGAACCAATTGGGAAAGTGCTTTGAATACTGCATGATGTAGAAAACAATTTAAACCAAGCCAAAGAACCAATTGAAATCTTAGAAGTGTTAAATAAATTTAAGTCTGTTTTTTCAGAAAATAAAGGTTTACGTGGCGACCGTAGCCTAGTGGGTAGAGTGCGTGGCCCCTAAGCTAAAGAACCGCTGTAGCCCGGGTTCAATTCCAGCTCAGACAGAAAAGTTTTTTCAATTGAATTAATTTTTCTGTTCGGTCGTCACCTCTCTGCAGACAATGGCAAACCTCAGAGAGTAAAAATTGCCATGTAAAGCTTCTTGAGAACATAAGCCATTCGGAGTCGGCATAAAACACGTAGGTCCAGTTCTCGGTCATTTGTGATCAAACATTTAATAACACGCACAACACAATTGATCAATAGAAGCAGTTTATTTTTATTTATTTAAAGATTTACAAACTATAAGAGCCATTGCAAATGTGGTCGGTGGATCGAAAACTGCTAATGATGTAGGGTCATTTAATTGGGCTCCACTAGTTTCTGCCGATGCAGAAAGAAGTTTTAGCAGATTTGAAATATGCTAAGGGACAACATTTCAAAATTTATCTCGTAGCACAGTGTTACTATAATGCAATACCAGAAAAATAGTTTTAACAAACAAATTAATTTAATTTTACATTTAAATATGTACCTTGAAATTTTCAATCTCAAAACCCTTATTAATGAAATTTTATTTACGTTTTACGGACTAAAGTAAAATTTTATTAGTTTTATGCCCCTATTATTTACAACTTTGCTTAAAGTTGAGTTATCAAATCAGAATCGTTATTATGACTTACAACACAACAAAACTTCTAGCTGCAAAGTTGTCTTCCCAGTTGTGTATGTACACTTTTTAGCATTATGAATTACAACCGAACTTGGCCGTGGTTGTGTCAAACGTCAAAATTTTGCAACTGCATTTGTGAGGTTGTCTTCTGGTTGTGTTATGAAGGAAAAATGGCAAATAATTTTTAAGTTTCAACAATTAATATAAATAATATTTAGGAAAGTAACTACCAAAAAACAATTTAAGAGGATGGTTTCGTTGCTAGAGAAGTATCCAGATGTGGCTAGGGGAAAAAGGCATTTTGGATCTAGCAAGCAGCTGACCAATGAGCTCTGGGATAAGCTTACTGTTGAGCTCAATAGCATCGGGCCTCCAACACGCTCACCACAGGAATGGCAAAGGGTTTGTTTAAAAGTGAAATTAAGAAAAGGACATTTTGCAAAAGTATTATTTTACAACTACGTGAACTATAAGGCGAACTTGAAAAGAAAGTTGGCAAACAAAAAAAAATATTTCCGGAACAGGAGGAGGTCCGTCACAAGAGATTAGTTTGACTCCTCTTGAAGAAAGTGTTGCCAATTTTATTAAACTCCACAATACTTTAACACCGCCAGGCAGACCTTTCATATTTCAATCCTCAAATACTGATGAAAGGAAAAAATCATTATAACCACTTGAATTGCCAACTGCCCAATCAATGTGCCCAAACCACAAGCCGATCTCCACTTCTTCCCAGCCAATCTCCTGCACATCAAAACCGATCTCTTGCGCATCCTAGCCGATCTCCTGCACATCCAAGCCGTTCTTCTACATCCAAGTCCATCTCTACAGCCTCGCCGGTTGCCTACTCATCCTAGCCAATCTTCACAACCTAGCCAAACTGTTTCAAATCCCAGCCGTAGGCGATTTACCAAAGTAAACAGCATTGAGGAAGCATTGCGTCTCAATGCTATTAAAACACAAATAACCAAACATAAATTTTAAAAACACTCAAAATTTTAGAAAAAACTAGCTACGAAAACTATGTGATAAACAAAAAGACTTACGAACTGAAAAAGAAAAAAGTTGCAATGTTGGAAAACAAATGACCCAAGCAAGTGAAATGCATGAAGTTAACATAGCATTCACTAAAAAAAATTTGAAATGCTGAATGCTGGATATCCAGATATAATTTTGGATATAATTTTTTTTCTTTTTCAATTCGTTCGTCTTTTTGTTTATTGATTGCTGCTTTGAGTCTTTTTATTTTTCCAATTTTAGTTTCTTATTTAAGTTTCAAGTTGCCATTAACATTTAATTTTTATATCAAATCGTCATATTTATTCTTTTAGTTTTAATACACATGAATTTATATATTTAAAATGTTTAGTTTAAATAGACATGAACTGATATATTTTTATGCTTATAAAGTGATATATATTTATGTTTAATATAATTTATGGAACATGAAGTGATAAACATTTATGTTCAATACAATTTAATGCACATGAAGTGATAAACATTTATGTTTAATATAATTAAAGGCATATGAAGTGATAAAAATTTATGCTTAATATAATTTTAGGCACATGAAGTGATATATTTTTAAACCTATTTTTATTAAAATAAAAGCTTTCTTATCTATTTCTTAGCTTATATGTTTATCTTTTTATATTTATATTGAAAAAATCATGTCATGCTTTTTCATTGGTGTTTTTAATGTCAATAATAAAATTAACAATCAGTCGTATTTTGAATTACATATTATTAAGGGGAAACATTAGCTGCGTTTTTTCCAACATCCAAAAATGATTTCCATACAAACAAAATCTTGCTATGGATGTAGATTTTGTGAACTTGTAGTTTGAACCATCACAGCCAGGTGGCGTATGAAAGTTAAGTTGTCAGAAAAAGTACAAAGAAAAAATAAAAAATACGTAAACAAATGTAAGCAAATGACAGCTGATTGACTAACTGGCAGTTTTCAAAACAATTGGGAAAATTTTTAGCTTCTCCAAAATCGACAAGTATTACTGCAAAGATTGTGCGACTTAAAATATTAAACACTTAAAAAATAATTTATTTCAGTTTCAATAATACAACGTGTTACCTTCATCGACAATCCCAAGGAAGCTAAGCCAGCTGAATCACGCTTGCAGGCAGTATCGTGATGCAGTAACAAATGCCCACACCAGCAACACCAAAAAAAAAACAACAGATTCAACTACTGCTTCCAAAGCCAATACATTTTATCAGGAGAAGGTTGAGAAAGTTAAGCCACTGCAGATAGATGAAAATATGCCAGTAAGTGCCATTTCGACTGTAAGTCCACAACATTTAAAGGTAGGCAATATCTTTTTTATGCTTTTATCAAATATATATGAATGCTCCCTATTCTTTCTTGCTTATGAAAATTTCTAAACAGTATTGTTGTTCAATTCCAGCGAGAGCACCACTTTAAAATAATTCGCTAGAAGAGGATTTACATATTGATAATGCAAACTTTGAGTTTTTTGGAAAATATTCGGAATCATGGAAACCCAACTATAAGAGGGATGTAAAAAGCACGAGGAAGAAACATTGGGTGCGTTCATAAACAAAAAATGTACAACTGTTTAGTATGGCTGGGTTCCAAAAATAATTTTTACAATGCATCAGTGTGTTTTATTTTGCATTGGTGCTAAGTTTAAATACGAAAACTGTGCAACTCTATTGATACTCTTAAATATAGCATAGTTGCGAAGTTTTGGTTAATAATCATCGAACCAATTCTAAATTAAACGCATTGATGCATTGTAAAAATGCATTTTGGAAACATTGCTTGCTTAACGCGACTGATCAGTTTATGATTAGCTCAACATGTTGACTATTTTGCCCGCGAATTATTTTCCGCCAAAAGGAAAACTAAAAAATATTGAAAACACTCAGAAAAAAATTACAATTGGCTAGAAAATCGGAAGAACGCAAAGTTCAGAGGCATAATGAAAGAATGCAATTGGAAAGAGAGAAAGTCGATATTTTTAAAAAACTGTTAAAAAAGATAAACAAGTGAATATCTTTCTTTCCTTCTTTGATTTTCTATGCAAATTTTTTTCTGGGTAGATTTTCAATATCTTTCTCTTAGATACTCTTTTGTCCTCATGATTTTTACATCCTTCTTATCGTTGGATTTCGATTATTGTAATTTGCCAATCTAACTAATTAAAAATTGTACAAAATTGTATGTTTGTGACGTTGTAAAAAAAATAAAAATACAACACTTTTAATTATTTGCATTTTGAGTAACAAAGGCAATGGATTTTATTGGTATGGTTGCAGGAAATATAGTTATTTCAACAGTCGATATTACATTCTTAAATTATCATTCATGTTGTAATTTCGCACAAAAATTCGGACGTAGCATAAAAAAAATCTTACTGCTTTTTCTCCAACTATCATTATACGTTTTTCCCAAAAAATTAAAAAAAAATGTGATATCTATACAGTGTAGTGCAAAAAATAAATGAGTTTTCCTTCTACTGTAAAAAAAATACTCTGGTCACTATCAGCCTGATTCTGAATAATTTTTCCCGGGGAATCGGAAAAGAAAGATTTAATTTTTAAGATATAGTTGAAGAAAAGTTTGGAAATTTTTAACACTGGATTACCAATGTTAGTCGTTTCGACTAACACAGCTCACTTTTTTGCTAACAACTTTTTTTTTCTCTCATCTGATCGTGTTCTCTATCCATATTGTAGTAACCACAATAGTTGTTAAGCTGCCCTCATTGTGTTCGGATGTGTTTGGCTTTTTAATTGGATGGTGTGAGAAGGATAGAAAAGTATATATATTTTTGATCAGCATTACCTCCTGAGTCGATTTAGCTATGTCCGTCTGTCCGTATGTCTGTCTGCCGATACTATTAGAGCCACAATTTGTAAGCTATCTTAATGAAATCAAAAATATATGCTTATATTCAAAAAAACGAAGATAAAATTCGGGAATGAGCAAAATCGGATGAACACTACGCCTAACTCCCATACGAAGTGACCTTATCAAAATGGTTTCTCTTAAAATGCCACAAAAATTAATATATGAACTTGGAATTTTGCACATTAGCTTTGGAGTAACATATTCACCTCATATTTGAATGTTGTCATTATAATACAAAACCTTCATAAACTCAACAAAATGATAGTTTAAACTTGATATTTTACACATAAGCTTTGATAATTAGGATAAACTCTGAGTTTAAAATTTGGCGTCATCAAAATTATACAACATTGACAAATTCTTATATACTTAAATACGGATGTGGGGTATTTTTAATTCGGTACAGTCGAAGTTAATTCCTTTGTTGTAGGAATATAGTGTTTTGGTAATAAGTTTGTTGTAGTGGTGCAGCGAATTGTGACTCTTGTGTTAAACAATTGATTTAAACTTTTTTTTTTGATAATAATAAATTAAGCTTTATTCGTATAGTGATAGAAGAGCCTTTTAAGTTTTTTATATGTATTTACTATTTTTTTTTTTCAATAATCTTATCTGATATATCTCGAACTGATGAAATAAGAAGCTTATGAAAATATGTAAAAAATAAAATAAAAACAAAGACCAATATTAATGTTTTTTTATTTCTAGTAAAATATACATAGTTCTTCCATTTTCAACAGCTTTCAATGTATTTTATGTACAAACAGCTCCTCTATAACGAGTTTTGGAGCGTGTTAGTCGAATCGACTAACATTGGTTATAACGTTTTAGAAATATGATTGGTTATCCAGGGTTAATGCAAATTTTTTCATCAACCGTCAATACTAATGAGTGTATGGAAAAAAACTGATGTCTTTATCTGCTACCTTAAAAATAAAAAAAAACTTTTTCCGATTCCCCGGGAAAAATTATTAAGAATCGGGTTGAATATAATACGTGCGCTAAAAGACTGAAGCTCATTTGATTTTGATAATTAAAATAAATGATTTTAAAAATCCTTCTCTTCTGGCTTTGCACACAGTTCGGCATAGTATTTGATCTTTGGTTCTGTACCGCTGGTACGCAATGTTACAACTAAACCGCTTTCAAAACTGAACGTTATCATTTATAGTGTAGCCTTGCCATTAGGCAGTGATGTATCCACACCAGTGGTCAAATCCCGCACATATTTTATTTCAAATTCACCATTCTGTATTGAGGTAGGAAATGTATTTGGCTGGCCATTCTCAAAATTGCGTAAGCGCTCAAAAATACGCTTTATAACTGGCGCTTTGTAGCAGAATAGATACGAACAGTTTGTTCAATGATAGCCATACTTGTCGTCAATTCTACGCAACAGTTCTGTTAAGTTAATGCCTTCAGTTGCTTGTAGATGAAAGGCGATTGTTGCCAAATGACAGACTGCACTTTACTTGCTTACTTAGTTGGGGCTACAACCGTATGTCGGTCTTGGCCTCATCTAAGAATTTGCGCCAGCCATTTCTGTCTTTCGCTTGCTGGCGCCAGTTGGAAATTCCAAGCTTCGTCAGGTTATCCTCTACTTGGTCTTTCCAACGAAGATGCGGTCGTCCTCGTCTTCGTTGACCGCCGCTGGGTACCGAATCGAATGTTTTCTTCACTGGAGCATCGTCTTTCATGCGTTGAACATGACCAAGCCAGCGAAGCCGCTCGATTTTAATGCGCTTGACTATGTCGATGTCAGCGTAAAGCTCATACAGTTCATCATTCCACCGTATTCGGTACTCGCCATTGACGCAGATTGGTCCATAAATCTTACGGAGAATCTTTCTCTCGAATGCTCCTAAAGTCTTTTCATCTAAACTGCTCAGCGTCCAGGTTTGTGATGCATAAAGTAGGACGGGCATGATGAGCGATTTATAGAGCGTGAATTTCGTTCGTCGAGAGAAGGCTCTGCTTCTCAATTGCCTACTGAGCCCAAAGTAACACCTGTTGGCAAGAGTTATTCTTCGTTTGATCTCAATGCTGATGTCGTTGGTTGAGTTTATGCTGGATCCCAGATAAACGAAGTTCTACAAAACCTCGAAGGAGGTATTGTCAACGGTAACGTGGGTTCCAAGATGCTGGGAGTGTTTGTTTGTTGACACCAAGACCCATTCGACTTGACTCTCTTTCTAATCTGGGAAATGCTGCACTGACTTAGCGCGTATTATGGCCAATGATATCGATGTCATCAGCATACGCAAGCAGCATAACACTCTTGTAGATTATTGTGCCACTACGTCTCAGATCAGCAGCTCAGATGATCTTTTCCATCATTAAGTTGAAAAAGTCGCACGATAAGGAATCACCTTGTCTGAAACCTCGTTTGGTAATAAATGGTGGGGAGAGGTCCTTCCCGATTTTAACTGCGCTGCTAGTGTTCCTCAGTGTTATCCTGCAAAGTCGTATTAGTTCTGCAGGAATACCAAATTCAGACATGGTGGAGTACAGGTGCTTCCTTATTGGGCTGTCGAAGGCGGCTTTGTAGTCGACAACAAGATGGTGGGTGTTGACTTGTTTTTCTTGAGTCTTCTCCAATATTTGTCGTAGCGTGAAAATCTGGTCGATGGTGGATTTTCCAGGTCTGAAGCCACACTGATAAGGTCCAATAAGTTCGTTTACAATGGGCTTCAATCTTTCACATAAAACGCTCGACAGGACCTTATATGCGATATTAAGAAGGCTTATCCCACGGTAATTGGCACAGATAGTGGAATCGCCTTTCTTGTGGATTGGGCAGAGCACACTGAGATTCCAATCGTTCAGAATGCATTTAAGTAGAGCTTAGCCTCCATTCTTAAACAGCTCAGCAGCTAAGCCATTAGCTCCCGCGGCTTTGTTATCTTTAAGCACTTCATCATAGTCGGGCAGCGGAACCTCGACACTGTCATCCGAAATTGAGGTTTCCGGAATATCATCTCTATTGGCGGGATTGTTGTCAGCGCCGCCATTTAGAAGCTTAAAGAAGTGTTCCCTCCATAACGTCAGTGTACTCTGGACATCTGTCACTAGATTCCCGTTTTCATCCTTGCAGGAAGAGGCCCCGGTTTTAAAACCATCGGCAAGGCGTCTTATTTTTTTGAAAAATTTTCGGGCCTCATTCCTGTCACCATACATCTCAATCTTCTTCTGCTCGCGCTTTTCTTCCTCTCTTTTTTTCCGCCTGAAAATACGTCTCTCTTCCCTCCTCTTTTCTTTGTATCGCTCCTTAGCAGCGCATGTTACAACCGACTGCAGGGTGGCTTTGAAGGCGGCGTCTTTCTCTGCAGTGGCGTCGCGAGACTCCTGGTCGTACCACTGGTTTCGGCGAGGGCGGTGGTAGCCAATCACCTCTTCAGCAGCCGCACGCATGGAGTTGAAAATGTGTTGAAAATGTGATTGGAGGAGTGCTTTGAAGCAGGAGTGAGAGTCCAGTGGTGAAAGCATCGGCTGTCTGTTTCGATTGCAGCTTGTCGACGTCTAGCTTTCTCTGTGTAGGGTTGCGTGTATTCTTAGCTGCGCACAGACGTGTACGGATCTTGGCTGCAACAAGATAGTGATCCGAGTCAATGTTTGCACCACGGATCGTGCGTACATCCAATACACTGGAAGAGTGCCTTCTGTCGATCAAAACGTGATCAATTTGGTTTTTTTGTTTTTTGATCAGGGGACATCCAGGTGGCTTTATGAATATTGAGATGCTTGAATCTAGTGCTACTTACGACCATGTTTCGTGCTGCGGCGAAGTCAATAAGCCTCATTCCGTTATCGGAAGTGTTGTCGTGGAGGCTGAACTTTTCGACTGCTAGACCAAAAATATTTTCCTTGCCCACCTTAGCGTTGAAGTCACCAAGCACGATTTTTACGTCGTGACGGGGGCAGCGCTCGTAAGCATTTTCAAGGCGCTCGTAGAAAATTTCCTTGATCTCATCGTCCTTGTCTTCTGTCGGAGCGTGCGCACATATTAGGCTTATATTGGAAAATTTAACCTTGATGCGGATTATGGCAAGTCGTTCGTTCACAGGTGTGAATCGCAGGACGTGGGGCCGTAGTCTCTTGCCAACTACAAATCCGCATCCAAACTCGTGCTGCTCCGCATGGCCGCTGTAGTAGATATCACAGGGTGCATGCCGAATGCAACCCTGTCCCTTCCATCGCATTTCTTGGATAGCAGTGATATCAGCTTTGTATCTTTCCAAAACATCAGTCAGTTGGATAGAGGCACTTGTAGACTGCACTTACACCATCTTTATTAAGAACAGCGTCGGAGAACATGAAACCAATGGCTTCTTCAAAAGCAAATAGTACTCTTTTCCCTGACTAATTCAGTTCAACAGCGCGATTACCTATCCATTTAAGACCAGTTATGGTTTCGATAAAGTTATAGCCATCTTGTTGCCCCATTGCGCGTAAAATTTTTGAGCTAACTGTGCTGGCAAGCAAGTAACATTCGGATATATAAACTTCAGGATGCAGAACTTTATAGCTTTGCACACACTGCCAACCAATTAAAGCACCTATTTCGTTGCCGTTAAAAACCTATGAAATGCACATTAAAGTTTTGATATCACTAGGAAATATTTTCATTACCTTCCAGGTTCCGGTGATTGAATCTTTTTCGGCACATGCCAAACGATCTGCATCCGGATCGTTAGCAAGAATTATCGTCACACCTTCGTCTTCGGCTTTTTTAATGGGCAGTTTCAAGGCGCTTTTACCTTCCGTGGGGTTTAGGAATTTTACAGTTGGAAATTCTGGATCTGGACCACGCTGTTCTGTAGCAGTTGTGAGCGGTTTCAAATTGGCTATACGAAAAGCTTCTTTCACGTAAGTGTAACTAACACCATGCATTGCTGTAAATTGTTGCAAAGCGCAACGGGCTCGCTTCGTTTGTCTCCCTAAATTTTTTGGGTTAATTATGAAGCAGTGCTTGGAAGTAGGCACTGAACATTTCTGGATATGGATCTGCCAACAAATCGCTGTTTTTTAGATTGTCGGTCTGCCAAGAGCTCTCCAGTGGTGTGAGGTTCTGCAATATCTCTTGTTGTATAGCCTTGTCGTGTGGTGATATAATTTGAGCTACATTAGCTCAGAATACTTTGTTGCCACTGTCCTCTTTGGGATTATGTGAAGCAGTCACCATGATGCCTTCTAAGCAATTGAACTGAGAGATGGCAAAAGGCTCGAAAGGTGTGGAAACCATTTTGCTGTAGAATCACACTTTAACGCCACGGTTGATGAATATACAAGCAGATAACTCTGCAAATCGTTTGCTATTATAGAATCCATCATAGTCAAAGACTACGTCGCGCTTCTAATTGCTGTGCAGCCACCTTCACCAAAATGCAGTTGGAGTTCATACTGCTTGTTGGAGTTCATACTACACCTTGTGAACTGCATTTAGGAAAACTTGTATCTAGATAGCTTGTAGGTAATTTTTTATATTAAATGAATACTAACATATTTTGTTGCTTTTGTGTTCTTTGCGTGTTTTGATTTAAAGCTTTTTTAAAATATTTACAAATTGGCAGCAAATGTAAATTGGAAATAAAACTTTTTCTAATAATTTTGAATTTTCTTAACAAAACATAATGTATGATAACATATCTTTTTTGTTGACATTCTCATGTTTGCTTTCAACGCCATCTATTTGTCAAGTACTTTTCATGAGTAGCAAATCCAAATCCTGATTTGGATGTTGGAAAAAACGCAGCTATTATTCTATTTCTAATATCTCTAGCGTGCTCAATGTGATTTTCAGCTAGAACATAATATTGAGCGTTATCGTTGTTATTCATGTTACCGATCTGTCGCTCTTCTCTGAACTCCACCCGAAAAGGTTGGCAAATGTTGTGAAAGCACACATTAACAATTTGTGTAGCTTTTTCGGATTTGTAATGTAACCCTCGCATGGAAAGAAGACATCTAAACTTGCTTTTGAGTGCACCGATTGTTCTCTCTAAAATGTTTCTGGCTTTAGCATTTATATGATTGAAGTGAGCCAGGAGGCAGAAGTACGGCATCCACTTCAAATAAATGATACGCACAACTAACCAATCTTGTAATGAATGCCCCAGTACCATGAAGTTGTAAAAGTTATGTCTAAAACAAAACAAATTAACAACAAAGTATGCAGTGCCTTAGTCGCATAATATTTCCCGGCTCTAGAACAACACTTGGACAAAAGTCCGCAATGGAGCAGCAGCATATATATAATAATGACATATAGGTTGAATAAGCATAATTTTCGTTCTTTTATAATTTTATTCCAAGTAGACAAGTGAGGCCACATGGCAAACAGGCAGCTAGAATTACGCTACTAGAATATCGAGACTCTCAGGGGGTGGGCGGAAGCCTACGTTGGACGCTTTATCCAATCCGAGAAATTCGCCCAACACACTGTCGCCCAACACAATCGCCACCATTACATGTCGCTTAAGCCAGAGTTTTGTTGTGGGCGGGCTGAAAAGAAAAATAATATAATTACTAAAATAAAATTAATGAAAAAAGAAACCTATCCAGTAAAATGTTTTCTGTTCAGATTGACAGATGATAGTAGAGTTTTCAGCTGAATTCACAATAGTAACCTTCTTTAGGTGAAGTTTGGCAGCACAGCAAGAATTGCGAAGTATTTGTAAGCAAGACATCCATAATTGAAAGCTCTTTAGGTGTAAGTTAAAAATAATGTGGATTCTAGTGGGACAAAGAAAATTAGTGAGGAAACAAACTAGGGATAGTTGGAGCTGGAGGTTTGTGTCTGAACTTGAGAAAGTGACAGTTGACATTTTCTAGGAGGGTAATGCTAGGAAAAGGATAGCATGAATAGCTAGAGGAAAACTGTTTTAGGGATATGGACACAATGGAAAAGCGTCAAAAATGTATTGAGTTCCGCTAAGTAGGGGTAATGCTAGGAAAAGGATGGCATGAATAGCTAGAGGGAAACTGTTCTAGGGACCTAAAGGAAAGGCGCCAAAAATGGACCAAAAGCACCAAAATTTATTAAACTCCGCTAAGTAGATGGGGTGGGAAAGCAATGTGCTGAAGAGAATAAGAGAGAAATTTTAAAGTTTCAGGCGTGGAAAAGAGAAAGAAAGGCAGGAGGGTTACTAGCAAGATTTAGAGTTGGGGAAAATTATTAGCACAGTGATTGTCAAGCGACATAGTTCAAGTCGTGAAATTCTTAAAAGTTAAGAGAAAATAGTAAGTTTCAAATTTGTTCAGAATTAAAATTTTAGTGAAGTGAAAAAAAAGTTATATGTGAAAAAGGTAAAAATTAGTTAAAAAGTGAGGAGTGTTTTACGGATTTACCCATATTTCAGGACACGATTCTCTGATCGAAAAGGAAAAAAGAAGGAAATTCAGTGGGGAAATAGCTATATATGCAGTTTAAAGTCTACGAAAAATGTTGGTTTCTTTTTATCCTTGTGTTTTTATATAATTTTTATAAATCCGTGTTTCTGGGTAGTGTGGTCACAACTTTACGGAGCTGGACCCAAAATTACCAGGAGAGGATACACGTAAAGCTAAGTGACCACAAATTTTTCTTTATATATATTAAGGTGGGTCAATTACTTTTGTGATAAATCGTACCCCCAGGGCGTATTCTATGGGTGATTTTAAGCAACTTTTCTGAAGAAACCATGAATCGAAATTGGATTTCAAGGCCCCAGAAATTTAAAAATTACTATTTTACTGGGCCAAACCGGGTAATTTATCAATATTAAGCAAAAATTGGTGTAACAATAAGATAAAAATAATAAAAGTGTTACAGAAATTTCCTGGATAAATAATTAGAAGGGGTCCCTGAACAACACACCGCCTCTCATGTCATTGTAGGGTCTAGGGCCGAAATTCTTTAAAAATTCAGTTGATGTTATTAAAGCTTATTTAAAAACTTTTTTCTACAGGGAGCTCTATATATATTTAAAATTCGTTATCTCCGGTTCTAGCAATCAGCTCTACTCCAGTTTTAATTATAATTCTACTCCACTCTTATCTATAGTTGCATTTTAGCGTAGGAACAACGTAGAATTTAAAACATAATGTCGAAATTATCAAGATATATTATATTAGAAAGCCACGAAAAATTGCTTTTGCTTGAAAGCAAACAAGATTTCAAAAGAGACAGCGTTTCATAAAAATGTTCGTATATTCCTTAATTTTGTTTTTGTTATATCTTTTTGTTCTATTTTTTTTAATTTCGTTTATCAATACTTTTTTTAAAAATAACTATAATACAAATTACTTAAATAATACTGTCGTTATAAGGTTAAGTGTTAATCTTATTGTTCTACTAATTTTTCATGCTGGCCAACTTTGCTAAACATGTCGATGCTTTTTAACCCATTCTTACACAAATTTTTGTTTTGCATTAATAGAGTACCCGGCTATTTTTCAATTTTCGGGGGCTCGAAATCCAAGTCCGACCCATGGATTCTCTGTAAAGTTGCTTAAAATCATCCATAGAATACGCCTGGGGGGTACGATTTGCTACTTTTTTCACACATACAAATTGACCCACCTTAATATATATATATAATAAATATATATATAAAAGGAGACTCACGAAATTGATCCAGAATAAGCTCGGTAACCACTGAACCGATTTTAATAATTCTTTTTTTATTCGATTCCTATGATAATATAGATTGTTATAGCTTACCAAGGTTTTCGAAAAATTTCTTCTTTAATTATTACAAAATCACGCATTTTATTTGATGCCTTCATTCAACCAGCAGCACAATATAACAGCAAACAAAGCTTTTCTCTCTTTGTCGCGAGAGCTTCTCTCAATATAACACGGCGGCCATATTGTGTAGTTAAGATGGATTCACTGATAACCTTAAGAATGTTTTTGTGTGATTTAAAATAATGTTAATCAAGTTGAGAGCGTGCAGAAATTTTTCTCTCTGAGCGAAAACTTCATATAAAAAAAATTGCAAAACATGCTGAAGGTGATCAGTGAATCCAGCTTTACTTGCAGGGAGATTCTTGCTTTCATATAGTGTTGATTAATTTTCTTTGCAAATGTTTTGAAGGGAGTTGCCAGAATTTAGTTATAAGCATTAAGTATGTTTTGCAGCCTTGCCAGCCAGCTTTTCCCCACTTGAGATTATGTTAGTCTATCTATACAAATATATAAAAGCGTTGTGACACTGCACAGATGTTTGACAATCACGCAAGAACCACTCAACCGATTAACACGACATAGGTATCAAACGATTTGTTATTTCAACTTAGTCGTAATATGCTATGTTAGATTTGCCACGTCTACTTTTCATGCCCACTTTTTGCAAAAAATGTTATATTTCAGACAATTTTGGTCGTATGAGACTAGAATTTGGTAATCCACGTTGTAAAGTTACGTTCGCTAACTTTACTAAAAATGGGCACTTTAGTTAAGTCCACTTTTCGGGGGATAAGCTTGGAGTAAGGCAAAGCGCACTAGGTTTAAGCTCAATTTGGCTGAAATTCTGTCATTCTATTGTTTCGAGTATGAGATGGTTTAAGTGAAAAAATTTAGCCACACCCCATTACCGCCCATAATTAAACGAAAATGGTATATTTCGAACGGTTTTGGTCGTATTAGACTAAAATTTGATAATTTAGTTCATACTGTAGTGCACTTCAATCTAAATATTGCTATAACACTAACTTAAACACATTTATTCCATGCACTTGTTATTTATAAAAATTTAACACATAAAGATCTAGTCTACAAACTAACATTTCTATAAACGTAGCCTAAGCACATTTATTTAGCGAACAAACAAAACAAACACATAACTATTGTTTACATTCTTATTCACTTGCACTTTATGTATACATAACTACATTACAATGACTACATAAACTAATATTCTACTTATTTACAATTATATTAAATAAGATATATATTTAATTTTGTATTTATTTTAAGTTAAAAAATACAGTTACTTGGCTTTATAAGCCGAAGAAAATCTGAAAATAAAATCACTAAAGTTTTGAGCTTTAAACTAACAGCTCCTTTTTATTTTATTTCTAAGCGCCTGAATGCAGTTTTGAGTGACGGCGCAAAGGAATGTTTTTTTTTAAACTGGCCAGTAGCGCTCTTAAGCGCTGGCAATAATATTATACGCGTATATTTAAAATAACCGCGTAAAACTTTAATGCACGTAAAACGCGTAAGCCGCGTATTATAAAAAGTCGCGCGTCCAACATTGCATGGCGATCCTGCCCAACACGGACCAAGGAATCAATGAAAAAAAATTTTGTTTTGCCGACGGCAAAACGCAGTGGTGTCGTGAACGCACCAAAAGGCAACCGTCGCGTATTAAATTGATGGATACTGACGATAATCAGCTTAAAAAGCAACCGATGCAGCTAAAAAAAAACAACATAAACAAAAATCAGCTATATAAGAAGCAGCCGATTCAACAACAACAACACCAAAAACAAAAACCATGATAAACAAAATTTTTTTGATTTCTTTTAAAATATTTATTAAAATTACATTATGAAAAAAAACGTGAAAATAAAAACACTACACATATAAAAAAAAAGCTAAATCCATTTTTCCACATTATTATTTTGGAGCTATATTTTAAAAATAAAACTTTTTTTAAGCAGTTTCATAAGGCCAGAACAAAACAAAAAAATATCAAAAAACACACATACATACATTCTTCTTCTATATATTGCTTTGCGTGCAATATACTTGTTGCATTTTTTTTTATATTTAATTTTTTACACGCAACTTTTTTCGCTTTTACTTGCTGTGTTTTTTTTTTGTTTTTGCCCAGCAATACCAATTGTTTTTTTTAAACAAAACACTGTGTACGCAATAAAAAGCAAATATTCTGCTTATATTAATACGCATCGCGAAACACAATATAAACTATTTAAAACAATTAAATTATTTCAACTCACTTTTATATTTGCTTTTATATATTTTTAAATGATTTTTTTTCTATTTGATATACGCACACGCGACCGGTTTTAATTTTATTCAAGAACTAAAACGTCATTTATTTCTTCGTTTTCTTTTGTTTACTTTCTTATAGTAACACTTTTTCTATGATGGTACTACCACAGGGTGTTCCATACGAATTAAAATATAAATAACTTAATCTATTACAAAAAAATTTATATGGAAATAATTGAAAGAAAGTTTTAATATTAGAAAAATTTATATTAAACTTTAAGAAAAGTAAATACAGAACATACAGTAGTGAATACGTAAAAAGTAAGTTGAATTTTTTTAAAAATATAAAAGTTAAAATAGAAAATATTGAAGACAATTAAGATTGTCGAATTTTAAAAGTAATTAATTATGAATTTATGAAAATAATAAACAATTTAATTTCAAAAGTAAATACGAAAAAAAAATTAAAAGAAATTGTTTCTAACAATTTAGATTTATCAAACATTTGAGAGGAAGAGAAAATTTTGCCAAAAATGTCAAACTTCGACATTAATGTGGTAGGTAAAAACCTACAAGTTTTTAAAGGAAACTATAATGGATTAGAGGATTTTATTGTACAAGCAGAATTATTGCATGATTTAGTGAAAGATGATGATAAAGAAATTTTTGTTAAATATATTTATAATTTTAAATTAACCACCCAAGTACGCAGCATACTTGGACGTTCAAACCGGATTTCTACTTTTGCGGAATTAAAAACTTTATTGGAAAAATTCTACCCAAATCCGAAAAATTTGCAACATATATTAAATGAATTTAGTTCACTAAAACAAAATAATATGCCAATAGCAGCTTTCAGAGAAAAATTGGTAGAACTTTCAGAACAGCTGAGTTCGTATGAAATAAAAATTCTAGAAAATCAGAGTAAGGACGCGAAAGATGCGGTATACAAATTAAATGAGAGCATGACGCTCAATATTTTCTCAAAAGGTGTTGATACAGAATATAGAAATATATTACTAGCAAATCCACCAAAATTTTTTGGGGAAGCTGTTGAGAGGTGTATGGCGGTAGAAGAAAATTTAAAGGCCAATGAAAATAATATTTATCAAATTAGAAACAGACTTTAGAAATCAAAAATACAAAAATACCAGACATAACGGGATGTATGGATAAAAATAAGCATACAAAAAACTCAACCAGTAACAGTTTAGAACGTATTCCAGGCAAAAAGATTGATCACCTTTTTGTGTGGGAATGCACTTCACTATCGGATGTAAAAAAAATAAGAAAACTAAAATTTATAACAGAAAAAGATTTTAAGGGTACTCAGATAGACATAGAAGACAATCAGGTTTTTGTACGATGCAGTGACAATCCGATGTTCACACAGATGACTTTGGAGAAACTGATTTCGAAGATGCAAAAACTAGGGATTGAAGAATTAGCATTGAATATTAATGATGATATATTTAAAACCATGGCCATGGAAAATTTTAAAAGAGTTTATAATAATTTAAAGTTTAGTGAAAAAAGAGTAAAAATACTCATTTATAGAGAAGCAAAAAGAATAATAGAGATAGAAAACCAGAAAAGAATAATTGAAGAGTACCATAATTCGACCCATGGAGGTCATATGGGAATTAGAAAAACGATTTTAAAAATAAAGCAGAGGTATATATGGAAAAACATGAGTAGAATGATTAAAAATTTTATAAATAATTGCGAAACATGCAAAATTAATAAACAAACCAGACATACAAAAGAACAACTAACTGTGACAGACACACCAGGAACTAGTTTTGAAGTAGTTTCAATAGATACTGTAGGTCCTCTACGATTAACAAATAACTACCGGTACATACTCACCATGCAGTGCGAATTAACAAAATATGTTATAGCATGTCCTATGGAGACGAAAGACGCCAAAACAGTAGCCAAAACTATAATAGAAAACTTAATTTTGATTTATGGGCATTTTAAAACAATAAAGTCGGATAGGGGTTCAGAGTTTACCAATTAGTTGTTGTCGCAAATATGCAGCCAATTGAACATAAAACAAGTATTTAGCACACCGTATCATCACGAAACTCTTGGTTCTATAGAGAGGAACCACAGAGTGCTAAACGAATTTTTACTTAATTTTTGCAAAGATGACGAATGGGACCATTGGATCCCATACTTCACATTTGCGTATAATACGACACCTCATATCGATACAAACTATAGTCCATTTGAACTTATTTTTGGTAAATTGGCAAACCTACCAAATGAACAATTAGAAACATTTAAAACTTACAATACTGAAAATTATGCGCAAGAACTAAAATTTAGATTAGCATATTCTTTAAAAAAAGCATATGAATTGATAAACATAGCTAAAGAGAAGCGAAAGAAAGATAATGAAATTTCAAACCCACTTAATATAAATATTGGTGATAAAATAATTGTAAAAAGAATGAATAGAAGAAAGTATCAATCACCATATCATGGTCCATACACGGTAATTAAGAAAAATGGAGTAAATACAATAATAGATATAAATGGAAAATTAAAAGAATACCACAATAATTTATTGAAAAAATGGATTTAATTGAAATTAAATTTTGTATTAAATATATTAAAATTTGTTAACATGTCGGAATTAATATATAAACAAAAATATTTTAATTGTATAATTACCAATTATAAATATATTTTTATTTGAATTATATAATTACTAGTTACAAAAATAAAATTAAATTTATTGCAATATAAACACTAATATAATAAAGTAATAAATTAAATTTATTAAAACATTTGAATTATATAAATTAAAAAAAAAACATTTGCATTGTATAATTTTAAAAATTATTTTTTTTAAATCAAATAATTTTATCTTAAGGATGGGGGTGTAGTGCACTTCAATCTTAATATTGCTATAACACTAACTTAAACACATTTATTCCATGCACTTGTTATTTATAAACATTTAACACATAAAGATCTAGTCTACAAACTAACATTTCTATAAACGTAGCCTAAGCACATTTATTTAGCGAACAAACAAAACAAACACATAACTATTGTTTACATTCTTATTCACTTGCACTTTATGTATGTATACATAACTACATTACAATGACTACATAAACTAATATTCTACTTATTTACAATTATATTAAATAAGATATATATTTAATTTTGTATTTATTTTAAGTTAAAAAATACAGTTACTTGGCTTTATAAGCCGAAGAAAATCTGAAAATAAAATCACTAAAGTTTTGAGCTTTAAACTAACAGCTCCTTTTTATTTTATTTCTAAGCGCCTGAATGCAGTTTTGAGTGACGGCGCAAAGGAATGTTTTTTTTTAAACTGGCCAGTAGCGCTCTTAAGCGCTGGCAATAATATTATACGCGTATATTTAAAATAACCGCGTAAAACTTTAATGCACGTAAAACGCGTAAGCCGCGTATTATAAAAAGTCGCGCGTCCAACATTGCATGGCGATCCTGCCCAACACGGACCAAGGAATCAATGAAAAAAAATTTTGTTTTGCCGACGGCAAAACGCAGTGGTGTCGTGAACGCACCAAAAGGCAACCGTCGCGTATTAAATTGATGGATACTGACGATAATCAGCTTAAAAAGCAACCGATGCAGCTAAAAAAAAACAACATAAACAAAAATCAGCTATATAAGAAGCAGCCGATTCAACAACAACAACACCAAAAACAAAAACCATGATAAACAAAATTTTTTTGATTTCTTTTAAAATATTTATTAAAATTACATTATGAAAAAAAACGTGAAAATAAAAACACTACACATATAAAAAAAAAGCTAAATCCATTTTTCCACATTATTATTTTGGAGCTATATTTTAAAAATAAAACTTTTTTTAAGCAGTTTCATAAGGCCAGAACAAAACAAAAAAATATCAAAAAACACACATACATACATTCTTCTTCTATATATTGCTTTGCGTGCAATATACTTGTTGCATTTTTTTTTATATTTAATTTTTTACACGCAACTTTTTTCGCTTTTACTTGCTGTGTTTTTTTTTGTTTTTGCCCAGCAATACCAATTGTTTTTTTTAAACAAAACACTGTGTACGCAATAAAAAGCAAATATTCTGCTTATATTAATACGCATCGCGAAACACAATATAAACTATTTAAAACAATTAAATTATTTCAACTCACTTTTATATTTGCTTTTATATATTTTTAAATGATTTTTTTTCTATTTGATATACGCACACGCGACCGGTTTTAATTTCATTCAAGAACTAAAACGTCATTTATTTCTTCGTTTTCTTTTGTTTACTTTCTTATAGTAACACTTTTTCTATGATGGTACTACCACAGGGTGTTCCATACGAATTAAAATATAAATAACTTAATCTATTACAAAAAAATTTATATGGAAATAATTGAAAGAAAGTTTTAATATTAGAAAAATTTATATTAAACTTTAAGAAAAGTAAATACAGAACATACAGTAGTGAATACGTAAAAAGTAAGTTGAATTTTTTTAAAAATATAAAAGTTAAAATAGAAAATATTGAAGACAATTAAGATTGTCGAATTTTAAAAGTAATTAATTATGAATTTATGAAAATAATAAACAATTTAATTTCAAAAGTAAATACGAAAAAAAAATTAAAAGAAATTGTTTCTAACAATTTAGATTTATCAAACATTTGAGAGGAAGAGAAAATTTTGCCAAAAATGTCAAACTTCGACATTAATGTGGTAGGTAAAAACCTACAAGTTTTTAAAGGAAACTATAATGGATTAGAGGATTTTATTGTACAAGCAGAATTATTGCATGATTTAGTGAAAGATGATGATAAAGAAATTTTTGTTAAATATATTTATAATTTTAAATTAACCACCCAAGTACGCAGCATACTTGGACGTTCAAACCGGATTTCTACTTTTGCGGAATTAAAAACTTTATTGGAAAAATTCTACCCAAATCCGAAAAATTTGCAACATATATTAAATGAATTTAGTTCACTAAAACAAAATAATATGCCAATAGCAGCTTTCAGAGAAAAATTGGTAGAACTTTCAGAACAGCTGAGTTCGTATGAAATAAAAAGTCTAGAAAATCAGAGTAAGGACGCGAAAGATGCGGTATACAAATTAAATGAGAGCATGACGCTCAATATTTTCTCAAAAGGTGTTGATACAGAATATAGAAATATATTACTAGCAAATCCACCAAAATTTTTTGGGGAAGCTGTTGAGAGGTGTATGGCGGTAGAAGAAAATTTAAAGGCCAATGAAAATAATATTTATCAAATTAGAAACAGACTTTAGAAATCAAAAATACAAAAATACCAGACATAACGGGATGTATGGATAAAAATAAGCATACAAAAAACTCAACCAGTAACAGTTTAGAACGTATTCCAGGCAAAAAGATTGATCACCTTTTTGTGTGGGAATGCACTTCACTATCGGATGTAAAAAAAATAAGAAAACTAAAATTTATAACAGAAAAAGATTTTAAGGGTACTCAGATAGACATAGAAGACAATCAGGTTTTTGTACGATGCAGTGACAATCCGATGTTCACACAGATGACTTTGGAGAAACTGATTTCGAAGATGCAAAAACTAGGGATTGAAGAATTAGCATTGAATATTAATGATGATATATTTAAAACCATGGCCATGGAAAATTTTAAAAGAGTTTATAATAATTTAAAGTTTAGTGAAAAAAGAGTAAAAATACTCATTTATAGAGAAGCAAAAAGAATAATAGAGATAGAAAACCAGAAAAGAATAATTGAAGAGTACCATAATTCGACCCATGGAGGTCATATGGGAATTAGAAAAACGATTTTAAAAATAAAGCAGAGGTATATATGGAAAAACATGAGTAGAATGATTAAAAATTTTATAAATAATTGCGAAACATGCAAAATTAATAAACAAACCAGACATACAAAAGAACAACTAACTGTGACAGACACACCAGGAACTAGTTTTGAAGTAGTTTCAATAGATACTGTAGGTCCTCTACGATTAACAAATAACTACCGGTACATACTCACCATGCAGTGCGAATTAACAAAATATGTTATAGCATGTCCTATGGAGACGAAAGACGCCAAAACAGTAGCCAAAACTATAATAGAAAACTTAATTTTGATTTATGGGCATTTTAAAACAATAAAGTCGGATAGGGGTTCAGAGTTTACCAATTAGTTGTTGTCGCAAATATGCAGCCAATTGAACATAAAACAAGTATTTAGCACACCGTATCATCACGAAACTCTTGGTTCTATAGAGAGGAACCACAGAGTGCTAAACGAATTTTTACTTAATTTTTGCAAAGATGACGAATGGGACCATTGGATCCCATACTTCACATTTGCGTATAATACGACACCTCATATCGATACAAACTATAGTCCATTTGAACTTATTTTTGGTAAATTGGCAAACCTACCAAATGAACAATTAGAAACATTTAAAACTTACAATACTGAAAATTATGCGCAAGAACTAAAATTTAGATTAGCATATTCTTTAAAAAAAGCATATGAATTGATAAACATAGCTAAAGAGAAGCGAAAGAAAGATAATGAAATTTCAAACCCACTTAATATAAATATTGGTGATAAAATAATTGTAAAAAGAATGAATAGAAGAAAGTATCAATCACCATATCATGGTCCATACACGGTAATTAAGAAAAATGGAGTAAATACAATAATAGATATAAATGGAAAATTAAAAGAATACCACAATAATTTATTGAAAAAATGGATTTAATTGAAATTAAATTTTGTATTAAATATATTAAAATTTGTTAACATGTCGGAATTAATATATAAACAAAAATATTTTAATTGTATAATTACCAATTATAAATATATTTTTATTTGAATTATATAATTACTAGTTACAAAAATAAAATTAAATTTATTGCAATATAAACACTAATATAATAAAGTAATAAATTAAATTTATTAAAACATTTGAATTATATAAATTAAAAAAAAAACATTTGCATTGTATAATTTTAAAAATTATTTTTTTTAAATCAAATAATTTTATCTTAAGGATGGGGGTGTAGTGCACTTCAATCTTAATATTGCTATAACACTAACTTAAACACATTTATTCCATGCACTTGTTATTTATAAACATTTAACACATAAAGATCTAGTCTACAAACTAACATTTCTATAAACGTAGCCTAAGCACATTTATTTAGCGAACAAACAAAACAAACACATATCTATTGTTTACATTCTTATTCACTTGCACTTTATGTATACATAACTACATTACAATGACTACATAAACTAATATTCTACTTCTACAATTATATTAAATAAGATATATATTTAATTTTGTATTTATTTTAAGTTAAAAAATACAGTTACTTGGCTTTATAAGCCGAAGAAAATCTGAAAATAAAATCACTAAAGTTTTGAGCTTTAAACTAACAGCTCCTTTTTATTTTATTTCTAAGCGCCTGAATGCACTTTTGAGTGGCGGCGCAAAGAAATCTTTTTTTTTAACTGGCCAGTAGCGCTCTTAAGCGCTGGCAATAATATTATACGCGTATATTTAAAATAACCGCGTAAAACTTTAATGCACGTAAAACGCGTAAGCCGCGTATTATAAAAAGTCGCGCGTCCAACATTACAATACGGCTACTTTCGGAAACTGTACTAAAAATGGCGAATATATAAATTTTTTTCTCATTCTGAGGCTTAAGAAAATGAGTTATACAGAGAAAATATATAGTTTTGAGATATCGCAATGATTTTAATGTCACAATAACAGGTTTTTTTAAAACATACCTAATATCCGTACAAAATATTTCCGAAAAGAAAAGATTTTAATTTTTACCGTTAATTTCATTAATAAACGACTGTCCATACCAAAATGCATTGTTGTGCATTGAGAAAGTCTATAGTTTTTGAGATATCGCCATAGTTGGATGTCATTATAACGGTCTTTTTTTAAATTTAAGAATATATTTATTTTCAGAGTATATGTAAAAAATTACAAAGAAAAGAAAGCCAGGTAAATTTATGTCATCATAACAATTACAGTTTAAATAAAATATTCAAATCAAATAAAGAAATTTTTTAATATTTATACCATTTTTTCATAATCAAACAAAATAAATACAATAATTTTTATATTTAGAATTTGATTCAATATAACTTAATACTTAAATTTTAAGATTTAAAATTTTTATATGGTATTTAATACTTTTATCGCAGGAGAAGCAGCGGGTATTTGCAAGTATATAAAAAACGGGAAAGAGAAGTGCATAAAAACGACCTCAAACAAAAGCTCGGTCGTCAGCGAAGACTGCAACAAAAGATTATATAGCATGCGGCTCTTTGAATGAATGAATGCGGCTCTCGAAAAGAAATGAAAAAATTAATAATACATATTTTTTTTATTTTTATTTAATTTTTTTTGTAAAAGCTTAAAAAAATGGATTATTGAGTGCCAAGTAATATAAATTAAAGTGCATAAATCTACTTTTTATTGCAAGTGCGTACCATATTTTCCGTTGCGCTGCATCAACAGAACTTTGCATTGTATGAGTGTGCAAGCATGAGTATTAAAATGTCAAAACGAAATGCCTGTTGTTTTTGTCGAAATTTTGCTGCGCTCATTTTGCGATAAATCTGGAGATGTTCAGAAAACACTTTGTAATGAAGGATAGAAAACGTACACATTTTTAACACTTCTTTCACACTAACTGTTTACAAATAAAAAACCAAAGAAATAATAGTGGTATTCAATGAACGCCGTATTTATGGTGTTAATAGCGTTAGAGCGATATATTTACAGAAGCTCATTTTGCGACGTACGCAGCTTATGACACAAAATCGTGGTGTAAACAGAGCATATGTTATAATGCGTATAATGGCAACTGTGATTTAGTTTTGATAAGATAATTGCTGCCAAAGGAATCGATAAGGAAACTTGCAAATATATTATTGTTTTTGTAGTTCACAATTATATGTCACTTATATTTTGAATTTTAAAATAATTTTGTAAGCTTTTCGCTTGCATGCAGAAACTCAGAATTTTCTAAAATGTAAAATTCGACGGTTCTGCATTCTGATCTCTAGTATAACCAACATAAAAAAAAAAGTATTTTGACATCAATATTATGTGTTGTGACAATTGTGAGAAGCAAAAAGTTGCAATTTTGTAAAATTTTTGTAATCGAATCTAAAACAATTTTGAATAAAGTGGTTATCCCATGCAATTAAAAAATACCACGCTGAATTCCCACGCCAATTAAAAATACCATGCTGAATTAAAAAATACCATGGGAATTCCCAAAAAATAAAATTCCCAAGACCAATTAAAAATTACCACGAATGGGATTTTTTCCACAATACTGGCAACCTTGCCGTAGCACCACCTTCACCACACCACGCTGAATATAAACAAAAAGAGCTGACAAAAAGGGACAACAATACAGTAGAATGAAAAAATATAAATTGTATTGTTAGGGGAATCACTTAACTAAAAGGAAAACAAAATAATTCCTATTAACAAATTTTGAAATAAGAGAAAATCATCATGGTGCACTGTCTGCTAAAATAACATAGTGAAAAGATTGTATTGCTGTTTTCCGATTGAAAGGTTATATTTGTTGTTTTTGTTTCAAGTTAAGTCTTCTGAAATCATAAGTTTCTGTGTAATATTGTGAAATTCATTTTGATCATTTCAAGGTAATTATTCATAGATTTCAATTGTTTTATTAAGTTTGAATTATTATTTTATTAGTACAATAAATTGCGCATTCTTTTCTAGATTAATTGAAATTTAAATATGTCGCTAGAACACAAAAAAAGGAGATATGAAGAAGAAAATCGTAACTTCAAGCAAGAATGGGAAGAAGCATTTGCATTCGTCGATAAAGGGGGAAAACCTTTGTGTCTTATCTGCAATGAGTCACTTGCTCATTATAAGGGCAGTAATTTAAAACGGCATCATGAGAAAACACATAGCAAATTTTTGGCTAATTATCCGTTAAATACCGACATCCGAACAAACAAAATAAAATCTTTAAAGTCTGGATCAAATAGTCAGCAAACATTATTATCATCTTTTAGTAAAGAAGCTGATAATACTACAGAAGCTAGTTTTATGATCGCTTGGAACATCGCCCGTGCTAAACGACCTTACACTGAGGGAGAATTTATTAAAAAGAATATGGAGCAGGTAGTTAAAATTCTGGATCCATTAAATATAAAACTGCACAGACTGCTTAGCAATGTTCCAGTATCACGTCATACAACCGAGCGACGTATTACGGATATCAGTAAAGATTGTAAACAGCGACTAGAAGAAGAAGTACAAAATAGTGTAGCTTTCAGCTTAGCCCTTGACGAATCAACCGATATACAGGACAGTCCACAGTTAGCTGTATTTATCCGATATGTTTCCGCATCTTTAATTGTGAACGAAGAACTACTGGATTTGGTAGCACTTAAAAATACTACCCGTGGAATTGATATTAAGAGTGCACTTGATAATATATTGTCAGAGACAGGTATACCACTGAACAATTTGGTAAGCGTAGCAACAGACGGAGCACCTGCAATGTTAGGAAAAAATGTAGGCCTTATAGGTCTGTTAAAAAAGGATCCAAGAATACCTGAATTTTTACCACTTCATTGTATTGTTCATCGTGAACATTTAGTTGCTAAATATTTTAAATACGAGAACGTAATGAATACTGTGCTACAAATCGTTAACTATATTCGTACGAATTCAAAAACCCATCGCCAATTCAAGAACTTTCTTGAAGAATTGGACGTTGAAGGTCATTCAAGATATAACATTTTACTGCCTAGTGCGATGGTTATCCACCTATAATGTTCTAAGCCGATTTGTTGATTTAATGGAACCTATCAGCAATTTTCTGAAAGAAAAACAAAAAAACTATCCGGAATTAAAGGATGATGAGTGGATTAATGACTGTATGTTCTTAACTGATATAATGGAGCATCTGCAATCTCTCAACCTAGCATTACAAGGCAAAGATAAAGTCATTACTGATCTTTTTCAAACTATTCTAAGTTTTATTAAAAAAATTCAGCTGTTTAAACGCGACTTAAACACAAAAATGTTCAATCACTTTCCTCGTCTGAAGACAAGACTCTCTAAAATTGATGAAAAAAAACTGAGTGAATACGACAGTAAATTAGGAGAATTATTAAAAGAATTTCACTTCCGATTTGATGATTTGAATAATTTAAAGATTTCTCTAAACTTTCTTGTAAATCCATTCGAGATTGACGTAGTTAACGATGGATTATCGATTCCTCATTATATCTTGAATGAAAGTGCCACAGGAGAAATGCAATTAATAGAACTTCAAGAGGATCACAGTCTTAAAATGCATCACAATTCAACACAATCTGCAAATGAGTTTTGGAAACTAGTATCACCATCAAAGTACCCTAATTTAAGGAAAGCTGCTAGCAGATTACTGTCCATATTCGGCACAACATATTGTTGTGAGTCACTTTTTTCAACAATGAAGTTTATAAAATCAAAGCACCGTTCACAACTCACAAATGAACATTTAACGGAATTAATTCGTACCGCGCTTACTAACTATGAACCCAACTTCAAAAAATGCTCGGCTAAGTTACAAACACACATGCCATCTACCAGCAAACAATAGCTTAATTTAAATATATGTATGTGTATGTTTGAAGACGTATTCAAAAAAATAAAAATTCCATACCAACTGATGTTTTTGATAGTTTATTTTTATGTTGGCTCCCGTCACGACAGATTATTGGAATTCGGCTCTTCTTGGAGTGAAGCTTGGCCACCCCTGTTATATAGTATAAAGATGTGCCACGTAGAACATTAAAAAGTAACAAATATTTTTCAGATCAATACGTAAGTTTTTCTGAGCGCGATGAAAAAGCTTTCTTGAGAGAAAAGTTTCCAATCCTTGCATGCACATTCTCTCTGCAATGCTATTTCACTCTTCACTCCACAATGATCCACAGCATAGATCCCTACTGCAGGGTTTCTCATAGCTAGCGAGAGTCGTGAAAGTTAATGTTGTTATTGTTTTTTTTTCGTTGTTGTTGTTGGAACCAAGCAGTTGTGATCTCTGCTTGACAGCAACGAATGTTTTTGTTCGTTTGCATTATTTTCATGATGATTTCCTTATTTTGTGCGAAGCAGATTCTTCTTATTCACTGCTTGCTGTTAATATTGACTATTTTTGATTGACTATCAGCCAGAGCATTAAAATCTGCATATATATTCAGAATCTTAAGGAAAACTGAATAACGACATACAAATCCATTCAATGATTTCAAAATTGTTTATAAATTAAATTTTGAATTCACATCGAATTTTAAAAAATTGATTAGTAATTAATTTCAATTATTTTTTTTTTCGTTATTCAGAAAAATTAAATATTTTTTATTCATATAAATGCTATTTACAAAGAATTCAATTCAAAAAGAATTACAAATTTTTCAATAAATAATTTTTTGTACATTACTATTTTCTGATTCATTGCCTATTCATGTATTATTCATTATTAATTTTATAGTCAATATTAATTTTTTAATTATTATTATTATTTAAGTTATTATTCAAAAGTGATTAACAAGATTTTTTTTCATTTTATTTATTATTCAAAAGTGAATGAAAAATTAGAAATGAATACGAAAATTATAATGAATATAAAATTAATAATGAACAAAAAATTAATAATGAATAAAAAATTAATAAAAACTTTAAAGGGAACATTTTATTCATAAAATGGTAGTGAATAACAAAATTTGTTATTCAATGTATTTTTTATTTAAAAGTTAATAACAAATTAATAACAGTGGTATACAATTTGAAAAAAGTTTGCGCGACGAAAACGACATTGCTAGTTCGATTGAGTATTTTTTCTAGATAAAAAAATAATTGAGAATTTTATAGGTTAGTTCGAATTTTTTTTAGAAGAATTTTTCGACTTTTTTGAGTTTTGAAAAATATTTCCCCAGTTATGATCCTATAACTCCAAAAGTATTAATTTATTTTACAAGTTTTATAAATATTTACAAATGAGACATTTATACCTTTAATTTAAGCTTTTATTTATACGATTATTTGTACGATTTCTGTAGACATTTTCTGAATAATACATTTGTGAAAGAGTTTGAAATATACCGTTTATTTAACATTTCCCCTTTATTAAAGTGCGCAAAAATATGACTTTGATATATAAATTGGTTTTATTTTTACTTTGTTGTTAAAAAAAATATTTCAACGAAAATATTAAGGTAAAAAGAATGATTGTAACAGGTTGGATGTTTACGTATTTCGGTTTTAGAAAAATACTCAAAATTACCTGCATCAAAGTCGACGTGGTCAGTTCGTACCAACCAAATTCTTCAGACTTCAAAAACCCAATTATCATATATTTAACTAAAGATTTCATTTACAAACGATGTTCTTAGCGTTTTTAGCTAAATTTCAAAATCCCTGAACCGCAATTTTACGTTATATTAGGATTTGCAACAATGTTAACTTTTTGAAATGAGTAAAATAACAGAAATAACGTAAGCAAAGATACGTCAAAAATAAATCAAAACAAAGCAACGAAATCTTCGCGCTGGTATAAATAACTAGCGGAAACACTGTCTGTTGCTGCCACGCCCCCGTTGCCAAACGCTTATAACATGCTATCAGTGAAACGGCACGAGTAAATTGTGGTCGAGTACCGAATTCCGAGGCTGTGAGGCCATCTATAACTCCAAAGCTATTCAATATCAAAAATTTCAGTTGTGTGGGAGGGGTAACGCCCATAAAATGCTATCAGTGAAACGTGTTAATTGTAGTCAAATACCGAATTCCGAGGCTATGCGGCCTATGACTTTAAAGCAATTCGATATCGCAAATGTTGGTGGTGTAGGAGGTGCCACGCCCCCTTGCCCAACGCCCAATACATGTTATCAGGGAAACGATACTTGTAAATTGTGGTCGAATACCGAATTCTGAGGCTTTTCGAAATATAATTATAAAGGTATCCCAATCTTTCTTGAAAAAATTTTTTCGCAAATTAAATTTAAAAAATTTCAGTAATTTTAATACCAAAAACATTCACATATCTTGTAACGATGCGTTCTCACGGCTGGGGTCGGCTCGCCGGACCCAGGATCGTTGCAAATAATTTATCTTATCCAAAGATATATACCAAATCAAAACTCCAGTGATTACAATGATTAACAATGTTATTTTATTCACAATTCGTAACTCAATAATAACTTAAACTAAGTTAGAGCTACCCTAACCTACCTCACTCGTGACTCCTAACTAATCCCACTATGTCTAGCCTGAAGGTCAATTGGTGTCTGTTCGTCTTCTGCCTCGTTACAATGGAAAGGAATTTGTAGGAATCACTAATGATCGTTCATCCCACGGGAAAAGGAAGATTGCAAGAGTCACTAGGCTCAATTGCAAGATAAAGGATTGGCGTAAGATTCGCTGATAACAGCTTATCCCACAGGCTGGTAAGGAAAACTAGGTTACGGGTTTTAAGATCAAGATTCCGTGTACGGTCTCGACCTGGAATAAAAGGATCCGAAATCCGCTATTGGTCGCTCGTTTCGGAGGTAAACTAGAGTAAGATTGCAAGAGACGTGTCTCGATCGCAAGATAAAGGAATTTTAAGAGCCTCTCGTATCATCGTTCGTCTCACAGGATGGTGGGGAAAAACTATGTTACGGGTTTAAAGATCGAGATTACGTTGGGTACGGTCTCGACCTGGAATAGTGGATCCGAAGTTCGCTACTGGTCACTTGCCTCGTGGGTATGGGTTTGCTGTGAGCCTCGCGTATTATCGTTCGTCTCACAGACTGGGGGGACAATCAAGGTTACGGGTTTTAAGATCAAGATTACGAGGGTACGGTCTTGACCTGGACGAAAAGGATAAATAAGAAAGTAGACGGGAGATGTTGGATATGGTTAAAGCACTTGAACTAATCTAAACTACTCTCTCAAATATCTACGTAAGTATTTGTAATTAAATGCTAAATAATATAATAAAATATAAAATCAAATATAAAATCAAATAATATAGATAAATAAGATGGATGATACTTGTTATTTTCTGCTGCTGTTGGCTCGTCGCTGCGTTGTTTTCGTGTTGCTGCTGTAGTCGCTGGCTGCAGAACTTTGGTGCTGCTGACGTTAAAGTCCTGGCGCACTGCTGCTGCCGCTGTTGGCTGTGTGGCGTTGGTGCTAATTGTCGTTGACGTTGATGATCGTCACTGCGCTGTTAATGCGCAGTTGTCAATGCTGCTCAGTCGCGGTCCCACTTGACTGCGCGACGCTGTTGCGGCGATTAAGGACACTGCCGATCGTTTTCGTTGACGCACTGCCGCTGCCGGTAATTACGACGCTTTCGATCGTCACTGCACTGACTTTATGCAGTCGTCAATGCTGCTCAGCCGCGAACACTTCCTGACTGCGCGGCGCTGTTGCTGCTATTAAGGACGTCGTCGATCGTGACTGCGCGGTAACTGCGCGGTCGTCCTGGACGCTGTCAATCGCTACTGCGCTGCCTGCGCGTTGTCGATGCTGCTCAGTCGCGGTCCCACTTGACTACGCGACGCTGTTGCAGCGATTAAGGATACTGCTGGTTGACTGCGTTATTAGACGCCGGGTACTGACTTCAGGATTGTCTCTGCTCTACTATGACTATTATTGGCTGCTTCGACTGAACTGCCTCGACTCGCGATTTAAAGAATACTTGGTGTTTTTTGATCCAACTGCGCGCTTTAAAGGTTCGTACAAGACTGACTTCTTCTCCTCCAGTTGAAGTGTTTGTCACTCTCATTGCTTGTGCTTGTTTGGTTGCCCTTGGTGTGAGTGTTGTTTTTGGCTCATAAACATCATACGATATTCCAGTTTAGTACATGAAATGAGAAAACAAATATAGCGATTATGGGCTGATTTTCTACCTGCTTTAATTGCGCAGCACAAATTGACTGATGCAATAATTCCATTTAATTGCGACCCATATATTTGTGCATATAAGCACCCCAGCGGGAATAAAGTCACTGTCCACTAGGTTTTCTTAACTGACCCTACCTCACTATACTGAAGAAGAAAGATTTCACGATTTAACTTCATGCTTATTTATTGGATATAATATTATAAATATTGTTATATGCTTAAATCTAAAATATGATTAGTAAATATTATTAATACTATAATATAGTATTTTATATTACATTGTATATCATTATATAAATAATATATATTATTATATAATATTGTTTGAATTCATTATTATTGTATTCTATATCATTATGTATATGCTTAGTATAATTATAACGAGTATAATAAAGGCTAAAGAGGATACTATTAATAACTTAACCTAATAATTCATGAATTTATCTTAAACGTATATATAACTTAAGTAATAAACGATGGCTTCAGCCATCGTAAGCCTGCTGCCAAATACTTTGGCCACCCTTGACGCGACCCTCGCATGGCTCGCATCCCTATTGGGTTTATAATTGTGGCTTCTAGATGTCATAGCCTTCAATGTCTGACCCAGCAGGAAAAGTGTGCCTGAAATGAAAGTAAGCTATTACTAAAACATGAATGGCAAAACTTATTAAAAGTTTTGGTCCTTACATCTCCCCCTTACTTCAGTGGGCGGTGGCGGAGGGTTTCGGTGCCGTCTTTCTTGATGTTGACCTGGATTTGTCGTTCGCCAAATGTGGCTACAAATCGGATACGGTGGCCGGTGCATCTCAATTGCTGACGTTTCTCTTCCAGCAGCTGATGGACGACTGCGTAAATGGGGTCGGTCGCTGGGAGGGGCTGTGATGAGGAGCTCACCCAGGCTCATGTCACTCTCCTGCTCCTCAGGATTCTCCAGTGTGGACACCTTCGGTATCCTCACCCGTAAAAAGAGGGGGTCCGGGTTCCATCTAGGAATGCGATGAAAGACGCTGGCTGTGGTTGGCTGCTGCTTGGGTTCGCGTGCTGCATGTGTAATGCTGACGCGGTTGCGTGCTCGGTCGAACGCACGGCTGAAGTTTACTTGCCGTCTTTGCAAGTGCTGCGCCTGCCACTCTGATGGACTGACGAGGGGGAATTCTCTGACGTCACCAGGGGCCTTCTCTAGGCCACTCTTGTTGTCGGCACTGGCGTAGCTCGGTACGCTGCCGGTTGGAGTCTGCGGCTCTAGGGGATGGGCGCTGTGGACCTTTGGTTCGGCTTTGTTGACGCCTGTTTGTCGCTGCTGCGAGTTGGCGTAGCCGGACGCTTGAGTGACGCTAGCGAATGTTAATTTGCTGCTACTAGGGCCTTGAATTGGCTCGCAGCTGGGATCTGTGCCCTCAGTTTGAACTTCGATGTCCTGAACTGTATTTTTGGCGCTGGTATGGATGACGCTCGTACGCTGTGGGTTGGCTTGGATGATGCTTGTACGCTGTGGGTTGGCATGAATGACGCTTGTACGCTGTGGGTTGGCATGGATGACGCTTGCACGCTTCGACGTGCTGGCTACTGCGTCTCGCTGCTCGCATTTTGCCAAGCTAGGCTGGGATGCTGCTGCGCTGCTGCTGACGGCTCTCTGATGCGTCGGTGTGCTGGGCTTGACTGGTGTGCGTATTATGCTTGGACGTGGCTGTGCTCGGTTGGCATGCTGCGGTGCGCTGGGCATGCTAAAAACGATTGGTGAAGAATTGCTGCTGGATCTCGTTGACCTTTTGGCGACGTTGCCGCCGCGTAGTGCGTTGTCAGGGCTGAATTCGGTGCTGCTGCTATCGCTGTTGGTGGTATCAGACTGTGCTGACGAGCTGCTGCTGCTTGACGCGGTGTTTTCGTCGGATTCACTGTCGCGCTGAAGTCGGCGTGGTGTCCGTCAGCATGGCCTCGATTTTCTCGCTGGTGTTTTGCCTGCTGCTGTGAATTTCGTTGTGGTCGTGCCCTCGGCCGTCGCGTCCGTGAATTCGGACAGATATAGGTGGGGCAGGCTGGCTCTTACTGACTCGGGTACCAAGCTTTGAACCAGAGACGCCAGCTGCCGTCGCTTGTTGGCCGCTTCGACTGGTGGAAACCATTCCTTACCTCCAACTGTCCGTAGATCTGCCGTAGGCTCGCGTAAAAATAGCTCGGCGAAGTGGAGTACGAATGGGCCACAGTCGGTGAAGTTCATCTGCTGTGGCATCGGCACCTCGTAGCAAGGCATCGTTGTTTCGTCCCAGGTCGTCGTGGTCGAATTCGGGTATGCTGCTCGCCACTCACACTGTAGGTAATTGCGTAGTATTGGAGCAACGTGACCTCTGGACGTATTAGCGTACGAATCCAGGATCCATATTTGACCTCGCCGCGGTGCGGTGCATAGCTGTCGTGTAAGACACATGATCGCTAGGTACCAGTGACAGCCTTCATTTATTGGCACCAGAATGGAGGTTTTCTTGACGAGTTGGATGCGTTTCGTCCAACGACGGAGCCGATCGATTTGCTCTTGTGAGCTTCCATTATCTGCTACTCGACTAAGCTGCGTATAAGAATGGGTGCTGAAAATGTGCACATTTTCCTGTACTTTGGTTGTTTGCTGAAGGTACAACCACTTCATATACATTTCGATTAGGCTGTCGTTCAGTAGCCGCCCGCATGCGATTCGCTCGTAGTCAGCGTGGTACAACGTAATGCCGCCTGGGCCTGGTGGATATATCAAGATGGCCTGGTTGTGGGCTGGCATTAGCAACCCGATATCAACGGGCTTGTTGCCTTCTCGTGACGCTACAGTAACCTCTGACATGTCCATTTGCGACACACTCCTTGTGTCCATCCAATTACACTGCTCTTCCTTGTCTGCAGCTTTGCATTTATACTCTCCATTACCTGCTCTCTTCATTGTCTTAGTAAAATCCTGCATAAATCGTTTTTAAGGGTTTTAGTCTGAGTAAATTGTAAAGTTATGAGTTTACCTTTTCTATACGCTGGTGGGCTGTTCGAAAGTTAAATAACGAATGTTGGTTTGAATTTTTAGTGCTGTAGACTTTTGCAATTTTCTCGATAACTTTCAGTGTTGTTGTTTCTGATTAGACTTTCAGAACTGCAAGTTATGGTGTAATTTTCTCAAGGGGCGTTCACATAAGCATTTCATGTCACATCTGATTGTCACGACCCCATACAGGACCGCTAAGAAAGATTTGGTGAAATTCTTTGTTGGTAAATGGTGGGGTTTTGGGGAGTTTTAAACACGTCTACTGCAGTAAGATAAAGCATTTTCGTTTGCGTGAAGGTTGTTATAATATAGTTTTATGTCTGCCTTCTGTTCGGTTCGAATAGTGAACTAAAATAGTTAAAGCTACCCTTCGTCATTGTTACCCATTGCTAGTTGTTTAGGCCGCAACCCTAAAGGTTAAAGAAAGTAATAGATTAACTTACTACTTTATCGACTCGTTCCAGTATCGATTCTCGATACACGAACGAGTCGCTCGATCGGCTTCTCCGACGAGTGAGTTTTGCTTTTTACTGGCGTCACAAATTGAACTCGCAAAGTAGTAAACTTCATTTTAAAACCTTCATTTTAATATATTAAATATTGCCACTAATTTTAATTTAATAATCACTTATTGATTATCAGCAAGCAATCACTTATTGATTGCCCTCAACATAAATATAGTTTTCTTTAACGCTCCTGTGTATGCACTTCATGCAGTAAGAAGCAGCCATTGTAATTTTCACCTATTGAAGCCTAACACACAAAACGTAAGAAATACACATTGTAAATATAATCTAAGCTAACTAATTACTGGTGTTTTGTTCTTTTTTGTTTTTCTCCGTTTGCATATAAACCGAGCACAAATTGCCCGAAAGTTATATGCAAATAGCTCGACTTACCAAGATTGGCAGCTAAAGGCCAGCGCTCTTTGGTGAATCATATTTCACTGGAACAGACCCAACTGATCTGCTCACTAGTGGTGTGAAGTCGTCCCTAATTGACGTTTGATTTCAATGAATTTTACGCATTTTAGGTTGTTGTTCATTATAAATTTAATTTTATTTCGAAATGTTATAATTTATTTGTCTCTCGAAGTTACATATCATTTGCAGATGTCCCGTAGGCTGCTGAATTCCTCGTTTGCCCTTTGGTCGTCTCTTTCTTGACAGCTATTTTAGCGGTTGACGCCGCGTTTTGCAGTTGTTCAGCGGATGCAGTGATTTATATGGATGCCGCCACCGGCTGAACTTGGTTATCGACGTGGGTCCTGTCGCTCTTCGCCTTCTCTTTTGACTCTGAATTATTTTAGCGGATGACGCCGCGTTTCGCAGTTGATCAGCGGATGCTGGCGCGGTGATGCAGTGATTTATGTGGATGCCGCCACCGGCTGACCCTAGTTATCGACGTGGGTCCCGTCGCTCTTCGACTTCTCTTTTGACAGTTTGTTGTGCGGATGCCGCCGCGTTTGGCAGTTGTTTCTGCGGATGCGGCCGCCTCCTTTGACCCCTCCTCCTGGCATTTGGTTCTGCGGTTGCCTCCGCGTTTGGCAGTTTCTTCTGATGTGGCCGCCTTCCGGCAGTTGTTGACGCGGTTGCTGCCGCGCTTTGACATTTGTTGACCAGCAGTTGTTGACGTGGTTCGGCAGTTGTTGACGTGGTTGCTGCCGCAACTGGGCAGTTATTTACGCGGTTTCTGCCGCGATTTGGCAGTTGTTGACGCGGTTGCTGCAGTGATTCGGCAATTGTTGACGTGGTTGCTGCCGTGGCCGTGACCTTGTTTAGCGACGTTGGTCCCGTCGCTCTTCAACTCGTCTTCGTCTGCAGTTGTTTTAGCGGTTGCCGCCGCGTTTTTCAGTTGTTTCTGCGGATTCTGCCGCGGTGATGCAGTGATTAATGTGGATGCCGCCACCTCCTGGCAGTTGTTGACGTGGGTGCTGCCGCGATTTGGCAGTTGTTGACGCGGTTGCTGCCGCGCTTTGGCAGTTGTTGACGCGGTTGCTGCCGCGATTTGGCAGTTGTTGACGCGGTTGCTGCCGCGATTTGCTCGTTGTTGACGCAGTGGCAGCTGCGAGGTTGCACGTTGGTGACGCAGTGGCAGCTGCGATTTTGCACGTTGTTGACGCAGTGGCAGCTGCGATTTTGCACGTTGTTGACGCAGTGCCAGCTGTGATTTTGCACGTTGTTGACGCAGTGGCAGCTGCGATTTTGCACGTTATTGACGCAGTGGCAGCTGCGATTTTGCACTTTGTTGACGCAGTGGCAGCTGCGAGGTTGCACGTTGTTGACGCAGTGGCAGCTGCGACTCCCACAGTTGTTCACGCGGATGTTGCCGCTCTCTGACCTTGTTTAACGACGTTGGTCCCGTCGATCTTCGTCTCAACTTTCTTACCGCCGTCTGCAGTTGTTTTAGCGGTTGCCGCCGCGTTTTGTAGTTGTTTCGGCGGATTCTGCCGCGGTGATGCAGTGATTAATGTGGATGCCGCCACCTCCTGACCTTGTTTACCGACGTTGGTCCCGTCGAGCGTCTTCTCGCTCTGTGCAGTTGTTTTAGCGGTTGCCGCCGCGTTTTGCAGTTGTTTCTGCGGATGCTGCCGCGGTGAGGCATTTGTTTCAGCGGATACCGCCGCCTCCTGACCTTTTTTTTTGACGTTGGTCCCGTCGAGCGTCGTCTCGCTCTGTGCAGTTGTTTTAGCGGTTGCCGCCGCGTTTTGCAGTTGTTCCTGCGGATGCTGCCGCGGTGAGGCATTTGTTTCTGCGGGTGCCGCCGCCTCCTGACCTTGTTTACCGACGTTGGTCCCGACAAACTTCTTCAGTTCGCCAACATGAGCTTTTCTTACATTGGTTTCACCTTTCTTGCGGATCTGCACAATCACGGGCGAAATGAATCCGATGACGACGTATGGGCCTTCATATTTGGGAGCTAATTTCGCTGCGAAGCTGTTTATGGCGCTGGACAGTGGATGTTGTTTGGCGAGCACCATCTCGCCTATCCTAGGCTGCCAATCGCGCCTGCGCAAGTTGTATTGCCGCGCCTGGTCGCGCGTGGCCTGACTTAGTTTGCGCCGCACAAGTTCAAAAATTTCTTGCATTTGTTCTGCACGTGCTGTTGGTGATTGTACTTCTCTGCCGGTTCCCATTGTTTGCTCATCGTAGAGTGCTCCACGTAATCTTGGCTCGCGACCTTGCACTAGGAACGCAGGGCTGAAACCAGTTACGTCAGACTTGCTGCTGTTCAGTGCCAAGGTGAGCTCTGGCAGACTTTCGTCCCATGGTTTATGTTGATTTTGGTTGAATTGTGCGATCATCGTTTTGAGGGTTTTGTTGGCTCGCTCTGTCGGGTTCTCCTGCGGCGAGTATGGGGCGGTAAACTGCTGCCGGGTACTAATTTTTTGCAGGAACTTACGGAACGCACGACTGTTAAACGGCGTGCCGTTGTCAGTGATGAGCACCTTCGGAACCCAAAACGGTATAGTATTCTTTCTCGAAAACTCTTCTTTAAACTATCGCTAGTGGCTTTGCGTAGAGGAACGGCTTCTGTTCATTTACTGAATTTGTCAAACAGGACCAAAATCATAGTATTGCCGTGTTTCGAACAGCGGCAATGGCCCAACAAAATCAGCACAGCTCGTCTGCGATGCGCGATAACATTTTTCCAGCTGGGGCCTGTTGGCTCGCCTTATAGCGCTGGCAAACCTCACAGCTCCTTACGTACCGGCTGACAGCTCGAAAAAGACCAGGCCAGTAGAAGCGACTTGCTATGCGGCCAATGGTCTTGCGGACTCCAAGGTGGCCGGCACTCGGCTGATCATGATTTTCTGCTAGTACTCTCGAGCGTAGGTGTGTTGGTACACATAATTTCCAGGCCGCCGCATCTTCATCGCCGATCTGGTTGGGTATATGGCGGTATAAACTGCCGTCTTCTTCGGTATAGTCTGGGAATTTCGTGGGATTTTCTCTGACCTCCTGCTTTCGCTTTTCCAGCCAGGGGCAACATGGTGTTTCTTCGGTAATCTCAGTGATCTTGCACAGGTCCTCTAGGGGTTGCCGTGATAACGCGTCTGCGACTACGTTCAGCTTGCCTCGTCTGTATTAGATGTCAAAGCTGTACTGCTGCAACTCTAGAGCCCATCGCGCTATGCGGCCAGACGGACTCTCAATAGAGTTCAGCCTCTTTAAAGAAAGGGGGCGTATGCCCCACACGATGGCCAGACACTCTTTTTCCGTGGGACTGTAGTTCCGCTCTGCCTGGATGAGGTGACGGCTGGCGTAAGCTATTACTCGCTCTACGCCATCAAAATCTTACGTTAGCACGGCGCCAAGTCCATAATCGCTTGCGTCGGTTTGCAGCACGAAAATCCTATTGAAGTCTGGGCAAGCTAAAACGGGCGCTTCGGTAAGTTTGTTTTTAAGCGCCTCGAATGCTGCCTGTTGCTCAGGTCCCCATCGCCAATGCTTGCCTTTCTTCAGCAGCTGGGTCTTCGGCTGTGAGAGGGTGGCAAAGTCGAGTACAAAACGACAGTACCACGAACCCACGCCCAGGTATCGGCGGAATTCTCGGAGACTCGTCGGTGGTGCTAGATTCTTGATTGCCGCAACCTTATCTGGGTCCGTGTGTATACCACGCTCGCTCTCCACATGTCCGAGGTACTTCGTTTCGGACCTGAAAAACTCACACTTTTCTACGCTGAGTTTAAGGTTCGCCGCTCGCAATCTCCGGAATACCTCCTTCAGATTCTGGATGTGCTCCTGTTTCGACCTGCCGGTCACGATGATGTCGTCCAGGTACGCGAAGGCAAATGGCTCCAACTCTGGCCCGATGATGTTGTCTAAGGCTCTCTGGAACGTGGCGGGTGCCGAATGCAGCCTAAAAGGCATCACACGCCACTGAAAGAGACCTCGTTCTGGTACTGTGAAGGCCGTATACTTCTTGCTATCCGGGTGCATAGGAATCTGCCAATATCCATTTTTCAAATCGAGGCTGCTGATATATTTGGCATTGCGCAGCCTGTCCAGGATATGATGTATGCGCGGCAGGGGGTATGCATCGGGAACCGACTTAGCATTCAGCTGTCTGTAATCAATACAGAGTCTCCACGAGCCAGTCTTTTTGCGCACTAGCACTATCGGAGCGCTGTGAGGGCTATGTGACGGCTCTATGAAGCCTTTTTCCATGAGCTCATCGATCTCCTTATTGATGACGTCCTGCATGGCGGGGTTCCTTGGGTAGTAGCGTTGTTTGAGCGGCCGGTCATCCAACATGATGATCTTGTGTGGCGGTACATTTGCGGTTCCACGTAGAGCGTCGAATTTCTGCAGCTCTTCTTTCAAGAATTCATCCAGTGGTTCCTCTGATTGGGTAGGAATGTCTGCTATCGTGATACACGCTGGATCGCTAGGCGTTGGTTTTCTCGAAGGTCGCAGCGTAATAGTTTGTCTACCCCAACCAATAGTGGCTTTAGTTTTTAGCAGAAAATCCATTCCGAGAAGTAGATCGTCGGTTACGCCAGGAAGAATGAGAAGTCGTAGCTTACACTGCCTTTTCCCTACCTTCACTCTTACGGTTAGGGTTTCTTCGACCACCTGTAGTGACCCATCGGCCATGCGTACATTGGTTGTAGAAAATCGCTGATTGCTTACTGTTCGAATTTTATTTGCCAGCGTCTGGCTTGCAAAACTGCGCGTGGCTCCCGTGTCGATTGTGGCTTCCATCCCTAGCTGGTCTATCTGCACTCGTGCCCAAATTCGCCGGTCATCAAATCGTAACTTGGTTAATGTTTTCGAGGATGATTGCGACTGGACCCGTTCTTTCCTCGACGTCGAGCGAGTCCTCTGGCATTTCCCTGAAGGTACGCCTCACAGCATTCAAAGTGGCGTAGCCTCGTCGCCCGCATTCCTTACAAAAACATATCCGCTCATTCGTGCAGTCGGTTTTTTTATGATCTTCTTGGCCACACCTGCTGCAGGCTATTCGAAAATTGACAAATTCGGTGGTGGCTGGTGGATCTGGCTCCTTACAAGCTGTTCGTCCATCTGGTGTTTGTGCTGGTGTTCTTTCCGGTACATTATTTGGTGTAGCAAATCGATGCAATTCCCCCTTGCTTCGCTGGGGGTTCTTCGTTTGACAATCCGAACCTCGGATAATTTCATAATCTTCGGCAAGTGAGAGTAACTCAGCAAATGTTGAAAAATCTCGTCGCCGAATATACAATTGATACTCTTGGCGACAGTTTCTGAAGACTCTTTCGACTTTCTGAGCCTCGGTCCAGTTGGCATGCCGCATTAGATCGATAAGATCCAGACTATATCCCTTGAAATTCTCTTGAGGCCGTTGTACTCTGCTACGGATTTGGTCTTCAAGGCGCTCAAAGAATCGAGCGGGCAGGAAATATGTTAAGAAACGGTGTTTAAACTCAAGCCATGATTCGCAGGAAATCCTATTATTTCGCCACCAGATGAGTGCCCCGTCCTTGAGCAGCTCGGGCATCATCCTTGGCAAGTGATCTCTATTCACGTTGTAGACACAGGAGAGTTCTTCCAATCGCTCCACAAATTCCAATGGGTCTCTACCCTCTTCGAACCTGACTGACCACCTTCTAACTTGGTCCATGATGTTGCCATACGACGGCGTCTATTGGAATTTCCCTCATCCTGTCGGCATCCCTGGTATCGTTAGACTTACTGGTGCTTCCTCTTGGCCTGATAAAACGGGCACAGTCGTGAGAGCTCCCGGTCGCGGTGATGGTGTCCTCCTTTCGGTGTGCTTGCTCTCAAGCTCCACTAGCCGCTTCTGAAGTTGTGAGTTCTCTTCAATATCTGCCACTGCTGCCGCAAATCTTTTACGTAACTCCTCCACGGTTCCTTCCTCATTAAATCCGAACTCGTGGGCGTAAACCATCAAATCGTCCTTACGCAGGCCATGTATCCAGGAAGTCCTGACCATGATGTTGTTTTTTTTTTCATTTTGTTTTTTTTTTAATTTAATTGCCGCAAAGACGTGATAAATCTGCACCTATAATTATTCACCCACCCAACTTAAGCTCGACGAAGAATGCAAGGATGCTTTACCTTTACAAATTCTTACCTTATACGTGCTTTAGTTCCTCTGAAAACTCAATAATAGTTATTAAAAAGAAGTTTATTATATACTATTGTCTTGGCTAGCTTCCTGCTAGGTCCCACACTAAATGACTCAAATGACTCAATATTACGCACGGGTGGCACTTTTACCACACCCTTAATTCAACAAATAAATCAACATAAAATGTCTTGATATTTTTTCACACAACACCTTCAGTATACCACTCGTATGCCTGTGACTTATAGTATCTCCTAACTATCTAGTTGTCAACCAGGTTGTGATATATTTTCAAGATGTGGTAAGTATATCAAGATGTGTCCAATCTAGACAGGATTATTCAACTATCTCTTAGCCAATGAAATTAAAAAAATTGCAAGCACATGCGAAGGGATAGGATTCACCACCTATATTTGCTTCGTCTCAATATGCAAAAATTTTTAAATTTTATAATCTTTAGAATTTCAGAAATTTTTAGTGCAACGACTTTTTCATAAAACATCGTTCCCCAAGAATGAGAAAAAACGACATAGAAATCAAAACTTTGACTTTCGATGCAAATATATCCGCTATTTTTATATATATTTAATTCAAATTTTTTTATCAAAGTTTTAATAAAAGCACTTTACAAAAATAGTTTCAACTGTAGCGTTAAGTCAGTGAATATATTCTTTAATTTTTTTTTCAAAAACAGTCCAAAATATTGAATTTTTACTCAAAAAATGATTAAAAAAATGTTTTTGTTGGAAAAATAAGAACAATTGAAAATTGCATTTCTGAGTACTTTTAATATAGTAAAGCATATATTTGCAATAATATAATAAAAATATATGAAAGTAGCTAAATAAAAAATTTTTCCGCAAAAAAACAACTTAAAAAATATTGCTTACAACATTATTCGAGGCTAAGCTTCAACTGATGGAATCCCCCTTACAATAATATAACACTAAAAATATCATGTGGCGAAACGGCAAAAAAAACCAAGTCAACACACAAAATACACCTAAATTATGTCATCTTTATATTTTATTCTTGAAATTATATAACAAAAAGATAAGAGATAATGCATAAAAATATCATAACTTTAAATTATATAATAAGAGGGTAGTTTAGTAAAAAAATTACCTACATTTTTTAAGTAAAACCTAATGAAATTCTGCTACATTTTGTTGGCAGCTACATCTTTTATTGAGATGTTTCGTGCATCAAATCTTTACATACCATTTCTGTTGCTTTTCAATATTATGCTCACATTGTCGCTTACTTATTCTCTTGCTCTCAAAAGCTTTAAATCGTTCGCTCGCTGACTCTCATAAAACTTTTTTGTGGATTTATGATAAATCCACATTCAAATTTTGCTGTGCTACTTGCTTGTATGGCGGTGGCCATCTTTCTATAATATTATTTGTGCTGCAACCATCGTGGCAATATATTTAAGGCAGCTCAGTATACAATAAAATATTCATCATATAAAGATATAAATTATAGCACATACTGCAGTGCAAATTCGGTGCTCGATCCTCAGCGGAGACAAGACAAATAATAAAGAAGAACTTTTTATAGCTCATGGTACTCGGGTTAATATTCATTATAGTAGTTGTCATATAAAGATATAAAGGGTCCGCCATCTAACTTTTTTTTCAACTAGTGCTTATTTCGTGAATGGTATCACTAAGCTCATGTCTGATTTGACTTCCGCTAAACGAATATGGTTGTGTATACGCTTGTACAACGCTGGGAAATATTGCGACATTACTTTGAAAATAATGGTAATGTTGCAGAATGTGTGCGAAAATTGCGTATGGATTTTGGAAGAAGAGAAGCACCGTCAGCTCCGTATGTTCGTTATCTTGTGAAAAAAGTGAAAGAAACTGGCATCCTCATCGATAAACCAAAGCGTGAAAAGCCAAAAACAGTGCGTAAACCCGAGAATATTGCTGCTGTGGCAGAAACTGTGCGTGAAGCGCCATCAACATCAATTCACCGTCGTTCTCAACAATTGAACATTTCGGAGACATCATTGAGACGAATTTTGCATAAAGACCTTGGTATGACACCATAAAAAGTCCAATTGGTTCAGGAGTTGAAGTCAACTAGCCATCCAATGCGTTTTCGCTTCGCTAAGTGGGCCTGCGATCGACTTACAGAAGATGCCGATTTTGCCAAAAAAATCATCTTTTCAGATGAAGCTCATTTTGATCTTGGCGGGTATGTAAACAAGCAAAATTGTCGCATTTGGGGCACAAAAAACCCGCACGCATACATTGAAAAGCCGCTGCACCCAAAACGAGTCACTGTTTGGTGAGGATTTTGGTCTAGAAGCATAATTGGGCCATTTTTCTTCGAAAACGAGCAAGGAGTGGCCGTTACAGTCAATGGCGATCGTTATCGGGCCATGTTGAACGAATTTTTGTTCACAAAAATTGAAAAGGAGGATTTTGGCAACATTTGATTTCAACACTCGATGTTTTGCGCCCTGTTTTTGAAGATCGCATTATCAGCCGCAGAGCTGATGTCGTTTGGCCACCTCGGAGCTGCGATTTGACACCGTTTGACTATTATATGTGGGGTGCCCTCAAAGATAAGTGTTACGCCGACAAGCCAGAGACAATTGACGCTTTAAAGGACAATATTCGTGAAGCCATTGGTGAAATACAGCTGCACACAATCGATAATGTGCTTAAAAATTGGACCGATCGTGTAGGCTACTGCATGGCCAGCCGAGGCAGCCATTTGAATGAAATTATTTTCCATTATTAACCGAAAGAATTTACTTTCAAATAAAAAAAGAAATTTGAAAAAATATTTAGTAGTTTTTTTTATAGAATTTTCAAAAAAAAAAGTTATTTGGCGGACTCTTTAAATTATAGCACATATTGCTAAAAAGTTTTTTTTATAATTTATTAATTTAGTAATAAGTGATTTTACTTTGTAAGTGTTTTTGCGAGATATTTGCGTAATAAGTTGTTTTATTATTTAATATTATTTTTTTTTGCGTTGTGTGCATCCGCTTATTTTATTCAGTGCAAATACTGGTCATACATGTAAATTCTGCTTTTTTTATCAGAAAGTGTAAAAGAAAAATACCTCAAAGAGCTCTTTTAGATACGTGAGAAAACTCCAAAAATTTGAACATTTGATTTTTTTTGCGCTATGACCATCGTGAAATAAAATACCGGGAGGATATATCAATTCATAATTGAAAAAGTTTTTAAAATGGTGCGAGAAGTTTAAATTGTATTTTTATTTTTTTTCATTTTTCATGTTAATATATTTTTTGAAGTCGAAGGACGCTAATATTAATTCGTCAATAATTGTACGATTTTCTTTGTAATGAGCTTTAATTTTTTTTAGTTAGTATTTTAATTGTTTTAAAAATAGCATAAGTTTATATACATTGAAAAAAATGAATTTATTGTATAGGTTAGTTAAAAGTAATTAAAGCTAAAGAGAAAAAAAAAACAATATGATGGGCTAAGTTTTGTTTATTTGGGGCGAAACGGCAGGGGAATCATGAGATGGAACGCAGATATGATGGGAGTGAAAGGTTGGCGTTGGAATAACCAGTAACAAGTAATAAAAAGAAATGTTTTGGTTGAGTGGCAGTTAACATGTTTATTTTTTTTATGTTGTCAGTTTTGAGATGTTTAATTTAATTGTATCTTTAGGTTACTGTGAGCCCCTCGATCCGACATGGTGGGTTGGATAACCTCCCCAGCAAATGCCGAGCTAGCCGTGGTGTGCCAAGTCGGATACGCTAACTAGGGAGCATAACAATATGGCGCCCAATCTAAAGAAGCACCGCTTTTTATCATGCGTTTTCTGGGGATTCTTTAGTAGTGCTGACTTAGCTAACGTATTTAAATGCAAAGTTAATTACGCCTACAAAAGGAATTCCCTGAAAAACCACTGATAAAATCCAGTAAGTAAGGTATCAGCAGTGTTGTATATCGAATAAATAATTAAAATTTTTTTAATACAAGTCCAAGAAGCGCTACCAATAAATGGGGCGCACGCGATAAAGTAAGCAAAGTCATCAATCGTGCTTTGATCACAAAGTAGCTTGGCGAGAGATCTCATTCTCTGGGCTAATTGTACTTGCATAAAAGAATTCGAGAAACCATACATTGAAATTCAGTAATGTCAGTCCAAATTAATTTCAATATAATTTAAATAGTACAAAATTTTTATATATTTATAAACCGAAGAGCCAAAAATCTAAAATCAGTGCAGCTCTCAATCGTACTCCCTCATGTCATTTTTTTTGAAACAGAGTCAGAGCACAGAAGCTCAAGGCTAATAGCGTAGGCAGGAGAATGTTATGAGGAGCTACATATTGAAAGTCAGCAGCAAACCCTAGAAAGTAAGTAATAAAATTTATGTTTATGGTGAACTTCCTTTTTTATGCCTTCTTGGGGTGTTTACAGCGTGTCTTAGCGAGAGAAAGCCATTTCTGGGCTAATAGTACCTGACGAAACAACCAAGCGATAGGGTCGAATAAATTTTGGCAAATGCAAAGATTGCAATCGGTCTTCTCTGTGTATCCTAGTGCTAGTTGACTTAGCGTGAGAACCTCCAGATCTCCAAACTGATGGCAGCTTTCAGGGATGCATGGAGAACACCAATTTTGTATTCACCGCGTATTCAACTGAAATCAACTGAGGTAATCATGACAACTTATATTTCAATAAAAAAAAACAATAGTGTCGTGCAGAGGTACAGATTGTAGTGTAAAAAGCTGTATTGTCTAAATGAGAAATAGTCTTTTTGTAATAAAATATATATTGTCCAAAGGACGACCAAAACAACCAAAACAAAGTAAGAGAAGTGGCGCTAACTAGACCATGATTCGCCAACCATGTAGAAGAATTTCGTAATAAATTAGTACCCTGTCGCAAAATCCCATCATATATCGATACACGAACAGAAAAGCAAACCAATTATAATTTAGAATTTTTGAATAAACTCGCCTATTTTTTTTTTAAATGTTCGTCAAAATAATTTTTATATCTCGCTCAGAGCTGAAAGCTAGGGGTGATGAAATCACCAGTTAAAGAAAACAAAAAATTAGCTGTAAAACGAAGTTTTGTACGTTCTGATTTTAATAAATCGTCTCCGCAGGTGAAAGTGTTCAAAGCAATACCCCAAAAAAACCTAGTGGTATGTCAGAAGACAAAGAAAATGCAGCCGCCGAAGGCAGCACAAAACGAGTGTCTTTTTTTGATTTGTCCGAAAAAATCACAGTAGGTAACCCAAAAAGAAATAGGCACAATTACACAGGCTACGATAGACAGATGCAAGTAGAGAAAGTAGCTATACCAAAGCAATCAAGTGATCTGAATTTTCCTTCTAGTCTGTCAGATCCTCCTCCTTCAATAAATAAGATTAGCGACTGCCCGGGGGCGGAAGCAAATAGCGTTTTTAACATGAGTGTTGACCGAGAGAGGCATGATGGACATGTTCAAAATTAGGACTCGGACATGGTTGCAGAAAAAGTAGCAGACTCATGCATGAGATTGAAAGCAGTTTTGGACCACTCTATAGATAAACAAATTGAAGACGGTATTAGAGTAGGTATGGAAGAGATCATGAAAAAGATGGAAAGTATGCTTCAACCTGTAGTCGGCGCTAGAATTGCACAAAAAAATTTACATATTGGGAACATCCAACATTGGATGACATAAAGAATTCCAGACGTTACCCAATCAGGAAACCTTGATATCCCGTAGATAGAAACTCTGACAGAGAAAAAAATCAGTCAAATCAGGTAGTTCCACGCTCCAGCCAAAATCCCGTGGAGCAGAAACCATAATGGAAAATCAGGATGGAGCTGTTGAGAATGAAGTCTGCGGTAAGGAATGTGCTAATGAAGAGCCTAAAAATATATATAGATAGAATTAGCATTTTAAAAAAATTGAGAATTTAATGATAAGATGAAATGCTTCAAAACAATTAAGCCGATCGAAGAGTTGAATTCGCTCTTATATTGTGAAACCGGACAAAGAATTTTTAATAATGCCGAACTGAATGGCCGAAGAGGGGTATCTAAAAGAATCAAGCGAGCACGCGAAAGCTTTAAGCGACGAAGATTAGTGCGCAAACAAGTGGTAGAAGCGGTGTGTAAAGCAGCCGAAAAAGACCCTAGAGCATATGCTGACTTCATGGTAGAAGATAAAGTCATTAGAGGTCTACCAGACACCGGCGCGTCAATCAGTATACTGGGAAAAGGATGCCGTGAATTGGTTGAAAACTTGAATGCCGACATGAAACCGTATTTTTCGATCGTCAGAACTGCTGGAGGTCGCCAATATAACGTTTTAGGGAAGGTCAGCTTGCTGGTGATTAAATCCTGTCACAATGCCCCCGGAAAAACACCGGGAAGATATGACATCGGCTCCGAAAAGAATCCCAAGTACGGAAACTGCGTCCACGTCCAAGGAAGCAGCACAAAAAAGGGAAACAAAAGAAGGGCACACATACAAGCCCTTCCATAGTAGACGTCGCCTTGTCCATCTTCCTTAGTGTGGGGAGCCAGGAGGACTAGACGACCCACTAAGAGTTGGTCTAAGTGGAGCGGGCGTAAGATGGTATCTGCGCTACCTGGAACAGGGCATGGCACCCGAAGTAGCTCGTGAAAAAGCGTTGGAGCATCGGGGAATCACCGGCTTACCAGAGACAACGAAGAGAAGTTGTAATGAGATAACGCCTCCTCAACGCCTCCTCAACGCCTCCTCAACGCCTCCTCAACGCCCAGAGAGCAAGAAGATAAAAATAGCTCCTATGAGTAATAGTAGGTCAGAACCTGGGGCTAAGTTACCCAAACCAGAACCACTGAAAAAGAGGACCAGCTATGCCAGCATAACAAAAGGCATACAAATTGCGGTCCTACCCAAAGAATACCCCCGGCAAATGCTAAGTCCGGATGAGCTCTCGGAGCTAGAAGAAGCCATACTGAGCGAAGTAGTGAAGGGCTGGTCCACCAAGCTACAGTTTGAGGGAATTCACTTCCGGCTGGGCATGTTACTGGTCGACTGTTCGAACCCCTCAACAGCAGAATGGCTGCGAGCATCAGCACTAAAGCTCGAGCACTGGAAAGGGCTAGAACTGATGGCTTGCCTAGGGGAGGAGGTCCCAAAAGGGAATACTGTTAGGAAGATCTTGTCAATAAGCTCAAGTACGGAGATCAAAAGATCGATGGGACTAATTGCCGCCCAGAACGATGGTCTCAATAAAAAGTATTGGAAGATATTGAGCTCCAAGGATAAGGGAAGTGGGTACATGCTTATGTTCTCAATAGATGGGAGTCACTTGAAACTATCAAGTCAAGGGGCTTAACTATCAGCTTCCGCTTTGGAACCATTCCGGTGTTGGGCACAAAATCGCCCCCAACGACCAAACCATTCATAGCAGCAACATCCACAGCTGCAGTGCCCACAGCTGTAACGTCAACAGTGGTAACGTCCACAGAAGCCACGTCTGCGACTTCCAATGAAGGGAAAGACGCAACACCACCAATACAACTAGCTGGTGAAGCTGTTACGGAGAAGTTCGCCTCCGTCTCGGTCATCACCGCAACACCTTCAATCGGAGATCAGGCAGAGGGCATGAACCTCACCGCTCTCTCGATTGATGGTAAGAGCAAACCTCTAACAGAGGTATGAGTTACGCTGCCAGAAGAAGAACGGGCAGCAGCCCGGTGTTATGATCGGCACAGTAACCAGCACGAGATTTGCCCAGGTGAACCTCCATCATGGAAAAGCTGCATCGGCAGTTATTGCTCGGAGGTTCACCACAGAACAAGTGGGCTTCGTGCTGATCCAAGAACCCTGGTGCTACAGGGGAAAAATCAGTGCCCTCTACTGCAAAGAGGGTCAGATAACTTGGGACCAGAGAGCATTTAATCCCAGAGCATGTATCCTAATGCAGAAAAATACTAATTACATTTGTCTTTCAGGGACCTAACAGTTATCGAGACTCACATCAAAACTGATGGTAAGCATCGCGCCATAGTGATCGCATCTGCTTACTTTCCTGGGGACGATCTCAAAATTCCCCCAGCGGAGATAAAAAGACTTGTGGAGCACTGCAGGAAAGAGCAACTTAAACTACTCATCGGCTGTGACTCCAACGCGCACCACACAATTTGGGGAAGCACCGACGTCAATATTAGAGGTGAGTACCTTTTAGAATTTCTTTTAAGTATTAACCTAGACTTTTTCAATGTGGGGGTAACACCTATTTTTGTGACTAGCGCTAGAGAAGAGGTCTTAGATCTCACCATAGGAAGCCCAGATGTTGGGGATATGATTAGGGAATGGAGGGTATCAATAGAACCTTCAATGTGTGACCATAGAATAATAGAGTTTAGACTTAGGGCAAAATGTCAAGAGATAGAACCCAAAAGAAACCCAAGAAATACCAGTTGGGACACATACACCAACACCCTGAAAGAAAACCTACAGAACGTAAAAGCTAGGAGTAGAATTAGTAACATCCTAGAACTTGAATGCTATGTAGAGCAGGTAAACAATGCAGTATGTAATGCCTACGAATCTACCTGTCCAACAGGGCACAAGGCAAGAACAAAAAATGCTCCTTGGTAGATCGCCAAGCTGACCAAACTCCGGAAGAAGGTGCGATGCAGCTTCAATGCCGCAAAGCGCAACGGAGAAAGGCACAACTACACGGCGACTCTGACGGAGTACAATAAAGAAATCAGAAAAGCCAAAAGACAAAGCTTTAGAACTTTCTGCGAAGACATTTCTTCCACGCCAGCAGCAGCCAGGATACACAAAGCAATGGCCAAAGGTAGAGTGGAGACAAGAATGTCACTTTTATTGCCGGACGGAAGCTATACGCTTAGAGAAGATCAACGAGCCAGTCACCTTCTAGAAACTCATTTCCCGGGCAGCACACCAGTAACTGAGTATGAGACGCCAGACAGGCAAATTGCTCCAAATCAAGAGGAATGGAAACTCGCAACGAGCATTTGTACTAAGGCTCGTCTAGATTGGGTACTCAGAACCTTTCAACCATTCAAATCAGTAGGTGTAGACGGCATCTTTCCTGCACTTCTACAAAAGGGTGCAGAAACTATATTGCCCCACCTAGTCAAAATAACTAGAAGCAGTCTTGCGCTGGGCTATATCCCAAGGAAATGGAGAAGGGCCATATTCACCTTCATACCAAAAGTACGGAAAACAGACTACACGATACCAAAGTCATTTAGACCCATTAGCTTTACCTCATTTGTACTCAAAACAATGGAAAAGGTAATAGATATCTATATACGAACTGATATCCTGGAGAAGGTGAAAATGCACCCATGCCAACATGCATATAGGACGGGTAGGTCTACAGAATCTGCCCTATACCAGCTGGCTAGTAACATCCAGTCGGCTCTCAAAAACAAAGAAAACGTACAATGTGCCTTTCTAGATATAGAAGGAGCCTTTGATAATACTTCTCACGAGGCTGTGAAGAAGTCTTTACATAAAAATGGAGTAAATTATATGCTCAGCAGATGGATATGCCAAATTCTTACCACTAGAACTGCAGAAACAAAAGTGGGTTACACCACTATAAGAATCAAAACAACAAAAGACGGCCCACAAGGCGGAGTCCTTTCTCCACTACTGTGGAGTCTTGTTGTGAACGAATTATTAACGATGCTAACCGAGAATGGCATATAATGTCAGGGTTACGCAGACGACATCGCCTTAATAGTGTAACGACGAAATTCGCGGAGAAGACAAAACACAACCAGTTTTAGCGTCATCACGCCATAGGCAGCTGGTACCGAGATCATTCTGGCATAGCAACACAAACTAGTCACAGCCAAACAAGTTTTAGTATCACGCCACATACATACACAACCACACGACACAGTGAGAGGGAGAACCGGTTTCAAAATCATAGTGCGGCAAGCAGCTACGAGCAAAGCAATAAAAGGCGAGTCGTGGCATTAACTCAGTCTCTTATTCAGCGTGAAGTTGAAGGCATCGGACGTATTCAGTGTGCAGCCAAAGTGAACGGACGTAGAGAATTCGCAACATCGGAGTAGTCATCGTACAACTAAAGTGGTCGGACGTCGATTAGTAATCATTCAACAGCTCGTGCCTAGGAAGTGGTGAGTGTTACCTGGCATAGTTAGAACACCCTTAAATTTATAGTAGACATATTTTCGTTGGTTAAGGTCTCATTCCAACGTTAATGTTTTGTACCAAGCCCAACCTAGTAGTAACCATAGTAGACATATTTTCGTTGGTTAAGGTCTCATTCCGACGATAATATTTTGTACCAAGCCCAACCTAGTAGTAACCATAGTAGACATATTTTCGTTGGTTAAGGTCTCATTCCAACGTTAATATTTTGTACCAAGCCCAACCTAGTAGTAACCATAGTAGACATATTTTCGTTGGTTAAGGTCTCATTCTGACGTTAATATTTTGTACCAAGCCCAACCTAGTAGTAACCATAGTAGACATATTTTCGTTGGTTAAGGTCTCATTCCAACGTTAATATTTTGCACCACGCCCAACGTAATAAAGACCCTATTAGACATATTTTTGTTGGTCAAGGTCTCATTCCAACATTAATATTTTGCACCACACCCAACCTATTAAATACACTAGTAGACATATTTTCGTTGGTTAAGGTCTCATTCCAACGTAAATATTTTGCACCACGTCCCACCTCATAAACACCCCAGTAGACATATTTCCGTTGGTTAAGGTCTCATTCCAACGTTAATATTTTGTACCAAGCCCAACCTAGTAGATACCATAGTAGACATATTTTCGTTGGTTAAGGTCTCATTCCAACGTTAATATTTTGCACCACGTAAACACCCCAGTAGACATATTTCTGTTGGTCAAGGTCTCATTCCAACATTAATATTTTGCACCACACCCAACCTATTAAATACACTAGTAGACATATTTTCGTTGGTTAAGGTCTCATTCCAACGTTAATATTTTGCACCACGTCCCACCTCATAAACACCCCAGTAGACATATTTCCGTTGGTTAAGGTCTCATTCCAACGTTAATATTTTGTACCAAGCCCAACCTAGTAGATACCATAGTAGACATATTTTCGTTGGTTAAGGTCTCATTCCAACGTTAATATTTTGCACCACGTAAACACCCCAGTAGACATATTTCTGTTGGTCAAGGTCTCATTCCAACATTAATATTTTACACCCCGTCCAACCTTGTAAATACACTAGTAGACATATTTTCGTTGGTTAAGGTCTTATTCCAACGTTAATATTTTGCACCACACCCAACCTCGTAAGCACCCCAGTAGACATATTGTAAGCCAAGGTAACACCACGCAGCGGACAATAGCCCAGTCTCAACGCAAGATACACGTTGCACAATCCGATTGTAACACACGTCCTACTTGTGACCACTCGCTGCTCAACAGTGACAAGAAGACCCAGGGAGCGCGCCAACGTCGTATATCTCTACCACGCCACAGCCCCAGGAAACACGCTAGCGTCGCTCGTCCTCATCGCGTCACTTACTCCGGAACTACGTACACTGTCACAAAGATAAAGCTCCGTCACGTCATCTTCTCAAGGGCATCAGACATCGAAACAAGATCCAGGTCAAAACATCGGTGCATAGGTGTATGTGTGTGTAAGGTCCTATACCATAAAGATATTAGAGTAACGCCAATTTAGAATTGTGAATAAACTAAGGAAATATTAAAGAGAACAAAGCGAAAGGGTCTTTAATTACAAATTTTCTGTCACGAACGCTGGACACCGGCGAGTATACCCCCAGCTGTAAAATCCGGAAAACGGAAGTTCGTTACAATAGCGATAGGGAAGTTTGAGGATACACTCTGTAACCTGATACTGAGAGGACTGTCAGTAACAATGGAGTGGTGCAACACAGTGGGATTAAGTATCAACCCAGCGAAAACCACCATAGTACCTTTTACTAACAAAAGAAGCCTGCCAAACATCCGAACAATGAGAATGGATGGCACTGAAATTTCCTTCAAAGGAGAAGTCAAGCACCTGGGACTTACACTAGATTCAAAGCTTCTCTGGAGAAGACATGCAGAGGTAAGTATAAATAAAGCAACGTGCGCACTCATGGTATGTAGGAGCCTGGCGGGGAAAAGCTGGGGTTATAACCAAACAATTCTCCGCTGGATGTATACCATGATGGTGAGACCCATCCTCACCTATAGTGCAATAGCATGGGCTGAGAGAACCAAGCTAACCACAATGAGGAATATGCTAACAAAGGTGCAGAGACTGGCCTGTGTATGCATCACAGGGACCATGAGGATATGCCCTACAACAGCACTAGAAGTAATTTTGGACCTAACACCCTTATACCTTGTCATAGAGGGAGTAGCCAAGCGAACTCTGTTATGCATTGCAAAAGAGGGGACAGGTTTAGGTAAAACTATCAGAAGTAGAGAGAAGGGGGATATTGCAAAGCACACTCCCTACATCAATCTACCAAGAGACGATATAGTAAAAAGGTATAAGTTCGAAAAACACATCGGAATTAAGCTTAGTACCAAGAAAGAGTGGGACAGCGAGATGATATCGCAAGCCAAGAAACCATACAGTATAGCATGGTATACAGATGGGTCCAAGACATTGGATGGTATAGGCGCAGGGGTGTACAGGCCAAGAACCAAGCCCTTTGAACCCATGGGGACAATACCCAGTATCTTCCAAGCAGAAATCCTAGCAATACAGTTGAGTGCACAATTCAATCTGGACCGGAAATACAAAGGTCAGAATATAGTTGTGATATCAGACAGCCAAGCAGCAATCAAAGCATTAGTCTCTGTTAGATATCATCGAGAATAACATGGGAATGCCTAACAAAACTCAACGAACTAGACAAGAATAACACTGTTACTATACTTTGGGTCCCAGGACACAAAGGAATACAGGGTAACGAATAAGCCGATGGTCTAGCGCGACAGGGTGTAGCCACAAAATTTATAGGACCAGAACCATTCTGCGGATTGGGCACACATTCTATAAAAAAAGAACTAAGAAGGGAGGAGAGGCATAAACGTTCAAACCTCTGGAAAAGCCTCCCAAAGCTAAGACAATCCAAATTGCTCCTTAGAGATTATAACACTCGGAGATCAAAATTGTGCAGAAGCTTAGGCAAACCGAATCTAAGGATTCTAACGGGGTTCCTTACAGGACACTGTAATCTCAAATACCACCTGAAGAAATTGGGCATAGGAACCGATAGTAACTGCCGTTTCTGTGAAGAAGCAGAGGAGACGCCAATACACCTACTCACAAACTGCGACGCCGTGGCTCGCAGACGTAAACTAGCACTGGGGAACTATGATATGAGTCTAGAGCAGGTTTCATCCCTTGAACCTAAGAATATTCTCAAATTCATTAGAGAAATAGGGCTGGATGGAATTCTATAATCCGCAAACCCAGCGAAGCTTTGAGAAGGAGGTACAATAGATCTAATTTAGGTCGCAGTACGCATCTCCACCATACAACATTAACATTATTTGGGTGTTGCGGACTCGAGTTTCACCTGGCTTGCGCAGTTTAATGATGTTCGGTGAGGTGTAGCCAACTACTATGTACGGACCTTCAAATTTTGAAGCCAAATTTGCAGCGAAGTTGTTGATCGCGCTGGACAACGGGTGTTGTCTGACTTAAACTCCATCACCTACATCCGGTATCCAGTCGCGTCGTCGCAAATTGTAGTGACGGGCTTGATCGCGCGAGTTACGTATAAAAGTTCACCAAGCCCTACAGTTGAGCTACCAACTAAAACTACCAATAAGTCCATATTTTAAGTATTACCAAACTGCTGAGATACTTTATTCAATGCAGCTCAGCAAATATAAATATTAAGTAATATGAAACTGCTAGCTACTTTATTCAATGCAGCTCAGTAAATATTAATATCATTTATTAATTATTGGCAAATAATAATAAATTTCTGAGTTACTACTTTTAATGATATAAGTCAATGACTTCTTTGAAGGTAACTCAGCAAGCTAAAGGTGTAGGGTAATTTTAAGTATTTAAAAATTTTAAATTAATCAATCAATAAAGTAACGTGAAACCCAAAGGACGCTAGATCTTTTGATTCATTTCTGGCGCAGTCGGAGTTTTTTTCGATCAGTGTTGAAACGAAGAAATTTAAATTTTGTAGAAACAACACTCGGTCGCAATTAATAAGATAAAACGGGCAACGAAGTGACCTGACGTAAAATTTACCAGTTACGAAGAAACAACGTTAAAAGAAAAACATTTATTTTAAAGACAAATATAAATTCCAAAATTGACGAATAATGTCAAAAGAGGAACATTTTAGTGTAAAAAAGTGAATAAAATGGGCAACAAAGTGAGCGGACGTAAAATTTACCAATCACGAAGAAACAACCTTAAAAGAAAAACATTTATTAAAAAAAAATTATATAATTTCCAAAATTGACAAACAAAGTTAAAAGAGAAGCATTTAAATTTACATGAATTAATTCTAAGTTATATCTACCTTTAAAGACTAAAAAATATATATTCCAAAATTGATCGGAGGAGCAGAGGCGCTTTGAGAAGATAAGTTTTTGATCGAAATAGAGGAGAAAACATGGCAGACGACCAGATTGCGCAATGTTTGGTGGCGCTAACCGAAATAGTTAATCAACAGAACCATAGACACACTAACAGATCACATATAGAGGCTGACATCAAGCCCTTGCCAGTATTCCTAAGGGAGACAGGAGCTCTACCATCGTTTATTTCTGCAGTATCTTGGACTCTTCAGGACCATACAGGCAACGAAGACGCCGTGTATCAAATAATATTCAACAATAAGATCCAAGGTGGAGCGAAGAACGTCCTCAGCATCAACACTCCTGGGACATGGGAAGAATGCCAGCGGCGACTAAAGCAGCACTATAACAACTACAAATAACAAGGGACATTTCAAATCTCAGAGTAAGCAGTATTTTAGAATTAGATAATAAGTTAAGACAATTATTAGAAGATATAACTGAATATGTGACTTACGAAGAAAATATATATATATATTTAGCGGTATGATTGTTCAAAAAGTTAAAGAACTAGTGGCGGGTACTTTAGCTTATACTATAATAAAAAGTGTAACTTAGCAGAAATAAGAAATATTGTAAATTATTTCATAGGCCTAGACCCATAATAATCCTAGCACTAATTTTGAAAAATGTAAGAACACGTCACAACACAGAAACCAAAATTCTTATAGTAATAGGCAGCAAAATCATAATTTTAGAAATAGTTCTCAACAAAAAGAATCAAACTCTAATAATAGCAATTGGCAGCAGAGTAAAAATTTTAATAATAGCTTTCAACAGAGATACCAAAACTCTCATAACACTTGGAAACGATATCCAAATAGCCAAGCAAATACTCAGACACAAGGAACTAGACAACAATAACACCCTGAATCAATGGAGGTAGATGCATTAAGTAGATTCGAAACGAACGTTATTTATGAAGATTTTTTTATAAACTAGCCTCGGATCACCAAAAAATATTTTTATTGCTTACTATTGAAAACGATCAATACATAGCCCTTATGTCCTCCACACAAAATATAAAATTATAAGTGATTCATCAACCGTCATAAATACCATACAAGGTGAAGTAAGGCAACCAAACAAAACTGTCTCTACAGCTTGTCCGAACGAATTTTAATATCCCCACAATGCAAAAATCAAATGGCTTGCAATGCAAATTAATAAGCCATATGATTTGCTACTGGGTATGGATTGGATAGAAAAAAATGTAGCAAGTATAAATATTCAAAACCAACAAGTGAATCTAATAAATGGAGTGAGACTTCCATTTGTATCAAAAATTTACGAAGAAGTCAATGTACTTGAGATGACTAACCAAAAAAATCTTCAAGTAGAGCATTTAAATTAAAAAGAAAAAAATTTAGTTGAGAATCTGCTGTATAAGTTTCATAAATTATTATATAAAGAAGGTGATACTCTTACAAATACAAAAACAGTTGTGCACGAAATAACAACAACAACAAACGAACAAATTAATTCTAAATATGAAAGCGTTGATACTGCAGTTGCTCACTTCTATGACATAATTTTCGGCTGCTTCACACATTCTGTCCCCTTCACCAGGCAGAAAAACTTTTCGTCATGTCCTCCCTGGTACAATAAGGAACTACGTGTACTCCGCAACAAAAGGAACAAACTATGGCGCGCATATTTAATTTCTCGTTCTCCTCTTGATCTCACAAATTATCTTCACGCCTTTAAGCTTTTTTCCGCACTCTGTGAAACGCTATACGAGTCTTATCTTGCTCATATTCAAAGTAAATTGCTGTCGGATCCTAAAAGCTTCTACAAGTTTATAAATACTAAAAGAAAATCTGACAACTACCCATCTACCCTTACTTTTTCGGACATTTCCTCAGGCAACCCGGAAATAATTGCAAACCTATTTGCAAATTTTTTCAGACAGTCATACACTAATCATAACGACGAACTAGACTACGAGTATTTTTCTTTGTTAAGGGACTGTCCTCAAACGTCGCTAACTTCTGTTGATATTACACTAGCTGATGTGTTAGAAAAGATAAATAATCTGAAGGACGATAATTCTCCAGGACCCGATGGCTTGCCTGCTATTGTTATAAAAAAATTCGCGGACGTGTTGGCTCATCCCCTTTTGGCTCTTTTTCAACTTTCTATTTCTAATTCCGTTTTTCCTAAGTTGTGGAAGAGCTCATACATAACACCTCTGCATAAGAAAGGACCAAGAAACGATATTTCCAATTACAGACCTATTGCAAAACTTTCATGTACTCCAAAAATGTTTGAAAGCATTATTTATGACATTCTCTTTTTCCATTGCAAATCTATTTTTCCTCCCAGCCAACACGGCTTCCTCAAAGGAAGATCGACTACCACTAACCTTGCAGAATTTGTTTCAAACGCTCTATGCTCGTTGGAAAGCGGGTACGAAGTTGATGAAGTGTCTACCGACTTTAGTAAAGCGTTCGACAAAATCTCACACACTATCATTCTTCTTAAGCTTAAAGCCTTTGGTTTTCCATCACTCTTTATATCTTGGATTAAATCATATCTCGAAGAACGCCGTTATAATGTCATGTTTAGATTTTCCAATTCAGATTCTTTTTCAGCTACCTCTGGTGTCCCACAAGGTAGTCACCTTGGTCCTTTGTTGTTTGTCTTAACAATCTCTGATGTAGATGGCATCATCAAAGAATCCAATCTCTCTGTGTATGCTGATGACATGAAAATCTATCGGCGCATACAACCTAACGACGATTCTCACTATCTTCAAGAAGATCTAGTTAGTTTTTCCACTTGGTGTCAAAAAAATCTTCTAGAGCTCAACGTTAGTAAATGTCAAGCTATTACATATTCACGCAAGCGTCTCCAGCTTCCCCCAAGAACATATTACTTACTCGGCAAGCCAGTTCCTCCTGTAAGCTTTTTAAGGGACTTAGGTGTAATATGTGACAAGGAACTTAATTTTAGGTCTCATATTGATAATATCATTAGTAGAGCCAATTCTGCACTGGGTTTTGTGAAACACTGGTCCAGAGAATTCTCCAACCCTTACGTTACTAAATCTCTCTACCTTACCTTTGTTAGACCCATCCTCGAATATGCCAGCCAGGTTTGGTCTCCTATCTATAACATCCATTCTGTGCGAATCGAAGCCGTTCAACGAAGATTCATTAGGTTCGCACTACGCGGTCTTCCCGGTTCTGACAGTTTCAACTTACCTCCTTATGCAGACCGCCTGAAGTTGATTAACATGCAATCTCTTGCAAAACGAAGAGAAGTTGCAGATGTACTCTTCATTCATCAACTTGTATGCGGTACCATTAACTGCCCTGCACTACTCCAATTAATATCCTTTAATACCAACCCACGTAACCTTAGGTCTATTCCTCTCTTCCACCTCAACTTCCATCGTACCGACTATGGTTGCAGTGAACCTGTAACCAGGATGCTTCGTGTAACTAACAATTTGATCAGCGAATTTGATTTTCATCTGAGCAGATCTCGACTCCGAAATGCCCTTCTAAACTCCAACGCCACTTCTTCTTAACTGCAACGCCATTTTTCCCCCTCTATAATTTTTTTCTTACAATTAAGATATGATACATATTCCCTGTTAATTATTGTAAGTTCCCTTTATTACTTTTCTCTCCGTATTTCCTTTTTGACGTGTTCTTATAATTACGTTTTTCTGGTGGGCGGATTACGCCCACCACGAATTGGATATCTTTCGAACACTAAAACAAGGAAAGGAGAGAGAGAAAAAAATAAATAAATAAACCCTGTTAGAATAAGTTAAGACCCTGTTAGAATAAGATTAGTTCTTAGTTAATCAGCTTGTATTAAGCTTAACGAATAAATAAATAAATAAGTTTTATCGTTATCCACCGAAACATGACACTGAAGTACGTAGACAAATGGAAGAAATGGAAAGGCAGGTGATAATTCGCAAAAGCAAAAGTAGATATAGTTCACCAGTTATTGTAGTACCAAAGAAAAAAGATATTTCTGGTATACAAAAATTTAGGATTGTAGTAGACCATTGGAGGTTGAATCAAATTACTATCGACGACAAGTATCCCTTACCCAACATTGATAGCATTCTAGACAAATTGGGTAAAGCTCAATATTTTAGCACCATCGATTTGGATAAAGAATATCATCAAATACTAGTTCAAGAAAACTATATTAAAAAACTGCTTTTATAACCCCTTCAGACTTATATGAATTCGTTCGAATGCCTTTCGGATTGAAAAATGCTCCAGCAACTTTTCAGAGGCTTATGAACGAAATATTACGAGAGTTTATTAACAAAATTTGTGTGGTGTATCTTGATGATATACTTATATTTTCAACAACACTAGAAGAACATGAAAATTCATTAGAAAAAATATTTGCCAAACTGCAACTTCACAATTCAAAAATACAAACAGATAAATGTTGTTGTATGAAAAGAGACACACCATTTTTACGTCACATTTTATCAAAAGACGGTATAAACCGAACTCTGAAAAAGTAAAAGCCATTCAAGAAATCTAATTGCCCAGATCAGAGAAACAAATAAAAAGTTTTCTAGGCGCAACAGGCTTTTATAGAAAGTTTATAAAAAATTATTCAAAGATCGCTTACCCAATAATAAAATACCTTAAAAAAGGATGTAAAATTAATACAAACGATCCACAGTATATAACTGCATTTAGAAAATTGAAAACCCTAATAAGCTCACCCCCTATTTTAAAATATACAGAATTTGATAAACCCTTTATTGTAACGACAGATGCAAGTGATTATGCAACTGGCGCAGCTTTGTGACAACAGGGCCAACCTATATGCTATGTATCAGGAACATTAAATTCACATGAAAAAAACTATAGCACTACTGATAAAGAATGTTTAGCCATAATATATGCAGTTAATTATTTTAGACCTTATTTATATGGAAATAAATTTCAAATTGTGACAGACCATGCCCCTATCAAATATCTTAATAGCAAGTATAAAGGCACAGATTTCGCACCGCGTCACCAACGATGGTTGCTGGAATTGCAAGAATATAACTATGAAATAGAATATCTAAAAGGAAGCCAAAACAAAGTGGCAGATTTTTTGAGTAGGCAACAGAATGCACCACTCATAAATAAAAATAACGACAGCGAATCTAGTTTTGAGATATCCGATACTGCTCAATCTGCATATGAAGAGCAAGTAGGCATAGGTATTAGAGACGAAATAATTAACAAGTATAAAACTAAAATTATTTTAACATACAACCCCGGTGACGAAATAAGACTACAGCCCCTACATAAACGAAAAATTATTGAAATAAATCCAATAGAAAGAGAAACCACAATCAAAGATATTTTGAAAGAAAATATTAAATCAGGTCATGTAGGAGTTTATGCTGAAGTATCCGATACTTAGTGATTATCACAAAGTGTTTCGCAGATTATCACGTTTTGGCCGCCTACCGGCAGTTGTTGACGCGGTTGCTGCCGCGCTTTGACATTTGTTGACCAGCAGTTGTTGACGTGGTTCGGCAGTTGTTGACGCGGTTGCTGCCGCGACTGGGCAGTTATTTACGCGGTTTCTGCCGCGATTTGGCAGTTGTTGACGCGGTTGCTGCAGCGATTTGGCAATTGTTGACGTGGTTGCTGCCGTGGCCGTGACCTTGTTTAGCGACGTTGGTCCCGTCGCTCTTCAACTCGTCTTCGTCTGCAGTTGTTTTAGCGGTTGCCGCCGCGTTTTCCAGTTGTTTCTGCGGATGCTGCCGCGGTGATGCAGTGATTAATGTGGATGCCGCCACCTCCTGGCAGTTGTTGACGCGGGTGCTGCCGTGATTTGGCAGTTGTTGACGCGGTTGCTTCCGCGCTTTGGCAGTTGTTGACGCGGTTGCTGCCGCGATTTGGCAGTTGTTGACGCGGTTGCTGCCGCGATTTGCTCGTTGTTGACGCAGTGGCAGCTGCGATTTTGCACGTTGTTGACGCAGTGGCAGCTGCGATTTTGCACGTTGTTGACGCAGTGGCAGCTGCGATTTTGCACGTTGTTGACGCAGTGGCAGCTGCGATTTTGCACTTTGTCGACGCAGTGGCAGCTGCGAGGTTGCACGTTGTTGACGCAGTGGCAGCTGCGACTCCCACAGTTGTTCACGCGGATGTTGCCGCTCTCTGACCTTGTTTAACGACGTTGGTCCCGTCGATCTTCGTCTCAACTTTCTTACCGCCGTCTGCAGTTGTTTTAGCGGTTGCCGACGCGTTTTGTAGTTGTTTCTGCGGATGCTGCCGCGGTGATGCAGTGATTAATGTGGATGCCGCCACCTCCTGACCTTGTTTACCGACGTTGGTCCCGTCGAGCGTCTTCTCGCTCTGTGCAGTTGTTTTAGCGGTTGCCGCCGCGTTTTGCAGTTGTTTCTGCGGATGCTGCCGCGGTAAGGCATTTGCTTCAGCGGATACCGCCGCCTCCTGACCTTGTTTTTCTACATTGGTCCCGTCGAGCGTCGTCTCGCTCTGTGCAGTTGTTTTAGCGGTTGCCGCCGCGTTTTGCAGTTGTTCCTGCGGATGCTGCCGCGGTGAGGCATTTGTTTCTGCGGGTGCCGCCGCCTCCTGACCTTGTTTACCGACGTTGGTCCCGTTGACAAACTTCTTCAGTTCGCCAACATGAGCTTTTCTTACATTGGTTTCACCTTTCTTGCGGATCTGCACAATCACGGGCGAAATGAATCCGATGACGACGTATGGGCCTTCATATTTGGGAGCTAATTTCGCTGCGAAGCTGTTTATGGCGCTGGACAGTGGATGTTGTTTGGCGAGCACCATCTCGCCTATCCTAGGCTGCCAATCGCGCCTGCGCAAGTTGTATTGCCGCGCCTGGTCGCGCGTGGCCTGAATTAGTTTGCGCCGCACAAGTTCAAAAATTTCTTGCAGTTGTTCTGCACGTGCTGTTGGTGATTGTACTTCTCTGCCGGTTCCCATTGTTTGCTCATCGTAGAGTGCTCCAGGTAATCTTGGCTCGCGACCTTGCACTAGGAACGCAGGGCTGAAACCAGTTACGTCAGACTTGCTGCTGTTCAGTGCCAAGGTGAGCTCTGGCAGACTTTCGTCCCATGGTTTATGTTGATTTTGGTTGAATTGTGCGATCATCGTTTTGAGTGTTTTGTTGGCTCGCTCTGTCGGGTTCTCCTGCGGCGAGTACGGGGCGGTAAAGTGCTGCCGGGTACTAATTTTTTGCAGGAACTTACGGAACGCACGACTGTTAAACTGCGTGCCGTTGTCAGTGATGAGCACCTTCGGAACTCCAAAACGGTATAGTATTCTTTCTCGAAAACTCTTCTTTAAACTATCGCTAGTGGCTTTGCGTAGAGGAACGGCTTCTGTTCATTTACTGAATTTGTCAAACAGGACCAAAATCATAGTATTGCCGTGTTTCGAACAGCGGCAATGGCCCAACAAAATCAGCACAGCTCGTCTGCGATGCGCGATAACATTTTTCCAGCTGGGGCCTGTTGGCTCGCCTTATAGCGCTGGCAAACCTCACAGCTCCTTACGTACCGGCTGACAGCTCGAAAAAGACCAGGCCAGTAGAAGCGACTTGCTATGCGGCCAATGGTCTTGCGGACTCCAAGGTGGCCGGCACTCGGCTGATCATGATTTTCTGCTAGTACTCTCGAGCGTAGGTGTGTTGGTACACATAATTTCCAGGCCGCCGCATCTTCATCGCCGATCTGGTTGGGTATATGGCGGTATAAACTGCCGTCTTCTTCGGTATAGTCTGGGAATTTCGTGGGATTTTCTCTGACCTCCTGCTTTCGCTTTTCCAGCCAGGGGCAACATGGTGTTTCTTCGGTAATCTCAGTGGTCTTGCACAGGTCCTCTAGGGGTTGCCGTGATAACGCGTCTGCGACTACGTTCAGCTTGCCTCGTCTGTATTGGATGTCAAAGCTGTACTGCTGCAACTCTAGAGCCCATCGCGCTATGCGGCCAGACGGACTCTCAATAGAGTTCAGCCTCTTTAAAGAAAGGGGGCGTATGCCCCACACGATGGCCAGACACTCTTTTTCCGTGGGACTGTAGTTCCGCTCTGCCTGGATGAGGTGACGGCTGGCGTAAGCTATTACTCGCTCTACGCCATCAAAATCTTACGTTAGCACGGCGCCAAGTCCATAATCGCTTGCGCCGGTTTGCAGCACGAAAATCCTATTGAAGTCTGGGCAAGCTAAAACGGGCGCTTCGGTAAGTTTGTTTTTAAGCGCCTCGAATGCTGCCTGTTGCTCAGGTCTCCATAGCCAATGCTTGCCTTTCTTCAGCAGCTGGGTCATCGGCTGTGAGATGGTGGCAAAATCGGGTACAAAACGACAGTACCACGACGCTACGCCCAGGTATCGGCGTAATACTCGGAGACTCGTCGGTGGTGCTAGATTCTTGATTGCCGCAACCTTATCTGGGTCCGTGTGTATACCACGCTCGCTCACCACATGTCCGAGGTACTTCGTTTCGGACCTGAAAAACTTACACTTTTCTACGCTGAGTTTAAGGTTCGCCGCTCGAAATCTCCGGAATACCTCCTTCAGATTCTGGATGTGCTCCTGTTTCGACCTGCCGGTCACGATGATGTCGTCCAGGTACGCGAAGGCAAATGGCTCCAACTCTGGCCCGATGATGTTGTCTAAGGCTCTCTGGAACGTGGCGGGTGCCGAATGCAGCCTAAAAGGCATCACACGCTACTGAAAGAGACCTCGTCCTGGTACTGTGAAGGCCGTATACTTCTTGCTATCCGGGTGCATAGGAATCTGCCAATATCCATTTTTCAAACCGAGGCTGCTGATATATTTGGCATTGCGCAGCCTGTCCAGGATATGATGTATGCGCGGCAGGGGTATGCATCGGGAACCGACTTAGCATTCAGCTGTCTGTAATCAATACAGAGTCTCCACGAGCCAGTCTTTCTGCGCACTAGCACTATCGGCGCGCTGTGAGGGCTATGTGACGGCTCTATGAAGCCTTTTTCCATGAGCTCATCGATCTCCTTATTGATGACGTCCTGCATGGCGGGGTTCCTTGGGTAGTAGCGTTGTTTGAGCGGCCGGTCATCCAACATGATGATCTTGTGTGGCGGTACATTTGCGGTTCCACGTAGAGCGTCGAATTTCTGCAGCTCTTCTTTCAAGAATTCATCCAGTGGTTCCTCTGATTGGGTAGGAATGTCTGCTATCGTGATACACGCTGGATCGCTAGGCGTTGGTTTTCTCGAAGGTCGCAGCGTAATAGTTTGTCTACCCCAACCAATAGTGGCTTTAGTTTTTAGCAGAAAATCCATTCCGAGAAGTAGATCGTCGGTTACGCCAGGAAGAATGAGAAGTCGTAGCTTACACTGCCTTTTCCCTACCTTCACTCTTACGGTTAGGGTTTCTTCGACCACCTGTAGTGACCCATCGGCCATGCGTACATTGGTTGTAGAAAATCGCTGATTGCTTACTGTTCGAATTTTATTTGCCAGCGTCTGGCTTGCAAAACTGCGCGTGGCTCCCGTGTCGATTGTGGCTTCCATCCCTAGCTGGTCTATCTGCACTCGTGCCCAAATTCGCCGGTCATCAAATCGTAACTTGGTTAATGTTTTCGAGGATGATTGCGACTGGACCCGTTCTTTCCTCGACGTCGAGCGAGTCCTCTGGCATTTCCCTGAAGGTACGCCTCACAGCATTCAAAGTGGCGTAGCCTCGTCGCCCGCATTCCTTACAAAAACATATCCGCTCATTCGTGCAGTCGGTTTTTTTATGATCTTCTTGGCCACACCTGCTGCAGGCTATTCGAAAGTTGACAAATTCGGTGGTGGCTGGTGGATCTGGCTCCTTACAAGCTGTTCGTCCATCTGGTGTTTGTGCTGGTGTTCTTTCCGGTACATTATTTGGTGTAGCAAATCGATGCAATTCCCCCTTGCTTCGCTGGGGGTTCTTCGTTTGACAATCCGAACCTCGGATAATTTCATAATCTTCGGCAAGTGAGAGTAACTCAGCAAATGTTGAAAAATCTCGTCGCCGAATATACAATTGATACTCTTGGCGACAGTTTCTGAAGACTCTTTCGACTTTCTGAGCCTCGGTCCAGTTGGCATGCCGCATTAGATCGATAAGATCCAGACTATATCCCTTGAAATTCTCTTGAGGCCGTTGTACTCTGCTACGGATTTGGTCTTCAAGGCGCTCAAAGAATCGAGCGGGCAGGAAATATGTTAAGAAACGGTGTTTAAACTCAAGCCATGATTCGCAGGAAATCCTATTATTTCGCCACCAGATGAGTGCCCCGTCCTTGAGCAGCTCGGGCATCATCCTTGGCAAGTGATCTCTATTCACGTTGTAGACACAGGAGAGTTCTTCCAATCGCTCCACAAATTCCAATGGGTCTCTACCCTCTTCGAACCTGACTGACCACCTTCTAACTTGGTCCATGATGTTGCCATACGACGGCGTCTATTGGAATTTCCCTCATCCTGTCGGCATCCCTGGTATCGTTAGACTTACTGGTGCTTCCTCTTGGCCTGATAAAACGGGCACAGTCGTGAGAGCTCCCGGTCGCGGTGATGGTGTCCTCCTTTCGGTGTGCTTGCTCTCAAGCTCCACTAGCCGCTTCTGAAGTTGTGAGTTCTCTTCAATATCTGCCACTGCTGCCGCAAATCTTTTACGTAACTCCTCCACGGTTCCTTCCTCATTAAATCCGAACTCGTGGGCGTAAACCATCAAATCGTCCTTACGCAGGCCATGTATCCAGGAAGTCCTGACCATGATGTTGTTTTTTTTTTCATTTTGTTTTTTTTTTAATTTAATTGCCGCAAAGACGTGATAAATCTGCACCTATAATTATTCACCCACCCAACTTAAGCTCGACGAAGAATGCAAGGATGCTTTACCTTTACAAATTCTTACCTTATACGTGCTTTAGTTCCTCTGAAAACTCAATAATAGTTATTAAAAAGAAGTTTATTATATACTATTGTCTTGGCTAGCTTCCTGCTAGGTCCCACACTAAATGACTCAAATGACTCAATATTACGCACGGGTGGCACTTTTACCACACCCTTAATTCAACAAATAAATCAACATAAAATGTCTTGATATTTTTTCACACAACACCAAAAATTTTTAAATTTTATAATCTTTAGAATTTCAGAAATTTTTAGTGCAACGACTTTTTCATAAAACATCGTTCCCCAAGAATGAGAAAAAACGACATAGAAATCAAAACTTTGACTTTCGATGCAAATATATCCGCTATTTTTATATATATTTAATTCAAATTTTTTTATCAAAGTTTTAATAAAAGCACTTTACAAAAATAGTTTCAACTGTAGCGTTAAGTCAGTGAATATATTCTTTAATTTTTTTTTCAAAAACAGTCCAAAATATTGAATTTTTACTCAAAAAATGATTAAAAAAATGTTTTTGTTGGAAAAATAAGAACAATTGAAAATTGCATTTCTGAGTACTTTTAATATAGTAAAGCATATATTTGCAATAATATAATAAAAATATATGAAAGTAGCTAAATAAAAAATTTTTCCGCAAAAAAACAACTTAAAAAATATTGCTTACAACATTATTCGAGGCTAAGCTTCAACTGATGGAATCCCCCTTACAATAATATAACACTAAAAATATCATGTGGCGAAACGGCAAAAAAAACCAAGTCAACACACAAAATACACCTAAATTATGTCATCTTTATATTTTATTCTTGAAATTATATAACAAAAAGATAAGAGATAATGCATAAAAATATCATAACTTTAAATTATATAATAAGAGGGTAGTTTAGTAAAAAAATTACCTACATTTTTTAAGTAAAACCTAATGAAATTCTGCTACATTTTGTTGGCAGCTACATCTTTTATTGAGATGTTTCGTGCATCAAATCTTTACATACCATTTCTGTTGCTTTTCAATATTATGCTCACATTGTCGCTTACTTATTCTCTTGCTCTCAAAAGCTTTAAATCGTTCGCTCGCTGACTCTCATAAAACTTTTTTGTGGATTTATGATAAATCCACATTCAAATTTTGCTGTGCTACTTGCTTGTATGGCGGTGGCCATCTTTCTATAATATTATTTGTGCTGCAACCATCGTGGCAATATATTTAAGGCAGCTCAGTATACAATAAAATATTCATCATATAAAGATATAAATTATAGCACATACTGCAGTGCAAATTCGGTGCTCGATCCTCAGCGGAGACAAGACAAATAATAAAGAAGAACTTTTTATAGCTCATGGTACTCGGGTTAATATTCATTATAGTAGTTGTCATATAAAGATATAAAGGGTCCGCCATCTAACTTTTTTTTCAACTAGTGCTTATTTCGTGAATGGTATCACTAAGCTCATGTCTGATTTGACTTCCGCTAAACGAATATGGTTGTGTATACGCTTGTACAACGCTGGGAAATATTGCGACATTACTTTGAAAATAATGGTAATGTTGCAGAATGTGTGCGAAAATTGCGTATGGATTTTGGAAGAAGAGAAGCACCGTCAGCTCCGTATGTTCGTTATCTTGTGAAAAAAGTGAAAGAAACTGGCATCCTCATCGATAAACCAAAGCGTGAAAAGCCAAAAACAGTGCGTAAACCCGAGAATATTGCTGCTGTGGCAGAAACTGTGCGTGAAGCGCCATCAACATCAATTCACTGTCGTTCTTAACAATTGAACATTTCGGAGACATCATTGAGACGAATTTTGCATAAAGACCTTGGTATGACACCATAAAAAGTCCAATTGGTTCAGGAGTTGAAGTCAACTAGCCATCCAATGCGTTTTCGCTTCGCTAAGTGGGCCTGCGATCGACTTAAAGAAGATGCCGATTTTGCCAAAAAAATCATCTTTTCAGATGAAGCTCATTTTGATCTTGGCGGGTATGTAAACAAGCAAAATTGACGCATTTGGGGCACAAAAAACCCGCACGCATACATTGAAAAGCCGCTGCACCCAAAACGAGTCACTGTTTGGTGAGGATTTTGGTCTAGAAGCATAATTGGGCCATTTTTCTTCGAAAACGAGCAAGGAGTGGCCGTTACAGTCAATGGCGATCGTTATCGGGCCATGTTGAACGAATTTTTGTTCACAAAAATTGAAAAGGAGGATTTTGGCAACATTTGATTTCAACAGGACGGCGCTACGTGCCACACAGCCAAAGCTACACTCGATGTTTTGCGCCCTGTTTTTGAAGATCGCATTATCAGCCGCAGAGCTGATGTCGTTTGGCCACCTCGGAGCTGCGATTTGACACCGTTTGACTATTATATGTGGGGTGCCCTCAAAGATAAGTGTTACGCCGACAAGCCAGAGACAATTGACGCTTTAAAGGACAATATTCGTGAAGCCATTGGTGAAATACAGCTGCACACAATCGATAATGTGCTTAAAAATTGGACCGATCGTGTAGGCTACTGCATGGCCAGCCGAGGCAGCCATTTGAATGAAATTATTTTCCATTATTAACCGAAAGAATTTACTTTCAAATAAAAAAAGAAATTTGAAAAAATATTTAGTAGTTTTTTTTATAGAATTTTCAAAAAAAAAAGTTATTTGGCGGACTCTTTAAATTATAGCACATATTGCTAAAAAGTTTTTTTTATAATTTATTAATTTAGTAATAAGTGATTTTACTTTGTAAGTGTTTTTGCGAGATATTTGCGTAATAAGTTGTTTTATTATTTAATATTATTTTTTTTTGCGTTGTGTGCATCCGCTTATTTTATTCAGTGCAAATACTGGTCATACATGTAAATTCTGCTTTTTTTATCAGAAAGTGTAAAAGAAAAATACCTCAAAGAGCTCTTTTAGATACGTGAGAAAACTCCAAAAATTTGAACATTTGATTTTTTTTGCGCTATGACCATCGTGAAATAAAATACCGGGAGGATATATCAATTCATAATTGAAAAAGTTTTTAAAATGGTGCGAGAAGTTTAAATTGTATTTTTATTTTTTTTCATTTTTCATGTTAATATATTTTTTGAAGTCGAAGGACGCTAATATTAATTCGTCAATAATTGTACGATTTTCTTTGTAATGAGCTTTAATTTTTTTTAGTTAGTATTTTAATTGTTTTAAAAATAGCATAAGTTTATATACATTGAAAAAAATGAATTTATTGTATAGGTTAGTTAAAAGTAATTAAAGCTAAAGAGAAAAAAAAAACAATATGATGGGCTAAGTTTTGTTTATTTGGGGCGAAACGGCAGGGGAATCTTGAGATGGAACGCAGATATGATGGGAGTGAAAGGTTGGCGTTGGAATAACCAGTAACAAGTAATAAAAAGAAATGTTTTGGTTGAGTGGCAGTTAACATGTTTATTTTTTTTTATGTTGTCAGTTTTGAGATGTTTAATTTAATTGTATCTTTAGGTTACTGTGAGCCCCTCGATCCGACATGGTGGGTTGGATAACCTCCCCAGCAAATGCCGAGCTAGCCGTGGTGTGCCAAGTCGGATACGCTAACTAGGGAGCATAACAATATGGCGCCCAATCTAAAGAAGCACCGCTTTTTATCATGCGTTTTCTGGGGATTCTTTAGTAGTGCTGACTTAGCTAACGTATTTAAATGCAAAGTTAATTACGCCTACAAAAGGAATTCCCTGAAAAACCACTGATAAAATCCAGTAAGTAAGGTATCAGCAGTGTTGTATATCGAATAAATAATTAAAATTTTTTTAATACAAGTCCAAGAAGCGCTACCAATAAATGGGGCGCACGCGATAAAGTAAGCAAGGTCATCAATCGTGCTTTGATCACAAAGTAGCTTGGCGAGAGATCTCATTCTCTGGGCTAATTGTACTTGCATAAAAGAATTCGAGAAACCATACATTGAAATTCAGTAATGTCAGTCCAAATTAATTTCAATATAATTTAAATAGTACAAAATTTTTATATATTTATAAACCGAAGAGCCAAAAATCTAAAATCAGTGCAGCTCTCAATCGTACTCCCTCATGTCATTTTTTTTGAAACAGAGTCAGAGCACAGAAGCTCAAGGCTAATAGCGTAGGCAGGAGAATGTTATGAGGAGCTACATATTGAAAGTCAGCAGCAAACCCTAGAAAGTAAGTAATAAAATTTATGTTTATGGTGAACTTCCTTTTTTATGCCTTCTTGGGGTGTTTACAGCGTGTCTTAGCGAGAGAAAGCCATTTCTGGGCTAATAGTACCTGACGAAACAACCAAGCGATAGGGTCGAATAAATTTTGGCAAATGCAAAGATTGCAATCGGTCTTCTCTGTGTATCCTAGTGCTAGTTGACTTAGCGTGAGAACCTCCAGATCTCCAAACTGATGGCAGCTTTCAGGGATGCATGGAGAACACCAATTTTGTATTCACCGCGTATTCAACTGAAATCAACTGAGGTAATCATGACAACTTATATTTCAATAAAAAAAAACAATAGTGTCGTGCAGAGGTACAGATTGTAGTGTAAAAAGCTGTATTGTCTAAATGAGAAATAGTCTTTTTGTAATAAAATATATATTGTCCAAAGGACGACCAAAACAACCAAAACAAAGTAAGAGAAGTGGCGCTAACTAGACCATGATTCGCCAACCATGTAGAAGAATTTCGTAATAAATTAGTACCCTGTCGCAAAATCCCATCATATATCGATACACGAACAGAAAAGCAAACCAATTATAATTTAGAATTTTTGAATAAACTCGCCTATTTTTTTTTTAAATGTTCGTCAAAATAATTTTTATATCTCGCTCAGAGCTGAAAGCTAGGGGTGATGAAATCACCAGTTAAAGAAAACAAAAAATTAGCTGTAAAACGAAGTTTTGTACGTTCTGATTTTAATAAATCGTCTCCGCAGGTGAAAGTGTTCAAAGCAATACCCCAAAAAAACCTAGTGGTATGTCAGAAGACAAAGAAAATGCAGCCGCCGAAGGCAGCACAAAACGAGTGTCTTTTTTTGATTTGTCCGAAAAAATCACAGTAGGTAACCCAAAAAGAAATAGGCACAATTACACAGGCTACGATAGACAGATGCAAGTAGAGAAAGTAGCTATACCAAAGCAATCAAGTGATCTGAATTTTCCTTCTAGTCTGTCAGATCCTCCTCCTTCAATAAATAAGATTAGCGACTGCCCGGGGGCGGAAGCAAATAGCGTTTTTAACATGAGTGTTGACCGAGAGAGGCATGATGGACATGTTCAAAATTAGGACTCGGACATGGTTGCAGAAAAAGTAGCAGACTCATGCATGAGATTGAAAGCAGTTTTGGACCACTCTATAGATAAACAAATTGAAGACGGTATTAGAGTAGGTATGGAAGAGATCATGAAAAAGATGGAAAGTATGCTTCAACCTGTAGTCGGCGCTAGAATTGCACAAAAAAATTTACATATTGGGAACATCCAACATTGGATGACATAAAGAATTCCAGACGTTACCCAATCAGGAAACCTTGATATCCCGTAGATAGAAACTCTGACAGAGAAAAAAATCAGTCAAATCAGGTAGTTCCACGCTCCAGCCAAAATCCCGTGGAGCAGAAACCATAATGGAAAATCAGGATGGAGCTGTTGAGAATGAAGTCTGCGGTAAGGAATGTGCTAATGAAGAGCCTAAAAATATATATAGATAGAATTAGCATTTTAAAAAAATTGAGAATTTAATGATAAGATGAAATGCTTCAAAACAATTAAGCCGATCGAAGAGTTGAATTCGCTCTTATATTGTGAAACCGGACAAAGAATTTTTAATAATGCCGAACTGAATGGCCGAAGAGGGGTATCTAAAAGAATCAAGCGAGCACGCGAAAGCTTTAAGCGACGAAGATTAGTGCGCAAACAAGTTGTAGAAGCGGTGTGTAAAGCAGCCGAAAAAGACCCTAGAGCATATGCTGACTTCATGGTAGAAGATAAAGTCATTAGAGGTCTACCAGACACCGGCGCGTCAATCAGTATACTGGGAAAAGGATGCCGTGAATTGGTTGAAAACTTGAATGCCGACATGAAACCGTATTTTTCGATCGTCAGAACTGCTGGAGGTCGCCAATATAACGTTTTAGGGAAGGTCAGCTTGCTGGTGATTAAATCCTGTCACAATGCCCCCGGAAAAACACCGGGAAGATATGACATCGGCTCCGAAAAGAATCCCAAGTACGGAAACTGCGTCCACGTCCAAGGAAGCAGCACAAAAAAGGGAAACAAAAGAAGGGCACACATACAAGCCCTTCCATAGTAGACGTCGCCTTGTCCATCTTCCTTAGTGTGGGGAGCCAGGAGGACTAGACGACCCACTAAGAGTTGGTCTAAGTGGAGCGGGCGTAAGATGGTATCTGCGCTACCTGGAACAGGGCATGGCACCCGAAGTAGCTCGTGAAAAAGCGTTGGAGCATCGGGGAATCACCGGCTTACCAGAGACAACGAAGAGAAGTTGTAATGAGATAACGCCTCCTCAACGCCTCCTCAACGCCCAGAGAGCAAGAAGATAAAAATAGATCCTATGAGTAATAGTAGGTCAGAACCTGGGGCTAAGTTACCCAAACCAGAACCACTGAAAAAGAGGACCAGCTATGCCAGCATAACAAAAGGCATACAAATTGCGGTCCTACCCAAAGAATACCCCCGGCAAATGCTAAGTCCGGATGAGCTCTCGGAGCTAGAAGAAGCCATACTGAGCGAAGTAGTGAAGGGCTGGTCCACCAAGCTACAGTTTGAGGGAATTCACTTCCGGCTGGGCATGTTACTGGTCGACTGTTCGAACCCCTCAACAGCAGAATGGCTGCGAGCATCAGCACTAAAGCTCGAGCACTGGAAAGGGCTAGAACTGATGGCTTGCCTAGGGGAGGAGGTCCCAAAAGGGAATACTGTTAGGAAGATCTTGTCAATAAGCTCAAGTACGGAGATCAAAAGATCGATGGGACTAATTGCCGCCCAGAACGATGGTCTCAATAAAAAGTATTGGAAGATATTGAGCTCCAAGGATAAGGGAAGTGGGTACATGCTTATGTTCTCAATAGATGGGAGTCACTTGAAACTATCAAGTCAAGGGGCTTAACTATCAGCTTCCGCTTTGGAACCATTCCGGTGTTGGGCACAAAATCGCCCCCAACGACCAAACCATTCATAGCAGCAACATCCACAGCTGCAGTGCCCACAGCTGTAACGTCAACAGTGGTAACGTCCACAGAAGCCACGTCTGCGACTTCCAATGAAGGGAAAGACGCAACACCACCAATACAACTAGCTGGTGAAGCTGTTACGGAGAAGTTCGCCTCCGTCTCGGTCATCACCGCAACACCTTCAATCGGAGATCAGGCAGAGGGCATGAACCTCACCGCTCTCTCGATTGATGGTAAGAGCAAACCTCTAACAGAGGTATGAGTTACGCTGCCAGAAGAAGAACGGGCAGCAGCCCGGTGTTATGATCGGCACAGTAACCAGCACGAGATTTGCCCAGGTGAACCTCCATCATGGAAAAGCTGCATCGGCAGTTATTGCTCGGAGGTTCACCACAGAACAAGTGGGCTTCGTGCTGATCCAAGAACCCTGGTGCTACAGGGGAAAAATCAGTGCCCTCTACTGCAAAGAGGGTCAGATAACTTGGGACCAGAGAGCATTTAATCCCAGAGCATGTATCCTAATGCAGAAAAATACTAATTACATTTGTCTTTCAGGGACCTAACAGTTATCGAGACTCACATCAAAACTGATGGTAAGCATCGCGCCATAGTGATCGCATCTGCTTACTTTCCTGGGGACGATCTCAAAATTCCCCCAGCGGAGATAAAAAGACTTGTGGAGCACTGCAGGAAAGAGCAACTTAAACTACTCATCGGCTGTGACTCCAACGCGCACCACACAATTTGGGGAAGCACCGACGTCAATATTAGAGGTGAGTACCTTTTAGAATTTCTTTTAAGTATTAACCTAGACTTTTTCAATGTGGGGGTAACACCTATTTTTGTGACTAGCGCTAGAGAAGAGGTCTTAGATCTCACCATAGGAAGCCCAGATGTTGGGGATATGATTAGGGAATGGAGGGTATCAATAGAACCTTCAATGTGTGACCATAGAATAATAGAGTTTAGACTTAGGGCAAAATGTCAAGAGATAGAACCCAAAAGAAACCCAAGAAATACCAGTTGGGACACATACACCAACACCCTGAAAGAAAACCTACAGAACGTAAAAGCTAGGAGTAGAATTAGTAACATCCTAGAACTTGAATGCTATGTAGAGCAGGTAAACAATGCAGTATGTAATGCCTACGAATCTACCTGTCCAACAGGGCACAAGGCAAGAACAAAAAATGCTCCTTGGTAGAGCGCCAAGCTGACCAAACTCCGGAAGAAGGTGCGATGCAGCTTCAATGCCGCAAAGCGCAACGGAGAAAGGCACAACTACACGGCGACTCTGACGGAGTACAATAAAGAAATCAGAAAAGCCAAAAGACAAAGCTTTAGAACTTTCTGCGAAGACATTTCTTCCACGCCAGCAGCAGCCAGGATACACAAAGCAATGGCCAAAGGTAGAGTGGAGACAAGAATGTCACTTTTATTGCCGGACGGAAGCTATACGCTTAGAGAAGATCAACGAGCCAGTCACCTTCTAGAAACTCATTTCCCGGGCAGCACACCAGTAACTGAGTATGAGACGCCAGACAGGCAAATTGCTCCAAATCAAGAGGAATGGAAACTCGCAACGAGCATTTGTACTAAGGCTCGTCTAGATTGGGTACTCAGAACCTTTCAACCATTCAAATCAGTAGGTGTAGACGGCATCTTTCCTGCACTTCTACAAAAGGGTGCAGAAACTATATTGCCCCACCTAGTCAAAATAACTAGAAGCAGTCTTGCGCTGGGCTATATCCCAAGGAAATGGAGAAGGGCCATATTCACCTTCATACCAAAAGTACGGAAAACAGACTACACGATACCAAAGTCATTTAGACCCATTAGCTTTACCTCATTTGTACTCAAAACAATGGAAAAGGTAATAGATATCTATATACGAACTGATATCCTGGAGAAGGTGAAAATGCACCCATGCCAACATGCATATAGGACGGGTAGGTCTACAGAATCTGCCCTATACCAGCTGGCTAGTAACATCCAGTCGGCTCTCAAAAACAAAGAAAACGTACTATGTGCCTTTCTAGATATAGAAGGAGCCTTTGATAATACTTCTCACGAGGCTGTGAAGAAGTCTTTACATAAAAATGGAGTAAATTATATGCTCAGCAGATGGATATGCCAAATTCTTACCACTAGAACTGCAGAAACAAAAGTGGGTTACACCACTATAAGAATCAAAACAACAAAAGACGGCCCACAAGGCGGAGTCCTTTCTCCACTACTGTGGAGTCTTGTTGTGGACGAATTATTAACGATGCTAACCGAGAATGGCATAAAATGTCAGGGTTACGCAGACGACATCGCCTTAATAGTGTAACGACGAAATTCGCGGAGAAGACAAAACACAACCAGTTTTAGCGTCATCACGCCATAGGCAGCTGGTACCGAGATCATTCTGGCATAGCAACACAAACTAGTCACAGCCAAACAAGTTTTAGTATCACGCCACATACATACACAACCACACGACACAGTGAGAGGGAGAACCGGTTTCAAAATCATAGTGCGGCAAGCAGCTACGAGCAAAGCAATAAAAGGCGAGTCGTGGCATTAACTCAGTCTCTTATTCAGCGTGAAGTTGAAGGCATCGGACGTATTCAGTGTGCAGCCAAAGTGAACAGACGTAGAGAATTCGCAACATCGGAGTAGTCATCGTACAACTAAAGTGGTCGGACGTCGATTAGTAATCATTCAACAGCTCGTGCCTAGGAAGTGGTGAGTGTTACCTGGCATAGTTAGAACACCCTTAAATTTATAGTAGACATATTTTCGTTGGTTAAGGTCTCATTCTGACGTTAATATTTTGTACCAAGCCCAACCTAGTAGTAACCATAGTAGACATATTTTCGTTGGTTAAGGTCTCATTCCAACGTTAATATTTTGCACCACGCCCAACGTAATAAATACCCTATTAGACATATTTTTGTTGGTCAAGGTCTCATTCCAACATTAATATTTTGCACCACACCCAACCTATTAAATACACTAGTAGACATATTTTCGTTGGTTAAGGTCTCATTCCAACGTTAATATTTTGCACCACGTCCCACCTCATAAACACCCCAGTAGACATATTTCCGTTGGTTAAGGTCTCATTCCAACGTTAATATTTTGTACCAAGCCCAACCTAGTAGATACCATAGTAGACATATTTTCGTTGGTTAAGGTCTCATTCCAACGTTAATATTTTGCACCGCGTAAACACCCCAGTAGACATATTTCTGTTGGTCAAGGTCTCATTCCAACATTAATATTTTGCACCACACCCAACCTATTAAATACACTAGTAGACATATTTTCGTTGGTTAAGGTCTCATTCCAACGTTAATATTTTGCACCACGTCCCACCTCATAAACACCCCAGTAGACATATTTCCGTTGGTTAAGGTCTCATTCCAACGTTAATATTTTGTACCAAGCCCAACCTAGTAGATACCATAGTAGACATATTTTCGTTGGTTAAGGTCTCATTCCAACGTTAATATTTTGCACCACGTAAACACCCCAGTAGACATATTTCTGTTGGTCAAGGTCTCATTCCAACATTAATATTTTACACCCCGTCCAACCTTGTAAATACACTAGTAGACATATTTTCGTTGGTTAAGGTCTTATTCCAACGTTAATATTTTGCACCACACCCAACCTCGTAAGCACCCCAGTAGACATATTGTAAGCCAAGGTAACACCACGCAGCGGACAATAGCCCAGTCTCAACGCAAGATACACTTTGCACAATCCGATTGTAACACACGTCCTACTTGTGACCACTCGCTGCTCAACAGTGACAAGAAGACCCAGGGAGCGCGCCAACGTCGTATATCTCTACCACGCCACAGCCCCAGGAAACACGCTAGCGTCGCTCGTCCTCATCGCGTCACTTACTCCGGAACTACGTACACTGTCACAAAGATAAAGCTCCGTCACGTCATCTTCTCAAGGGCATCAGACATCGAAACAAGATCCAGGTCAAAACATCGGTGCATAGGTGTATGTGTGTGTAAGGTCCTATACCATAAAGATATTAGAGTAACGCCAATTTAGAATTGTGAATAAACTAAGGAAATATTAAAGAGAACAAAGCGAAAGGGTCTTTAATTACAAATTTTACAGCTGTAAAATCCGGAAAACGGAAATTCGTTACAATAGCGATAGGGAAGTTTGAGGATACACTCTGTAACCTGATACTGAGAGGACTGTCAGTAACAATGGAGTGGTGCAACACAGTGGGATTAAGTATCAACCCAGCGAAAACCACCATAGTACCTTTTACTAACAAAAGAAGCCTGCCAAACATCCGAACAATGAGAATGGATGGCACTGAAATTTCCTTCAAAGGAGAAGTCAAGCACCTGGGACTTACACTAGATTCAAAGCTTCTCTGGAGAAGACATGCAGAGGTAAGTATAAATAAAGCAACGTGCGCACTCATGGTATGTAGGAGCCTGGCGGGGAAAAGCTGGGGTTATAACCAAACAATTCTCCGCTGGATGTATACCATGATGGTGAGACCCATCCTCACCTATAGTGCAATAGCATGGGCTGAGAGAACCAAGCTAACCACAATGAGGAATATGCTAACAAAGGTGCAGAGACTGGCCTGTGTATGCATCACAGGGACCATGAGGATATGCCCTACAACAGCACTAGAAGTAATTTTGGACCTAACACCCTTATACCTTGTCATAGAGGGAGTAGCCAAGCGAACTCTGTTATGCATTGCAAAAGAGGGGACAGGTTTAGGTAAAACTATCAGAAGTAGAGAGAAGGGGGATATTGCAAAGCACACTCCCTACATCAATCTACCAAGAGACGATATAGTAAAAAGGTATAAGTTCGAAAAACACATCGGAATTAAGCTTAGTACCAAGAAAGAGTGGGACAGCGAGATGATATCGCAAGCCAAGAAACCATACAGTATAGCATGGTATACAGATGGGTCCAAGACATTGGATGGTATAGGCGCAGGGGTGTACAGGCCAAGAACCAAGCACTTTGAACCCATGGGGACAACACCCAGTATCTTCCAAGCAGAAATCCTAGCAATACAGTTGAGTGCACAATTCAATCTGGACCGGAAATACAAAGGTCAGAATATAGTTGTGATATCAGACAGCCAAGCAGCAATCAAAGCATTAGTCTCCTGTTAGATATCATCGAGAATAACATGGGAATGCCTAACAAAACTCAACGAACTAGACAAGAATAACACTGTTACTATACTTTGGGTCCCAGGACACAAAGGAATACAGGGTAACGAATAAGCCGATGGTCTAGCGCGACAGAGTGTAGCCACAAAATTTATAGGACCAGAACCATTCTGCGGATTGGGCACACATTCTATAAAAAAAGAACTAAGAAGGGAGGAGAGGCATAAACGTTCAAACCTCTGGAAAAGCCTCCCAAAGCTAAGACAATCCAAATTGCTCCTTAGAGATTATAACACTCGGAGATCAAAATTGTGCAGAAGCTTAGGCAAACCGAATCTAAGGATTCTAACGGGGTTCCTTACAGGACACTGTAAACTCAAATACCACCTGAAGAAATTGGGCATAGGAACCGATAGTAACTGCCGTTTCTGTGAAGAAGCAGAGGAGACGCCAATACACCTACTCACAAACTGCGACGCCGTGGCTCGCAGACGTAAACTAGCACTGGGGAACTATGATATGAGTCTAGAGCAGGTTTCATCCCTTGAACCTAAGAATATTCTCAATTTCATTAGAGAAATAGGGCTGGATGGAATTCTGTAATCCGCAAACCCAGCGAAGCTTTGAGAAGGAGGTACAATAGATCTAATTTAGGTCGCAGTACGCATCTCCACCATAAAACATTAACATTATGTGGGCGTTGCGGACTCGAGTTTTACCTGGCTTGCGCAGTTTAATGATGTTCGGTGAGGTGTAGCCAACTACTATGTACGGACCTTCAAATTTTGAAGCCAATTTTGCAGCGAAGTTGTTGATCGCGCTGGACAAAGGGTGTTGTCTGACCAAAACTTCATCACCTACATCCGGTATCCAGTCGCGTCGTCGCAAATTGTAGTGACGGGCTTGATCGCGCGAGTTACGTGTAAAAGTTTGTCACGATGTGAGGAACCAAGGTCCGTGACAAAAATATAATTTAATTTTTCAGACACCAAAGCAAAACACAAGTTAAGTTCCAAACAACAACAATCTTTTATTCACAAAATCTCTTAATTCTATCTTAAATTAACCCTAGTCTTGAATCAGAAGGCATGATTAACTTTATTATCTAAAGATTGTACTGGTGGTTCAAACCTACAAAAGATTTGCTTAAGGAATGAAATATTAATTAAAAGAAACCATTTCAAAATCTATATAGCAAATTATATTAATTTTAATATGCTTTGTGATTATGGAATTGGTCGCTAATATAGTTCGCTTTAGCGATTCGGCTCTGGTGAAATTCGTTGAATTCGTTATTTAGGAGCTGGATGAGATTCGACTACACCCAGGGGTAGGATAAGGTATTTGACTGATGAGTGAGATTCGACTACGCTCATAGCCAGGTAAGGGTTGAATTCAGGCAGACTCCCGCCAGAGAGTTGTTAGTCTACTTCGCTTATTACGCTATATTTGGGATAGGACGAAAGGATTTAGAGGTGGTTGATGATGAATGAGATTCGACTACACTCACCACCAAGGCACGAGATAAGTATATAGGATAAGTGGAAGTTATTGATGATGCGTGAGATTCGACTACGCACACCATCAATACACAAAGGACAGATGGAAATAGGAACCGAGATGAGATTCGACTACACCACGGGGGATAGGATGAGGCTGATGATGAACGAGATTCGACTACGCTCACCACCAGTTTCACGGGAAGGAAGGGTTAATGCGTTTAGCAAGTATTTGTGCTCCGGTATTTATTAGCACTGATTTTATACTTTTAACGCGTGTTCTTAGGACCAATTCCTGTTCACGCAGCTGAACCACTCTAGTATGCACTGATTTTGTGTAAACGATATTATAACCTAACTATTGATTGAAATTAAATTTATTTTAAATAAAATAAAATACTAAATAACTCTAATGATACGTGATACCGGTCTCCTCTTTATGGTTACGTATGTAGTAGCTCCTCTGCTGCGGTCGCTGTGTGGACTGCGCTGCTAAGGTGATGCCGCTGGCCTCTCTGCCGACGTCACTGCCTACGTCGCTGTCGGCCTCTCTGCCGACGTCTCTGTCGACCTCTCTGCCGACTTCTCTGTCGACGTCTCTGTTGGCGGTGGCTGTGCTGCTGCGACTACGCGGCCGTATGGCGTCTCTGTGGACGCTGACTGCGCGATGGGTCAACGCTGTCGACGTCGCCGTACTCCCTGGCGACTGTTCGACCTGTAGAACAACGCTCGACGCTGGGCGACGTTACTGATGTCGCTGTCGAGTACCGCTGGCGCACGGTGATAGTTTGCTGTCTACGTTGACGTAGGTCCCACGATGACTGCTCCCGTCGAACGGACTTGCGAACGTTTATCACTGCCCAACTTGGCTGTTCACGTTACCGAATAAAAGTCGCGCTACTTCTGTTTAGAGATGATTTAATAGTAGAACTTAACTCCGCGATGGCTCACACGAGACTGATCATGATGTAAGGTTTTTCCCTTTGAGGTAGCTTCTTAGTCTCTTGATGTTCTTTCTGTGTGTGCGTTATATAACTCTTACATATTTTCATATGGTGTGACTCGAGGTATGAGCATTGTTGTTGCCATCACGCCATTCTCCCGTTCTGGCTAGTCTTTTGTGAAGACACCTGCTGCTTACAATAACTAGCTCGTGCCAGAGTCCCGTTGTCCTATAGCTGCTATCGGCTCGTGACCATGAAAATAAAATAAGACAATATGTTATTAATGCAATAACTAAAAGGTTACCCAGTAGGGAAAAGACTACCTATTATATGAACCATCATTAAATAAAATTATTATATTGTAGTTATATTTCAATAACTTTATTATTATAACTTATTATACTTAACCTACGTACATACTTAAATACTATTACGTAATTAACTCAAATATATAAAATATATATTTGTTTATAAATAATTATATTACGTTTGAGTAATACAATTATAGATTTTCGGGTGTGTAGGCCGAATGACGATGACTATCATCGTTGGGTGGGGTGGCCTCGCATTGCCCTGCCCACCGGCCCTTAGGCCTCACCTACTCTCCCTACCCCGGTGTCGTAAGCACGTCTGCAGTGCCGACAACCTTCTTAGAGTGCAAAGCTACTCCTTGGCTTCCCCTAGAGCCTCTATGGGAATAACTGCTTGTTGCTGTTTGCTCTAATGGGTGATTCTATTCTTCTGTGGCTGGCTCCGCCTAGTGAAGACCCCCGGTCTCCGCTGCTTGGCATCCCAGCCGGAAATTGAATTAATAATGAATGATCGCTGAAAAAGAAGAGAGTTATGGCGTTAGCATGTAGACCTAAAATTCGCAGAATTTTGGGTTCTTACAAGTTCACCAAGCCCTAAAGTTGAGCTGCCAACTAAAACTACCAATAAGTCCATATTTTAAGTATTACCAAACTGCTGAGATACTTTATTCAATGCAGCTCAGCAAATATAAATATTAAGTAATATGAAACTGCTAGCTACTTTATTCAATGCAGCTCAGTAAATATTAATATCATTTATTAATTATTGGCAAATAATAATAAATTTCTGAGTTACTACTTTTAATGATATAAGTCAATGACTTCTTTGAAGGTAACTCAGCAAGCTAAAGGTGTAGGGTAATTTTAAGTATTTAAAAATTTTAAATTAATCAATCAATAAAGTAACGTGAAACCCAAAGGACGCTAGATCTTTTGATTCATTTCTGGCGCAGTCGGAGTTTTTTTCGATCAGTGTTGAAACGAAGAAATTTAAATTTTGTAGAAACAACACTCGGTCGCAATTAATAAGATAAAACGGGCAACGAAGTGACCTGACGTAAAATTTACCAGTTACGAAGAAACAACGTTAAAAGAAAAACATTTATTTTAAAGACAAATATAAATTCCAAAATTGACGAATAATGTCAAAAGAGGAACATTTTAGTGTAAAAAAGTGAATAAAATGGGCAACAAAGTGAGCGGACGTAAAATTTACCAATCACGAAGAAACAACCTTAAAAGAAAAACATTTATTAAAAAAAAAATTATATAATTTCCAAAATTGACAAACAAAGTTAAAAGAGAAGCATTTAAGTTTACACGAATTAATTCTAAGTTATATCTACCTTTAAAGACTAAAAAATATATATTCCAAAATTGATCGGAGGAGCAGAGGCGCTTTGAGAAGATAAGTTTTTGATCGAAATAGAGGAGAAAACATGGCAGACGACCAGATTGCGCAATGTTTGGTGGCGCTAACCGAAATAGTTAATCAACAGAACCATAGACACACTAACAGATCACATATAGAGGCTGACATCAAGCCCTTGCCAGTATTCCTAAGGGAGACAGGAGCTCTACCATCGTTTATTTCTGCAGTATCTCGGACTCTTCAGGACCATACAGGCAACGAAGACGCCGTGTATCAAATAATATTCAAAAATAAGATCCAAGGTGGAGCGAAGAACGTCCTCAGCATCAACACTCCTGGGACATGGTAAGAATGCCAGCGGCGACTAAAGCAGCACTATAACAACTACATATAACAAGGGACATTTCAAATCTCAGAGTAAGCAGTATTTTAGAATTAGATAATAAGTTAAGACAATAAGTAGAAGATATAACTGAATATGTGACTTACGAAGAAAATATATATATATTTAGCGGTATGATTGTTCAAAAAGTTAAAGAACTAGTGGCGGGTACTTTAGCTTATACTATAATAAAAAGTGTAACTTAGCAGAAATAAGAAATATTGTAAATTATTTCATAGGCCTAGACCCATAATAATCCTAGCACTAATTTTGAAAAATGTAAGAACACGTCACAACACAGAAACCAAAATTCTTATAGTAATAGGCAGCAAAATCATAATTTTAGAAATAGTTCTCAACAAAAAGAATCAAACTCTAATAATAGCAATTGGCAGCAGAGTAAAAATTTTAATAATAGCTTTCAACAGAGATACCAAACTCTCATAACACTTGGAAACGATATCCAAATAGCCAAGCAAATACTCAGACACAAGGAACTAGACAACAACAACACCCTGAATCAATGGAGGTAGATGCATTAAGTAGATTCGAAACGAACGTTATTTATGAAGATTTTTTTATAAACTAGCCTCGGATCACCAAAAAATATTTTTATTGCTTACGATTGAAAACGATCAATACATAGCCCTTATGTCCTCCACACAAAATATAAAATTATAAGTGATTCATCAACCGTCATAAATACCATACAAGGTGAAGTAAGGCAACCAAACAAAACTGTCTCTACAGCTTGTCCGAACGAATATTAATACCCCCACAATGCAAAAATCAAATGGCTCGCAATGCAAATTAATAAGCCATATGATTTGCTACTGGGTATGGATTGGATAGAAAAAATGTAGCAAGTATAAATATTCAAAACCAACAAGTGAATCTAATAAATGGAGTGAGACTTCCATTTGTATCAAAAATTTACGAAGAAGTCAATGTACTTGAGATGACTAACCAAAAAAATCTTCAAGTAGAGCATTTAAATTAAAAAGAAAAAAATTTAGTTGAGAATCTGCTGTATAAGTTTCATAAATTATTATATAAAGAAGGTGATACTCTTACAAATACAAAAACAGTTGTGCACGAAATAACAACAACAACAAACGAACAAATTAATTCTAAGTTTTATCGTTATCCACCGAAACATGACACTGAAGTACGTAGACAAATGGAAGAAATGGAAAGGCAGGTGATAATTCGCAAAAGCAAAAGTAGATATAGTTCACCAGTTATTGTAGTACCAAAAAAAAAAAGATATTTCTGGTATACAAAAATTTAGGATTGTAGTAGACCATTGGAGGTTGAATCAAATTACTATCGACGACAAGTATCCCTTACCCAACATTGATAGCATTCTAGACAAATTGGGTAAAGCTCAATATTTTAGCACCATCGATTTGGATAAAGAATATCATCAAATACTAGTTCAAGAACACTATATTGAAAAACTGCTTTTATAACCCTTTCAGACTTATATGAATTCGTTCGAATGCCTTTCGGATTGAAAAATGCTCCAGCAACTTTTCAGAGGCTTATGAACGAAATATTACGAGAGTTTATTAACAAAAATTGTGTGGTGTATCTTGATGATATACTTATATTTTCAACAACACTAGAAGAACATGAAAATTCATTAGAAAAAATATTTGCCAAACTGCAACTTCACAATTCAAAAATACAAACAGATAAATGTTGTTGTATGAAAAGAGACACACCATTTTTACGTCACATTTTATCAAAAGACGGTATAAACCGAACTCTGAAAAAGTAAAAGCCATTCAAGAAATCTAATTGCCCAGATCAGAGAAACAAATAAAAAGTTTTCTAGGCGCAACAGGCTTTTATAGAAAGTTTATAAAAAATTATTCAAAGATCGCTTACCCAATAATAAAATACCTTAAAAAAGGATGTAAAATTAATACAAACGATCCACAGTATATAACTGCATTTAGAAAATTGAAAACCCTAATAAGCTCACCCCCTATTTTAAAATATACAGAATTTGATAAACCCTTTATTGTAACGACAGATGCAAGTGATTATGCAACTGGCGCAGCTTTGTGACAACAGGGCCAACCTATATGCTATGTATCAGGAACATTAAATTCACATGAAAAAAACTATAGCACTACTGATAAAGAATGTTTAGCCATAATATATGCAGTTAATTATTTTAGACCTTATTTATATGGAAATAAATTTCAAATTGTGACAGACCATGCCCCTATCAAATATCTTAATAGCAAGTATAAAGGCACAGATTTCGCACCGCGTCACCAACGATGGTTGCTGGAATTGCAAGAATATAACTATGAAATAGAATATCTAAAAGGAAGCCAAAACAAAGTGGCAGATTTTTTGAGTAGGCAACAGAATGCACCACTCATAAATAAAAATAACGACAGCGAATCTAGTTTTGAGATATCCGATACTGCTCAATCTGCATATGAAGAGCAAGTAGGCATAGGTATTAGAGACGAAATAATTAACAAGTATAAAACTAAAATTATTTTAACATACAACCCCGGTGACGAAATAAGACTACTTCATAAAAGAAAAATAATTGAAATAAATCCAATAGAAAGTGAAGCCACAATCAAAGATATTTTGAAAGAAAATATTAAATCAGGTCATGTAGGAATTTATGCTGAAGTATCCGATACTTAGTGATTATCACAAAGTGCAACTAATCATAATTGCATTATTTTCCGATGCAAATCATATAAAATTCGTAAAGGCAACTCAAAGGGCAATTGATATTCGTACTGAGGAAGAATTGCATAAACAGTTATCATTATACCACATGAAAGAATCCATGCACAGTGGGATAAGCGAACGCTACAGAACATTAAAAAAATAAAATTTACTTTCCAAAGTTAAGAGAATACATACAGCTTGTCATAAATAATGTTGAAAAATGTAAAGAAATAAAATACGTCAGAAATCCCATTAAACCTTAATTTAAACTAACAGAAACACCAACAGCAAAAAATGATACAATACATATACAGGGTTGTCCATATTCCATATTTTGAAATAAATCAAAGAAACCACAATTTTTTGTCTGTTCGTCATGAATATCATTTAACTGGGTTCAAGTAGATTTGCTTACATTATTTCTTGAATATGATATCTCGTAAATGGTCGCCATTGGCCTCTACGACATATTGTGCCCGTTTTGCAGCATTTTCCATGGTTTTCTTCAACATTTCGATGGGAATGGCGGTTATTTCTTGACGGATGTTGGTTTTCAGCTCTTCTAGGGTCTTTGGCTTGTTGACGTAAACCTTTGATTTCAAATAACCCCACAAAAAGAAGTCTGGAGGCGTTAAATCTGGTGATCTTGGCGGCCAATCGAAATCACCATTTTTTGACATCAAACGGCCAGGGAACAATTGCTTCAAAAAATCGATTGTAGTGCGGCTTGTGTGTGGTGGCGCGCCGTCTTGTTGAAACCAGTAGTGCCTGATACGCTTTCGACGAACGATTGGCATGAAAAAATTGTTTATCATATCGCGATAACGCTCCTGATTGACAGTAACTCTGTGGCCATTATCATCTTCGAAAAAGAACGGCCCAATGAGCATTTTAGCACAAACGCCGCACCAAACAGTGACTTTTGCATCGTGAAGAGGTACCTCTTGAATCTCTTGTGGATTTTCAGTGGCATAAATACGGCAATTTTGTTTGTTTACCGTTCCGTTCAACTGAAAATGAGCTTCATCGCTCATGATAATTTTATGCCAAAATTGCTCGTCTTCTTCAGCCATTTCGATGACTCTTTGGGCCCATTCCAATCGACGTGGCTTATCGGTAGGCAACAATTTGTTTACCAATTGAATTTTGTACGGAAACAAATTCAAATCAACACGTAAAATGCGTTGTAAAGTGGATCGGGGAATGCCGAGCTGCTGAGAACGGCGATTTTGGGATGTTGTTGGTGACTGCTCAATACTGGCTCGTACGGCTGCAATATTCTCATCCGATCGCCTTGGTCGCTTTTTATTTGGCCTCTTTGGGTTACCAAGAGTATTACCAGTTGTAAATCTTTCATACAAACGATAAATTGTTTTCTTGGAAGGCGCACTTTTCACTTTATTTATTTTTTTGAAAGCAAGTTGAGTTTTCACTATTGACTTGTTTTGTTGAATGTAAATTTCAACAATTTTAGAGCGTTCGCGTGGCGTGTACAGTTCCATTGTAAACATTTGCTTGGAATGACGCTTCAAACGCGGTATGCCATTAGTCGATTTGGCATCACTTCGGAAAGTTACAGTGTTGCCAGATGGGCGCTTCGAATAAGGGCTACCCTGTATATATATTCCACTATAAAAAATGTTGCTTTATGACGACAATCGACAAACTCACTAAATTTATTTATTTATGTATTTATTTCAGTCTACGGATTTGGTACAATCTTACAGACTATTTTAGATATTAATACCTTAAAATTAATTAAAAAAAAAGAACATTATAAGTCTAAATTGGTGTTCAGATGCATTAAATTTTAAAATATTAGAAAGACTGTTGCATAAGTTCATACATCTAGCTATTGGTTCATTATTAGCATAATTGGTCCAGTGGAGATTTTCTTCAAACATACGAGTACGTCTTAAATCCCTTGGAGCATCATAAATTTGAAAAAGATTTGACAGTTCAGTGCAATTAATTTTCCCGGTAAATATGTTATAAACAAATAGAAGAGAACAAACCGATCTTCTATCTATTAAGGATTGCAACCCAAGTAATTTACGGCGTGCCTCATACGTTGGGAGACCATCAGGCCAATAAAGCTTTTTAAGAGCGTATTTGCTCATTAGTTTCTGAATTCTCTCAATTCGGTTTGATTCAACAGTATAGTACGAATTCCAAACAATAGAACAATATTCGAGTATACTTCGAACCAAAGAAACGTATAACCAAAGATTATATAGTATAAAGATGTGCCACGTAGAACATTAAAAGTAACAAATATTTTTCAGATCAATACGTAAGCTTTTGTGAGCGCGATGAAAAAGGTTTCTTGAGAGAAAAGTTTCCAACGTTTGTATGCACATTCTCTCTGCAATGCTCTTTCTCTCGTCACTCCACAATGCTTCACAGCATAGATCACCACTACATGGTTTCTCATAGCTAGCGAGAGTCGAGAAATTTTATGTTGTAATTGTTTTTTCCATTGTTGTTGTTGGAACCAAGCAATTGTGATCTCTGCTTGACAGCAACAAATGTTTTTGTTTGTTTGCACTATTTTCATGATGATTTCCTTATTTCGTGCGAAGCAGATTTTCTTATTCACTGCTTGCTATTAATATTGACTATTTTTGATTGAATCAGCCAGAGCAGTAAAATCTGCATATACATTCAGAATCTTAAGGAAAACTGAATAACGACATACAAATCCATCCAATGAATTCAAAATTGTTTATAAATAAAATTTTTAATTCACATTGATATTTAAGAAATTGATTAGTAATTAATTTCAATTATTTTTTTCGTTATTCAGAATAATTAATTATTTTTTTATTTATATGAATGCCATTTACAACGAATGCAATTCAAAAATAATTTCAAATTTTTCAATAACTAATTTTTTGTGCATTATTATTTCTTGATTCATTGCCTATTCATGTGTTATTCATTATTAATTTTATAGCCATTATTAATTTTTTATTTATTATTAATTTGGTTCATTATTCAAAAGTGAATAACAAGATTTTTTTTTCATTTTAGTTATTATTCAAAAGTGAATGAAAACTTAGAAATGAATACGAAATTTATAATGAATAAAAAATTAATAATGAATAAAAAATAATAATGAATAAAAAATTAATAGCGAACACTTTATTCATAAAATAGTAGTGAATAACAAAATGTTTTATTCATTGTATTTTTTATTTAAAAGTAAATAACAAATTAATAACAGTGGTAAACAATTTGATAAAAAAGTTTGCGTGATGAAAACGACATTGCTAGTTCGATTAAGTATTTTTTCTAGATAATAGAAATCATTAAGACTTTTCCAGGTTGGTTCGAATTTTTTTTAGAAGAATTTTCGACTTTTTTGAGTTTTGAAAAATATTTCCCCACTTATGATCCTATAAATCAAAAAGTATTAATTTATTTTACAAGATTTATAAATATTTACAAATGAGATATTTATACCTTTTATTTAAGCTATTGTTTATACGATTATTTGTACGATTTTTGTCGACATTTTCTGAATACTACATTTATGAAAGAGTTTAAAATATAGCGTTTATTTAACATTTCTCCCATATTAAAGTGTGCAAAAATATGACTTCGATATATATTTTGGATTTATTTTTACTTTGTTGTTAAAAAAATATTTCAACGAAAATATTAAGGTAAAAAGTATTATCGTAGCAGGTTGGATATTTACGTATTTCGGTTATAGTAAAAATACTCAAAATTACCTCCATCAAAGTGGACGTGGTGAGTTCGTACTAAACAAATTCTTCAGACTTTAAAAACCCAATTATCATATATGAACCCTAGGATTTTGTTTGCAAACAATGTTCTTAGCGTTTTTAGCTAAATTTAAAAATCCCTAAACCGCAATTTTACGTTATAATAGGATTTGCAATACTGTAAACTCTTTCAAATGAGTAAAATAACAGAAATAACGCAATCAAAACAGAACAACGAAATCTTCGCGCTTCTATAAATAACTAGCTGAGACACTGTGTGTTGCTACCACGTCCCCGTTGCCAAACGCCCATAACATGCTAGCAGTGAAACGGCACGAGTAAATTGTGGTCGAGTACCGAATTCCGAGGCTGTGCGGCCACCTATAACTCCAAAGCTATTCAATATCAAAAATTTCAGTTGTGTGGGAGGGGTCACGCCCTCTTGCCTAACGCCCATAAAATGTTATCAGTGAAACGTTTAAACTGTGGTCGAATACCGAATTCTGAGGCTTTGCCAAATATAATTATAAAGCTATCAGATATCGTATATTTGGCCTGTATAGGAGGTCATTTTGAGTATTAACCATATTTTTTAAACTCTTTCACAAATGTAGTATTTGGAAAATTTATACAAAAATCATTAGATCAATACAAATGACAGCTTAAATGAAAGATATAAACGTCTTATTTGCAAACATGTATAAATTTTTTAATATGAAAAAATACTTTTGAAGTTATAGGATCATAACTGGGGACATATTTTTCAAAACTTAAAAAAATCGAAAAATCTTTGAAATTTCTTCAAATCTTTTCGAATTGCACTCGTTCTATAATATAATACTCATAAAATTTAACACAAAGTCTATATTAATAAAACTTATTTTCTGGTTTGCTTATTTAATTGACATTTATACAAATCTAAATGGCTTAACGGACTTCGCTCAATTTGAGTACACATACTGTGTGCATCCTAGATTACATTGTTACGTACTTAGTTTTGATCACGCTCATTCCATCCATTTTCACCTACGAATAATTTTGATATTGAAAATCTTTCTTGAAAAAATTTTTTTGCAAATTAAATTTTAAAAATTTCAGTAATTTTAATACCAAAAACATTCACATATCTTTAGAATTTCAGAAATTTTTGGTACAACCTAAAACATCGTTCCCCAAGAATGAGAAAAACGGCTTGAAAACCAAAACTTTGACTTTCGATGCAAATATATTCGCTATTTTTAAATATATTTATTAAAAATTTTTTTAATCAAAGTTTTAATAAAAGCACTTTACAAAAATAGTTTCAACTGTAGCGTTAGGTCAGTGAATATATCCTTTTTTTTCAAAACCAGTCCAAAATATTGAATTTTTACTAAAAAAATTATTAAAAAAATGTGTTTGTTGTATAAATAAGAACAATTGAAAATTACATTTCTGAGTACTTTTCATATAGTTAAGTATGTATTTGCAATAATATAATAAAAATATATAAAAGTAGTTAAATAAAATATTTTTCCACAAAAAAAAACAACCTCAAAATATTGCTTACAACATTATTCGCGGCTAAGCAATCGCCCTTACAATAACATAACACTAAAAATATCATGTGGCAAAACGGCAAAAAAAACCAAGTCAACACACAAAATATACCTAGATTATGACATCTTTATGATATTATATTCGTGAAATTATATAACAAAAAGCTAAGAGATAATGCAAAAAATATAATAACTTTAAATTATATAATGCTCGTAGGGTAGTTTAGTAAAAAAATTGCCTACATTTTTTAAGTAAAACCTAATAAAATTCTGCTACATTTTGTTGGCAGCTACATCGTTTATTCAGATGCTTCGTGCATCAAATCTTTACATATCATTTCTATTGCTTTTCAATATTATGTTCACATTTGCTCACATTGTCGCTTACTTATTCTCTCTCTCTCAAAAGCTTTAAATCGTTCGCTCGCTAACTCTCATAAAGCTTTTGTGTGGATTTATGATAAATCCACAATCAAATTTTACTGTGCCACTTGCTTGTATGGCGGTGGCACATCTTTCTATTATATTATCTGTGGTATAACGCTTTTATAGTTAAAGGATCTTTAAAAATTTGAGTATGCCTCTTGATAAACCCCAGCATGGAGTATGATTTAGAAATAATATAATCATAATGACATTTAAAATTAAGTTGTTTATCAAAAATTACCCCCAAATCCTTTATTTCAACTTTACGCTCTAATACACAATGATTCAATGTGTAATTGAATAAAACGCTATTTCAACATTTAGTATAAGAGACTATGCAACATTTACTGATGTTCAAGAACAGTTTATTTCAGATACACCAGCTATGCAAGGCTGAGAGGTCACTTTGGAGACTTATGCAGTCTGAATCATTCGAAATATTAAGAAATAATTTGACATCATCAGCATACATAAGACATCTGGCAAACTTCAAGTGTGTTGGTAAGTCATTAATGAAAATTAAAAAAAGGAGAGGACCACAATGGCTACCTTGTGGAACTCCTGATGAAGCATCAATAGCAACATCTGAAATAGTTGACCCAATTTTGACATAAAACTTTCTAGCGTTTAAATAACTTTTAAAAAATGCAATTAAAGTATCCGAATAACCGAACTTTTTTAATTTGCTTAGAAGAATAAAGTGATCAACTTTATCAAATGCTTTAGAAAAGTCGGTGTAAACGATATCTGACTACCATTTTCTATTGCACTGATAATATTTTTCGAAATAAGCAGTAAATTTGAACATGTTGATCTACCAGGAAAAAATCCATCTTGTAAGTCGGAGATGACACACTTCACATGCTCAAATATTTTGGTTTTAAGTATATGATCAAACAATTTAGCTATTGTGCATTGTTTCACAACGATTACCCATTTTAAAAATCGGAACTTCCAAGCAGATTTTCCTAAAAAAACGCCTTTTTTAATGCATAGATTATAAATAAAAGCTAAAGGCACTGCGACATTTACTGCACAGAGTTTGAAAAACATTGGCGGTAGATCCCCAGGTTCAAATTTAAAGCTTGGTTTAAGATGAGTAATTGCTAAACTTACGTCGTCAGCTGAAATATTGAAGACATCTATAGAACTAATATTTAGGTCATCAAAGTTGAGATAATTTAGATTTTCTGGAGATCTATGATTTACATATACATTTTGGAAATATTTAGAGAAAAGTAGTGTAGACTCTGAAGCATTATTAGACTTTAAACCATCAAATTCCATACTGGTTGGATGCCCTGTGATTTTTTTCTTGGAATTTAAAAACTCCCAAAAATACTTTGGATTTGTTTTTAGATTACTTTCTACATTTAAAACATAAGTTTTAAACAGAAATCAAATAAAATTTAATTGATCAGCTACAGAATTAGTGTTCTTAAATTTCTTAGCAGCTTTGTTTTTAAGGTTTTTTAACTTTGATAATCCAGAGTTAAACCAAGGTGGTTTATTCTTTAAGTTACTAATTTTTTTAGGAACAAATAGAGAAGCTGAATTCAAAAGTTTTGCGCAAAATATTTGATATGCTAGAGACGGACTCTCCATACAATATAATAATGACCAATCTACCGAGTTTAAGCACTCATTAAAAGCTGTAAAGTTAACTTTAGCAAAATTTAATTGTATTAATGAGTTGTAACGGAGGCGTAAGTTTCCGGGCACCGTAAGACGTTATATTTCAAAAATGAATTTTAAATTTCAAAATTTTAAAATTTTGGTTGTTGTGGAGCGGTGCTACCATCTCTGCGAGAGGGCGGCCCTGTGCATTTAGTTTGAGGGCGCCTTTTTACAGCGCCCCTGGTTCTCGATGACCAGTATTAAAAGGCCGCTCACTCACAGAGGCGGTACCATCGCCCCGGTCCAGTGACCCGCGGACACTAGGTTGGCCACGGCTGCACGTGCTAGTTAGCCATTGCTAGCAGTTCGGTGAGATGTGGGGTGGGGTCTTGTGGCCGTCCACGTGTACCCTTGCCGTACAAATGTCACGTGCATAAATCATCGCACGTCGGTGATTCCAAATAAAGAATACAAAAAAAAATTTTCTGAAACTAGAAAATATCAATCAAGTAAAACAAATATAAAAAGAATAAAGGAAACCGTTTGGGCACCCCTGGCCCAATCATCCAACACCTACTCGTTGAGCTCTGGTGGACGAGCTCGGCCCACACTTTTCCCACCCTTCCGTGAGGGTTCAGGGGCTAAATATAATAAGAACCCTCCCAAAAGCAAACATCTTCTCCTCCTGACCAAATAAAAAAAACTTTAGTGTTTCATTTTATAACAGAGTTTAATTTAAGTTTAAGTGTAGTTAAATTTTAAGTTTAATTTTAGTTTAGTATGTTTTCTACTAAATTTTTATTTTTATAGTGGTTTCTTATTTGTATTTTATATTACCTTTTTTTTCTGTAAGCAACTATTTTGTATTTTGTTTCTATTTCCTATAAGTTTTTTATATTTTTCCATATATATAGTATATATAATATAGTTCATATATACAATAATGCAAGTTTGCTTCAATTTTAAAATATGTTTTAAAAGAATATTAGTATATGTCTATTTGTATGTTTTAAGCATGTTGTGTTACAAAACGTATATTAATTCAATTTTTTTTTTTTTAAAGTATTTATAGGTTTTAAGTCTTGAAAACTGATTTATTACTAAAATACAAACGCAAATTTTAAACTATTATTAACAGTACCTAATATTCATTGTTTTATAAAATTTGATTTGTTCAAGTATTACAAAAAAAAATGCTTTTCATCGTTTTTGTTATTCTAACAATAGTTGTTTCTTTGTTTTTTTTTTTTTTTTTTCAAAATTACTCAAGCTTAAATAGGTTTCTTAATTGGTAAAGTTAGAAACAAAATACAGCTTTGCTGCTAAGGCAAAGTTAAGGCACTTTATCTGTGTTTTTTTTTTTTTTTTGTTGTTTAGCGTAAGCAAGATTCACTTCATGTTCATTTTAGGAATTTCAACTAGTAGTTTATGTAAAATTAACATCAATAGCTACAGCCAAATATTTTACTTGCTTTCAAACTACTTCATCTACTTTAAATAATTTAAGATTTGTTTGGCTTTTTTCTAATAAATTCTTGACCATTAATTGAAGTCACAAGAAAAGTACAATATAACTAAATTAAAAAGCTTAATGATTGGATATGTATATATGCTAATTGCAAATTTCTTCTGAGCTTTTAGAAGTCAGCATCTAGCGTAAAAACGTTGTCCAAACGGTTGGTTGTAACGCCCCACTTCTGATATTCACCCACTTTCTTTTCGAAAAAATTTGTCTTACCATCCAAAGAAATCAACTCCATAAAACTGAAGGGATTTAGTGTACTGTAATTCTTGTCAACACCCAGCTCGTTCAACAAACGGTCAGCAACGAATTCAATATATTCTGACATCAGCTTGCAATTCATGCCTATGAGATTAACGGGCAAAGCTTCAGTGAGGAATTCTTATGCAATTTTAACAGCCTCCGAAATGATTTCAATTATATATTCCTTGGTGGGCTTTTGTACCAAGTCTTGAAACATCAGGCAAGCAAAATCGCAGCCCGCCTCTCGTTTTCGAGATTCAACTTCCACGAAGAAACTGTTCGGTGGTGAATTTTGCAAATGAAAATTTGCAAAAATTCTTGCAGAGATTTTGCGGAATTGTGCAAATCTTGGCGTCTATATTTTTTTGTGGCCTTTTTCTTATTTGATTTCAGTGATACGGTTCCCTGCCAAGGAGAGTCGTCGAATTTAATGGCTCACGAGCAAATTAACACACTGAAATTTGTTTTTGTGTTATTTTTATACCACAAATAGTTTTCTTTTGTGATCCACAAATTATAGGTTTTTATGTAGTTTGACTCTTGCAATATATTCCAGTTTTCTTTTTGCAATTTTCATATCTGTTTCTTCAGACCAGTCTCAACTTTTTTCTCTCCCGCGTGTTTTTTTCCGAATCTCCATGCCCTTTTTTCACACAAGTAGCTTTCATCCGAGCGTTTGCACTATGCAAGTGTACGATACAACTTTGTAACTCATACCCGCTGTGTGACACAATGATTGAGACACAACTGGCAAAAGACACCTTGGCAGAATCTTCCAAGCAATTAACTTGGGTTGGCAAAAGATGTCAGCCGGCAAATTTAAAAGTGTGTCAGCTGTCAAGTCAGCAAGAGAGAAAATGTCAATGTCAACTTTGACAACCTGTCAGCTATCACACTTGACAACATGCCAGCTGTCACAATTGACAATATGTCAGCTGTCACAATTGACAATATGTCAGCTGTCACAATTGAAAATATGTCAGCGGTCACAATTGTCAATATGTCAGCGGTCACAATTGACAATATGTCAGCTGTCACATTCGAAAATATCACTGTCAAATAACACTTTGACGACTTGTCGAGTTAGGGTCGTTCACGATGCTGCGCATTTGATAATACCGTGTGTATTTTGAACCAAATACAAGGCCGTATCAAAGGTGTGTTCACGATACGTGGTATTGATTGAAAATTTTGTACCAAGATTTGATAACAAATACACCACATCGTGAACAACCCCAAAAACGCCAAAAGTGAGATTTGGTGCCGTTACAAAGCAGTTATTCGAAACCGTCTAGCACGCGTTACAAGAACTGAAGGCACTATTCTCGAATGTCTTTCGCATGAAAAACACCAAGCCGTTTGTTAGCCATATCAGCCAGCTCGTAGTATGCCGAACCCATCCTCTTAGTGATCCTAGCTTTCTCGAAAACGTTTGCCAACTTTGCGCTAAAATGCTCAGAGGCCTTGCTTTGGGCGAAACTTCTTCGGTAAACAATCTGACCAACTTCAAAACTCACGGGACGTGAGCGCATGTTGTAAATTTTCTCATTTTTCTCAAATGCCTGACGCAGATTCTCTCTCACTTGTTCTGGAATCAACTCAGTTCTCTCTTCAGGTTTTACCTCGGCTGTGGGATCTTCCAGCATGTTTAGTTTTCGCAGAAGTTCGTAGCTTTTAGCATGACATATCATATTTTGTCCGAACACAACAAAATATGGTGAAAAACCTGAAGAAGAGTGAACTGAGCTGCGGAGAGCGGCACTTATCGCATATAAATTTTCATCCCAATCTTTTTGGTCCGGATGAATATAAGCGCGAACGGCTGCGATTATTGAACGATTCACACGTTCGACAGCATTTGACTGAGGAGAATAATTTGCAGTTAAATTATGCTTGACACCATATTTTTGTACTAAATCATAGGTCATAAGGTCATAATTTCGGGAACACCGAAAATTGCGAAAATTCGCTTCTCTAGAAATTCGACAATCTTTTTGGCGGTAAAGGTCCGAATTGGTTCCAAGAAATGAAACTTCGACAGGTGGTCAAGCACAATCACGAGACCCACGTTCCCTGAGCGTGACCTAGGGTAAGGCCCTAAAAGGTCTACGTAGAGTCTCTGAAATATGCGGGTAGAAGTTAATTGTTGTCCCATGGGTGGACGAAGTATGTAATTCGGAGCTTTGGTCAGTTTGCAGACTTCACACGCCAGCACATAGTCGCGGACTTGTTTTGCCATTCTTGGCCAAAAATACAACATTTTGAGTCGCGTGAGCGTTTTGTGAATTCCACCATGAGAACTCATTGGGTGATCATGAGCTTCAACAATGAGAGATCTTCTCAATTCCTCAGGCACCCAGAGTTTCCATGACTGTTCTTCTTGGGTGGGATCACCACTTGCAAATTCACAACGCTTGTAAATTAAGCCGTCCACAACTTGTATGTCTGGTTGTTGCTCGTCATTTTTTTGAAACTCGTCAACCAGTTTTAGATAATTTTCTGTTTTAAAATGTGCAGAAGAAAAATCCAAAACTGGCCAAGTCGTAACTGCAGTTTCTGTCAATTCTGAAATTTCGACATCCTCCGGCGAATGCACTCTCGATAAAGAATCGGGAACTACGTTTTGGCTACCTTTGCGATGAATGATTTTAAATGAGAAACCTTGAAGTTTCAATGCCCAACGAGCAAGTCTGCCATGCAGGTCGGTTTGGCCCATTAACCATTTTAAAGACGCGTGATCAGTGATCACTTCGAATTCATGCCTTTCGACGTAAGCTCGAAATTTTTTTATGGCCATGACCGCTGCAAGACATTCTTGTTCTGAAACGGTATAGTTTCGTTGCGCTTGGTTAAATTTATGTGACATATACGCAATCGGGACTTCATTTTCATCATCATCACGTTGAGCCAGAACGGCTCCGACTCCATACTGAGAGGCATCGCATTGGATTGAAAACGGACGCGAAAAATCAGGGCTATGAAGCACAGGTGCACTACTAAGGCTATTTTTGAGGGTCTCAAAAGCTGCTATCGACTCCTCAGTCCAAACAAATTTTTTCGCTTTTTGCAGCATGTTGGTCAACGGTGTCGAAATGGAAGCGTAATTTAGCACGAACCGTCGGTACCATCCACAGACACCGAGAAAACGACGAAGCTGTCGCACAGTTTTTGGCAAGGGAAAATCTCGAATCGCTTGCACCTTTTCTGGATCAGTACTGATGGTTCCATGCCCAATCACGTGACCCAAATAACGAATTTGTTTGAGTAAAAATTTACTTTTTTCAATATTTATCGTCAGACCAGCATGTCGAATACAGATGGCTACCTCCTGCAGCAAAGCTAAATGATCGTCAAAGGTCTCGGTTATCAAAAGCAAATCGTCTAAGTATACAAAAACTTGTGTTCTCAAATGAGCAGGTATGACCTTGTCCATCAAGCGAGACATCGTCTGCGGTGCGTTACATAGGCCGAAAGGCATTGTAACAAACTGGTACAACGGTCGATTGGGCACGGTGAAGGCTGTCTTATCCCTTGACGCTGCATCCAATGGAATCTGCCAGAAGGCATCCTTCAGATCCAAACTCGAAATGAATTGAGCCTTAGGAAGCCGACTGAGAATTCCATCAATGAGAGGCAGGGGATAAGCATCCTTCACAGTAACCTCATTTACCTTACGCGCATCGAGACACAAGCGCACTTTATTAGGTTTGACGATCAAGGCTACAGGTGATGACCAAGCGCTTTGCGACACTTCAATGACACCAAGTGCCAACATGCGGTCGACCTCAGCGAAAAGAAGTTTTTTGACTCCAGGAGAAACCGAAAAGTGTCGTTGTTTGACTGGTTTTGCTTGCCCTACGTCAATGACGTGACTAATCAAGCTGGTGCGGCCTAAGCCTTGTTCAGAAAAAGATGGAAAATTTAAAATGGTGGCGTTTAGCCTAATTTGCTGACGAGTAGTCAACACATGGTGGTTGGAATCAACTTCAGAAATCTCTCTAACAGGAGAGCCGTTGTAATTTTCCAGAAAGAGATCTCCAGCCAAGCCAAATGCTTTTACGAAATCAACTCCCAAATACAAGTCTTGAGACAAAGTTGGAACTATCAAAAACCTGAGGGGTTTGGTGACTCCTCGAAATGTGATGGTGGTGTCGAGGACTCCTGCAGAAGCATGACTCGTCCCGTCCGCCGTCTTAAGATCAATCGCACACCTTTGCCACTTCAGTTGCTCGCTAGACATCAGTCTTTGCGCCAGCTGGTTGGCTATGCAGCTGATGGTGGCGCCAGTATCGATTAACCCCATCAACGTTTCGCCGGCTAATGAGACCGGTGCGTAAGGACGAACATCATTCCTCGGAGCAAACGACAAAACCGCCGAGCACGCAAACTTTCTCAAGGCTCGGACCTTTTTCCAAAATTGCCTCAATCTCGCAGTTGATCGCCGTTTCTTTTTGCATTGAATTTGAATGGAGCCCTCGCTCTGAAATATACGTCGACGCGCAGCGTTATATTCGAGCCAACGAACATGCAACGGTTTGAACGTCCGTTGTGGCACAGTAGCAGCCTTTTTTTCACGTGTTAAAATTCGAATTTGGGTATTTGGTACATCCGGGATTGCTTCAGTTTGGCAGGCCACCTCAGAAGTTAATGAGGGGCAGTTGGTAAATCTAAAAAAACATCATTATTCTTATTGGTAGGTGTAGCGTTCGCGTCACCAGGCTCGCATGCCAGCTCAGAAACCTGACGCTGATTTTGATAGTTGCGAGAATTCCTCCCGTACTCTTCATCAAGCAATTCACGTTTCTGAACAAACGCGCGAAGCTGGCTAACACTTTGTATGGGAACATACAACAAACTACGCCTAACATCCAAACGCAAATTCCTTTGCAGAATTTCCAGCAAAACCTGAGAGTCAAGAGGCCGTTGTAATTTATCAGTCAATTGCAAGACTGCCTCATAGAACTCATCAAACTTTTCGTCAAACTTTTGCTTCCTATTGCGCACCAGATCCATTATATCTAGATCAGTTCTGCGATCACAAAATTGGCTTCGCAGCTCCATGCACAACGCACCCCATTCAACCCTAGGCACACTTCGATGGTAACGCCAAAACCATTCCAGCGCCTTTCCAACGAACAACATGTGCGCATAACAGCATAATGCCCCAAAATCTCCTCGCAAACTTTGCATCGTCAGAGCGTTTACACGATAAATGAATTTATCTACCGTTAAGGCATCCTCTTTGCCACTGAACGTGACTTTCCAATTGGAAATCAAACTGGCAACGTTCTCTGACGGTACAAATTGTGGGGCAGATCCCGAAGCATATACACTATGATGCGGCATGTGGCTTGGTGTATAAGGAGCTGGCATACTCTGGACAAACTGTCGATTGTGACCCGAAGTTGAAGGTGGAGCGGGCATAAAGTTTGGTGGGGGAACACTATAGTTGTTTGGGGGTCCAGGAGTCATACTTGGCATTGATCCCAAGTCCTGATGAAAACTCTGCAAGGGGTTGCTACCGGATGGAACTCCATAAGGAGTATGTCTGACTTGATTAATTTGCAATTTAGCGAGTTCAGTGCGAACTGCCTCATTGATCAAGTGCTGCAAATCACTATCCGAAACCTGATGTTGAGCCATTGAAGGCTGAAAATTATCAGTAGGAGCAAGATTTGGTGCGCTATGTGCGCCAGCAGCTTGACGGGAGTATAGGTCGACTGACCCTTTTTGCACGGGTTGCATTCCCGACATGTTCAAATTTGAATTTTGTGCCTGGCTGAAACCTAGGTTTCGTTGGCTTCTAGTGGCCGGACGTTCTTTACGGACTGCACCGTGGCTCTCCGTTGCCTTACCAGGTGACAACGGAGGATCGACCACCAGAGTCGGCTGGCATGGCTTCAACTTTTTCACACTGCACAAAGTGCGACATAGTGGGCAGCTGTGCGCTTTTGTTACCCACGTAGAGATGCATTCCCTATGGAAAATGTGCCTACACGGTGTTGACACCATGTCGTCAGCCTTGTCGAAGGACTGCGAACAAATGCTGCAACAATTTTCCGCCATCTCCAACTGAGCAGGCAAATTTTCATCGCTATGATGCAAAGGCATGGTAAAAAAAATCAAAAATTTATAAATATAAATGTATAGGTATTATTTATTTGGTCTTAGAAGAGAGAGATTTGCTTTTGAAATTATTTTGAGCGGTTGTTGGTTGATTGAGTCAGGGGGTCCAATAGATAATAAAAAAACTTGTTAATTAACCGGAAACTACAACTTAAATGGGCTCACGTGATGACACGAAGTCCAGAAAAAATAGTCCCGAGTGAAGCGGTCGACATGCGCACTAAACGCAACAACATCGCAATTCCAGGCAACACTCGACACTACCTCCGAACCCGATATCATCACGCAAGAAAACAAAAAAATTATTTAATAAATTTAACTATTGAAAATTTAAAAATTGAAATTTAATATCAATCACAGTTTTCATATCAAACACAAAGGAATTAATCATTTCAGTGATTTGACTGCGGATTCGAATGCAGATTAATGTCACAGACGGATATTCCAGCAGCCAACCCTGACTATCCAATTCAAAATATAAAAAAACAAAATCACAAATTTTTGATAGAAAAAAAAACTGCTAGAAAAAAAAAAGGTACTCTTTGGTTGGAATCACCGACGCGCTACCGAACATCACAAAAAAATTTACGGAGAGAGTCGATAATTACAAAATTTTTATCGGCCCCACGTTGGGCGCCAATTTGTAACGGAGGCGTAAGTTTCCGGGCACCGTAAGACGTTATATTTCAAAAATGAATTTTAAATTTCAAAATTTTAAAATTTTGGTTGTTGTGGAGCGGTGCTACCATCTCTGCGAGAGGGCGGCCCTGTGCATTTAGTTTGAGGGCGCCTTTTTACAGCGCCCCTGGTTCTCGATGACCAGTATTAAAAGGCCGCTCACTCACAGAGGCGGTACCATCGCCCCGGTCCAGTGACCCGCGGACACTAGGTTGGCCACGGCTGCACGTGCTAGTTAGCCATTGCTAGCAGTTCGGTGAGATGTGGGGTGGGGTCTTGTGGCCGTCCACGTGTACCCTTGCCGTACAAATGTCACGTGCATAAATCATCGCACGTCGGTGATTCCAAATAAAGAATACAAAAAAAAATTTTCTGAAACTAGAAAATATCAATCAAGTAAAACAAATATAAAAAGAATAAAGGAAACCGTTTGGGCACCCCTGGCCCAATCATCCAACACCTACTCGTTGAGCTCTGGTGGACGAGCTCGGCCCACACTTTTCCCACCCTTCCGTGAGGGTTCAGGGGCTAAATATAATAAGAACCCTCCCAAAAGCAAACATCTTCTCCTCCTGACCAAATAAAAAAAACTTTAGTGTTTCATTTTATAACAGAGTTTAATTTAAGTTTAAGTGTAGTTAAATTTTAAGTTTAATTTTAGTTTAGTATGTTTTCTACTAAATTTTTATTTTTATAGTGGTTTCTTATTTGTATTTTATATTACCTTTTTTTTTCTGTAAGCAACTATTTTGTATTTTGTTTCTATTTCCTATAAGTTTTTTATATTTTTCCATATATATAGTATATATAATATAGTTCATATATACAATAATGCAAGTTTGCTTCAATTTTAAAATATGTTTTAAAAGAATATTAGTATATGTCTATTTGTATGTTTTAAGCATGTTGTGTTACAAAACGTATATTAATTCAATTTTTTTTTTTTTAAAGTATTTATAGGTTTTAAGTCTTGAAAACTGATTTATTACTAAAATACAAACGCAAATTTTAAACTATTATTAACAGTACCTAATATTCATTGTTTTATAAAATTTGATTTGTTCAAGTATTACAAAAAAAAATGCTTTTCATCGTTTTTGTTATTCTAACAATAGTTGTTTCTTTGTTTTTTTTTTTTTTTTTTCAAAATTACTCAAGCTTAAATAGGTTTCTTAATTGGTAAAGTTAGAAACAAAATACAGCTTTGCTGCTAAGGCAAAGTTAAGGCACTTTATCTGTGTTTTTTTTTTTTTTTTTGTTGTTTAGCGTAAGCAAGATTCACTTCATGTTCATTTTAGGAATTTCAACTAGTAGTTTATGTAAAATTAACATCAATAGCTACAGCCAAATATTTTACTTGCTTTCAAACTACTTCATCTACTTTAAATAATTTAAGATTTGTTTGGCTTTTTTCTAATAAATTCTTGACCATTAATTGAAGTCACAAGAAAAGTACAATATAACTAAATTAAAAAGCTTAATGATTGGATATGTATATATGCTAATTGCAAATTTCTTCTGAGCTTTTAGAAGTCAGCATCTAGCGTAAAAACGTTGTCCAAACGGTTGGTTGTAACGCCCCACTTCTGATATTCACCCACTTTCTTTTCGAAAAAATTTGTCTTACCATCCAAAGAAATCAACTCCATAAAACTGAAGGGATTTAGTGTACTGTAATTCTTGTCAACACCCAGCTCGTTCAACAAACGGTCAGCAACGAATTCAATATATTCTGACATCAGCTTGCAATTCATGCCTATGAGATTAACGGGCAAAGCTTCAGTGAGGAATTCTTATGCAATTTTAACAGCCTCCGAAATGATTTCAATTATATATTCCTTGGTGGGCTTTTGTACCAAGTCTTGAAACATCAGGCAAGCAAAATCGCAGCCCGCCTCTCGTTTTCGAGATTCAACTTCCACGAAGAAACTGTTCGGTGGTGAATTTTGCAAATGAAAATTTGCAAAAATTCTTGCAGAGATTTTGCGGAATTGTGCAAATCTTGGCGTCTATATTTTTTTGTGGCCTTTTTCTTATTTGATTTCAGTGATACGGTTCCCTGCCAAGGAGAGTCGTCGAATTTAATGGCTCACGAGCAAATTAACACACTGAAATTTGTTTTTGTGTTATTTTTATACCACAAATAGTTTTCTTTTGTGATCCACAAATTATAGGTTTTTATGTAGTTTGACTCTTGCAATATATTCCAGTTTTCTTTTTGCAATTTTCATATCTGTTTCTTCAGACCAGTCTCAACTTTTTTCTCTCCCGCGTGTTTTTTTCCGAATCTCCATGCCCTTTTTTCACACAAGTAGCTTTCATCCGAGCGTTTGCACTATGCAAGTGTACGATACAACTTTGTAACTCATACCCGCTGTGTGACACAATGATTGAGACACAACTGGCAAAAGACACCTTGGCAGAATCTTCCAAGCAATTAACTTGGGTTGGCAAAAGATGTCAGCCGGCAAATTTAAAAGTGTGTCAGCTGTCAAGTCAGCAAGAGAGAAAATGTCAATGTCAACTTTGACAACCTGTCAGCTATCACACTTGACAACATGCCAGCTGTCACAATTGACAATATGTCAGCTGTCACAATTGACAATATGTCAGCTGTCACAATTGAAAATATGTCAGCGGTCACAATTGTCAATATGTCAGCGGTCACAATTGACAATATGTCAGCTGTCACATTCGAAAATATCACTGTCAAATAACACTTTGACGACTTGTCGAGTTAGGGTCGTTCACGATGCTGCGCATTTGATAATACCGTGTGTATTTTGAACCAAATACAAGGCCGTATCAAAGGTGTGTTCACGATACGTGGTATTGATTGAAAATTTTGTACCAAGATTTGATAACAAATACACCACATCGTGAACAACCCCAAAAACGCCAAAAGTGAGATTTGGTGCCGTTACAGAGTCTATTATTGTTGAATCAAATTTGTAGAAATCAAGTTCGATAAATAATGCATTATGATGTATGCTATTATAAACTATGGGTGCCAGGTTTTCTTCACAGGCTACTTTTAGTTCATTATTGACAAAAACTAGATCTAAAATTCTATACAAGCCATTTTTACAGAGTTTAATTGTCGAAAATTATTTGACAAAAAGTAATCACTAAGTTCTCATTATCTGACTGCAAATTAAATGGTAAAAGATTATTATCATCAAAAACCCAAGATATTTTACATAAATTAAAATCACCCACTACTACAATATCGTGATTTGTGCTTAAGTTATCGGCTAGAAAGTTAATGTTATCAATATGCTTTTGATAAACTTCAGTTATGCTGTATGGTGGAAAATCTCGATTTGAGAAGCCTATTTCAACACAAATCTGTTCAATAATACTATCATTACAATCAAGTTTTACTAATTTACTATGAAGTTTATTGCATGTTTGTGCCAAAAGGCATGGCAGCCCTGGCAGCTGGAGCTTTAGCTCAACTAATGTAAAGGCTAATGTTAAGTAATATTATTGTAACTCATTAGGTTCGTAAGCTTAGTTCATAGTTTATGTCGGCAATTATTGCTGTGCGCTCGTCGTGGTAAGTTGTCGAAGAAGAACAATAAAAGATCACTAATCCAATAAAACTGCGTTGATAATTTCTATCCATTTTTTTATTTCGAGTTTCCACGGTTCACCCACATCAGAGGCTTTTAGCAACATTTCGGCATAATTATTGGTCCTTCGAGCCGGATCCCGTATCAACGCATTTTTAATAATATCACCGCATTTTCAATAAGATCAACGCATTTTCCATAATACGGTTTTTTCATATCTATGTATTGGCAATACAAAACACATAAAAATAATTGGAGAGCCGCTAAACAGGTAACAGTGGCACTTTTTTCTTAAATTTAATATATCAAGTAAAAATATAAAAATTAAGTGAATAAGTTAAAAATTAATTATAAAGCAAAATCCTATTAAATGCTTTAAAAAAACAAAAAATAAGAGAATCATTCAACAGTGAAAGTCCATTAGATATTTAAAAAAGTATATTATATATATACACAGTCTTATATAGATATATACTTGTGAGTAACCGTTTCCGATTCCGTTGCTTTATATCCGAAGACACATAGAGTTATATGGTGTGACTAACATCTTTAAACAAAAAAGAAACAGCTAAAATCTAAAAATCATAATATAAAACAAAAGGTGCAGAACATAAAAATATTTGTGAAACGAAGTTTTAAACATTTCCATTAAAAAGTTTTAGTTTCATAAATGTGCATACATATACTTAGGGCATGTTAAACATTAAATAAAAAGTGCAAAATTTGTGGTACATGCAAAATAAATTTAATTACATTTTTCACTAAATGTTTTGTCAATTGCGCCCACTGTAAATTATCTGCTTAGCTGCAGTTACACACATACAGACTCGCTGACAAAGAAAATAAAACCACGACTCGGTCATATGAGAAAAAATTGTAAGCCAACAAAATATTTTACACATAAAATCTTTGTTCTTAGCAACTTTTCCATCGAATGCATACAAGCTTTAATACAGTTTCTCAGCAACATTCTTATAGAATATATTAAAGGTTTACTTAAAAAAAAGAAAAAAAGAGGGTATAATTTCCAGTGCCTCTAGCTAAACATAATCATAGATTTTTCTTCCTCTCATGTTTTATTAAAATTTATATTTCATCCATATTTAAGTTAAATATTTAATTTCAATCATATATTGATCATCCTATTGCCATCATATCCATATCAAAGTAATTACAAGTTTGTTTTTGTTTATGATTCATACACAAAGTTGTACTCAACATTGCTAACAAACATTGTTCAGCATACGATTTTGATAAGACACATTCGTTGAACCAATTCATGCTGTATTTGAGCTTTCCAAGTATCTGCAAAATTCCATTCTATAAATTTATAATTCATATCACAAAAAAATATATATATAAATGCGTATATTTTAATATTCCGCCCAATAATAAAACGGTTAATTTTCATATTTCGCCAAATTTATGAAACCTGTCTAGTATCATAATAATATTCAGCTCATAAACTTTTTATTAAAAGCACTTTAAACTTTATCAATTATCGTCCGGGATATTGTATCAATAACAGTTTCGATAATTTTATTTTACTGCTTCCATTTAGCGATTTCAATTTTCGATTTAAATTTTGATTTCGATTTCAACTTCTTATTGAAGTTTTCGATAATTTTATTTTACTGCTTCCATTTAGCGATTTCAATTTTCGATTTAAATTTTGATTTCGATTTGAACTTCTTAAGTAAATTTTTCGATAATTTTATTTTACTGCTTCCACTTAGGCGATTTCAATTTTCGATTTAAAGTTTGATTTTTCGATAATTTTATTTTACTGCTTCCACTTAGGCGACTTCAATTTTCGATTTAAATTTTGATTTCGATTTCAACTTCTTAAGTAAATTTTTCGATAGTTTTATTTTACTGCTTCCACTTAGGCGATTTAAATTTTCGATTTAAATTTTGATTTCGATTTCAACTTTTTACGTGAAGTTTTCGATAATTTTGCTTCCTGCTGCTTCCACTGAGGCGATTTAAATTTTCGATTTTAATTTCGATTTCGATTCCATTTTTTTAATAATATTTTCGATAACTTTAACATTTTTTATATACTGCGTCTGCTACCCTGATTTAAAAGTTCGATTGGAATTCCAATATCGATCTAAATTTAGATAGCTCTTCATTTCTGAGTTTATATTTCCGTCAATAATTCCTCTAACTTATCGTATTCCAGTTCGATTGCTGATTGAAATTTTCAATTTAATTTCATCTTCGTTCAACCGCTGGAATATAATTTCATTTCTGCATAACCTTTTCCTACATACTATTGTGCCTATCCTTCGACAGTGGCTTCTCTTGGTCAATTTATTCGAGTAACCGACACACTTGTCGAGTTCGAAGCAAATTTCAGCTCCCCGCCAATAGCTGCGCTCTCTAAACACTCTTTAGAAGTACATCGCGAAGAAATTAAATCTATTTGGATCAAAGTGAAGACAGCGTACGAAGACTGCATGAATGAATTAATCAAAGACGGCAACGATGCTAAATCTCCAAACCTGGAAACGATGAAGACCCGTCATCGTAATTCCTATGAGACATATGTACGCTGTGTCGAGAGGATTAGCGAATTTGCTGAACAGTTAACACTACGTCCAGGTGTGCCATCCATTATTCCACGAACTAATGAGGTTCCTAGCAGCAATTTTCATCTTCCACCTTGCGACACGGACACTTTCAGCGGAGATTATTTGACCTGGCCATCATTCCGGGATATGTTCCAGGCTATTTATATTAATAATACTCGACTAAGTCCCGTTGAAAAATTGTTCCACTTAAACCAGAAAACGCGTGGTGAGGCTCACGACATAGTAAAAAAACTCCTCTTACCAACGATGGTTTTATCCTAGCTTGGTAAAATCTAAAGGACTGCTTTGAAAACAAGCTAATCCTAGTTAATAGCCAGCTACGCATATTATTTAATCTCCCAGTAGTGTCCACGGAATCTGGTTCCGCGATTAAAAAACTCCAAAGGGATATAAATAGTTGCATTTCTGCCCTTCAATTGTACGATATTGGCACCAATAACTGGGATGCTATTTTCGTATTCTTGTATTCCTCCCGCCTTCCTGATGCTAACTTAGCTCTTTGGGAGCAATCGGTTCAAAACAAAACCGATATACCTGCTTGGGAAAATCTCGACTCTTTCCTTACGAATCGATATCAAACACTTGAAACAGTAGCTGATATCAGATCTGCTCCTAGTTCGAAACTCCAAGATGCAAAGAAATTAATCTCACATGCACATAGTCCTCCAACTAAGAGAGTAAATACCTACCACACAAATGTAGCTGCTCCCACATGTAAGCTGTGTCCAAATACTCAACAGAGCATCCGGCAATGTCCACAATTTCTTCAAAATAAGACTTCGGAAAGAATGGCTTTTGTTAAAAAATATGGACTTTGCCTAAATTGTCTCGCAAGAGCACATTCCATCAAACAATGCAAGAGCACTCAAAATTACTACATGTGTAACAAAAGACACAACACATTGCTTCATATTGAGGAATTTTCTCTGAATTCTAGTCCACTTACTCGATTTCCATCGAATGTACCTATACGTTCAGACGGAAACCAAATAGTTCAAGTAAATTTTCCACTGTGCAACGTTCACATCCATCTCAAATACAGTCCACTGATAATACAGATAAAATCAATAATATTCAGTCTTTCTTCGCTTCTAATGCTAAAGGAATCCTCCTGGGTACCGCTCTGGTACACATTTGCCACTTAGGCACTACTTACACTGCACGAGCCCTTTTGGATTCCGGATCAGAAGGGGCATTCATTACTGATAGATTGTTTAAACTTCTTAAACTTCCCAGTACCCCCATAAATGCGCAAGTTTCTGGGCTGAACCAGGCTATTTCTGGGAAAATCCATAAATCTTACTCTTTCATTTTAAGTTCTCCCATTAATCCTGAAATCCAAATTGAGGCAAACGCTCTTGTTCTATCGCACCTCACAGGAAATCTGCCGACATGTTCGGTAGATTTCTCCATCTTATCACTACTACCAAATCTGCGTTTGGCTGATGTGAACTTTTTCAAAAGTTCGCATGTGGATCTCTTAGTAGGATGTGATCTTTTCCCATCTGTCATGCTTGACGGCGTAAGAACTCAAATTGGTGGATCTTTGTTAGTACAAGAAACCATCTTCGGATGGATTTTGCCAGGACCAATCTCCAATAAAATGACTGCGGCTTCATCCACAGTCGTTTCATACTATAGTGAACTCACACTCGACAAACAAATTTCCAGTTTTTGGGAGGTGGAGGATCTTCCACAAAAACACTATATGACCGATTCTGACCGTTTTTGCGAAGAAAATTATATTCGAACTACAAAAAGAAGAGACGATGGACGGTATGTTGTCTCGCTGCCTTTTAAAAACGTGCTCCTGAACTGTTCCAGACTAGGCTTTTCCAGACCTATTGCTTATTCGCAGTTTCTTCGAAATGAAGCTCGACTGTGCAAAGATTTAGAATTCAAAACTGAATATGACCATGTTAATTGTGAGTACATGAACTTCAACCATATGGAGATGGTCGGTACTCCAAAAAACTTGTACATTCCAAATAACTACTACCTTCCACACCACGCTGTGATAAAATCTGAAAGCACGACAACAAAAGTTCGTGTAGTGTTTAACGCTTCCAATCCATCATCAAACGGTTTAAGTCTCAATGACATCCTCCATACCGGCCCAGTTCTCCAATCCGACTTAACACTTCTTATTCTAAAATGGCGTTTTTATCGTTTTGTTTTTAATAGTGATATTGAAAAAATGTATCGCCAAATCCTGGTAGATCCATATCACACATCCTTTCAACGTATTTTATATCGCGATAATCCAAAAAGCGAAATTAAAGATTACGAGTTACAAACAGTTACTTTTGGAATACATTGTGCTCCTTATCTTGCTATTCGCACACTTTTGCAGTTGGCAGATGATACAGAAAAACAATATCCACTCGCTAGTAAGGTTCTCAAACATAATATGTATGTTGATGATGTTCTTGCAGGGGCACATGAGCTTCAAACCGCAATTCAAGCTCGAAATGAGCTTATGGTAGCCTTAAAGTCTGCTGGTTTCTCATTAAGAAAATGGACATTAAACTCCAAACATATTTTAGGAGGACTTCCTCTGGACGACCTTCTAAAAAAAGATTTCCTTCAATTTGATGACACTAGCCACGTAAAAACTCTCGGAGTACGCTGGAATGCTCATTCAGACTCCTTCTATTTCATTACTAAGCCCATTCTTTACAATGCTACCTTTACAAAACGAGAGGTTTTATCCGAAATTGCAAAGTTATTTGATCCTGCTGGCTGGTTAGCTCCATGCATCGTATATGCTAAAATGTTAATGCAACAGATATGGCTTGAGAAAATTGATTGGGATGAAAATATACCTGACAATTGCCTCAAGAAATGGCACTCTTTTATTGAAAACTACAAATATCTTATTTGCATACAAATTCAGCGATGGATAGAGTATTCTCCCGAATGCGATTTTCAATTTCATTCATTTTGCGACGCATCTGAGAGGGCGTACGCAGCCACCATTTATGTGCGTATAGTTCGAAATTCAGAAGTTTCCACTCATTTACTGGCCGCAAAAACAAAAGTAGCGCCGGTAAAAACGATTTCCCTACCCAGACTTGAATTTTGCGGGGCAACTCTATTATCCGATATGGTAGATAATCTTGTTCCAAAGCTTGAATTCCAGCGGTGTAACATGTTCTTTTGGACAGATTCTACGATTGTTCTATCGTGGCTACGTAAGCCACCCTGTCATTGGGCGACTTTCGTTGCGAACAGAGTTTCCAAAATTATAGAAGGTGTTGGTTCAAACAATTGGTTTCACGTCGATTCCGCTTCAAATCCCGCTGATTTGGCAAACCGGGGGCTACTGCCACAAGAGCTTGTGAGTCACGATCTGTGGTGGCATGGTCCGAAATGGCTTCAACGTTCTTCTACACATTGGCCAAGTACGAACCAAAATGATATCACAGAAACTCAGCTTGAAAGGAAACCAATAAAATCTAACTTTGCTTGTTTCTTTACTTGTTACATCCAAAGAGGTAAGCCAAGTTAAGACACGCCTCATAATTCTTGCTCAGCAAGTTGCGTATCCTGATATTTGAATCTAACCAAAAAACAGCCTCTAGCAGCGTCAGCAGCGTAAGAGCTTGCGGTAGACTCGCTTCGTCTCCCGCATTATTCTATGATGAACGCCATCCAATTATACTTCCATATAATTGTCATTTGTCTCGACTTCTAGTTCAATTCACTCATGAAATCTCCATCCACGGAGGTAACCAACTAGTTCTGCGACTTATTCGATTCCAATTTTGGATTCCAAAAGTAAAAAATCTCATAAAAACGACAATCCACGGGTGTAAAGTATGTGTAATCCACAAGAAAAAGGTTCAAAATTGTGGATTTTCAAACTCCTCTGCAAAATTGAAGCATGTTTAAACTCTCGACCATTATCTCCAATGTCAGAGAATCCAAATGACCTTACCTCACTTACTCCAGGTCACTTCCTTATCGGTACTCCAATTCTAGCGCCTCTAGAACCCGAGATTCAGGAACAGCCTATATCGATTATCAATCGATGGCAACATGGGTACAAATGTTATCGTAGTAATAAAATACGAAAATCTACCTCCGAACGAATGGCGACTTGGTCGTATTACGAAAACTTATTATGGTAGCGATAAACGTGTTCGAGTAGCAGACGTTTTAACTGATCGAGGAATCATTACACGCCCCATAGTAAAGCTCGTCGTTCTTCCAGTCAACTGATGCGTTTTACTCATAATTATTATCGTATTCATAATAGTCAATAATAATTTCATATCATTTATCAGCCTTCATCATCATTCACCACAATTCCTTTTACTTTTTTTTATAGACATCATGGTTAGTGAATCTAAAAATAAACGATTCCGTGGTCGAAACTCCAAGACTCAACACACTAAATTTACAAAAGCGGTTCGTCGCTATGACTGAAAGAACATTCCTTGTCGCATCTGTGACGAAAATCATGCTGTCCGATTTTGTACTATATTCCTAGCTATGAACACGGAAAAACGAATGCGCATCGTACTTCTCCACAAGTATTGTGCAAATTGCTTAAATCTTCGGCTGTAGTGCAGCTGGAAATACAAGGAAAACGACATTTCGTTCGGTCGTTGTTAGATCCGTGTCGACCACTGAATCGCATTTCGTCCGAACTCGTCAAGAAACTCCAGCTAGCCACCTCAACAGTTGGTGACCAAAGGATTTGTTCCGTTCTCATGCGATCTCCATACGATCCAAGATTTAAAATACAAGAAAGTGCTAGCGTCGACAATCGCATAACAATGCAAACTCCTTCAAAATCCCTTCACAAATCCATCAAGGAAAAATTTAACAATGTAGTACTCGCTGATCCTAAATTTTACAAGTCGGCACACTTATCCCTAATTTTAGGTGCTGATCTGTATCCAAAGATAATTCTACCAGGGATGATGCCCAGTACAAACGGACTTCCTGTGGCTCAAAATACCGTGTTCGGGTGGATCCTATCAGGATCGTGCGCCCTTTAATTAACTAATTTGTATGTTCTATATTTTCTCTTGAATGAATTACCTTTCTTAAAATTTGAAGTAATCAACAAAAAGGCAACTTATAACTATTTATTCATATAAGCTTACCATATATATACGATTGTGAATTATACCGTACAATAAACTATGAATTCTAATTTCTAAAATTTTATTATTAAACATTAATAATTTGAATAGCCTTGTATTTGAATAGCACATTCATCTTTTTTTTGAAACCTTAAAATAACGATTCTTTATTTTCTCATTTCATGCCGAGCGGTCATCCCGAAAACCTTTTTCTTTGCAGCAATAGTGCAAGGTGGGCGGCGATGTTTATGCCAAAAGGCAACCCTGGCAGCTGGAACTTTTGCTTAACTAATGTTAAGGCTAATGTTAAGTAATATTATTGTATCTCATTAGGTTCGTAAGCTTAGTTCATAGTTTATGTCGGCAATTATTGCTGTGCGCTCGTCGTGGTAAGTTGTCGAAGAAGAACAATAAAAATCAGATTACTAATCCAATAAAACTGCGTTGATAATTTCTATCCATTTTTTTATTTCGAGTTTCCACGGTTCACCCACATCAGAGGCTTTTAGCAACATTTCGGCATAATTATTGCACACTGCCAAAAGCACTCCTCCTCTTCTTCCACGGCCAGTAGATACGGTGCAGCGATCAAATCGGTATACACTATAATAATTATCGAACATTTCAGAAGATGAGATTTCAGCATGAAGCCAAGTTTCGGTAATGGTCACAGTATCATATTCATGAAGAGCCATAGCAAGTAGAAGCTGTGATGTTTTCGTGCGTATTCCGCCAATATTTTGATAATAAATTGAATATCCAGAAGCTGCTGAAGAATTTTGTCGCATAGTGAAATCACTGGGTGCAGTAGATATGTTGAGAGGCGCTGCGGAGCTAGCCAACCGCGGCGTTAAGCATTGAAAATGTAGGGTGTTGGAAAAATTGACAGCATTGGGAACGGCAGCATGAAAAGCCGAGCCAGGAGAGACTATGCTTGTATCGGCTGTTGTATTTGTTTTAAGCGTTGATAAGGCTGAAGCGGTGATACTCACAGGTAATGTGAGTGATTTTAATAAAACCGAATCATGATGATCAGCAGTAGAAGAGCCAGTGCCAGAGTAGACGAGGCATGTATCAGGTGTTGTTGTAATTGATGTTGTTATTGCAGTCGAAATTGTTGAAGCGATGCTTCTCTTACATGGAGTGACTTCTTTATGTACTAGCGAGTCACGACGTTCACTCCTTCTTTCGGTAAAAAAGAAGAGAACTCCCGAACACGTACATTTGCAGGCCATAACGCTGAGTTAAAGACTTTCTCGTAGTCGTTGCTTGCTATCGCTAATTTAAAGTTTACTCTTTTTAATGTGGTTTCATCAACATCTGTCTTAACAAGGCGGAAACATTTAATATCACTCATATTTATATCTGTATGCAAAGCAATATAATCAATCACGTTCTCCGCAGTGACCGATGGCTTAAATGAAGAGATATGCAAAAGCTTCATAGGCACTGCCACATCGAACTCATTATTGGCATTGTTGCCAACAATTCCAATATCAATATTATGGTTTATTTCGTTAAATTTCTTTTTGTTATAACGCATAGTAATCCACTCATTAGTAGGAGGCCTTAGTGTAGAAGCAGATGGAAAAGCATTTTCAGCAGCAGCATATGACAGCGTAGTGCGAGAAGAAACAGATGGACTGGAATCAAGAGCGGCAGTAGTAGAGAGAGGCAGAGATTGAGGAGCAGCATCAACAGTATTAGCAATAGTGGGAGAATCTAATGCATTTGCTGTCTCAAAACCGGTTTTAGAAGATGATTCAGGAACTGCATGAGCGATATTGTACGTGACCGGGGCTTTGCTTTTTGTAGAAATGTTTTTGTTTTTGTTAATTGCATTGTCTTTATTTAAAGAGCATAAGTTAGCAATTAAGTTCTTCGGTTTAGCATTTAATATTTGGTTGCCGCAATTGTGTGAGAGCTTAGTTTGATCATACGGAAAATTAATATTACTGTCATTTAAAGAGTCATGAATAGTGCAGTTCATTGACCTCAGTAGCAAGTGATAAGATTGTGGAGGCAGCTTCATTTTTGACTAATTTATGCTTTATAAAATTTAACTCCGACTGCAGGTTATCAACTTTTTGCATTAAGAGCACTTTGTCCTCTTGTAAAGTGTTTATTAACACGAAATTTGTAAACTGCAAATTGAGCAGATTAACATTTAAATGATCATCAAAATCACTTTTCGATATCTGCTGTTGTAGAATCTGTTGGCTATGACACTGTGCTTTTTGTTGTAGATCAATTATAGATATATCAGTTGTTATTGCTGTATCTAAAGACTGCTGTTGATTAATTAAATGTTCATCGAGCAAGGCGGCTAGTGTTGTTGGCTTATTGATGTTGTTGGCATGTGAAACATCACCACTCAACTGAGCTGACGGAGGGGGCGATCGAAAAGAATCGCGGCGCTTAGTCGCACAAGATTTACAATGATATGGAGTGCTAGTACTTTGCATGTAATCCACATCAATTGGCAAAACATTCACACAGGGCAAATGAAACAAATCATTGCACTTTGCACAAATCACTTTAGGCTGCCCGCGCTCAACCTTATGACCACAAACACAGAGCATGATGTCAACAAAGAAAACAAAAGCCGGCACAAATCAATCTTTAGTGTCCAAGCCTAGCAAAACGGTTTCCACGAAACGAATTACTACGCTCTCGCACACGTTTGGTAAATATTAAAATACTTCTTGGAACAAGAACTAAAGTAGCAGGAAAAAACACAACCACTCTTCGCGAGATCAATTTAGTGACTGTTTGCAGCAGCATATAATATTATCAACAGAAATTGGATAGCAAAAAAAGAAATAATTATAGAACACTTTGCAAAATTCGGAAAACCAAATAAAATAATTATGGACAATGATATGGCAGATATAGAGCGATTACACTCAACACTTATTGAAAAAATAAATGCAATTGAGGATAATGAACTCACGGTAGAAATGAAGATACAGATTGCTATAAAAAATGATAATAATCGATATCACTCAACAATAAAATTTTGCACACCACTAGAAGCAAAAGCATTTTAGTGAAAAGATTAAATCTAAGTAAAGAAAATAATATTACAAAAATTAATTGTGATAGCGAATCATATAATGAGGATAGACCTAGTGGACCAGTTAGGAATTACAAACGACTAAGACACTCAGATGAGCCATATTATAAAATATTACCATTACATAAAGTACAATATTCGAATATTAAAAGACCGTTAAAATTTGGAGGTACCAATATTCACAATGACCATACTGGCGATAGTAGCAGCAGTTCAAGGATTTCTCCAGGTAATACCCATTAACGAACAGGTCGGGTATATACCAATAAGAATGCAAGAAATAGAAATAGTTAATCAAACAATTACTGTATTACATATTATTCATCCGAAAGAAATTGAAAATATTGTAAATCAAATTGAGGAAAATATAAAAGCTACCGATACTAATAATATGAATATATTGCTTAGTAAAGTTAAAATACTTAAGTCAAAAATTAAAACTATTACACCAAGAGAAGCCAGTAGAAAGAAAAGAGGATTGTTTAATTTTGTAGGTACAATAGATAAGTGGTTGTTCGGGTTATTAGATGACACCGATAGGGAGGAAATATTAGCTCATATAGATATTACCGATAAAAATAACCATGAAATTATAAGAACAGTAAATAACCAGGTATTAATAAATACACATTTCAATGATACATTTAAAATTTTGAAAGACGCTATTGAGAGCGACAGAAAAACAATTAAAAATTCACTCAACCAAATAAAGGAAAAAATTTAGAAATTGCACGTCATTTATTATATACAGATAACATGATAAAACTTCAATATATGTATAGTAAAATTGATGTAATTCAAGAAAATATAGCTTAAATTAAGTTCAATATCCTACATCCCGGCATATTAACAACAACCGAAATTGAAACCAATGAAGTAGATTTTTACAAATTAAAATTAACAAAAGTCGGAATTATGTCATACAAAAGTGATTCAATAATTATTGCTATTATAATTCCATTAAATATTCAACAATAAAACTAAAATAGAACAAATAGATGATGAAACAATACTTGTAAGAAATGCTGTAAGTATAAATGTTGTAAATTATTGTGATAAAAGAAATTTAGTATTAAATGGAAATAACATGATAAGTTTTTCTAATTGTACAATACAGATAGAGGGAGAAATATTTTTTAACCAAAAAGAAACTGTAAATGACAAATTTTTTTATCCTGTAAGTAAGCTAAATCAGTCGTATGAAATTATGCCTTCATTTGATAAAATTACTGTAAGTTACTTTGAAAACATACGAGCAATTAAGGAATTAAAATTTCATAAAAATTTGTCATATGGATTAGAGTTAATACTTGTACTTGCTGCAGTGGCCATTATTGTAATATTAGTAATTAAAAAGAACAAAGCCATTACAGCCAAAATTCAAATAAAAGAATTCAGGAGAATTCCAACTCTGGCCCAGCGGAAGTTACGTATAAAAGCTCACCAAGCCCTAAAGTTGAGCTGCCAACTAAAACGACCAATAAGTCCATATTTTAAGTATTATCAAACTGCAGAGTTACTTTATTCAATGCAGCTCAGCAAATATAAATATTAAGTAATATGAAACTGCTGAGCTACTTTACTCAATGCAGCTCAGTAAATATTAATATCATTTATTAATTATTGGCAAATAATAATAAATTGCTGAGTTACTACTTTTAATGATATAAGTCAATGACTTCTTTGAAGGTAACTCAGCAAACTAAAGGTGTAGGGTAATTTTAAATATTAAAAATTAATCAATCAATAAAGTAACGTGAAACCAAAAGCACGCTAGATCTTTTGATTCATTTCTCGCGTAGCTTGACTAAGTTTGTGACGTATTAGCTGGAAAATCTCTTTTATTTGAAAGGCTCGTGATGATGGTGCCTGTACCTCTCGGCCTGTACTTGTCGTGCATTCATCATAAAGTGTTCCTGGGAGTCTGGGCTCGCGGCCTTGTACGAAAAGGCAGGACTATATCCGGTGACATCTGACTTGCTGCTATTAATGGCGAATGACAGCTCTGGTAGGCGTTAATCCCAGGTTTTATATTGTGTTTCGCAGAATTGGGCAATCATCGTCTTCAGGGTTCGGTTAACTCTTTCCGTCGGGTTCTCCTGCGGTGTATATGGAGCGGTGAACTGCTGCTTGACTCCCATTTCCTGCATAAACTTTTTAAAATTTCGGTTGGTGAACTGAGTTCCGTTGTCAGATATGAAAACTTTCGGAGTGCCAAATCGTGCTAGAGTGCGTTCACGAAAACTCTCTTTAGGCCATCACTGGTAGCTTTACGCAGGGGCACGACTTCGGTCCACTTACTGAATTTGTCGTAAAAGACCAGTATGATCGTGTTCCTTTGGCACACTTCACATCTTCACTAATCGTCCTACGTCTGGGAAGAGTCCAGGCCAATAGTATCTGTTGGTTATACGGCTGATGGTTTTCCGCACCCCTAGGTGTCCGGCGCTGGGTTGGTCATGATTCTCTTTCATGACCCGTTGTCTTAGTTGAGTAGGGACTTCCAGGGGGCGGCCTCTTCGTCTCCGATCTGGTTTGGGATATGTCGGTACAATTGACCATCCGCTTCGATGTATTCAGAGAATTTCTCAGGGTCTTCCCGTACCTCCGCTTGGCGTCTTGCTAGCCAACGGCAAGGTGGCACTGTGTCGTCTGGATTGGCAGTTTGACGAAGGTCCTCCAGTGGACGTCGGGACAATGCGTCGGCCACTACGTCCAGCTTACCTCTCCTGTACTGGACTTCAAAGTTAAACTTTTGTAATTCCAGTGGCCATCTCGCTATACGTCCTGATGGGCTTTCAATGGAGTTCAGCCAATTTAACGATAAGTGGTCTGTTATCACCACGAACCGATGACCTTCGAGGTAAAATCACATCTTGCGACTGCCCCAGATTATTGCTAAGCATTCTTTTTCGGTCGGGCTTTAATTCTTTTCAGCTGGCATATGCGATCACGCATTCCGTCCCATCGAAATCTTGAGTCAAGACTGCTCCCAGGCCGTAGTCGCTTGCATCCGTTTGTAAAGTGAAGGTCTTATTGAAGTCGGTGCACGCCAGCACCTGTGCTTCTACGGTGCTTTTTTCAACAGTAATGACATTAGATGGGCGATTGTAGCAAAATCTGGGACAAACCATCGGTACCAGGAGGCTTCGCCTAGGTAACTTCTCAATTCCTTCAGGCTGGTGGGTGGTTTCAGCATTTTTATGGAAGCCACTTTATCCGGGTCTGTCTCTTACGGCTCTTCTCGGGTACTGCCTGTGACAATACTGTCATCTAGATAGGCAAAGGCGAACGGGTCGAACTCTGGGCCGATCACTTTGTCCAGTGCCCTCTGGAACGTGGCTGGCGCTGAGTGGAGTCCGAAAGGCATTACGCGTCATTGGAAGAGACCACATCCGGGTACAGTGAATGCCGTGAATTTCTTACTGGCGGGGTCCATTGGGATTTGCCAAAAGCCGTTTTTAAATCCAGGCTCGCGGCCTTGTACGAAGAAGGCAGGACTATATCCGGTGACATTTGACTTGCTGCTATTATTGGCGAGTGACAGCTCTGGTAGGTGCTCATACCAGGTTTTATATTGTGTTTCGCAGAATTGGGCAATCATCGTCTTCAGGGTTTGGTTAACTCTTTCCGTCGGGTTCTCCTGCGGTGTATATGGAGCGGTGAACTGCTGCTTGACTCCCATTTCCTGCATAAACTTTTTAAAATTTCAGTTGGTGAACTGAGTTCCGTTGTCGGATATGAAAACTTTCGATGAATGAACAGTGCGTTGCGTAGACGATATAGGAAATGATGAATTTTTGATAGTGGGTAGGTGTCGGGCGCTGAATTCGCGTTCAGCTGTCGGTAGTCGACGCAGAGCCTCTAGGTGCCCGTCTTCTTTTTCACCAACTCAATGGGTGCACTGTGCGGGCTGTGGGAGGGCTCAATGCATCCTTTCGCTAAGAGCTCGTCGACTTCTTGGTTGCTGATTTCCTGCATCGCAGGTTTGCGAGGGAAATAACGCTGCTTTAACGGCCGGTCATCCAGTATGACAATTTTGTGGGGCCGGATCCTGCAACTTTTTCGAATTTCTTAAGTTCATCTAACAGAAATTTATCTTCTGGTGACATGTCTATTTCTGGGTCCTCGGTTACCATGCGGAAAGCCGGTTCGGGGTATCCATTGACATCGTCAGCCCGCAGGGTGAGAGTCTGTCCACCACAGCTAAATTTGGCATTTACTATCTCTAGGAAGTCCATGCCCAGCAAAAGATCATCGGATACGCCGGGTAGAATTAACAGTGGTAAGTCGCAGGACTGTGATCCCAACGTGATGTTCACAACCAGGTTCTCGGTCACTGGTTTCACCGACCAATCTGCTAGCCGTACATTGGTTGAAACGGTCCTTTGGTTGTAGGGAGTTCTAAGTTATGCTCCCAGTAGTTCGCTCACAAAGCTACGGGTGGCTTCCGTATCGATTGTCGCCTCTTAAGTATATGGTCCGACTCATACGCGTGCAAATATGTGCCGCTTATCGGACTGTAGGTCATTTATTGTTGTGGAGAAGGTGTTGGTTCAGCCGCGCTCTCGTCTCCTGCTGGAATGGGCCCGATGGCGTTTCCCGGGATGCGTAAATGTTTGCACTCAGTAGGGGGTAGCTCTGGGTACCCATAGTAGAAGCCTGTTTTAGATTGGTCGATTATTCGGAATGTCTGATTTCTCTTGATAATCTCTCCCAGGTTCTTCAAAGTTTTCCTCAGGATACAGGGTCAGCATATTTCGGCGCGGTGTGGCATGAATGGCATTTCAAGGGTCTTCACCCCCCAACTGTTGTGGCCTCCTGGTTGGGCTCTCCTCGCAACGGATAATCTCGAAATCTTCGGCCATGGATAACCATTCGTCGAATGTAGTAAAGTCCCGTCGTCTGATATATAACCGATAATCAGTATGGCAATTTCGAACTACGCGCTCTAATTTTTGTTTGGACGTGTAGTTGGCGTGACGCATGAGCTCTAAAATGTCCAGGCTATAGTCCTTGAATCGTTCGTGGACTCTCTGAGTTTGACCTCGAATTTGATCGTACAGACGATGGAAAACCGGGCCGGCAAAAAATATTTGAAAAACTTTACTTCATCCCAGGAATCCTGTGGGGTTCGATTATTTCGCCACCAAACCAGGGCATCCTCGGTTAGCAACTCCGGCATATCTTTTTGCAAGCGCTCCTGGTCTAATCCATAGGCATTCGTTAGCTCTTCGACAAGTTCGACAAATCCCATCGGATCATGGTTACCATCGAAATGCACTGACCAAAGTCGGACCTGGTCTATGATGCCTCCATAAGTCAGCTCCCGGTGTCGGCTTTTATTGTTAGTTTCATATCTGAATGGCGGTTAAAGTTCACACAGCTGGGTAAAAATCTCTTAGGTTTAATCTTTATTAATATAAATCGAACTTATGGTTCTTCAATTCAATGGCTCACCGCTTAGTTTCAAAATAAGTAATTGCTACAATTTCTCTTGAGATTGTAGTGCGGTTCACTTCACTTTGAGAGCCACCTATGACTATTGACTATTTGACTATTAATGTTTTTAACTGTTGTACGCTAAAAGACCATTTAAGATCTTACTGTACTAATTCTTAATTTTAATAAAATCTACAAATCTACAAATCTAAAAAAACACGCATATCTCCCATACATCTCAATAACCAATTTGGCTCAGCTATAAAAAAAAATAAAAATCGAAAGATAAAGAGGAAAATTTTATAATTTTATCCTTATTTTATTAAGTACTCCTACGTTAGGAGTCAAACGCCAAATCTTTCAGGAGTGTACGATGGTGCTTGGCTACCCTTCAGCTATCGGCTAGCTCGAGCACCAGTGACGTTCCAAATTTTGGTGATCGTGGTTCCTTTTAACCACCTTGGATCACTGAAACGTTCTTGACCAGTGGTCTTAATTATCCAGTGGATTAATATGGCTCGATGAGAAATTTTGTGAAATATTCTTAAATAATTTTGGTATAAATGATCTAAAGAATCTGGGTATGACTTGGGCATAGTCCACTTGGCTGCTTATGCCCATCATAAGTCACGTTGGCCAAAGGATAACAAAAATAAAATAAATTTAAACACCCAACTCTCTACTTCCGTCACGGATTCAAATTTCAGTTCGTTTGGCTGCGATTTAAAACTTGCAGCAGCAATTTACTTGGTTTAATTACATTGAAGTGAACTTACTCTAGTGTAACCTAAATCATTCCTTCAACTAACCAAGTTTTAATTTGGTTACTCGACTGAATTTGATTTGAGGTCCCTATTCGGCCGCCATTGTAATGACCTGAAACCTCCGGCCGAAGATGCACTCGCCGGAAGGCAAGGTTCGTTGCAAGTATTTATACTTTTCTTCTTCTCGGACTTCAAATCAAACTCACACGGTCTCTGAATGATATGATCCTTTATTTACAAAAGAGAAATACGCTAAAATCTAATGATAGTATTTAACCTAAGAATAACTATGATTATATTTGTTAATTAAAACCAAATCGTTTGACGGTTGAAACTTTTCTGATTTATTCAATTTTACTTATTTACAATATTTACATACACACACACCGTGGCAAACAACCTTGGCACCGCACTGAACTCAGCTGAAGCTTTAGAAATCCGACTCCGCTAGCTTGATCAACGCCAGCTGAAGCACGTATTTAAAAATTTCTGCTGTCGTTAGTGCAGTGACCTGGCCGCTCGTGCTCATAGCTTGCACAAACCGATGGCCCCGAACTCGGTTAGTTTCAATGACTGTGAAACTGTATCCGTTCCAGTGACCATGGGAGTATGCAGCAGGTTTGGAGTTTATTGAACGTAACAATTCCTTCCCCTTTTTTTAAAGAGAAATATTAACTTTCGAAAAAAAGGAATATTTCTCGATAGCTGCCGTTCAACAGCCCACGTGTGTGTGTGTCACCATATTTTTTTTTATATATAAATTTAAATGTATACATATTTTTTACATAATTAGTTCTAAGTTTATTTGTTAAGTTTAATTTTGAAGTTTGCTATAAAATTTGGATATGGCAGTTAATGATTATAATTACTCGAGAAAAAAAATTCGGAAAAATATGATATAAAGTTAAAAATAAAAATGTGTAAGAGATATAAAATTTGAGCTTAACCTGAAAAAATTTTCAAGCGAGTGTTTTTTTTTTTTTGATAATTTATTTGTTTTTTCTCAAATATTTTCAATTATAATTTTTTCTTGTACCATAACAAATATTTTGTGTTTTTAATTTTAATTACGAATAATAATAATAATAATTAATGTTTTCTTGTACCATAACAAATATTTTGTGTTTTTAATTTTAATTACAAATAATAATAATAATAATAATAATAATAATTAATGTTTTCTTGTACCATAACAAATATTTTGTGTTTTTAATTTTAATTACGAATAATAATGATAATAATTAATGTTTTCCTGTACCATAACAAATATTTTGTGTTTTTTCTTGATTTTCACTAATGTGTTTTTATCCTTTCACAATTTTTAATCGGATATTCTACAGCTTTAATGTTTAACTTTTTTCTTTTTTTTTTTTTTAATTTTGGTGCGAAAGCAAATTTTAATTATAAAAGGTATCGTATCCATTTTTGTCTTGCCGATTTTTGTGTTTTTTTTATTGATAATTTATTTGTTTTTTCTCAAATATTTTCAATTATAATTTTTTCTTGTACCATAACAAATATTTTGTGTTTTTAATTTTAATTACGAATAATAATAATAATAATTAATGTTTTCTTGTACCATAACAAATATTTTGTGTTTTTAATTTTAATTACGAATAATAATAATAATAATTAATGTTTTCTTGTACCATAACAAATATTTTGTGTTTTTAATTTTAATTACGAATAATAATAATAATAATTAATGTTTTCTTGTACCATAGCAAATATTTTGTGTTTTTTCTTGATTTTCACTAATGTGTTTTTATCCTTTCACAATTTTTAATCGGATATTCTACGGATTTAATGTTTAACTTTTTTTTTTTTTAATTTTGGTGCGAAAGCAAATTGTAATTATAAAAGGTATCGTATCCATTTTTGTCTTGCCAATTTTTGTGTTTTTTTTTATTTTTTTGAACTTAAAGTACAAATACAATTGCATGTTTTTTTCAATATACACTCAATACGTATGGGAGCTTTAACGTTGCTGAACTGGGTACAACACCAAAGATTGTAACGATTTTTCACATTTAATGCATATATTGTTTTCTAATGTTAATTGTTTTATAACTTTTTATTTTTTATTTTGATAAGGTTTTATAAGGCGCTCGAGTTATGGCATAGCATTTTAATTGATTTGGTTCAGTTTTCGTAGTAATTTCTTCTGGATTAGTGTGTATAACAGCTATTGTACTAATTTTGGTACTATCGTTTATTTTCGATGGTATTCGGCTTAGAGCATCTGCGTTGGTATTGTATTTCCCCGGCTTATATTCTATTTTATAATCATACTCCGAGAGCTTGTGATGTAATCTTACAAGTCGCGTGGTGGGATCTTTAGTGTTTAACACGCCTTTGAGTGGTTTATGATCTGTATAAACCGTGAATTGTCGTCCCTGGAGATAGCATCTAAAATTTTTTGTAGCCCATACAATCGCCAGAAGTTCCTTTTCTAGTGTGGAGTATCTTTGCTCGGCTTTGTTTAGAGTTCTGCTCGCATAAGCAATTGGCTTATCTCCTCCTACTTCGCCTTGGGAAAGTACAGCACCAATTGCTTCATTGCTCGCGTCTGTTGTAAGATTGAAAGGTCTGGCAAAATCTGGATAAATTAGGAGGGGAGGTGAAATGAGTTCATTTTTAATTTTTTGAAAGGCTTCTTGGCATTTATCTGTCCATTTAAATTTAACATCCTTGCGTAGGAGATTGGTAAGTGGTTTCACTATTTTAGAAAATGCGGGTATAAATTTTCGGTAATAATTTGCAAGGCCCAGAAATTATTGAAGTTGACGTACCGTTTTCGGCGCGGGGAAATTTTGTACACTTTCTGTTTTCCTAGGATCTGGGAGTGCCCCCTTTTCTGAGCAGATATGTCCCAAATAAACTATTTCCTTACATAGGAATTGACACTTCTCAGGCTGAAGTTTGAGGTTATTCTGCCTTAGTTTGGTAAAAACTTTCACTAGTTTGCTATTATGGTCCTCCAGATTTTTACCGTAGATGACTATGTCGTCCAAGTACACGAAACATTCAAGGCCTTGTAAGCCGGTTAATACATAGTTCATCAACCGCTGGAACGTGGCTGGGGCTCCTTTTAATCCAAAGGGCATACGTTTAAATTCGTAATGCCCATAGTTTGTGCTGAATGCCGTTTTGGACCGATCTCTCGGGTGAACTTGTACTTGGTGATAGCCACTGGCTAAATCCAGTGTCGTAAAATAACGCGAATGACCTAACTGATCCAATATATCCTCAATTCGAGGTAGGGGATAAGCGTCGCCAATAGTTTTTTCGTTTAGTTTACGGAAATCTACTACGCCATCGTTTTTCTCCATCTGGTCCTGCTTTTTTAGGAACTACTAGAAGGGGTGAGTTCCAAGGGCTTTTGCTTGGTTGTACTATATTGTCAGCTAACATTTCTTGAAGTTGGTCATTTATTATCTGTTTTTGTGTCTCGGGTAACCTATACATATTCTGGTTTATTGGTGCTTGGTCTTGACAGATTGGTATTTCGTGTGATATAGCCCGAGTATTCGTTAGTTTGTCACCTTTTACGTGGAATAGGTCATTAAATTCGCGGCAAAGATCTAATATTGATTTTTTTTCCTCTTCATTTAAGGTGTCTCCTATTTTAATTTCCTTGACGAGTTCGGTTATTCGCGAATTAATATCATTTGAATCTATTTTATTTGAAAAATTTTTTTGATGCAATTTATATCAGTGTCGTTCTCATCACTTACTTTTAATCTTTCATTTGATGTATAATTATTTGTAATTTCTTTTACTATTGGAACTCTTTTATATCCCCGTGCAGACGCCAGTTTTAAAGTAAGTTTAGCAAGCCTTACTGTATTATTTGTGGTATTGAGGACGCCTACTAAAGGCCTTTTATTTCCTATGGGTAGTATACAATTTGATAAAAATACCCCTTCTGAAAGTTCCTGTGATAGACAGATCCTTTCTTCTTTGAGCTGTATCGGTAGCTCAATAATCTTATGACATCTTTCCGGTATGAGTGCGTATATATTAAAAGCAATTGAGAGTTCCTTGATTTCCGATTCATTGCTTTTACTACCTATTTTATTTTGATTGTAGCCTTGGTTTATGCAGCCAGCTTCCTGTAAAGAAGAAGCCTTAAAGACATTACAGGTGGCTTTTATTACCTCTTCGGGTTCCACTTTGTAAGTATAATGCCCTAGTTCGACTGCCCTTTGGTAGAGTAATTGTGTATTACTCTCAATCATAGGTACGCAAAACTCTTCTGTGATTGATTCTGTACGAGTGAACTTGAATTGCTTTAAAGAAGTTTTTGTGGGATTTTTCTCTTCTTGTATATTAGGTTTTTGCTAATGTTATTATGTCTATTTTCCATGGGTATTTGCAGTTCTTCACTATTAAACTCTGTACGTGGAAATATCAGTCGATCATTCGGTCCATCCACATTACAGTGTTTGGAAAGAAAATCATTTCCTAATAGACCATCGTCTGACATACCATTTATACCGTTTATCACCTAAAAAGTGCAAGGGTAATTTTTTCTGGAGTTTATAGTTATATTTGCCTGGCAGTTCCTTAGGGTCGTGCCTCTGCCAAAAGCTGTTTGTAGAGTGCATTTATTAATTTCTTCTATTTTTGTGTTTTCTTTTATACTGCTTTTCTTAATTACACTAACCCCCGCACCCGTGTCCACTATTAGACTTAATGTGTCTGGATTTGCGATATCAACAGGCACCCTAATGGTGGGTACGGATGTAGGTGGTTGCGGTTCCCCTTTTTTACATATGTTATTTTTTACTGTCGAGTCGGGGAGTTGTGACTCGACTGCAACTCGTTTCCCTGATTCATAGCTTCCCAGCGCTGTTTTTGTTGACACTCTGACACTATGTGCCCATTTCGTCCACAAAAATCACAATTTATGCGTACATTATATACTCGTTTATTACTTGAAGTTCTTGTAGAGTTGTTGTTGCGAAAGTTTCCCGTGTTTACATTTTGTGTACTTTCAGTGTTATATCTAGTGTTATTACTTGGTGTTCTTCCATTATAGTGCCCATCATTTCTGTATTGTTCATTTCTTGTTTCATTTCGACTCGGTGTGTGGTTCAAACGTCTACAGTCCCTTATATCGTGGTTGTATATTTTGCAATTAGAGCAAAATGGTGAATTTTTCCTTGTAAAACATTCGGTATAGGTATGTCCTTTTTTATGACAAAAACTGCAAGTTATTTTTGTGGCTAAAGCTTCTTCGTTTCTAGCTGTCCTAGGTCGTAAAGGCATGTCTTGTCTAAATTGTTGTTTATTGTGGTAGGTAGCTGGTTGTTGAGGGTATTCATAATATGAATTATAATTGGATTTAATGTGAGTCTCTGGCTGAAAATTCATGGGAGGCATTAATGTGGTTGGCGTTGTTTGTCGCAGTGTGTATATATTATTTATATTTGGATTTGTTTCGTTTATTTGAATGGGTGTGTTATATGAGTATGGGGGAAAACCCTGCGCTGTCTGAATAGGTAAGGCCGTTTGTTGTAATTTTTCCATATCTAGTGCTTTACGTACTAATAAGTCTAAAGGCTCATCCTTTATTGTTAGTAAATACTGGCTTAAGTAGGGATTCGTGACTGAGCTTTTTAGAGAGTTCTTTGCAAAATCCTCTAATTGCGTTATCACGGGTGCGACTGTTGCACCATATTTTAGTCTCGCCGCTTCCTTACATAGCTGCAAAAAGTTACTTATCCTCGCCGTATAGGCTATGAGTGTTTCATTCGGATATTGCCTTAAGGATAATAGTCTGTTTACTAATTCTTGGTATGTTTCTCTAGGAAGATACGTTCGATTTAGCAAATTTTCTATATCCTGAAAGGAAGTGGGTGGGTTTGAGGCCACTAATTGGTAAGCCTCCCCTCGTAATCTTGTTAGTATTATATTTAAAAACGCTTGCTGTTCTCTTTCTTCTAGACAGTCCAGTACTTTTCGCGAGCAACCTAAAAAAATTTGTAGTTCACCTACTACCAAGGGGTTTTGGTCACCAGAAAATATGGGAACCAATTGAGCTTAAATATGATCTTAGCAATTTTTGCGTAATCAATCGACATTTTTTTCTTATTTGTGGTGTTTCGTCGTTCCGAACTGATTAGGTCTTGTTCCGACTTAGAGAGCGAAACACTTATCCATTTTAAATTAACGCTTGAGTTGTTATCTATTTCCGTACAATTATTATATAAACTAAAGCTATCTTTACTTATTTTGAAAGAATGTGAGTGGGTTTGAAATTTTACCAGTTCTTGTTTAAATTTTTTTGAATCTTCTTTAAATTTTTGTATTTGTCTAATTGCTCTAATCGTAGCTCGTTAGTTTCGGTTAGTTTTTTGTCTAACCGATCGCAAGTTACCGTGGATAATTTCTCGCCCCTTGCACTCTTTCAACTTGTTGTCTTAAATATGATTTTAAATTTAAGGCAGAATCGTCGCGTACCTTTCCGCTTCTGAGCCGTTTAGGTGACCTTGGTGTGGAGCTTTGCATTTACGTACTTTAGTTCGTGTTGTTTCGTCTGGGCCTCAATCGCTTTATTGGAATATTTTGTGACTGATGATGGTATATTTTTGCTCTGATGTTTCTGTTGCTGCTGTACTTTGTTGTTGTGTTAAGAATTTTAGTTTTTGGTTTTTTAATTTTCTCTGTTTAATTTAATTTAAACTAATTTAATTTAATTTTCTCTGTTTTCATATGTATTAAAAAGTTTCGTTATGTTTTTATTATTGTAATACATTAAATTGTTTTATTATTGTTATTGTGTGTTTGTTTGTTAGTTAGAAATATTTAGTGTTTGCATTCACTCACAATTCACAATTTGATTTGATTTTTACTTGATGTTTCTTCTCTGTTTTTATATGTATTAAAAAGTTTCGTTATGTTTTTATCATTGTAATACATTAAATTGTTTTATTATTGTTATTGTGTGTTTGTTTGTTAGTTAGAAATATTTAGTGTTTGCATTCACTCACAATTCACAATTTTGTTTGTTAGTTAGAAATATTTCTGCTAAGTCTATTTAAATATCACGTTAAATTTTTTATAATATTGTAATTTTCTTTTGGGTCCGACAGACCGGCTGCGCCAATTGTTAATTAAAACCAAATCGTTTGACGGTTGAAACTTTTCTGATTTATTCAATTTTACTTATTTGCAATATTTACTAACTAACTCTATTTTACACACACACACACACCGCGGCAAACAAGCTTGGCACCGCACTGAACTCAGCTGAAGCTTTAGAAATCCGACTCCGCTAGCTTGATCAACGCCAGCTGAAGCACGTATTTAAAAATTGCTGCTGTCGTTAGTGCAGTGACCTGGCCGCTCGTGCTCATAGCTTGCACAAACCGATGGCCCCGAACTCGGTTAGTTTCAATGACTGTGAAACTGTATCCGTTCCAGTGACCATGGGAGTATGCAGCAGGTTTGGAGTTTATTGAACGTAACATATTTAATAAATGTTTAATTTAACATTTGACTGAACAATTCTGTTCAATATGATTAATTTAAATGAAGGCTAATATTCTTGATTTAAGATAATTCAACTTCTTATGGTTGAACTTAGAGAACCAGCTATATCATGCTGATTTGATTTGCACTATGCTTAGTTGTGCAGGTTTTATTTTATTTAAATTTAATGTACCTATTTCAGTGAGTATTCAGGCTGAGAGTTTATTGTAAATAAACTTAGATATTTAATTATTATTATGATGAGCTCCTTTCATTGATCATTCATTTTGAAGTTTGTTTCAAGTGAAAGTGAAATATTCTACTTAAGTTTTGTTCTCATGGGAGTAAATGTATTCGCCCAGGTTCAATCGTCTTACACAAACAACTAATAACTGAGGCTAGACTTAGGCTACCTATGGAGCGAGCTAACCTGGATAAAGATGAAGGATTTAATGAAGAGCCTGATTTAATGAAGAGGTTATGGACAGACTTCGAGTGTCGTTATGCCGCCTTTAGCTCGACTTCTCCTCAAGGTAGGAATGGGAAAGTCTAAGGTAGGTGAGCGAGACCCGAGTGTCGTCATGCCGCCTTTAGATCAGCTTCTGCTCATGGTATGGAGAGGAAAATCTACCTAGCGTGTATTGAAATTACTGAACTTGTTGAACTTGCTGAAAATGTATGCTAAAGTTACTAACATCAGCTGTATCTCGTTGTTGAATATGAATGGGTGAAGTGCGAGTGTCATCATGCCGCCTTTAGCTCGACTTCTGTTAAAAAATATGGTATTCAACGGTGACACAACTTTACCTAGTTTCCCTCAAAATCATCCCTTAAGCCCTTGTCTCCTACAGATACTCCTCTGAACCAAAATCTATTACGCTTTTGCTATAATCACACTTCACGTGATGACTGAGGTCGGAACACACTTTCTTCCTGAATGCGAAGTTAAATTATTAAGAACGCAAGTAGATAGCTGATATTTCACTTTATGTATATTGCAAATAAGAAATTATGACTAATTACGCGGTGCGACCATCAAATAGTTTCAGCCTAAATTCTTAGAAATTTCGAGAGAGGAACATCGTGAGATTATATCACGACTAGTCCGACCTCTCAATTCCATCAAATTTTTTTTTAAAAACATTTTCAAGTTAAGAAGTAGGAATTCTGGTATTCTGTCTTTTAACAATTTTTTACGTGTGCTTAGGTTGTGAGAATATACAAACAAAATGTACTTTTGTTCAATGAAATTAAACGTTAAATGTTACTGTGCCAAAAGATTTTTAAAAAAATATACGAAATGTATATATCACAATGAAGAAGTCAATTTTTAATAAATTTTGCTCAAATGCTAGTGTTTCCTTATTTTTTTAAAAATATTAACCAACCAAAAGCCATGATAGTATTAAGTTATAGTTATAAGATAGTTATAAAATCCTTGATAAAGCTGTATTATGTTTTTGGGATAAATGCTCAAATTTTTTTTGAAAGTGTGTGTTTGTGTGTGTTATGAATTGTGTTTATGTTGGTGCTCTTCACAATGTCTCATCCGGTGCAAAAAACCAACTCAAATCAGAAATAAGAGATTACAAATTTTTATTCTTGTACCGCTCCTTCATTGTTTTTGCCGTTTGATGGAAGCGATCGTCTTGTTCATCAGACTCGGTTGGAACATGCTATTCAAATCAATCCATATAATGGTGCAAAAAAATGTATTTTAAGCGACATTCGAACATTGAGTTGGCTTAACGCTTCCATCAAATCGGTGACAATGCTTCGGTAATTCTGATCGCGGTGCTTCCCCAAGAATCCTTCGAACGTTGCCTTCACCAAATCCTCAGCAACCAATTCAGACAGGCAGACAGGCGCAGGCTCTAACCTTCGAATAAACGGGATAGAAATAAAGACAAGTCGGTTTTTATCTCGCTTGTTCACAGAGTTGAAGAAGGGCGAATTTTTAAAGATTCGTCAGGTTTGCGTGGACAAAATGAGGAAAGTGTGATTTTTAATGCTCTCGATAAATGTTAAAAAAATCCTGATGCAAACTCAAAACCAAGCTTGGCGTAATGAAAAATTACATAATGTCTTCACAATTAGATCCGCGTCGTTTTCACGCCTGGTTCTCATACTTACATTTAACAAGGTTTTCAGCACACAGATTAAATTCATTGTTTTTATGTATATAGTTCGCCCTGATATTTGCAAGCTTATGGATATAAGGATTATGATTTGGTGAAGGCAACGTTCAAATGATTTTTGAGGAAGCACTGCGTTCAGAATTACCGAAGTCTTGTCGCCGATTTGATGGAAACGTTTAACCAACTCAATGTTCGAATGCCGCTTAAAATACATTTTTTGCACTATCATATGGATGTATTCCAACAGAAAATTTCAAACGAGTATTATGAACAAAGCGAGCGATTCCATCAAATGACAAAAACAACAGAGTAGAGGCACAAGAATAAAAATTTGCAATCTTTATTGTTGATTTGTTTTGGTTTTTGGCAACGGATGAGGAGTTGTGAAGAGTACCATTATAAACACAATTCACAACACACACACGAACATACATTCAAACAAAATTTTAACATTTATCCCAAAAAATTAATAAAACTTTTATAACTCGAAGTCATTTTATATCGCCTTTTTCATGTTATAAAAAAAAATTGAATGGTAAAATGTGGCATTTAGTTTGTTCATTCTAACAAGCCATAGATGACTAAAATGCTTTATAATTTGGTTTAATTGCAGCAGTTTTCATGCTGCGAACGCATATAAGAAAAATCGTTGATTGTCAATTAAAAAAACACCTTAAAACTGCTGCGATAGTTCCAATTTTCAACTGATTTAAGCTATCTTAGACTTTTTAGAAAGACATTTATAGTTCTAATGAATTCTGAAAAAAATATCAAGGATTTTGGTTACTTAATATTTTTAAAAAAATAAAGAAACACTAATATTTTATTTAATTTATTAAAAATTGACTTCTCTATTGTGATAAATACACTTTGTATATTTTTAAAAAAATCTTTTGGCACAGTAACATTCAACGTTTAATTTCATTGACCAAAAATGCATTTTATTTGTAAATTCTCACAACCTAAAAAAAATTGTGCTGGAATTGAGAGGTCGGACTAGTTGCGATATAATTACAAGATGTTGCTCTCTAGGAATTTCTAAGAATTTTGGCTGAAACTTTTTTAAGGATCGAATCGGTCCCACAGCGTTATTTATTAACCTTTTGCGTTAAATGCTCCCGGCGTCAATACTCTACTTCTAGCAGTTAGCTCCTCCAGTGTTCGCCTTGGTTATCGATATCCTTCTCCTGCGCGTCTTTGGCTGCAGCTGGTGATGCTTGTCGAGGACGCTGCTGCGAGGTGCTGCTTAGTTATACTGTCGCTGCTCAGTCGCAGCCACCACTCAATTTGCTGTCACTGCTTAGTCGTAATCGCTGCTCGGATGCAGTCGCATCTCAGTCGCAGTCGCTGCTCGGCCGCTGTTACTGCTTGGACGCTGTCCTTACTCAGTTGCTGTTCGCTGCACGGTCGCAGTCGTTGCTCGGATACTTGATCGTTATGCTGAAGTTGGTGCGGGCAGCGTCGTCACTGCCACCAACTGGAGACTCGCGGAGCAATTACTAATATCGACTGTTCACCACGGCACTTCAAAATCAAACTCCCAGATTTTCTCTAAGTTTCGCCTTTTATACTCCAGTCAGTTGAGTGGTTTGCTTGTGTTTCTTCGGCGCGTGTTTCTATCTTACCTTGGAATCTTCTTGAATAATATCACGCCATATTGCCGTTGTTGACCGGCTGCTTGCCTTTATCATCATCGGCCGTTAAGCATATTGTGCATTTAAAAAATATAAAAGATAACACATGTTAATACAGGCAAGTCATCCCGGTAGGAAAAATTCATGACCATGTTATTTCAGGTAATCCCTCGCGTAAACACTAGCTACCGCTTCTCTAGAACTGAAAGACCTGTGGAACGTATTGTGGGCGTTTAAATTCATATAAATAATGAAGAAGTGATCTATAAAATTACCTTTCGTCATTTATTTCCACAATTTGGTTGATTCTTAACGTAAGTATTTTTTATGTACTTTAAAGCATTTCCTATGTTTACTTACGTTTGATCACATCTGCCAGCGAAGTGAACTAGACCGTAAGGCGCTGCTGTTTGCATGCTACAAGTTCGCTTTTCTGTTGTTGTATATTTTGTTATTTTCCATTTTTTTTTTTCTTGAAATTGAGATTGTTGCAGCTCCTGCTGTTCAAACTGCCGAAATTGGCTCGTGCCATTTAAAGCCGACGTAGGTGGGGGAACGAATCGACCCGCGTCTCACGGCGGAACACTTAGAGCAACGAAAATTATTATTTGTTTTTTCCAAAAAATCAATGTCAGCTTCTTGAATGTTAACACACTCGCAGTGGAAATATTCATTGCAATTAAAACACTTAATTTTTATGTGAATACGTTCTACTTTATTACCACAAAGGCACGGCATAATTTAAAAGAACTGTGGCGGAACCTTCAGTGACGCCATCCCTCACTCTGCAGCTCTTCAAGCTATCCAGCGACACTCTGTCGCTAAATAACCTGACACACACAGTCGCCAACACAATGACTAACTTTGCTTGGCTTATCACGAAGTGGTAAACCAAGCAAATAATTCGTCACATATTTGACTGCCGCTGCTCTTATATTTCAGCAGGCATTCCATTTGTTTTATTTAGTTCAGAACGTGTTGACTTTCTCGCCATCTGACGATTTGTCATAAACAACAAACCGTCAAGTATAGCGATCATATTTATGTCGCTGAGTAACGGCTCGCTATGGCGGTCATATTACGTTCTGACTGTGTTTATGCTTAGCGATCGTTGCCTGCCTGTTGGACTAGCTACCCAACACGCAGGCCATTGAGTCGCCAGCACATAGCTGGTATGTGCAGCGTAAGCATTTGCTTATCGCATTGTCCGTCGCGTCATTAGCGCTGATGACGAGTCGGACGTTTATAAATGCCAGCGTCAACGACCGTTGACGCTCATTGCATTGTTTTGTCGTTTTATAAACAATGGATAAAATTCTAATATTCGTGGCAGCTATGTGTGTGTTTGCGACGCTATACTTAGCGTTGCAGCGAGTTTTTAATATGCTGTGGTGGCATGGGCTCTGGTCTATGCTACCATAGTTTGATCAGTTTAGTTTGGTGAACGCGCGCAAATTGACCTGCAGCATTTCTTGCTGCAATAAATATTTTCTGCTTTCTATTCTTGTAAATTATGTATTTGTAAATATAGACTTAACTTAATTAAAAAGTGTTTATTTATTATTTCCTGAAGTCTAAAAGAAAGATAAGTAACCACAACTGGTGACCCCGACGTGATCTAAAGACACGTTATTCTTAAAAAAACGATAATATTTTTTTTAAAAAAAACTCTGCTAAACTTTTTTATTGTGAACTCTAAGTGCATAAGCAACTAAAATAATGGCGGAAAACAAAAATGACGCACAAAGTGAAGTTGCTCGCCAAATCGAAGAAGGCGCAGCAGGGGGTTCGGACACCGCTATTTCTTCGGCATCTGCGGTAACAGAGGCCACCGTGTCTGCGAATAACAAGGTCGCGGTGCAGACACCAAACTTCTGGCATGACTCGCCCGATCTTTGGTTCCTGCAAATAGAAGCGCAGTTCGCAAAACTGCGAATTAAAAATGACAGTGAGCGTTTCTACACGGTAGTGGGCGCATTGGAAAAAAACGTGTTGCGCCAAGTTAGTGACATTGTGCGCGAACCGCCGTCAGCAGATCGGTATGTCTGCATCAAAGACAAATTGATGCAAGTGTTCAGCGCGAGTGAACAGGAGAAGCTTCGTCAGCTTCTCTCCGAATGCGAGCTGGGCGACCGCCGCCCGTCGCAATTGTTAAATGAAATGCGCGATCTCGGCGGGAAAAATATGAGTGACAAAATGCTCGAGAATCTGTGGACCGCCCGTTTGCCTCCACAAGTGCAAGGGCTGCTACAGACAGTAAATGTGGAGCTCGTCCAACGTGCCGCGCTGGCGGACAAAATAATGGAAACGGGTGCTTACCGACCCAGACAGGTAGCAGCAGCGTCACCTGCAGACGCGCCAACAGCAGACGAAAATCTGCTAAAACGTTTGCATCGTTTGGAAGATGCATTATATGAGCGCGATCACCCGCGCCGATACCAGACACCACAGCACCGCCGCCGCGAGCCTCGCGCCCGAGAGAGAAAAACGCTACCTGTGGAACTCGCACCTGATCACCCTCTTGAATATTTTTTTGATCAGGATTTCGAGCCCATGCCAGTGTACAGTGGCATGGGTAGAGCCGACAAGTATGGACAGGCAGCGGATCCGCCACGGCTACGCACCAGCTCTAATGTGCGAACTGCCCCGAGGGCGGCCCAATTGCCACCACGCTTCTCCGGCCCCCCGCAACCTTCGAGACACGGCGCAGCAGCGCATGAAGATTTTACTCGCCTGCGAAGTCCTCAAGGACCAGCTACGCGACGCAGGGGTGGCAGAGGCCAACACCCAATATGCTGGCCCCATCGCACGTTCGGCGACAACGCCTATGGATGCCGCCCGCCCTGCGCGTACAAGGCAAAAAACCATTAAGTAAGCCACCTTCTACAGACGACTCCGGTGGCGAATTTGATGTAAGTCGTCTGTACGTGACTGACGCTGCAACCTGCAGGCGGTTTCTCATCGATACAGGAGCCGACGTGTCGGTAATTCCACCGAGCGGAGCAGAACGTTACAATGCTCCACACGAATTTAAGTTGTTTGCGGCCAACGGCTCGCATATTGCCACTTATGGCTCAAAGAGGGTCTCCCTGGATTTTGGCCTTCGAAGGAAGTTTACCTGGGACTTCGTAATTGCGGACGTTAAATCCCCGCTTATTGGAGCTGATTTCCTGCAGAACTTTGGGCTACTCGTCGACATGCGTAACAGCACATTGGTCGATCGTGAAACCAGCCATCAAATATCAGGCGTCGCAGCTAATAAGGGTAAGCCAACCTTTTTTACATTTAACATAAATGACCCGTTTGCCAATATTCTCGCGCAATACAAAGACATTACTGTCATGCGCCAAGGGGTTACGGCACCTCGGTCAGGAGTCACGCATCATATCGTGACCAACGGCCCGCCCACGCATGCGCGCCCCCGTCGTCTGGCTCCAGACAAGCTTGAGGCCGCAAAAGCAGAGTTCCAATTTTTAATAGAGAATGGTATCTGCGAGCCTTCGGACAGCAACTGGGCTAGTCCTCTGCACATGGTTAAGAAAAAAGACGGTTCTTGGCGCCCTTGCGGTGATTACCGGGCACTCAACGAGAGAACGCTGCCCGACCGCTATCCTATCCCATACGTGCAAGATTTTTCAAGTATACTGCATGGAAAGAAAATTTTTTCTACCATCGATCTGCAACGGGCTTATCATCAGATCCCAGTAGAGCCGGCCGATATACCAAAAACGGCCATTACAACACCTTTCGGCTTATACCAATTCAAATTCATGACCTTTGGGTTGAGAAATGCTGCACAAACTTTTCAGCGGCACATCAATCAAATATTGGCTGCCGAGACGCATTACGCCTTTGTATACATAGACGATATCTGCGTAGCTTCTGAAAATATTGAGCAACATGAAACGCATTTACGGCGAAATTTTCAATTGTTGCGCGAAAATGGCCTCGAAATTAATGTGGCCAAATGCTCATTCGGCCAATCAGAAGTAAAATTCCTAGGGCATAAAGTAAATAGCCAAGGCATCAAGCCAGCCGATGAGAAGGTACAGGCCATTAGGGATTTCAGCAAGCCTAAGACAGCAAAAGAGCTAAAAAGATTCTTAGGCATGCTTAATTATTATCGGCGCTTCATACCAAACACGGCCGCCACCCAGGCGTTGTTGCAGTCGATGATCGTTGGCAATAAGAAAAATGACACAACGCCATTGTCATGGTCTGCGTCAACAGATGGCGCTTTCAAAAGATGCAAAGAAGAATTGGCCAATGCAACCTTGCTTTTTCACCCAGCACCAAATGCCAAACTTTCACTGAGTGTCGATGCCTCTGATTACGCAGTCGGAGCAGTGCTACATCAGCACATTAACGGCGTGCTGCAACCTCTTGGCTTTTACTCAAAAAAATTAACAGAGCCACAGATGAAATACAGCACTTATGATAGAGAACTCCTGGCGATTTATCAGGCTGTCAAGCATTTCAAATATATGGTTGAGGGTCGAGAATTTTCAATTTTCACAGACCACAAACCTATTACGTTTGCTTTCAAACAAAACTTGGATAAGGCGTCACCTCGCCAGGCACGACACCTGGATTATATAGGCCAGTTTACAACCGACATTCGTCATGTTCCCGGTAAAGATAACGACGTGGCCGACGCACTATCTCGCATTCAGCAATTAACAGCGGGATCCGGCATCGATTTTGAAGAGCTAGCACGCGAACAAGCACGTGACACGGAGATGAAAAAATTCATAAATGCAAAAACACCATCAACCTCTTTGATAATCGAGAAGATAAAAGTACCTGGCGCAGACACTTCCATTTACTGCGATACATCGCGTGGTAAAGTCCGCCCGTTAGTGCCCTGTAAGTTGCGCACTGACGTCATGACCAAACTGCATGGCGCTGCTCATCCAGGCGCCAAATCTACAGTCAAGTTAGTCACAGAGAGGTTTGTTTGGCCCAACATGAAAGCTGACATAAGCGAATTCGTACGCTACTGCATCCCTTGCCAGCGAAGCAAAGTGACGAAGCACAACAAATCGCAGCTAGGTTTGTACACCAACCCGAGTGAACGTTTTGAGCACATAAACATCGACCTAGTCGGACCGCTCACGATTTCACGGGAAAATCGTTACTGTCTTACCATAATTGACAGATATACGAGATGGCCGGAAGCGATTCCTATACCTGACATGACGGCAGAGACCGTCGCCAGGAACCTGCTATCAGGATGGGTAGCTCGTTTTGGAATACCGTTTAAGATAACAAGCGACCTTGGAAGGCAGTTTGAGTCGGACCTATTTCGACAGCTTAACTCTCTACTCGGCATTAGTCATTATCGAACTACCCCATATCATCCTCAGGCAAATGGCATGATAGAAAGGTGGCACCGCACCCTCAAGGCAGCTATTACGTGCCACGAAAACGACAACTGGTGCGACATATTGCCGCTCATACTCCTTGGTTTACGCTCCGTCATCAAAGAGGACATCGGAGCGACGCCAGCAGAAATGGTTTACGGCGAAACATTGAAGATCCCGGGAGAATTCCTGACACCTTCGGCTAAAAAAATCAGCGAAGCCGACTTCATAGTAGAGCTTAGAGAAGCAATGCAAAAAATTGCACCTGCCTCGGTCAAGCATCACGATAAGCCAAAAGTTTTCGTGCAGAGCGAATTGAATAATTGCTCGCATGTATTTGTCCGAATCAACAAGGTCCAACGCCCGCTACTGCCACGATATGATGGCCCGTACGAAGTCATTGAAAGAAACGACAAGTATTTTACCATCAACATCAAGGGCAAAGCAGCGAAAATATCAATCGATAGGTTGAAAGCAGCTTTCATGCCTAAAGAGCTTATCGACTCTGCGACAACTAAATCGCACAATCGTCGAGACGAGGTCGTGACATTTTCCGACCAACCGTTGGACACCGCGGGACGTGCAAGGCCCGCGCACATTCGTCAAAAAAAGGTCGTGACATTTTCCGACCCACCGGTGGACATCGCTGGACAAAAGCCAAAGGCTAAAAGAAAGACGCAACAGACTGGTAAGATACTAAACTCAAGAACTGCGTCACCATATCGACAGCCGGCGAAATTTTCACAGATGTCATCGCCGGTCCTTACACGAAGCGGTAGGAGAGTTTGCAGGCCGCAGCGATTCAACATATCGCGCCTTAAGCGCTAGGGGGGAGTATTGTGGCGGAACCTTCAGTGACGCCATCCCTCACTCTGCAGCTCTTCAAGCTATCCAGCGACACTCTGTCGCTAAATAACCTGACACACACAGTCGCCAACACAATGACTAACTTTGCTTGGCTTATCACGAAGTGGTAAACCAAGCAAATAATTCGTCACATATTTGACTGCCGCTGCTCTTATATTTCAGCAGGCATTCCATTTGTTTTATTTAGTTCAGAACGTGTTGACTTTCTCGCCATCTGACGATTTGTCATAAACAACAAACCGTCAAGTATAGCGATCATATTTATGTCGCTGAGTAACGGCTCGCTATGGCGGTCATATTACGTTCTGACTGTGTTTATGCTTAGCGATCGTTGCCTGCCTGTTGGACTAGCTACCCAACACGCAGGCCATTGAGTCGCCAGCACATAGCTGGTATGTGCAGCGTAAGCATTTGCTTATCGCATTGTCCGTCGCGTCATTAGCGCTGATGACGTGTCGGACGTTTATAAATGCCAGCGTCAACGACCGTTGACGCTCATTGCATTGTTTTGTCGTTTTATAAACAATGGATAAAATTCTAATATTCGTGGCAGCTATGTGTGTGTTTTCGACGCTATACTTAGCGTTGCAGCGAGTTTTTAATATGCTGTGGTGGCATGGGCTCTGGTCTATGCTACCATAGTTTCATCAGTTTAGTTTGGTGAACGCGCGCAAATTGACCTGCAGCATTTCTTGCTGCAATAAATATTTTCTGCTTTCTATTCTTGTAAATTATGTATTTGTAAATATAGACTTAACTTAATTAAAAAGTGTTTATTTATTATTTCCTGAAGTCTAAAAGAAAGATAAGTAACCACAGAACTATATAAATTCAACAATAGAAAGACTAACACGAGCAAGCGCCTAGCGATGTAGTGATCTGATATAAATTTATTTATAAATAAATAATATTTATTTATAAATAATATCAAAATTTAAAAGGATAATACCATGAATCAGTATTTATATCAGATCACTACATCGCTAGGCGCTTGCTCGTGTTAGTCTGTCTATTGTTGAATTTATATAGTTCTTTTAAATTATAATATAAATATATGAAATATATGATTACAAACGTAGCAACAGCACCGAGAATTTTTGGATTGCCAAAAATACACAAGGACAACACACCACTTCGACCCATCTGCTCTTCTATTGGTTCACCATCATATGGACTCTGTAAGCACTTGACAGAAATTCTAAAAAACATAACAAAGAACTCGACATACAACATAAGCAACGCTCTGGAATTTAAAAAGAAAATCGGCGACGCACACATTTATGATGATGAGGTCATAATATCATTTGACGTAATTTCCCTGTTAACAAGTATACCAATAGACCTAGCAATAAACTTGATCAGTAGAAAATGGCCAGACATCAGTAGACACACAAAAATCACAAAAACAAAATTTATGGACATGCTTAACTTTTGCATTAAGGACAATAACTTCTTCAAGCTACAGGACAATATTTATAAACAACAAAAAGGCATGCCCATGGGATCACCAGCATCACCTGTAATTGCCGACATCGTCATGGAAGAACTTTTGGACACAGCACTGGAGACACTGAAGATAAAACCCAGACTAATGACGAAATACGTGGACGACCTCTTCGCAATAATCAGAAAAGACCAAATAGAAATTACTCTAAACGCGCTTAATAATTTTCACAAAAGCATAAAATTTACCATGGAAACTGAAAATGACGGAAAACTAACATATTTAGACACAATGATATTAAGACTAGACAACAAATTAAAATTTGACTGGTTTCAGAAACCTATGGCATCTGGACGCTTAATTAATTTTTATTCTAAACACCCCAAACGGGTAATAATAAATACAGCTACAAATTTCATTAAAAACATTTTAGACATCAGCGACAAAACTTTCCATACAAAAAATATAAATAAAATTCGAAAAATACTACAAAAAAATGAGTTTCCTAAAAAGACAATCGAAGAGCTAATACACAAATATAATATCGGAAGAAACATAAAAGACAAAAACGAAACAAACGCTAAAACTTACAAATCCTCGACTTATATTCCCGGTTTATCTGAAAGATTTACAAAATCCAATTTGTATGACAAAGACAACGTAAATATCGCGCTAAAATCGAACAACACAGTACAACAACTTTACAGTAAGACCAAAACGAAAATTGACAAGATGGACAAATCCAACGTTGTTTACAAAATTTCTTGTAACGGTGAAGGGTCCAACGTATGTGATCAAGTATATGTTGGGACTACTAAAAATAAACTAAGGACAAGAATTGCTTCACATAAATCAGACCAAAAAACACGGAGACAATCGGAACAGAAAACAGCACTTTCGGCCCACTGTGCTGAACACAAACATTCATCGAACTTTGACAATGTACAAATTTTGGAGCAAGAGACAAACTACTGGAGACGATACACTTTGGAAATGCTCCACATCATTAACGTTCCACAAAAAAAGAGACTCAACTACAAGACTGACACTGACAATTGCGCACATATATACAGAAAGTACATAGAGAAATTCACTTGACAAGCTGACGAGAAAACATGTAGAAGTGGTTTTTAGTGCTAATTGTTTTTAATTTATTCCGTTTTTTTAAAAATTCTAAAATTGTGAATTAATGTTTAATGTTTTTAATGTTAAATGTAACTCGTTTATTTTAAAAATTTTTTGAAAAATTGTGAGTTTTTAAAATGTAGTTAGTGCATACAAATTGTTTGTTAATTATTGTTAAAAATTTGTTACAGTTCCTGATGATGCTAGCCGACGGCGAGCGAAATATTGAAAATAAAAATTTTAAAAAAATTTAAACAAAACGTTTATTTTTCAACCAAAAGATTGGACCTTGAGCCCGTAAAATATCATTTATTATAAAAGAAGAGGTCAAAAATCAACTAAACAACTTAAATATTATTTATTTATTAATAAATATTATTTATAAATAATATCAAAATTTAAAAGGATAATACCATGAATCAGTATTTATATCAGATCACTACATCGCTAGGCGCTTGCTCGTGTTAGTATGTCTATTGTTGAATTTATATAGTTCTTTTAAATTATGCCGTGCCTTTGTGGTAATAAAGTAGAACGTATTTACATAAAAATGAAGTATTTTAATTGCAATGAATATTTCCACTGCGAGTGTGTTAACATTCAAGAAGCTGACATTGATTTTTTGGAAAAAAACAAATAATAATTTTCGTTGCTCTAAGTGTTCCGCCGTGAGACGCGGGTCGATTCGTTCCCCCACCTACGTCGGCTTTAAATGGGACGAGCCAATTTCGGCAGTTTGAACAGCAGGAGCTGCAACAATCTCAATTTCAAGAAAAAAAATGGAAAATAACAAAATATACAACAATAGAAAAGCGAACTTGTAGCATGCAAACAGCAGCATTTACCGGGTTATGAGTCTTCATGTCAACATGTTTCTGCTGAACAGTTTCATCAGTTAGAATATCAAGTGCGTGTACAACAACAACAGCAAAATAATAATCAGCTACACCAGCTACAAACAGAGAACATAAGCACTCAGGAAAAAGCATCAGGCAACAACAATATAATTTTAGAAATACTGGCGAATATGATGAATAAAGTGTACACCGAAGTCGTTGCAATGAGAACAGATCATTCTTCTGTGTTGTCGCTTATCCATTCTCTGAAAGAAGATAACAAGCTCTTAAGCCAAAGAGTAGTGAATCTTGAGAATGAACTTAACTTTATGCAGCGAGAAAGAAGTGAAAATACTGTGGAGATTTTGGGTGTTTCTTTCAATGACAAAAATGGGAAAGATTGCGCTCTTAAAATTTTCAATGCTGGTGTCGGAGTGGAAGTAAAAGCTGATGATACTGATAATTGCTGTATTGAGAATATAAAAACAAATAACAATAGTTTAAGTGCTAAAAATAAAAAATTGTGGTAGTAAAATTTGTATCTAAATTAAAAAAAAACTAGAAATTATGAAGAAAAAAAGGAAGTAATAAAAATAGATTAACAATGAATTTATTTGGTAATAAAGGCAACAAAAATATATATATAAATGACAGTCTTGATTATTTAACAAGAAAGTTGTTAAAAGCAGCAAATGAAATAAAAAAGGAAAAAAATTTAATCATGTCTGGGTGAGGAATGGAAGAGTACATATGAGAAAAAGGGGTAACGATGATTTTATGATAAATAATTCTGAACAGATTTGCACTCACTATAATTATGGTAATATTTGATAACAGTCCACTAAATAAATTTGATTTTCCCCTCGCTCGTATACAAATTGGCACTTCCGACCTCATTTTTAACAAAAATTATTCTGATAGAGAACTTATACAAGGTGGTGCAAAAGTAACCTTGCGATGCTTATTGGCTGTAATTTAAAAAAAAAAAATGAAAAACTTTGATTCTTCTTGTGGATTATTTTTATTTGGTCTTTTAATTTTTTTTACATCAAGTCGAGAATATGATGTCATGTAAATGGCCGCCGCCACAGTTGATTGTCATTTGAGCCCTTTTTACGGCATTTTCCATCACTTCGGCCAAAACTTCCGGCGATAGGTCCTCACATTCTTGACGGATATTGTCTTTAAGAGCTGCAAGAGTCTGAGGCTTGTTGACATAAACCCGCGACTTCAAAAAGCCTCACAAAAAGAAGTCTGGAGCGGTCAAATCAGGCGATCTTGCTGGCCAGTGCAAATCGCCAAAACGGGAGATTAGGCGCCCGGGAAATGCATCCTTCAGCATATCGGTTGTGGCACGTGCAGTGTGTGCCGTTGCACATGTTTTCCAATCCCAATTCATCAAGTTGCGGCAAAAAGAACTCGTTGATCATTGCTCTGTAGCGCTCACCATTCACAATAACCGTTTGGCCCGCGACGTCTTCGAAGAAAAAAGGTCCAATGACTCCTCCAGCGAAAACAGCACACCATACAGTGACTTTGAGCGGGTGTAATGGCTCTTCATGGGTTACACGCGGATTTTCAGTGCCCCAGAAGCGTAAATTTTGCTTATTTACGTACCCGCTGAGATGGAAATGGGCCTCATCACTCATGATTATTTTTGATGAAAAATCATCTTCCTCTTGGTGGTGATTAAGGATGGCTTGAGCGTATGTTAGACGCGATTGGCGGTCAGCAGCTAACAGCTGATGCACCGTTTGGACTTTGTACGGAAACATCTTCAAATCTTGTACCAAAATTCGCTGTAAAGACCGTCGACCGATACCCATTTGCGTGGCACGTCGTCTGGTCGATGTCGACGGCGCTTCCATGACATCCTCGGCTACAGCAGCAATATTCTCTGCAGAACGGCTACTCCGGGGTCTGCCACGCCTGGCAGCATCTCGTGTTGTGCCAGTCTCTTCGAGGCGAGCGGCTAAACGTCGCAGTGTTTCACCAGTAGGCGTTGGACGGCCAGGAAATCTGCGACGAAATTCACGTTGTGCCAAAGTCACCGACCGATAATTGGTCAAATAAATAGTCACCAATATTCCGCGTTCTGGAGCAGTGTAGCGTAACATTGTTTATTAACGTGTATTTCGCATGTGTCTACTACACAAATGTCAAAACAGAACTGACATTAGGGGCCAATCGCAAAATTTATAGAATTTTCTGATAGGAGGATTACTTTTGCGCCACCTTGTAGTACACCAAAATATTCGTAGTCTGAGAAAAAATTTTAACAATTTCATTGTACACGTAAACTCTTTCGAGAATAGGCCTACTTTTATTTTTGTATCTGAAATTTGGATTTATCCTGAAGAAAGCTCTTTATATAATTTACCGGGTTATCACTTTTTGAGTTGCTGTAATAGTTCGTACACATCAGGTGGTGTTGCGGTTTTTGTGCTTAACTCAGTGGATGTTTCACATAACTGTTTCAATATGAATACATTAGATGCTATAAAAGTAAAATGTGTTATAGACAAAATTAAACTTACATTGGTATGTGTCTATAAATTCTGCAATACAAATGGTTCGAATGATAACTTTTTAACGGATTAAGATAGTCTTATAAAAAATGAAACCAGCCAAAATTTAATACTCTTGGGAGATTTAAATTTAAATATTATGAGTGAATCTAGTTCCATAGACAATTATGTGTCTCTGCTATCTTCCTATGGCTTAAGTTCATGCATTAATTCCCCTACACGTATTACTGAACATAGTTTTTGTAGACTAAGTGTGAACTTAAGTGCGTCTAGCGCAGTTGTAGATTTGGATATTACAGACCACTGCATAACCTGTATAAGCCTTGATCTTTTTTTTTAATGCTAATGATAAAATTGTTAATGATGGTAATTATGTAATAAAAATCGATTTCGCTTTATTAAACTATTATCTTAGATTTGAGCCTTGTAATGAGGTTTATGTCGACACTAACCCTAGCAGGGCATTCTCTGCTTTTCTCTACAAGCTGAACAGCTATATAGATATTTCTTCTAACAAAATTAGTAACGTAGAAATAAATATTGCAAACTTACACCATGGATGACTAAAAGTTTTATTGAGAAGATTGAAAGAAAGAAACAGTTATATAAGAAAATTAAGAAGGGTCCAGGAAATCACATGTTCATCGCTGAATACAAGACTCTGTGCAAAAATATTCTTAAGGATGTTGAAGTTTGCAAAAATATTTACTACTCAGAAAAATTTTGGAAAATAGTTAATGACATTTTGGGAAGAAATATTATACATGACAGTGTCCCTAACTTAAAAATTAATGACACAAACATTTTTAGTGAAGCTGCTATTGCTGAAGAATTTAATAAATATTTTGCGACGATTGGTGAGAAAACTGTAGAAAAATGTGCTAATACTTGTTCCTTAATTCCGTTTGATATACGTGATATTAACGTCTCATCTAGTTTTGTTTTTGTACCTTTTTCGTCCTTTGAGATCTATAACATTATTTGCAAACAGTTAAACAATTCGAATTCTCGCACCACTGAATGTGTATCAAGTAGTTGTATAAAAAAATTGCTTTTTAATATAGCTGATATAGTGTGCCATATTTTTAATGTAAGTGTAAATAAGGGTATTTTTCCTTGCAAATTAAAAGTTGCAGATGTGATTCCATTGCATAAAAAAGGCACTAAAAACTCAATTAATAACTACAGGCCTATTTCTCTATTACCTGTTTTTTCAAAAATTTTTGAGAAGGGTATGAAGGAAAGAGTTGTTTCTTTTCTGAAAACAACAGATGTTTACGATTCGCTAAATATTAAAAAAGTCATTGCTACTCTATTTCTTGATATAACTAAGGCCTTTGACACTGTTAACCACAACATCCTTTTAAGTAAATTATAAAAAAATGGTTTTAGGGGGTTTTGTTTGTCTTGGTTTAGTTCATATCTGGCCAGCAGACAACAAAGAGTTAAAGTTAAATATTCTGTCAGCTCAATTAGTAACATTTCCCTTGGTGTTCCTCAGGGTTCAGTTTTAGGTCCTATCCTTTTTTTGATTTACATAAATTCTCTCTTTTTGCAAAATTTCAAAAGTTCCGTTATAAGCTTTGCTGATGATATGGCGTTTGTTTTCAGCTGTGATTCAAAAAACACTCTGTCAACCTTTGTTAATCATGATTTACATTTAATTGGATGCTGGTTTTTAAGTCACAACATGGTAATAAGTGATAAAACAAAATTTATGCTTTTTAACTTAGCAAGCAATATAATGAATTCAGACAGGTTTTTTTTACACTCGAGTTGTTGTAGTTAACATCCATTTACATATGCTGGAATCTGCAACTATTCCAATGTTGTCGATTGCTATAGTGGTTGTTTTGAGATTGAAAGTCTGAAATCATATAGAAACCTCGGAGTATTAATTGATAGCAAAATGAATTGGAATGAGCATGCATCAAAGCTTAAGAACTATTTATTAAATGTAAATAGATGTCTTTATTTATTAAGCGTTTCGTGTAACTTCAATTTACTTAGAAATATTTACTATGGCTTATTTCATTCCAAATTAGAATATGATCTGAGTTGTTGGGGAGGCACACACAGTAATAAAATTCAGCCGCTACTGGTTCTACAAAAGAAAGCTATTCGAATTATTTGTAAGAAAAATAGATATATAGCCTACCTCTCTTTCGAGAAAATTTAATTTTGCCTCTAAGGTATTTATATATTTTTAAAATCTTAAAACTCTTTTATAAAAGATCTGGCTACTTGAATAATAGATTTTCCACTACCTATAATCTGAGAGCAAATGTTCAAAACCTTCCAATCATTCCACCACACTCTCTGAAGCTATATTTATTATCGTTTTCGTCAGTTGCGCCAAGATTATATAATAAGCTTCCGGATAACATACGGGCAATTCGCTCAAAGAACTTGTTCCTAACTAAAGTAAAAGCTTGGCTTTTTCAATTGGAGTATGCCCAAGTTGAGTTCATGTTAAGAATTCTTACTTAAAATCACTGTTTAGTTATAAATTATAAACTTACATTGTTTGTCTTTTTACTTCCTTTTAACTTATAAAAAAAACCCCCTTTAAGTACTGTTACTATATCTAATATATCTTAAGTTTAGTATTAGTTAAGTACTAGTCTTAATATTGATATTGAGTTAATGACTGGTTCAACACTAGCCTTTCGGCTACTGAACACAGCAGTTTATTTGTGATTAATTTTGTATACTTTGTATTTTTTGTTAACTGTTCTTTGTAAACATATGTATGTATGTAAACTTCAATTTAATTGAATAATAATTGAATAATTGAATTGAATATATATTTTTTATAGTTCATGTTTACTTTCATTGTTTTCTTAAACTATTTCTTTTTTATTTATAATAATATGTTTCATTATTATGTTATATTATATTATTATTATAATTATATATTTAATTTTATCATGTATTGAGCTGGGAATTTTGTCCAGCAAAACTCCTTCGGTGCCCGACCCATTCGAAATCTGAAAAGACATTACGCAAGTTAGGACAACATGTGGGGATAAACTTAGGTAGAACTTTTATTCCTTACATCTCCTCCTCACTTTGGGGGGTATGACCCAGTTCGCTATGGTGCTGATAAACTGCATGCGCTTGCCTCGTTGCCATGTTGTACGGCGGTCGCCTATGACTGTCCTAATCTGTTTCTCGCTGAGGAGAGGTGCTACTCCAGGGGTCAAAATGTTTTCTACATTTGGTGGTGGCGGAGTGTATGGTGCCTGACGCTTGCGCTGACGGCTTTGCATCGTTGGTGACCATGGTTCGGTGGCTGGTTCTGATAACCTTATCCAATCTTCATGTTTATTTTCAGCGAGTGGATGTCCGCTGTGATCACCTGGTTGTACCGTGGCGGGGCCGTGAAGTGCGACTGCTGGAGGAGCTACTGTCCGATTTGCTAGCAGACGTGCTATCACGTTTTAGCCGACGTGGAACACTTTATGGTTTTCTATTTTAACTTGCGTTTTGACCACCAGCACTGGGTTGTTCCTACTGTCTGTCGTCGAATGGTGGCGGTAGATATAGTTAAGGCAATCTGTCTCAGACTTCTGCAGCTGCTTGTGATTGAATCATTTGCGCCACCTCGGTGTGTTTATAGGCTGCGCGCTCAGCTGTGTCTACTTGTCGCAAATCGAAGCTTGGTTCCCGTAGAAATACTTCCATGAGGTGTAATAGGAAAGCGCCTCAATCGCTGCTGTTTGTTTGTTGAGGTACTGCGATTTCGTAGTAGGGCATTACGTCCTAATCCCAAGCTACGCTGTTCTCATCCAGGTAAGCCGCCTGCCATTCGTCTTGCAAATACCTTCGGATTATCGGTGCTACGTGGGCTCGCGAGGTGTTGGCGTAGGAGTCCAAAATCCAAATATGACCACGCTGTTGGTTTTGACTCAGCTTTTGCTTGACGCACGCGATGGCCATACACCAGTGGTATTGCTCATTTATTGGGAAAATGATGTATCGTTTGTGGACCAGAGTTATTTTGCGTGTCCATCTTGACATGCGTTGTCTTCGTGCTTCGGCTGTCGTATTCACTAGTGGACTGGCCAAGAGTGTGAAGAATTGAGAGCTGAAGATATGTGTGTCCCTTTGCACTTGTGTTTTTTGTTGATCGTATAGCCATTTCAAAGCGAAGTCTACGTTGATATCGTTCAGTAACAACCCCACTTCTAGGTACATATAATAGTAGACACGCACGGTTATGCCACCTGGGCCGCTAGGGTAGGTGACGATGGCTAGCTCTGGTCCTGTGATGGCGAGATGTCCTTTTTGGGCTAATGCTGGTGGTGCTGCTCGCATGAGAGTCGCTGTTTATTTTGAAGTTTTTCCGTTTTGAATTATCGCGTAATTTATATTGCGTGTTATTTATCCACTTAAAAGTTAACGATGATAGTTCAAACTTATTAGGGTTGCCATATCTATACAAATTATGAAATATATTTTGTGCTACCATTATGACAGGTATTTATACTAACCTTCTATATCGTCAGACCACATTCTTCGTTGCATCAGACCAGTGTCCTCAAGTGATGTTATCAAGGTTCGACTTTTGGAGGGGGGGGGGGTTTAAATAAGATCTGCTCAATTTATATATTATGGCCCTTATTATGAGCTGCGTTCGATCTTCGACTGTAGTCGAAAAGCCTGATCGAACGAATTTTCATTTGGTATTATAACGTGCTTTCGACAAAGAGTAGCGCTATTGTGAATTTTGTTCATATTGTTTGTTCACGGTAGTATATTTCTATCAGGTGATCGTTTTTTTATTTCAACTAAATATGATTGGTTTGAAAGTTGCTTGCAAAAAATAAGACAAAAAAGTTATGACTATGACGAAAATAATAATATAATAATAAAATAAAGCTTGATGGAACTGGCTAGAAGTAGAAAACTGTTGAGCAATGCTTTTTTTAGCTAATCTTAAGCCACTTTGCTGTTGTTCTAACTGGTGGTCCTAAGCAATTTAATTCTGGCGTGAGTTCTTCCCATTTATTTTTCGCCTGAACTTTGGAACAAATATCCTTTGCAGTCAAAGTTTGCCTCCATCAATGAGAACAGTTTTCTGACTGCGATTTGTTGCTAAGATCTGCATAAAATTTACATAAACAGTTCAATATTAGTTTTTAGTCTTTAAAAAGGAAAATACAATCACAAAATATTTAAATTTTTAACAATTTTTGCTCAGCACGCATCGCATCGAAAGCTAAATTCGACTAAAATTTCGATGAGCAACGAACATTTCGATAGGGTTGCACTGCTCATAATAAGAATTTAGCTTTCGATGCTCGTTGTTCGATAACCAGCGAAGATCGAACGTCGAAAGCAACTCATAAATAAGATCTGCTCAATTGATATATTATATTTATTGGTGCTGCAGAATGCACAGAGCTCGTTATATTGGTTAAAAGACTAACAAAACGAGTATGATTGAAACGCAAAAATTCTGCAGAAGCGTGTGGTGGTTTTGCAACTATCTTTATTTTGTGAAGTTAAGTGTCTCTACAAAGTATAAAAGATGATTTGTTGATTCCTTTACCTTACTACTGTGGGCAGTCCTTGTTGCGAGTCCTTTTTGAAACCAACCTTTTCACGTACCTATCTTCGTAAGGTTGATTTAAAGCTGGCGTTTGGCGATGAATAATTTCCGCAGCTGGCTGTATTTTGGCTGTCGTGGGGTACTTCTCTCTTGTCGGATATTCTTCGAGTGCCCGATGGTTTCTCCTCTTGACATTGTTTGCAGTTGTTGACTACGGTTGCTGCCGCGTAATTTGCAGTTGTTAACCACGGTTGCTGCCGCATAATTGCAGTTGTTAACCACGGTTGCTGCCGCGTAATTGCAGTTGTTGACCACGATTGCTGCCGCGTACTTGCAGTCTTTTAACGTGGATTCTGCCACGCCCGTGCAGTCTTTTTACGTGGTTGCTGCCACCTCCTTGCAGTCTTTTTAAGTGGATACTGTTACGCCCGTGCAGTCTTTTTACGTGGCTGCTGTCACCTATAAAAAATTAAAATTTATTAGTTATGTCTGTATTGCCATAGAACTTCTTCAGTTCACTAACGTGGGCGTTTTTGGAACGGAGCCTTCAGGACAACAGGCCGCCTCATGAAGAAACTGTGGCCTTACCATGGTATACGGGCTCTGGCATGGTCGACCACCCTTTCCCAGCCTTAATACATAGACTGCGATGCTTTTGTCCTCAGACATGAGCTACCGGTCGAAAAAAACAAAACACAACAAACAAGAAGACTTGCGGGAAGTCGCCGCAAGCAGAGCAGCAGACCTTATGGAACAGAGATTCCAAGGAGAAGGTTAAAGGCAAGGCACCAAACTTAGGAGAAATCCTCCTCCGCCAGTCAGAATTCAAGTCAATAGGACATCACGCAGCAATGATCAGATTGAGCATAGAAACCATAATGACCACAGACACTGCAGCACACAGATTAGGAGGCACCCGTACGGCAAAGATCGAGTGGAGCATACCATCCACAGCGATCAAAGGCCTAGTACCATTCACCTAAGAAAAACTGCGAGCCCCAGGAGATCACATCCTGTCAAAATGCCCCCGGAAGAACACCGGGAAGATACGACAACGGTTCCAAAAAGTATCTTAAGTACGGAAACTGCGTCAACATCCAAAGATGCGGCACAGAAAAGGGAAACAGAAGAAGGGCATAAACACAAGCCCTTCCACAGTAGACATCGCCGATCGTCAAAACTGCTGGAGGTCGCCAATATAACGTTTTAGGGAAGGTCAGCTTGCTGGTGATTAAATCCTGTCACAATGCTTCCGGAAAAACACCGGGAAGATATGACATCGGCTCCGAAAAGAATCCCAAGTACGGAAACTGCGTCCACGTCCAAGGAAGCAGCACTAAAAAGGGAAACAAAAGAAGGGCACACATACAAGCCCTTCCATAGTAGACGTCGCCTTGTCCATCTTCCTTAGTGTGGGGAGCCAGGAGGACTAGACGACCCACTAAGAGTTGGTCTAAGTGGAGCGGGCGTAAGATGGTATCTGCGCTACCTGGAACAGGGCATGGCACCCGAAGTAGCTCGTGAAAAAGCGTTGGAGCATCGGGGAATCACCGGCTTACCAGAGACAACGAAGAGAAGTTGTAATGAGATAACGCCTCCTCAACGCCTCCTCAACGCCTCCTCAACGCCCAGAGAGCAAGAAGATAAAAATAGCTCCTATGAGTAATAGTAGGTCAGAACCTGGGGCTAAGTTACCCAAACCAGAACCACTGAAAAAGAGGACCAGCTATGCCAGCATAACAAAAGGCATACAAATTGCGGTCCTACCCAAAGAATACCCCCGGCAAATGCTAAGTCCGGATGAGCTCTCGGAGCTAGAAGAAGCCATACTGAGCGAAGTAGTGAAGGGCTGGTCCACCAAGCTACAGTTTGAGGGAATTCACTTCCGGCTGGGCATGTTACTGGTCGACTGTTCGAACCCCTCAACAGCAGAATGGCTGCGAGCATCAGCACTAAAGCTCGAGCACTGGAAAGGGCTAGAACTGATGGCTTGCCTAGGGGAGGAGGTCCCAAAAGGGAATACTGTTAGGAAGATCTTGTCAATAAGCTCAAGTACGGAGATCAAAAGATCGATGGGACTAATTGCCGCCCAGAACGATGGTCTCAATAAAAAGTATTGGAAGATATTGAGCTCCAAGGATAAGGGAAGTGGGTACATGCTTATGTTCTCAATAGATGGGAGTCACTTGAAACTATCAAGTCAAGGGGCTTAACTATCAGCTTCCGCTTTGGAACCATTCCGGTGTTGGGCACAAAATCGCCCCCAACGACCAAACCATTCATAGCAGCAACATCCACAGCTGCAGTGCCCACAGCTGTAACGTCAACAGTGGTAACGTCCACAGAAGCCACGTCTGCGACTTCCAATGAAGGGAAAGACGCAACACCACCAATACAACTAGCTGGTGAAGCTGTTACGGAGAAGTTCGCCTCCGTCTCGGTCATCACCGCAACACCTTCAATCGGAGATCAGGCAGAGGGCATGAACCTCACCGCTCTCTCGATTGATGGTAAGAGCAAACCTCTAACAGAGGTATGAGTTACGCTGCCAGAAGAAGAACGGGCAGCAGCCCGGTGTTATGATCGGCACAGTAACCAGCACGAGATTTGCCCAGGTGAACCTCCATCATGGAAAAGCTGCATCGGCAGTTATTGCTCGGAGGTTCACCACAGAACAAGTGGGCTTCGTGCTGATCCAAGAACCCTGGTGCTACAGGGGAAAAATCAGTGCCCTCTACTGCAAAGAGGGTCAGATAACTTGGGACCAGAGAGCATTTAATCCCAGAGCATGTATCCTAATGCAGAAAAATACTAATTACATTTGTCTTTCAGGGACCTAACAGTTATCGAGACTCACATCAAAACTGATGGTAAGCATCGCGCCATAGTGATCGCATCTGCTTACTTTCCTGGGGACGATCTCAAAATTCCCCCAGCGGAGATAAAAAGACTTGTGGAGCACTGCAGGAAAGAGCAACTTAAACTACTCATCGGCTGTGACTCCAACGCGCACCACACAATTTGGGGAAGCACCGACGTCAATATTAGAGGTGAGTACCTTTTAGAATTTCTTTTAAGTATTAACCTAGACTTTTTCAATGTGGGGGTAACACCTATTTTTGTGACTAGCGCTAGAGAAGAGGTCTTAGATCTCACCATAGGAAGCCCAGATGTTGGGGATATGATTAGGGAATGGAGGGTATCAATAGAACCTTCAATGTGTGACCATAGAATAATAGAGTTTAGACTTAGGGCAAAATGTCAAGAGATAGAACCCAAAAGAAACCCAAGAAATACCAGTTGGGACACATACACCAACACCCTGAAAGAAAACCTACAGAACGTAAAAGCTAGGAGTAGAATTAGTAACATCCTAGAACTTGAATGCTATGTAGAGCAGGTAAACAATGCAGTATGTAATGCCTACGAATCTACCTGTCCAACAGGGCACAAGGCAAGAACAAAAAATGCTCCTTGGTAGAGCGCCAAGCTGACCAAACTCCGGAAGAAGGTGCGATGCAGCTTCAATGCCGCAAAGCGCAACGGAGAAAGGCACAACTACACGGCGACTCTGACGGAGTACAATAAAGAAATCAGAAAAGCCAAAAGACAAAGCTTTAGAACTTTCTGCGAAGACATTTCTTCCACGCCAGCAGCAGCCAGGATACACAAAGCAATGGCCAAAGGTAGAGTGGAGACAAGAATGTCACTTTTATTGCCGGACGGAAGCTATACGCTTAGAGAAGATCAACGAGCCAGTCACCTTCTAGAAACTCATTTCCCGGGCAGCACACCAGTAACTGAGTATGAGACGCCAGACAGGCAAATTGCTCCAAATCAAGAGGAATGGAAACTCGCAACGAGCATTTGTACTAAGGCTCGTCTAGATTGGGTACTCAGAACCTTTCAACCATTCAAATCAGTAGGTGTAGACGGCATCTTTCCTGCACTTCTACAAAAGGGTGCAGAAACTATATTGCCCCACCTAGTCAAAATAACTAGAAGCAGTCTTGCGCTGGGCTATATCCCAAGGAAATGGAGAAGGGCCATATTCACCTTCATACCAAAAGTACGGAAAACAGACTACACGATACCAAAGTCATTTAGACCCATTAGCTTTACCTCATTTGTACTTAAAACAATGGAAAAGGTAATAGATATCTATATACGAACTGATATCCTGGAGAAGGTGCCAATGCACCCATGCCAACATGCATATAGTACGGGTAGGTCTACAGAATCTGCCCTATACCAGCTGGCTAGTAACATCCAGTCGGCTCTCAAAAACAAAGAAACCGTACTATGTGCCTTTCTAGATATAGAAGGAGCCTTTGATAATACTTCTCACGAGGCTGTGAAGAAGTCTTTACATAAAAATGGAGTAAATTATATGCTCAGCAGATGGATATGCCAAATTCTTAGCACTTGAACTGCAGAAACAAAAGTGGGTTACACCACTATAAGAATCAAAACAACAAAAGACGGCCCACAAGGCGGAGTCCTTTCTCCACTACTGTGGAGTCTTGTTGTGGACGAATTATTAACGATGCTAACCGAGAATGGCATAAAATGTCAGGGTTACGCAGACGACATCGCCTTAATAGCGAGAGGGAAGTTTGAGGATACACTCTGTAACCTGATACAGAGAGGACTGTCAGTAACAATGGAGTGGTGCAACACAGTGGGATTAAGTATCAACCCAGCGAAAACCACCATAGTACCTTTTACTAACAAAAGAAGCCTGCCAAACCCCCGAACAATGAGAATGGATGGCACTGAAATTTCCTTCAAAGGAGAAGTCAAGCACCTGGGACTTACACTAGATTCAAAGCTTCTCTGGAGAAGACATGCAGAGGTAAGTATAAATAAAGCAACGTGCGCACTCATGGTATGTAGGAGCATGGCGGGGATAAGCTGGGGTTATAACCAAACAATTCTCCGCTGGATGTATACCATGATGGTGAGACCCATCCTCACCTATAGTGCAATAGCATGGGCTGAGAGAACCAAGCTAACCACAATGAGGAATATGCTAACAAAGGTGCAGAGACTGGCCTGTGTATGCATCACAGGGACCATGAGGATATGCCCTACAACAGCACTAGAAGTAATTCTGAACCTAACACCCTTACACCTTGTCATAGAGGGAGTAGCCAAGCGAACTCTGTTATGCATTGCAAAAGAGGGGACAGGTTTAGGAAAAACTATCAGAAGTAGAGAGAAGGGGGATATTGCAAAGCACACTCCCTACATCAATCTACCAAGAGACGATATAGTAAAAAGGTATAAGTTCGAAAAACACATCGGAATTAAGCTTAGTACCAAGAAAGAGTGGGACAGCGAGATGATATCGCAAGCCAAGAAACCACACAGTATAGCATGGTATACAGATGGGTCCAAGACATTGGAAGGTATAGGCGCAGGGGTGTACGGGCCAAGAACCAAGCACTTTGAACCTATGGGGACAACACCCAGTATCTTCCAAGCAGAAATCCTAGCAATACAGTTGAGTGCACAATTCAATGTGGACCGGAAATACAAAGGTCAGAATATAGTTGTTATATCAGACAGCCAAGCAGCAATCAAAGCATTAGTCTCCTGTTAGATATCATCGAGAATAACATGGTAATGCCTAACAAAACTCAACGAACTAGGCAAGAATAACACTGTTACTATACTTTGGGTCCCAGGACACAAAGGAATACAGGGTAACGAATAAGCCGATGGTCTAGCGCGACAGGGTGTAGCCACAAAATTTATAGGACCAGAACCATTCTGCGGATTGGGCACACATTCTATAAAAAAAGAACTAAGAAGGCATAAACGTTCAAACCTCTGGAAAAGCCTCCCAAAGCTAAGACAATCCAAATTGCTCCTTAGAGATTATAACACTCGGAGATCAAAATTGTGCAGAAGCTTAGGCAAACCGAATCTAAGGATTCTAACGGGGTTCCTTACAGGACACTGTTAACTCAAATACCACCTGAAGAAATTGGGCATAGGAACCGATAGTAACTGCCGTTTCTGTGAAGAAGCAGAGGAGAAACAAACTGCGACGCCGTGGCTTGCAGACGTAAACAAGCACTGGGGAACTATGATATGAGTCTAGAGCAGGTTTCATCCCTTGAACCTAAGAATATTCTCAAATTTATAAGAGAAATAGGGCTGGATGGAATTCTATAATCCGCAAACCCAGCGAAGCTTTGAGAAGGAGGTACAATAGATCTAATTTAGGTCGCAGTACGCATCTCCACCATACAACATTAACATTATGTGGGCGTTGCGGACTCGAGTTTCACCTGGCTTGCGCAGTTTAATGATGTTCGGTGAGGTGTAGCCAACTACTATGTACGGACCTTCAAATTTTGAAGCCAATTTTGCAGCGAAGTTGTTGATCGCGCTGGACAAAGGGTGTTGTCTGACCAAAACTTCATCACCTACATCCGGTATCCAGTCGCGTCGTCGCAAATTGTAGTGACGGGCTTGATCGCGCGAGTTACGTATAAAAGTTCACCAAGCCCTAAAGTTGAGCTGCCAACTAAAACTACCAATAAGTCCATATTTTAAGTATTACCAAACTGCTGAGATACTTTATTCAATGCAGCTCAGCAAATATAAATATTAAGTAATATGAAACTGCTAGCTACTTTATTCAATGCAGCTCAGTAAATATTAATATCATTTATTAATTATTGGCAAATAATAATAAATTGCTGAGTTACTACTTTTAATGATATAAGTCAATGACTTCTTTGAAGGTAACTCAGCAAGCTAAAGGTAACTCAGCAAGGGTAATTTTAAGTATTTAAAAATTTTAAATTAATCAATCAATAAAGTAACGTGAAACCCAAAGGACGCTAGATCTTTTGATTCATTTCTGGCGCAGTCGGAGTTTTTTTCGATCAGTGTTGAAACGAAGAAATTTAAATTTTGTAGAAACAACACTCGGTCGCAATTAATAAGATAAAACGGGCAACGAAGTGACCTGACGTAAAATTTACCAGTTACGAAGAAACAACGTTAAAAGAAAAACATTTATTTTAAAGACAAATATAAATTCCAAAATTGACGAATAATGTCAAAAGAGGAACATTTTAGTGTAAAAAAGTGAATAAAATGGGCAACAAAGTGAGCGGACGTAAAATTTACCAATCACGAAGAAACAACCTTAAAAGAAAAACATTTATTAAAAAAAAAATTATATAATTTCCAAAATTGACAAACAAAGTTAAAAGAGAAGCATTTAAGTTTACACGAATTAATTCTAAGTTATATCTACCTTTAAAGACTAAAAAATATATATTCCAAAATTGATCGGAGGAGCAGAGGCGCTTTGAGAAGATAAGTTTTTGATCGAAATAGAGGAGAAAACATGGCAGACGACCAGATTGCGCAATGTTTGGTGGTGCTAACCGAAATAGTTACTCAACAGAACTATGGACACACTAACAGATCACATAAAGAGGCTGACATCAAGCCCTTGCCAGTATTCCAGGGGGAGACAGGAGCTAACTTAACAGAAATAAGAAATATTGTAAATGATTTCATAGGCCTAGACTGTGGTGCTTTATTACATCACCACATAGAGTAAATCTCTACAGCCTATTTTACCTGTTCGTTACATTGATACTTACCTTTTTGTTACATTAATACTTACCTTTTGTTATATTGTACTTACGTTTAGTTACATTAATAACGTATTATACTTACACTTGCCTATAAAACACTTGTTATAAAAAAACATTTTGAATTGTATTCAGTTATTATAATTTCAGAAATTTTCATTTTGAAAATTTCAGTATTAAAAATTTGTTCAAAGAAAATTGTTCGAATAAAAAGTTATGAAATAAAAAATTGTTTTTAAAATAAAAAATTAATTTTAAACGAAATCCATAAATGTTCGCACTAAAACTGGCGATTCTGCGACACGAACACCAAAACTGGCGAGCCTACAAACCGCACTAAAATTGGCGCTCAACAACAAGGAGCAGTAAAATGGCTACATCAATTTAAAAACAAAGCGACATTCATTTTCCGCTACAGAGTCCCAAGCAAATTCTAATGGCAACAACTCATCAACAGAAATTGGCACTACATCAGCAGATGGCTTAATTAATGAGAATCGGCCAAATCAAACACGTTCCACAACAGATACGCCAACGCCCACTACACCTACGGTTGATACAGCTACAGCAGCACCAGCAACTGCTTCTGCACCAAGAACAACAGCCACAGATAAACCATTAACAGGCACAACATTATCCACAACGCCACCTTAAGTTCCTCCTCAATCGTCACTACCGCCGCTACCAAAAAACAGCTACAACCACAGCGCTCCAACAACAAAAACAGCAGCAGACAAGGTCACTGCTAGAAAACAACAACAACAACAACAACAACAACAACAAAAAGAACAACAACAACAATAACAGCAGCCATAACAACAACAACAACAAAACAGCTACAACGACAGCGGTTATAACAACAACAACAACAAAGTGAGCAACAACCACAATAACAGCAGCTACAACAACAACCACAACCACAACGAAAAGAGCAACAACAACAACAACGTCGGCAGCAACAACAACAACGTCAGCAGCAACAACAATTTATTTTATATGAAATTTTATATTTTGTAAAAATCTATATTTATTTTTGTTGACATTTATAAAATATTTTTTTCAGGCTGCGTATCACTTTAGCTCATCACGAGGCACACAACATAGCTTCTTAAACGAATTTTAGACGATAGGGTCGTAAGAAACCTATCGTCTCACTTTCGTAGGCACTACACTACACTACACTAGGGACATAGGTACACTAAAAAAAAAAAAAAAAGGGAAGAGTTAGATTTTTCAAATAGAAGCAAATCTAGAGGGAAGAATGTTACAAACACCCCCACACACACCCCTTACTCCACTCCCACCCCTTACTCCACACACCGGAGAGGGAGATAACCACCATTCATAGACTTTGAGACTAACCCTCTCACACCACCAACACAAATACACACGGTTTCGGTAAAATTACCTACATTCTGGACGAGTTGCCCAGACGCTTGGTTCGCACATGCGGAAATACAATTCCAAGCGAAAGGAATCACAGTCGATAAGACTAAATACGAATACTTGGTAACCTCGTTACCACAAGAAGTCATAGTCACTGTGCTAGACTTTATCCAAAAACCGCCAACACAAAACACATACGAAGGGCTTAAAAAGACATTGCTCGATAGATTTTCACTGAGCGAAAACAAGCGATTAGATAAAATCCTTTCGGATTCTGAGATGGGTGACCAAAGGCCATCTCAGTTCTATCGGTCACTCCTTCTACTAGCTGGATCAACAGTCAGTAGCGATTTAATTTATAAATTATGGCTACGCAAGTTGCCAAAAAGTTTAAATATCGCCTTGACCGGGTCCAGACACAGAGAACTAGAGGTCCTCTTAAAACTAGCAGATGACTTATGGGAAGCCATGACTGGTAGTGAAATTTCTACCATGTCTAAAAAACCAGCTTCCGGCTCAGAAGAAGTAATGGCAATTACCCAACGTTTCGCGGAGACCACATCCAAAATTTTAGAAAACTTTAATAAGTTGGCACTGGAGGTACAAGAACTGAGAAGTGAACGTTCTCGATCACAAAGCTCAAACTTCCAAAGGTACTCCAGACGTCGTTCATCTAGAAGAGAAGGGTCACAACAAAGATCGGCCAACTGGGTTTGTAGGTGCCACTACAAATTTGGCAGAGCGGCCAGACGATGCGAACAACCATGCGCGTATGTTCAAACGACATCCACACCAAACCACAATACACCAAACACATTAAACTAAAAAACACCATCATTGCAACGGCTAATGATGGGAGTTCTATAACACTAACACGCCGTTTATTCATATTTGACAAGGACAATAATTTAAATTTCTTAATCGACAGTGGCGCTGAAGTTTCCGTATTGCCATCCTCCAAATCCAAAATTTATAAAAAATCTGATTTGACACTCCAAGCTGCTAATGGCACAGCAATATCGACTTACGGAAAAAAATTGTTAAACGTAAATTTAAAACTCAGACGAGAATTTCCTTTCACTTTCATATTAGCAGATATCACAAGACCTATCATTGGCGCAGACTTTCTTACCAAATATGGACTTCTAATAGATCTAAAACACAGAAAACTCATTGACCCCCTTACAAACTTATCCGTCAACGCAATTTCGAGGTATTCTGAAACACAATTACTAAAACTATTTACACTCGACGACAAATACACACAGTTACTCAAACAATTCCCTTCACTCTTCACAGAACCAGATTACACTGCACCAATCAAACACAAGACAGTACACCACATAGTTACAGAAGGACAGTTACCATTCACACGACCACGACGTTTAGACCTATCAAAATTAAAAATCGCAAAACAAGAATTCGACTTTCTAGTCAAGTCAGGAATTTGTAGACCGTCTGACTCGAAAACTTCTTCTCCACTACACCTTGTAGCCAAACGCGAACCAAATGACTGGAGACCATGTGGTGACTACAGACGACTGAACGCTATTACTGTACCTGACCGTTACCCTTTACCACATATACACGACTTTTCCATCAACTTACACAACACAAACTTTTATTCAAAAATTGACCTGGTCAGAGCATATCACCAGATACCGATGGCTCCTAGCGACATCCACAAAACAGCAATAACAACACCTTTCGGAATGTTCGAATTTCTCCGAATGCCTTTCGGCTTGAGAAATTCAGCACAGACATTCCAAAGATTTATACACGAAGTCTTACAGGGACTAGATTTCATTTTCGTTTATTTAGACGACATACTTATAGCTAGCGAGACCGAGACAGAACACATAAAACACTTAACACAAGTTTTCCAAAGACTTTCAGAATACGGCTTAAACATTAAACCTAACAAATGCACTTTTGGAGCATCAAACATAAACTTCCTCAGTTACAACATTTCTAAACAAGGTATCCGACCTTCAGAAGAACGTACACAGTGCATACGAGACTACCCACAACCCACCACAGTCAAACAAATGCAAAAATTCATAGGCATGACAAATTACTACCACCGTTGTATCCCAAAACTCGCACACATGCTAGGCCCAATTTATGACATGGTCACCGTAGCATCAAAATTATCAAAATTATCGATTGCCGTAGACGCATCAAACACAGCCATTGGCGGCGTTTTACAACAACAGAATAACGGTACACTAGAACCATTAGCCTTTTTCTCAAAAAAGTTATCAAAGTCAGAAACGAAATACAGTACATTCGACAGAGAATTACTAGCCATATACTTAAACATCAAACACTTTAGACACTACCTAGAAGGAAACAATTTTACGGTATACACAGATCACAAACCACTGATTAACGCTATACATTCACAAACAGAACGCAGTCCCAGACAAACAAGACACTTGGAATACATTGCACAATTCACACATGACATTAAACACATTAAAGGTTCAGAAAACACTGCAGCAGATGCACTTTCACGAGCTGAAATAGAAGCTTTTGCCTGCACAGACATCAACCTGAGAACACTACATAAAGAACAGAACACAGACACAGAATTGCAAGATATACTAAATAGCCACAGATACAAGCTCGAACAGATACTCATACCGGTACTCAACATTAAAATTTGGTGCGAACAGAAAAATTCTTTAACACGACCTTACATACCACAGACTTTACGAAAACAAGTATTCGAACAACTACACAACATAGCACATCCTGGTACACGAGCTTCACGGCGATTACTTACACAAAGATATTTCTGGCCGAATATGAACACACACGTTAACAAATGGGCACAAGAATGCGTTAGATGTCAACGCTCAAAAATACACAAGCACACGAAGACAACACCACACAAAATCAGCATACCACACGGACGTTTCGAACATATCCACGTTGATATAGTCGGTCCTTTGCCAATTTCAAAAGGGTATAGATACCTACTAACCGTAGTCGACAGGAACACTCGTTGGCCAGAAGCATTTCCGCTGAAAGACACAAACACCGACACGATAGTCGAAACTCTTCAAAGAGAGTATATTTCACGTTTTGGAGTTCCATTGAAGGTTACCTCTGATCGAGGAGCACAATTCACTTCCGCGACCTTTAACACATTTCTCAAAAATCTCGGTTGCCAACATATAACTACTTCGGCTTACCACCCACAAGCCAACGGCATGGTAGAGCGTTTTCACCGCCAGTTAAAGGTTTCCCTTATCGCAACAAACAACCAGACAAATTGGTTCACAGAGTTGCCACTAGTTCTTCTGGGCCTTAGATCCTCAGTCAAAGAAGACATCAAAGCGTCGCCAGCTGAGATGGTCTTTGGCCAGCCGCTCAGATTACCGAAACAAATAGTAATTCGCAACAATGAAACTTTAAACCCTTCAGAGATGCTTCCAAAAATAAAACAAGTAGTCAAAAACAAACAATCACTCATTTCACACCATAACACAAAATTCCAACAACACGTTCCTAAGGAACTCAACACTTGTAAATTTGTCTTCGTTAGAAACGACACCATACACAGCAAGCTCAAGGAACCCTATGATGGACCTTTCGAAGTAATCAACCGAAACCCAAAATACTTCACAATACTCAAAAATAACACTCATACTACAGTTAGTTTAGACCGTTTAAAACCAGCATCAATTAATACAGACACAACAACTACAACACAATCTAAAAGAAAGGTACATTTTAATTTACTCAGAAATACAACAAGATTCATTTGAGGAGGGGGAATAATGTGGTGCTCTATTACATCACCACATAGAGTAAATCTCTACAGCCTATTTTACCTGTTCGTTACATTGATACTTACCTTTTTGTTACATTAATACTTACCTTTTGTTATATTGTACTTACCTTTAGTTACATTAATAACGTATTATACTTACACTTGCCTATAAAACACTTGTTATAAAAAAACATTTTGAATTGTATTCAGTTATTATAATTTCAGAAATTTTCATTTTGAAAATTTCAGTATTAAAAATTTGTTCAAAGAAAATTGTTCGAATAAAAAGTTATGAAATAAAAAATTGTTTTTAAAATAAAAAATTAATTTTAAACGAAATCCATAAATGTTCGCACTAAAAGACTATGGCAACTTAAATAACTTTAAGACCCATAATAATCTTAACACTAATTTTGAAAAATTTAAGAACACGTTGCAACAAAATAAATATTTTGGTAATAGTTTCCAACACAGAAAACAAAATTTTTATAGTAATAGGCAGCAAAATCATAATTTTAGAAATAGTTCTCAACAAAAAGAATCAAACTCTAATAATAGCAATTGGCAGCAGAGTAAAAATTTTAATAATAGCTTTCAACAGAGATACCAAAACTCTCATAACACTTGGAAACGATATCCAAATAGACAAGCAAATACTCAGACACAAGGAGCTAGACAACAACAACACCCTGAACCAATGGAGGTAGATGCTTTAAGTAGATTCGAAAAGAACGTTATTGATGAAGATTTTTTTAAAAACTAGCCTCGGATCACCAAAAAATATTTTTATTGCTTACTATTGAAAACGATCAATACATAGCCCTTATAGATACAGGTTCTACAGTAAGTTTATTGAATCAAGCAAAATTCCTCCACACAAAATATAAAATTATAAGTGATTCATCAACCGTCATAAATACCATACAAGGTGAAGTAAGGCAACCAAACAAAACTGTCTCTACAGCTTGTCCGAACGAATTTTTATGTCCCCACAATGCAAAAATCAAATGGCTTGCAATGCAAATTAATAAGCCATATGATATGCTACTGGGTATGGGTTGGATAGAAAAAAATGTAGAAAGTATAAATATTCAAAACCAACAAGTGAATCTAATACATGGAGTGAGACTTTCCTTTGTATCAAAAATTTACGAAGAAGTCAATGTACTTGAGATGACTAACCAAAAAAATCTTCAAGTAGAGCATTTAAATTAAAAAGAAAAAAATTTAGTTGAGAATCTGCTGAATAAGTTTCATAAATTATTATATAAAGAAGGTGATACTCTTACAAATACAAAAACAGTAGTGCACGAAATAACAACAACAAACGAACAAATTAATTCTAAGTTTTATCGCTATCCACCGAAACATGACACTGAAGTACGTAGACAAATGGAAGAAATGGAAAGACAGGTGATAATTCGCAAAAGCAAAAGTAGATATATGAATTAAATTGTGAGCTTTAGATCAAGTAAGTGTTTAAAGAAGGCAAACAAAAACAACAACTCTGTATAGAGTCAATCACTTAGCTGACTAGACAGTCTGTTTCGGAAATTGCTACATTTTCCTCTTCAGTAGTCTTTGAGTGATTAAGCTGTGATCAACTCACTGATTAAACTAGTATATGAGTACTAGTTACTATGGCGGAGCACGGCCAAATAAGTTTAATTAATGTCAAATTGATTAAATAATCTAATAATTGATCGATTTCGGTCAAAGTCATGTGCAATTGAACATTTAGTTGTGAAAATAGCCACCTTTCAGTTAGAACACTAGCTTCTGATGAAGCAAAAACTCGTTTCATTTCTATGGTGCATTTCGAAAAACTATCGAACACCAATGAATATTGAAATAAATAAAGAAGCAACTAGAACAGATGGCAACCTTGATAGAGTTGATGGCGGTGATCTATAAATAGCCTACTGCTTTGAAATATCATATGATTAGGAGCAATACAATTAAAAAGAATGAATTCCAAAATCTGCGTACTCATATACTAGTTTTAACAGTGAGTTGATCACAGCTTAATCACTCAAAGACTACAGAAGAGGAAAATGTAGCGATTGTGTAGGAAAATGTAGCGAAGAGGAATTGTGTAGCGAAACAGACTGTCTAGTCAGCTAAGTGATTGACTCTATACAGAGTTGTTGTTGTTGTTGTTGCCTTCTTTAAAAACTTACTTGATCTAAAGCAGTGTCGGGCAGCTTTGCACACCTATACTTTCTCATCTTGAGTATGTATAAATGAGTCCTTTAAAGCTCACACTGAAAACAAAGTAGTGCTAAAGCGCTTTTTGCAGAAATCTTACGAGGCTTTGTGGAAAATTTTTTGTTCGGATTTGTATTGCGAAATTAAATTAATAAATAGTGGACGGAATGTCAAAAGCAAACAGACCGACAGACGGATAATGCTGCTTATTGTGTTTTGCCAAGGCAAAACTGACAGCGTAAGATGCTTTTATTATACGTATTTGCAACTGATCACTATATTATGATATGTGGACATGCCGCTTTTAAATAAGTAATTAATTTCTCCATAGCATGACGCACAATTTCCTTATATTGGCCATGCAAATTATCGTTATGCCTTGTTATGCATAATTTTTTAACTTTACCTCTTTGTTGCCGCGCCATGCCGTTATTTTCTAAAAATAAAAAAAAATTTTCATACATACTTCCAAAAATTTTGCATACATACAATTTTATAGAGTTGTTACGTTTGGAACTGTGTTTAAAAATATTTAAAAATCCTAACTAAATATTCGAAACAAAGGTTTTGGCTTTTAAGCGAGCCGCACTGTGTATAAAGGCCACAAGGCCGATTTGGGAATATAAAAATAAGGCAATGCTGCCGGTATGACTTTCATGTGTATAAATCATCATTTATTTTAAATTTTATTTTCTTCTATAACAATTTGTTACAATTTTTCTTATTCTAAGACACACCCATTTTTCAGTCACATTTCCAACATATTTAATTAGACCAATCATTAATTGATGTAACCAAATATGCAGACTTGCATTTTGTGTCTTCCGCAAAAATGCAATACTAAATATTTGGTCACATGCAATTACCCAAATGTGCAAGTTGTAATAAGATCGGCTCTTTGATAATACTAGAAGTGGCTGCTTGCACTTAGCCAACATGCTTGATTCATTAATAATCACTATTTCTTATGTTGTTTACGTTCATGCCGTTTTATTGTTTTAACTTATGTTGCACAACTCAGCTTGATCATATTGCACTCACATGTGCTCAGTGTTTCAAGGTTTGTTTACGTTGATGACCTTGCTTTCGACTAGGTGGTCTGTTTGTTATTATTATTATTTGTTTTTATTTGCTTCTGGGTTACGAACACAACAGTGTAATCTTACGTTATATCTGTGTCGATGCGCAATAACAGCTTAAGTCTTATTTCAAAGTTTCCAAAAATCTTGCTACAAAGTTTTCAATCGCCATATAAGTTATATGAAAGGTTCTTTTGTTTTTGCGTCATATCTTTGGCTAAGGTCATACCAGAAGTTCTAGATTTTGTGTGTTCATAATGATATATACGTGGAACACAACTATATCAATAACTCAGTTCTGTCTTAAATCGACTTAAGCTATTATTGCTTATCGACACAGATATAATATATTCAAGGAACATACAAGCGCAGATCTTACCTGCTTGACATTCGCTTGAACACTGAAGCTTAAGCTTCAAATTTGATCGTTCTGTAGGTGAGATAAATACATATTTACTGCACAAACACAATCTCAAGTGTGCAAAGCTGCCCGACACTGATCTAAAGCTCACAATTTAATTCATGTAATAATTTTATAGATCATAAAACTAATTAACTAACTATGGCGGAGCACGGCCAAATAAGTTTATTTAAGGTCAAATTGATTAAATAATCTAATAATTGATCGATTTCGGTCAAAGTCATGTGCAATTGAACATTTGGTTGTGAAAATAGTCACCTTTCAGTTAGAACACTAGCTTCTGGCGAAGCAAAAAACTCGTTTCATTTCTATGGTGCATTTTGACAAACTATCGAACACCAATGAATATTGAAATAAATGAAGAAGCAACTAGAACAGATGGCAACCTTGATAGAGTTGATGGCGGTGATCTATAAATAGCCTGCTGCTTTGAAATACATATGATTAGCAGCAATACAATTCAAAAGAATGAATTCCAAAATCTGCGCACTCATATACTAGTTTAAACAGTGAGTTGATCACAGCTTAATCACTCCAAGACTACTGAAGAGGAAAATGTAGCGATTTCCGAAACAGACTCTCTAGTCAGCTAAGTGATTGACTCTATACAGAGTTGTTGTTGTTGTTGTTGCCTTCTTTAAAAACTTACTTAATCTAAAGCTCACAATTTAATTCATGTAATAATTTCATAGATCATAAAACTAATTAAAAGTAGATATAATTTACCAGTTATTGTAGTACCAAAGAAAAAAGATAAATCTGGTATATAAAAATTAAGGATTGTAGTAGACTATAGGAGGTTGAATAAAATTACTATCGACGACAAGTATCCCTTACCCAACATTGATAGCATTCTAGACAAATTGGGTAAAGCTCAATATTTTAGCACCATCGATTTGGCTAAAGGATATCATCAAATACTAGTTCAAGAAAACTATATTGAAAAACTGCTTTTATAACCCCTTCAGACTTATATGAATTCGTTCGAATGCCTTTCGGATTGAAAAATGCTCCAGCAACTTTTCAGAGGCTTATGAACGAAATATTACGAGAGTTTATTAACAAAAATTGTGTGGTGTATCTTGATTATATACTTATATTTTCAACAACACGAGAAGAACATGAAAATTCATTAGAAAAAATATTTGCCAAACTGCAACTTCACAATTTAAAAAAACAAACAGGTAAATGTTGTTTTATGGAAAGAGACACACCATTTTTAGGTCACATTTTATCAAAGGACGGTATAAACCGAACTCTGAAAAAGTAAAAGCCATTCAAGAAATCTAATTGCCCAGATCAGAGAAACAAATAAAAAGTTTTCTAGGCACAACAGGCTTTTATAGAAAGTTTATAAAAAATTATTCAAAGATTGCTTGCCCAATAATAAAATACCTTAAAAAAGGATGTAAAATTAATACAAACGATCCACAGTATATAACTGCATTTACAAAATTGAAAACCCTAATAAGCTCACCCCCTATTTTAAAATATACAGAATTTGATAAACCCTTTGTTGAAACGACAGATGCAAGTGATTATGCAATTGGCGCAGCTTTGTGACAACAGGGCCAACCTATATGCTATGTATCAGGAACATTAAATTCACATGAAAAAAAACTATAGCACTACTGATAAAGAATGTTTAGCCATAATATATGCAGTTAATTATTTCAGACCTTATTTATATAGAAATAAATTTCAAATTGTGACAGACCATGCCCCTATCAAATATCTTAATAGCAAGTACAAAGGCACAGATTTCGCACCGTGTCACCAACGATGGTTGCTGAAATTGCAAGAATATAACTATGAAATAGAATATCTAAAAGGAAGCCAAAACAAAGTGGCAGATTTTTTGAGTAGGCAACAGAATGCACCACTCATAAATAAAAATAACGACAGCGAATCTAGTTTTGAGATATCCGATACTGCTCAATCTGCATATGAAGAGCAAGTAGGCATAGGTATTAGAGACGATATAATTAACAAGTATAAAACTAAAATTATTTTAACATACAACCCCGGTGACGAAATAACATTACTTCATAAATGAAAAATAATTAAAATAAATCCAACAGAAAGTTGGAAAGAAACCACAATCAAAGGTATTTTGAAAGAAAATATTAAATCAGGTCATGTAGGAATTTATGCTGAAGTATCCGATACTTAGTGATTATCACAAAGTGCAACTAATCATAATTGCATTATTTTCCGATGCAAATCATATAAAATTCGTAAAGGTAACTCAAAGGGCAATTGATATTCGTACTGAGGAAGAATTGCATAAACAATTATCATTATACCACACGAAATAGTCCATGCACAGTGGGCTAAGCGAATGCTACAGAACATTAAAAAATAAAATTTACTTTCCAAAGTTAAGAGAACATAACCAGCTTGTCATAAATAATTGTGAAAAATGTAAAGAAATAAAATACGTCAGAAATTCCATTAAACCGAAATTAAAACTAACAGAAACACCAACAGCAAAAAATGATACAATACATATAGATATATTCCACTATAAAAAAATGTTGCTTTATGACGACAATCGACAAACTCACTAAATTTGCAGCAGCATATAATATTATCAACAGAAATTGGATAGCAAAAAAATAAATAATTATAGAACACTTTGCAAAATTCGGAAAACCAAATAAAATAATTATGGACAATGAATTTAAGTCACAACACATTTTAGCATACCTCAACGCAGAGCAGGTTGACTCACATTTCACAATACCAAACTCACATACAGGAAACGCAGATATAGAGCGATTATACTCAACACTTATTGAAAAAATAAATGCAATTGAGGATAATGAACTCACGGTAGAAATGAAGATACAGATTGCTATAAAAAATTATAACAATCGATATCACTCAACAATAAAATTTTGCACACCACTAGAAGCAAAAGAAGTTGTCAAAGTAAGCATTTTAGTGAAAAGAGTAAAACTAAGTAAAGAAAATAGTATTACAAAAATTAATTGTGATAGAGAGTCATATACTGTGGATACACCTAGAGGACCAGTTAGGAATTACAAACGACTAAGACACTAAGATGAGCCATATTATAAAATATTACCATTACATACACGAATTACAAACGACTAAGACACTAAGATGAGCCATATTATAAAATATTACCATTACATAAAGTACACTATTTGAGTATTAAAAGACCGTTAAAATTTGGAGGTACCAATATTCACAATGACCATACTGGCAATAGTAGCAGCAGTTCAAGGATTTCTCCAGGTAATACCCATTAACGAACAGGTCGGGTATATACCAATAAGAATGCAAGAAATAGAAATAGTTAATCAAACAATTACTGTATTACATATTATTCATCCGAAAGAAATTGAAAATATTGTAAATCAAATTGAGGAAAATATAAAAGCTACCGATACTAATAATATGAATATATTGCTTAGTAAAGTTAAAATACTTAAGTCAAAAATTAAAACTATTACACCAAGAGAAGCCAGTAGAAATAAAAGAGGATTGTTTAATTTTGTAGGAACAATAGATAAGTGGTTGTTCGAGTTATTAGATGACACCGATAGGGAAGACATTTTAGCTCATATAGATATTACCGATAAAAATAGCCATGAAATTATAAGAACAGTAAATAACCAGGTATTAATAAATAGACATTTCAATGATACATTTAAAAATTTGAAAGACGCTATTGAGAGCGACAGAGAAACAATTAAAAATTCACTCAACCAAATAAAGGAAAAAATTTAGAAATTGCACGTCATTTATTATTTACAGATAACATGATAAAACTTCAATACATATATAGTAAAATTGATGTAATTCATGAAAATATAGCTTCAATTAAGTACAATATCCTACATCCCGGCATATTAACAGCAACCGAAATTGAAACCTATGAAGTAGATTTTTGCAAATTAAAATAAATTAAAGTCGGAATTATGTCATACAAAAATGATTCAATAATTATTAAAATTCCAAAGAATTACGTTGAAACAGATTTGAATATAATTGCCCCATTACCATCTGACAATTACTTGGAAATAAATGAAATAAATGAATATGATGTACCAATTAATAATACTACATATAAATATGAAAAAATACTATATTGAGAAATTTAAAAACAGTAAAAATTGTATTTATAAAACTAAGTGTGATTTAATATTCAACAATAAGACTAAAACAAATAGATGATGAAACAATACTTGTAAAAAATGCTGTAAATATAAATGTTGTAAATTATTGTGATAAAAGAAATTTAGTATTAAATGGAAATTACATGATAAGTTTTTCTAATTGTACAATACAGATAGAGGGAGAAATATTTTTTAATCAAATAGAAACTGTAAATGACAAATTTTGTATTCCTGTAAGTAAGCTAAATCAGTCGTATGAAATTATGCCTTCATTTGATAAAATTGCTGTAAGTAACTTTGAAAACATACGATCAATTAAGGAATTAAAATTTCATAAAAATATGTCATATGGATTAGACGTCATACTTGTCCTTTCTGCAGTGGACATTATTGTAATATTAGTAATTAGAAAGAAAAAAGCCAATTCAGTCAAAATTACAAATAAAAGAATTCAGGAGAATTTCAACTCTGGCCCTGGGGAAGTTACGTATAAAAGCTCACCAATCCTTAAAGTTGAGCTGCCAACTAAAACTACCAATAAGTCCATATTTTAAGTATTATCAAACTGCTGAGATACTTTATTCAATGCAGCTCAGCAAATATAAATATTTAGAAATATGAAACTGCTAAGATACTTTATTCAATGCAGCTCAGTAAATAAAGGGTCCGCCAAATAACTTTTTTTTTTGAAAATTCTATAAAAAAACTACTGGATATTTTCTCAAATTTCTTTTTTTATTTGAAAGTACAATCCTTTCGGTTAATAATGGAAAATAGTTTCATTCATATGGCTGCCTCGGCTGGCCATGCAGTAGCCTACACAATCGGTACAATTTTTAAGCACATTATCGATTGTGTGCAGCTGTATTTCACCAATGGCTTCACGATTGTCCTTTCTCTGGCTTGTCGGCAACACTTATCTTTGAGGGCCAACGTTGACCGTTGGTGTCAAATCGCAGCTCCGAGGTGGCCAAACGACATCAGCTCTGCGGCTGTTCAAAAACAGGGCGCAAAACATCGAGTGTAGCTTCGGCTGTGTGGCACGTAGCGCCGTCCTGTTGAAACCAAATTTTGAGAATATCCTCCTCTTCAATTTTTGTGAACAAACATTCGTTCAACATGGCCCGATAACGATCGCCATTGACTGTAACGGCCACTTGTTGCTCATTTTCGAAGAAAAATGGCCCAATTATGCCTCTGGACCAAAATCCGCACCAAACAGTGACTCGTTTTGGGTGCAGCGGCTTTTCAATGTATACGTGCGGGTTTTTTGTGCCCCAAATGCGACAATTTTGCTTGTTTAAATACCTGCCAAGATCAAAATGAGCTTCATCTGAAAAGATAATATTTTAGGCAAAATCGGCATCTTCTGTAAGTCGATCGCAGGCCCACTTAGCGAAGCGAAAACGCATTGGATGGTTAGTTGGCTTCAACTCCTGAACCAATTGGACTTTGTATGGCGTCATACCAAGGTCTTTATGCAAAATTCGTCTCAATGATGTCTCCGAAATGTTCAATTGTTGAGAACGACGGTGAATTGATGTTGATGACGCTTCACGCACAGTTTCTGCCACAGCAGCAATATTCTCGGGTGTACGCACTGTTTTTGGCTTTTCACGCTTTGGTTTATCGATGAGGATGCCAGTTTCTTTCACTTTTTTCACAAGATAACGAATATTCGGAGCTGACGGTGCTTCTCTTCTTCCAAAATCCATACGCAATTTTCGCACACATTCTGCAACATCACCATGATTTTTAAAGTAATGTCGCAATATTTCCCAGCGTTGTTCAAGCGTATACACAACCATATTCGTTTAGCGGAAGGATAAAACTAATTATCTGTCAAATCAGACATGAGCTTAGTGTTACCATTCACGAAATAAGCACTAGTTGAAAAAAACGTAGATGGCGGACCCTTTATTAATATCATTTATTAATTATTGGCAAATAATAATAAATTGCTGAGTTACTACTTTTAATGATATAAGTTAATGACTTCTTTGAAGGTAACTCAGCAAGCTAAAGGTGTAGGGTAATTTTAAGTATTAAAAAATTAATCAATCAATAAAGTAACGTGAAACCAAGAGGACGCTAGATCTTTTGATTCATTTCTCGCGTAGCTTGACTTATTTTGTGACGTACTAGCTGAAAAATCTCTCTTAGTCGAGTGGCTCGTGATGATGGTGCCTGTACCTCTCGGCCTGTACTTGTCGTGCATTCATCATATAGGGTTCCTGGGAGTCTGGGCTCGCGGCCTTGTACGAAGAAGGCAGGACTATATCCGGTGACATCTGACTTGCTGCTATTAATGGCGAGTGACAGCTCTGGTAGGTGTTCATCCCAGGTTTTATATTGTGTTTCGCAGAATTTGGTAATCATAGTCTTCAGGGTTCGGTTAACCTTTTCCGTCGGGTTCTCCTGCGGTGTATATGGAGCGGTGAACTGCTGCTTCACTCCCATTTCCTGCATAAACTTTTTAAAAGCTCGGCTGGTGAACTGAGTTCCGTTGACAGATATGAAAACTTTCGGAGTGCCAAATCGTGCTAGAGTGCGTTCACGAAAACTCTCTTTAGGCCATCACTGGTAGCTTTACGCAGGGGCACGACTTCGGTCCACTTACTGAATTTGTCGCAAAAGACCAGTATGATCGTGTTCCCGTGCTTTGACCGTGGTAGGGGCCCTACGAAGTCACCACAGACGATAGCCCAGGGCTCATCGGCGATGCGTGATTGCATTTTTCCTGCTAGAGCCTGTTGGCTTACTTTAAACCATTGGCACACTTCACATCTTCACGTATCAACTAACGTCTTGGAAAAGTCCAGGCCAATAGTATCTGTTGGTTATACGGCTGATGGTTTTCCGCATCCCTAGGTGTCCAGCGCTGGGTTGGTCATGATTCTCTTTCATGACCCGTTGTCTTAGTTGAGTAGGGACGAATAACTTCCAGGGGCGGCCTCTTCGTCTCCGATCTGGTTCGGGATATATCGGTACAATTGACCATCCATTTTGATGTCAACAGTAATGTCATTAGATGGGCGATCGTAGAAAAGCTGGGACAAACCGTCGGTACCAGGGGGCTACGCCTAGGTAACTTCTTAATTCCTTCAGGCTGGTGGCTGGTGTCAGCATTTTTATGGCAGCCACTTTATCCGGGTCTGTCTCTTCCGGCTCTTCTCGGGTACTGCATGTGACAATAATGTCATCTAGATAGGCAAAGGCAAACGGTTCGAACTCTGGGCCGATCACTTTGTCCAGTGCCCTTTGGAACGTGGCTGGCACGGAGTGGAGTCCGAAAGGCATTACGCGTCATTGGAAGAGACCACATCCGGGTACAGTGAATGCCGTGAATTGCTTACTGGCGGGGTCCATTGGGATTTGCCAGTAGCAGATTTTTAAATCCAGGCTGCTGATGAACCGTGAGTTGCGTAGACGATCTAGGATATGATGAATTCTTGGTAGTGGGTAGGCGTCGGGTGCTGACTTCGCGTTCAGCTGTCGGTAGTCGACGCAGAGCCTCTAGGTGCCCGTCTTCTTTTTCACCAACACAATGGGTGCACTATGCGGGCTGTGGGAGGGCTCAATGTATCCTTTCGCTAAGAGCTCGTCGACTTCTTGGTTGACGATTTCCTGCATCGCATGGTTGCGAGGGAAATTACGCTGCTTTAATCGCCGGTCATCCAGTATGACAATTTTGGGGGGGGGTCACCTTGGCCGGACCCTGCAATTTTTCGAATTTCTTAAGTTCATCTCGCAGAAAATTATCTTTTGCTGACATCTCTATTTCTGGGTCCTCGGTTACCGTGGGGCAAGCTGGTTCAGGGTATCCATTGACACCGTCAGTCTGCAGGGTAAGAGTTTGTCCATCACAGTAAATTTCGCATTTACTATCTCTAGAAAGTCCATGCCAAGCAATAGATCATCGGATACGCCGGGTAAAATTAACAGTGTTAAGTCACAGGACTATGACCCCAATGTGATGTTCACCACCAGGATCTCGGTCACTGGTTTCACCGACCCGTGTGCTAGCCGTACATTGGTTGAAACGGTCCTTTGGTTGAAGGCAGTTCTAAGTTTTGCTCCCAGTAGTTGGCTCACAAAGCTTCGGGTGGCTCCCGTATCGATTGTCGCCTCTTGAGTGTATGGTCCTTTATTGTTGTGGAGAAGGTGTTGGTTCAGCCGCTCTCACGTCTCCGGCTGGAGCGAGCCCGCTGGCGTTTCCCGGGATTCGTAAATGTTCGCACTCAGTAGGGGGTCGCTTTGGATACCCGTAGTAGCAGCCTATTGTCACTCTCTTGTTCCAACAATTTCTTGGTGAGTGACCCTTCTGGCCACAGATTCGGCAGGTTGGTCGATTATTCGGAATGTCTGATTTCTCTTGATAATCTCTCCCAGGTTCTTCAAAGTTTTCCTCAGGATACAGGGTCAGCATATTTCGGCGCGGTGTGGCATGAATGGCATTTCAAGGGTCTTCACCCCCCAACTGTTGTGGCCTCCTGGTTGGGCTCTCCTCGCAACGGATAATCTCGAAATCTTCGGCCATGGATAACCATTCGTCGAATGTAGTAAAGTCCCGTCGTCTGATATATAACCGATAATCAGTATAGCAATTTCGAACTACGCGCTCTAATTTTTGTTTGGACGTGTAGTTGGCGTGACGCATGAGCTCTAAAATGTCCAGGCTATAGTCCTTGAATCGTTCGTGGACTCTCTGAGTTTGACCTCGAATTTGATCGTACAGACGATGGAAAACCGGGCCGGCAAAAAATATTTGAAAAACTTTACTTCATCCCAGGAATCCTGTGGGGTTCGATTATTTCGCCACCAAACCAGGGCATCCTCGGTTAGCAACTCCGGCATATCTTTTTGCAAGCGCTCCTGGTCTAATCCATAGGCATTCGTTAGCTCTTCGACAAGTTCGACAAATCCCATCGGATCATGGTTACCATCGAAATGCACTGACCAAAGTCGGACCTGGTCTATGATGCCTCCATAAGTCAGCTCCCGGTGTCGGCTTTTATTGTTAGTTTCATATCTGAATGGCGGTTAAAGTTCACACAGCTGGGTAAAAATCTCTTAGGTTAAATCTTTATTAATATAAATCGAACTTATGGTTCTTCAATTCAATGACCCACCTCTTAGTTTCAAAATAAGTAATTGCTACAATTTCTCTTGAGATTGTAGTGCGGTTCACTTCACTTTGAGAGCCACTCAGCTATAAAAAAATAAATTTTAATTTGGCTCAGCTATAAAAAAATAAAAATCGAAAGATAAAAAGGAAAATTTTATAATTTTTTCCTTATTTTATTAAGTACTCCTACGTGCTTGGCTACCCTTCAGCTATCGGCTAGCTCGAGCACCAGTGACGTTCCAAATTTTGGTGATCGTGGTTCCTTTTAACCACCTTGGATCACTGAAACGTTCTTGACCAGTGGTCTTAATTCACGGGATGGTTCCTTTAACCACTCGTATCCTCACTGCGAGTACATACTAGGAGTGGTTTATTTTATTGTCGAATCTTATCGACGTTTTATTTTCCAGCATAAAATAAAAATAATTTAAACGATAATTTCTTCTTCTTACTAAATTTATAATATTTTCACTTTTAATCGCCTTGAAACCACTTTAGTGGGATTAATATGGCTTGATGAGAAATTTTGTGAAATATTCTTAAATAATTTTGGTATAAATGATCTGAAGAATCTGGATATGACTTGGGCATAGTCCACTTGGCTGCTTATGGCCATCATAAGTCACGTTGACCAAAGGATAACAAAAATAAAATAAATTTAAACACCCAACTCTCTACTTCCTTCACGGATTCAAATTTCAGTTCGTTTGGCTGCGATTTAAAACTTGCAGCAGCAATTTACTTGGTTTAATTACATTGAAGTGAATTTACTCTAGTGTAACCTAAATCATTCCTTCAACTAACCAAGTTTTAATTTGGTTACTCGACTGAATTTGATTTGAGGTCCCTGTTCGGCCGCCATTGTAACCTGAAATCTCCGGCCGAGGATGTACTCGCCGGATGGCAGGGTTCGTTGCAAGTATTTATACTTTTCTTCTTCTCGGACTTTAAATCAAACTCACACGGTCTCTGAATGATATGATCCTTTATTTACAAAAGAGAAATACGCTTAAATCTAATGATAGTATTTAACCTAAGAATAACTATGATATTTAATAAATGTTTAATTTAACATTTGACTGAACAATTCTGTTCAATATGATTAATTTAAATGAAGGCTAATATTCTTGATTTAAGATAATTCAACTTCTTATGGTTGAACTTAGAGAACCAGCTATATCATGCTGATTTGATTTGCACTATGCTTAGTTGTGCAGGTTTTATTTTATTTAAATTTAATGTACCTATTTCAGTGAGTATTCAGGCTGAGAGTTTATTGTAAATAAACTTAGATATTTAATTATTATTATGATGAGCTCCTTTCATTGATCATTCATTTTGAAGTTTGTTTCAAGTGAAAGTGAAATATTCTACTTTAGTTTTATTCTCATGGGAGTAAATGTATTCGCCCAGGTTCAATCGTCTTGCACACCCAACTAATAACTGAGGCTAGACTTAGGCTACATATGGAGCGAGCTAACCTGGATAAAGATGAAAAATTTAATGAAGAGCCTGATTTAATGAAGAGGTGATGGACAGACTTCGAGTGTCGTTATGCCGCCTTTAGCTCGACTTCTCCTCAATGTAGGAACGGAAAGTCTAAGGTAGGTGAGCGAGACCCGAGTGTCGTCATGCCGCCTTTAGCTCAGCTTCTGCTCATGGTATGGAGAGGAAAATCTACCTAGCGTGTATGAAAATTACTAAACTTAATTGTTGAAATTGTATGATAAAGTTACTAACATCAGCTGTATCTCGTTGTTGAATATGAATGGGCGAAGTGCGAGTGTCGTCATGACGCCTTTAGCTAGACTTCTGCTCAAAAATATAGTATTCAGCGATGACACAACTTTACCTAGTTTCCCTCAAAATCATCCCTTAAGCCCCTGTCTGATACAGAAACTCCTCTGTACCAAAATCTATTACCCTTTTGCTATAATCACCCTTCACGTGGTTGACTGAGGTTGGAACACACTTTCTTCGCGAATGCGAAGTTAAATTATTAAGAACGCAAGCAGATAGCTGATGTTTGACTTTATGTATATTGCAAATAAGAAATTATTATTAAATACACGCTCTGACCGTCAAATAGTTTCAGCCTAAATTCTTAGAAATCCCGACAGAGGAACATCTTGAGATTATATCACGACTAGTCCGACCTCTCAATTCCATCAAAATTTTTTTAAAAACATTTTAAAGTTTAGAAGTAGGAATTCTGGTATTCTGACTTTTAACAATTTTTTACATATGCTTACGTTGTGAGAATTTACAATTCAAATGCACTTTTGTTGAATGAAATTAAACGTAGAATGATATTGTGCCAAAAAAATTCAAATGAAGAAATCAATTTTTAATAAATTTTGCTCAAATGTTCGTGTTTCCTTATTTTTTTGAAGGATACTCCTTCACATACTTTTTCAGAAGTTTAAATTGCATAGTCATTTCGCTTACACATTTTATATGCCTGTCATTCCAATCAGTTAAATAACTGAAAATATCTGCCAAACTTGCCAGTTAAAGCAATTAGTTAAATAGTGGGTTAAATAACAAGTGGGCCAAAGTTAGCAGTACGCAAAGCAAGTCGTCGTAATATTTCCATTTTATTGAGCCGTTGAGGTGACTGCTGGTTTAGCTTGAGCCTGCGGTTGTGGAGCTGCAGTCAATGGTATGCCAGTAGCACTTGGAGCAGCAGCTATCACCTGCACTTGACGACCACCAGCTTCATTTATTTTACTAAAAAAAGTCTTGAAATATAATTATTCTTACAATATGTAATATTTTATTAAATATGTTTCACAATTAAAAGTACTTACGTGCTGTTACTCGATATAAATCGTTCGTTTGAAAATTTGCTAAATTGTGTGTACATCAAATTTATTTTTCTCATAAGAAAGAACAAAACAAAGACAAGTAGAACACAAAGAATCATGTCTCTGTCTACCATACCAATAAGAGAAAACAGGGTGCCTGTTTAATAATAGGTTTAATAAACAATAGTATCTTGTACCGCCATTTTAATAACAAAATACCATGCATGTGTTAGTGAATACTAAAATTTTTTTGTGAATGTGTTCTTGGCTGGACTGAAATTAAGTTTTTATTATTGCCTCCTTCCAGCACTCTTTTCTGTCATCCAAGGTAACCGTTCACAGATTTCCACATAATTTTTCAATCTCACTCATGGAGAGGCCAATAAACTTAGAATAGTGGTGACATCAAAATTATTGCATTACAGCATTGTTTTTGCAACTTAAATTTTTCCTTCCTTTTTAGCATCATCAAGTTTTTGTTCAAGAACAGCCCGTTCATCACGAATACGTTTTATTTCCTGTTCGTAGGCAATAAATTCTTTCTCTGAGCAGTTGAATCTATATTCGACAAAGTGAAGCTGATCTCCATAGTATCTTCCTTATTTTGCTCGGTTGTAAAAACTACAGTAGCATTTCCAGCAAATGTAACTAAGTCCTTGGTCGATCGATCAATAGATAATGTTATTACATTTATGTTGGCGATTTTTATTTTAGATAAAGACAAATTACCAGCTTCATTATTCGTTTTTTCCTGAAAGCATTGATCGATTTTATGTATAGAATTGTTTCTTATAAAATTTTCTTGGTACTTCGGTTCAACGATCTTAATGGACTCGTATATTTCAATGTATTTACTTATTAAGTACCTCGCTGTGGCAGTGTATTCATCTTCCTTTTTACTGAAACTAAGCTTATGCATTGCAGAGAACTCATCTTTTGTGTGGTTCATATACATATATTCATATATGTGGTTAGGAGTGTCTTGCAGGGAAGTTATAGTTATAAGATAGTTATAAAATCCTTGATAAAGCTGTATTATGTTTTTGGGATAAATGCTCAAATTTTTTTGAAAGTGTGTGTTTGTGTGTGTTATGAATTGTGTTTATGCTTGTGCTCTTTACAATGTCTCATTCGGTGCAAAAAACCAACTCAAATCAGCAATAAGAGATTACAAATCTTTATTCTTGTACCGCTCCTTCATTGTTTTTGCCGTTTGATGGAAGCGATCGTCTTGTTCATCAGACTCGGTTGGAATATGCTATTCAAATTAATCCATATGATGGTGCAAAAAAATTTATATTAAGAGACATTCGAACATTGAGTTGGTTTAACGCTTCCCCAAGAATCCTTCGAACGTTGCCTTCACCAAATCCTCAGCAACCAATTCAGACAGGCAGACAGGCGCAGGCACTAACCTTCGAATAAACGGGATAGAAATAAAGACAAGTCGGTTTTTATCTCGCTTGTTCACAGAGTTGAAGAAGGGCGAATTTTTAAAGATTCGTCAGGTTTGCGTGGACAAAATGAGGAAAGTGTGATTTTTAATGCTCTCGATAAATGTTAAAAAAATCCTGATGCAAACTAAAACCAAGCTTGGCGTAATGAAAAATTACATAATGTCTTCACAATTAGATCCGCGTCGTTTTCACGCCTGGTTCTCCTACTTACATTTAACAAGGTTTTCAGCACACAGATTAAATTCATTGTTTTTATGTATATAGTTCGCCCTGATATTTGCAAGCTTATGGATATAAGGATTATGATTTGGTGAAGGCAACGTTCAAATGATTTTTGAGGAAGCACTGCGTTCAGAATTACCGAAGTCTTGTCGCCGATTTGATGGAAACGTTTTACCAACTCAATGTTCGAATGTCGCTTAAAATACATTTTCTGCACTATCATATGGATGTATTCCAACAGAAAATTTCAACCGAGTATTATGAACAAGGCGCGAGATTCCATCAAATGACAAAAACAACGGAGTAGCGGCATAAGAATAAAAATTTGCAATCTTTATTGTTGATTTGTGTTGGTTTTTGGCAACGGATGAGGCGTTGTGAAGAGTACCAACATAAACACAATTCACAACACACACACGAACATACATTTAAACAAAATTTCAATATTTATCCCAAAAAAATTAATAAAACTTTTATTATTCGCAGTCATTTTATATCGCCTTTTTCATGTTATAAAAAAAAAATTAAATGGTAAAATGTGGCATTTAGTTTGTTCATTCTAACAAGCCATAGATGACAAAAATCCGTTATAATTTGGTTAAATTGCAGCAAATAAATTGGTAAAATCGTTGATTGTCAATTAAAAGAACACCTTAAAACTGCTGCGATATTTTCAATTTTCAACTGATTTAAGCTATCTTAGACTTTTTAGAAAGACATTTATAGCTCTAATGAATTCTAAAAAAACTATCAAGGATTTTAGTTAGTTAATATTTTTAAAAAAATAAAGAAACACTAATATTTGAACAACATTTATTAAAAATTGACTTCTCCATTGTGATAAATACACTTCATATATTTTTAAAAAAATCTTTTGGTACAATAACATTCAACGTTTAATTTCATTGAACAAAAGTGCATTTTGTTTGTAAACTCTCACAGCCTAAGCATATGCAAAAAATTTTTTAAAGTCGGAATAACAGAATTCCTACTTCTTAACTTTAAAATTTTTTTAAAAAAATTGTGCTGGAATTGAGAGGTCGGACTAGTTGCGATACAATTACAAGATGTTTTTCTCTCGGAATTTCTAAGAATTTTGGCTGAAACTTTTTTAAGGATCGAATCGGTCACACAGTGTTATTTATTAACCTCTTGAGTTAAATACTCCTGGCGTCAATACTCTACTTCTAGCAATTAGCTCTTGTAGATAACTGTTTCAAGAATTTTATACAGTTTTTATTATTCAGCTTTGCCTTGCACTACTTAGAGTCTTTACCAATCAAATAAACTATAAATACACTAATATAAATGGAATTTGTGATACGTTACTGGGATCCTCCAGTGTTCGCCTTGGTTGTCGATATCCTTCTCCTGCGCGTCTTTGGCTGCAGTTGGTGATGCTTGTCGTGGACGCTGCTGCGAGGTGCTGCTTGGTTATACTGTCGCTGCTCAGTCGCAGTCAACGCTCAATTTGCTGTCGCTGCTCAGTCGTAATCGCTGCTCGGATGCAGTCGCTGCTCAGTCGCAGTCGCTACTTGGCCGCTGTTACTGCTTGGACGCAATCACTGCTCGGTCGCTGTCGCTGCTCAGTCGCAGTCGTTACTTAGTTGCTGTTCGCTGCACGGTCGCAGTCGTTGCTCGGATACTTGATCGTTATGATGAAGTTGGTGCGGGCACCGTCGTCACTGCCACCAACTGGAGACTCGCGGAGCACTTATTAATATCGACTGTTCACCACTGTTCAAAATCAAACTCCCAGATTTTCTCCAAGTTTCGGCTTTTATACTCCAGTCAGTTGAGTGGTTTGCTTGTGTTTCTTCGGTGCGTGTTTCTCTCTCGCCTTGGAATCTGCTCGAATAATATCACGCCATATTGCCGTTGTTGACCGGCTGCTTGCCTTTATCATCATCGGCGGTTAAGCATATAGTGCATTTAAAAATATAAAAGATAAAATATGTTAATACAGGCAAGTCATCCCGGTAGGAAAAATGCAAGACCATGTTATTTCCCTCGCGTAAGCACTAGCTACCGCTTCTCTAGAACTGAAAGACCTGTGGAGCGTATTGTGGGCGTTTATTCATTTAAATAATAAAGAAGTAATCTATAAAATGGTCTTTCGTCATTCGTCCACAATTTGGTTGATTCTTAACGTAAGTATTTTTTATGTACTTTAAAGCATTTTCTACGTTTATTTATGTTTGATCACATTTGCCAGCGAAGTGAACTAGGCCATATGGCGTACACAAAGTAAAAAGTGTTCGTGTTGTTATTTATTTATAAATCGAGTTGTTATTTATCAGAACTTAATAAATTTATAAATAAATTTATTTATAAATAATATCAAAATTTAAAAGGATAATACCATGAATCTGTATTTATATATATTTTTAATACTTCAGGTATACTTTCATTGTTTTCTTGAACTATTTTTTTTTTATTTATAATAATATGTTTCATTATTACGTTATATTGTATTATTATAATAATATATTTATTTCTATCATGTCTTGAGCTTCCTGCTGGGAATTTTGTCCAGCAAAACTCTCTCTGTGCTCAACCCAGTCGAAATCTGAAAAGACATTACGCAAGTTAAGAAAACATGTGGGGATAAAATTACGTAGAAATTTTATTCCTTACAGAGTTAAGACTAGGCAAAAACTGGCAGACTTATACCGCGTCATCGCGATCACAACAGACCAGAAAATAAAAAGGACCCTAATACAACAAGCAAAAGCAGAGAAGAACCAAATGAACAAAAATAAAAAAACCCAAACTATCAATAGATGGGAAGCATACTTGCTACAACGGGATCACTATTCAACATGGGTAAAACAAAGGCCCTTATTATGAGCTGCGTTCGATCTTCGACTGTAGTCGAAAGGCCTGATCGAACGAATTTGCATTTGGTATTATAACGTGCTTTCGACAAAGAGTGGCGCTATTGTGAATTTCGTTCATATTGTTTGTTCACGGTAGTATATTTCTATCAGGTGATCGTTGTTTTGTTTCAACTAAATACGATTGGTTTGAAAGTTGATTGCAAAAAATAAGACAAAAAAGTTATGACTGAAGAAAATAATTTCCATAAGATACGACGCTTCGTCAGAAGAGGATGAAAGCTTGACGGAACTGGCTAGAAGTAGAAAACTGTTGAGCAATGCTTTTTTTAGCTAATCTTAAGCCACTTTGCTGTTGTCTAATTGGTGGTCCTAAGCAATTTAATTCTGGCGTGAGTTCTTCCCATTTCTTTTTCGCCTGAACTTTGGAACAAATATCCTTTGCAGTCAAAGTTTGCCTCCATCAATGAGACCAGTTTTTCTAACTGCGATTTGTTGCTTAGATCTGCATAAAATTTACAAAAACAGTTAAATATTAGTTTTTAGTATTTAAAAAGGAAAATACAATCGCAAAATACTTAAATTTTAACAATTTTTGCTTAGCACGCATCGCATCGAAAGCAAAATCCTATTCGACTGAAATTTCGATGAGCAACGAACATTTCGATAGGGTTACACTGCTCATAATAAGAATTTAACGTTCGATGCTCGTTGTTCGATAACCAGCGAAGATCGAACGTCGAAAGCAACTCATAATAAGGGTCAAACTCTAAAGAAGAAGTTATAATAAATGACAACATAAACAACCGCAATACACAACAGCAACTAATTTCAATACCGGACACAACAATTTGTACTAATAATTATATATTTATTATATAAGATCAATAATTATTTTAAGAAATACGGTCTTAAATATAAACGTAAAAATACTATTACCAATTTTTAAATATTTTAATTTCTCACTATAAAATAAAAATAAAAAAAAATAAAAAAAAAACAATGCAAAAATAATTTTTCTAGTAGATTTCCTTAAGTAGTTAAAATCGTCTAAATTGAAGAAATTAATTTGAGAATAAATGAATTATTAGAGCAACTATATTTAGATGAGGATGAAACAGAAGGCTTTAAAACAGAAGCCAGAAATAAATATACACAAATAAAAAACAGATTAATAGACATTATAAACTTAATATAAAAGGTTAAAATGACAGATTTCAACATAGACACGGCCCTAAAAGCCATACCTTTGTTCACGAGAGATCACAGAGAATTAGATAGTTTCTTGAAAATAATAGAAATAATAAATTCAACTTTTTCAACAGGTGGAAAATCACAATTCTTAAATTTTGTTCTTCATGTAAAACTAAGTCAAAACGTAAAGACATCAATTATAACAGAACCAACCAATTTATCTGAATTAACGACCCAACTTAAAACACGATATAAAAACATAAAATAATACTCCAAATTTATACATCCTTGACATAACCAGGGTAAAAAATCAGTAGAAAACTACCAAGAAAGACTAGAAACCCTGTTATCAGAACTTAACAAACTACAAATTTACAACCTAGGTACCACAGCAATACAAAATGAAATAAACGTAATAACTAAAATAAATTAATCATACGCTTTAAACATATTCAAAAATTGACTTATAGAAAATTTCAAATAAACAATATTTGCTGCGCAGCCAAAATCACTTACACAAGCAGCTTGAGCTGGAAAAAAGCAACACAGCCTCTCTACTATATTATAAAAAATGGACCACAAACCGAATTATAGCTACCATAAAAACAATAACAACAACAATAGAGACAATAGACAGAATAACAACCAATATTACAACAATTATAACAGCTACCAGCTACAAAACCATAACTATCAAAATGTCAATAACCGTAACAACTCAAACAGACACCAAAATAATAATGTCAACAACCGTAATAGTTTCAACAGTCACCAATATAATAATGTCAATAACCTTAACAATTTCAACGGTCACCAAACTCATAATGCCAGCAACCGCAATCGTAACAGATTTAATAATGATCATTTTACAAACAGAAACAGCACTCAGCACATTAGAGCTATAACTGACGAACAGCGCAATAACAACGACATATGCATGAATCAGCGGGAGGGAAACTAGTGTAGCTCAAAATGCACAAGTATTTCGGTCAGTCAAAATAAAACGTTTTTAAAATATCGTATACAACACAAATTACAAAATTTTAAATTACAAGAATAAGCAATTAACCTTTTAATCGACACAGCTGCAGACATTTCTTTGCTAAATAAGTCATAAATTGCACAATTTTAATTCTACACTGACGAAAAATGTAAGTTAACGGGAATAAAAAATGAGGGAATTTTTTCTTTAGGAACAATTTATTAAAATCTCAAAACTCACAATAACAATTTCAAACATAAATTCCAATTAGTATCGGATAAATTTCCAATTCAAAATGACGGCATTATAGGTAGATTTTCTAAAAAAATTTATTTGCAAAATAGATTATGAAACCTTCACTCTCTCACATAAGACTCCTGAACACAACAAATTCTGAAGTAACAATAGAAAATTTAATTATAAAATCAGAACTCTTGAAGCAATACAGCATAATATCACAATCAAAAAACGAACATAACTCAACTCGATTAGACAAAATTCTAAAAAAATTAACATGACATCAACCGGCAATAATGCAAAAACTAAACTTATAAATATCTTAACCAAGATGTATTTAATTTAGAAGATGATCCACTAACAGTAAACATTGTCTATACACAACGCATTTCTACTTCCGACAACACACATGTATACATAAAACACTACAGACTACTACACGCACACACAGAAATAATAAACGAACAAGTAAAGAAAATGCAAAGCGAAGACATAATAGAAGACGCAAAAAGTCCTTACAATGCGCCACTGCTATTAGTTACAAAGAAAAACACGAACGATAAAAAAAATGGAGGGTAGTAGTCGATTTCAGAAAACTGAATGATAGAATTGTTAACGACAAATTCCCACTTACAAGACTTGAGGATATTCTGGACAAACTAAGAGCAAAATGGTTTTCCACATAGGACATGACCAGCTCATTTCATCAAATTGAACTTGATAAAAAATCAAGACCACTTACAGCTTTCTCGACACCAAATGGTCTCTTCCAATTCAAAAGACTACCTTTCGGGTTGAAAATTTCATCCAACAGTTTCCAGCGAATGCTTACGATAGCCTTGAAGGTGAAGAATATTTATACGTAGATGACGCCATTTTCGGATGCAGTTTAGAACACCAAAATAAAAATTTAATCAAAGTATAAGACAGATTACAACGATATAATCTAAAATTAAGCCCTGAAAAATTTTGTTTCCTACAACCAGAAGTAATTTTTTTATTACTTTTAATAACAAGAGAAGGAGTTAGAACTGATCCCTCAAAATTTTATGTTATAAAAACTACCCAATACCGAAAAATTCAGACGACGTCAGAAGATTCGTAGCCTTTTATAACTACTGCAGGCGATTCATTGCTGATTTCACACAAATTGCACGACATTTAAACGAACTTTTAAAAAAATGCTAAATTTGAAAAGACAAGCGATTATCAAACAGCTTGTAATACTTTGAAAAATAAATTAATCAGTCCAAAAAGTCTACAATATCCCAATTTCCAAAAACCATTTGTACTCACCACTGATGCATCGAACTATACATTAGCCGCAGTATTATCGCAACGCGAAAAAGGCAATGATTTACCCATCTCATATGCCAGTAAATCATTACAAAAACACGACCTTAACAAACCTGCAATCGAAAAAGAATTCCTAGAAATACATTGGGGAATTAACTTTTTCTGTTCTGTATAGAAGAAGGTTTACTGTAATAACTGACCACCGACTACTAATTTAATTATTTTCCCACAAAAACCCGTCTTCTAAAATGAAGCGAATTCGACTTGACTTTAGCGACTATGATTTTGAAATAATATACAAAAAAGGAAAAATTAATACAAACGCAGATGCATTATCGAGAATCAAACTCGATGCTGACGTTTTGAAAACAATGATATCAAATGAAATCGATGAAAAAGCAAAAACAAACAAGTCCAAACGGGCAATAATAATTTAACAAATAGCAAAGAGGCTAATAATAATAATAATAAAAATAAAAAATTCGCAAACATATCTCCCCAGAAGTCTGATCAACTTCAAATATGAGAATGTACATCGAATAATGAACAAAAAAGTACGTAAATTAAAATTCAAATCGACCGTAATATAGACAAATGGAAAATTTATAATCATGAAAATTATGTGCACGTAGGATGTGGTGATAAATCAGCGAATCAAGATTCGTCCCTGAAGAAACGAAAATCCCAAAAGAAAAATAAAAATGGCAAAAATGCAAATATTGATGCGCATGGATACAGCGAAAACTCGGCGAAACTACATTCGATTCTTAGGAAGCTAGCATCCGAACTAAGAAAAGTAAACATTAAGGAAATTGCAATTGATACAGATGATGAAATATTTAAAAGATATACAATGGAATCATTTAAGAATGTGTACGTACACAAATGTAAAAATAAATAATAAAACACCTCAATTAATAATAATAATTTATAAACCCCCTAAAGGAATAACAAATGATATCGACAAATATAAACTAATTGATGAATTCCATAACGCAACTCACGGAGGACATTTCCCAGCTAGAACAGTAAAGGCCCAGTTATAATAGACGTAATGTAAAGTAACGTAATGTTGTCAACTGTCATCGTGACGGGACGTAATGTAAGAAAACGTTGTAGCAATTATAATAGACAGTAGCCAGGCGGTTGTTTGTCGTAAATAATTGCACGTTCCTGTACAAATACAATTAAATCTTCGTCATCCATAGCTGTGGATACATAAAACTATCACATTAATAACGAAAACTCAACAAAAAGCGTAGTTCAACAATATAAAATAGCGCAATAATCGAATCTAACCTCAATGTTTAGTTGTTCTTTGAACAGACGTAATGTAAAGTAACGTAGAAATCTAAATCCAACGGATCTTTACGTCCCGTTACATTACGTTACTTCTATTATAATCACTTGTATAAGAAAAGTATTGATTGAAACAGTAAGTGACAGAACACACTGCTGCAGTGGCATTTCTCTACATTACGTTACGTCTATTATAACTGGGCCTTAACTGTTACATACGGCGTATATAACACGAGCGGTCACACAATTTGCGTTACGTCCATATAAAATTTTTCATACAAAACTTGTGACCATTGCTCAAGCGGTGATCAAAATGTCACAAGGTTTGCATCTCTGATTCTCATTCGTGTGATCTGGCATCCCTTTCAGCCACATATGTTTTTACAATGAGAAAAATATGTAGCTAAACTGCTCACACCAATTATAAATTCAGTTGTGCACTATCCTCCCCTCTTCCTATGCCGTTGTGTCTAACCAACCCCCTAGCCATCAGGTTAAAGCTATGGCCTGTTATAAGACAAATTATAAACACAATTGTTTAAAGTTTTTGCATTAATTTTTTTAATAAAATATTTACCTTCCGGATAGATTTAGCATTATGATTATAAAATTTTAACCAGCAAACAATTATAAAATAATAATTCAGCATGAACAGCACATAACATCAAAAGCCCATTTTCGCAGTTGCTTATTTTTTCGAACAATTTGTCCCAAGTATTTATCAGCATCTATTCAATTTCTTTATCTGAAAAGAAAAATTATTAAATTTCGTATGCACTAATTTTAATATATTTTCAAAAACTTCCATTTGATTGAACCGCTTTGTGTTTCATGTTTATTTTTCTTGTTGAGTTTATTTTTTGCCCGCAAAAGAGCTAGAAATACAAACACATATAACTTTTCTTGTTTTTCATGAAATGACAACATAAGACTGTATTAGTGAATACCAAATTTTGTTTAGTTGTGTATGTAAACTTGTTACTGCTGTCTAGCAAGGTTGGAAGTTAGAAAAACTACTTTAAAACTCAAAGATACGTATGGAAGAACATAAATAGAATGGTAAAAGGATTCATTTCAAACTGTGACAAATGCGCGACAAATAAGCAAACAAAACACACAAAAGAACCAATGATACATACAACAACCCCTAACAATAGCTTTGAAACCATATAAATTTACACAGTAGGTCCCTTAAGGATTTCAAACGAATACCGATACATTTTGACTATGCAATTTGATCTAACAAAATTCGTTATTGCATACACCATGACATCAAAGGATGCTCTCACAACAGCAAGAACACTTTAATATGTATTGTTATATTAAAACATGGCCATTTTAAAACATTAAAATCTGACAGAAGTAACGAATTTGTAAACGAATTAATGACAAACGTATGTCAACTACTTAAAATAACACAAACATTCTCGTCTCCCTATCATCATCAGACTTTAGGTACAATTGAACAAAACCACAGAGTCTTAAATGAATTTTTACTGACGTATGCCAACGATAACGAATTGGATAAGTGGATACCATATTTTAAATTCGCGTATAACACAACTCCACACATTGACACAGGCTACACGCCATTTGACTTAGTCTATGTAAACTACCAAGTATACCCTCACATATAATAGAAAACCCGACAAAAATTTATGATTTTGAGAACTATGCTAATGAGCTGAGATTTAGATTAAAAACTGCTCTGAATAAAACAAAGGAGCTTCTAGACAAAGTAAAAAAGAAAAGGGTTATAGATAAAAATGAAAATTATACAAATACATTAAAAGCTAATATAGGCGATATAGTTTTAATCAAAGTAGAAAATAGGAAGAAAAACCAGAGCCCATTCAAAGGCCATAGTAGACATAAACGGTAGCAATAAAGAACTTCATAATAACTTATTAAAACTATACAATCCACTATCATAAAAATGTTATGTATATTTTGAGCAAAATCCACAAACTTTTTTCTTAAGGGTAAGGGTATAGTGTATTCACATGTGTCCTATGCCACACTTTACTAACCGCGGCAACACGTGTAATCCACATTTATTTGTCATCGCTGTAAAGTGACTTAATTTAAGAAGTCATTAAATTAAGTGAATAATGTAAACCAAGCATATTTTTAAGCTGCACCAATCAGAAGTCTAAGTTAATTTTATATCGCACTCGCACTAATGCGACTTTTATGTTTTACAGTAGATTTAAGTTTATTTATGTAAAATTATAATAATAACTGTTATACAAAAAAAATGATAAATAACCCAGTTCTTTGTGAATAAAAGTCAGAGTTAATTTGGATTTAACACAAATAAAATCAAATTGTTTTAATTCGGCCTAGTGGCCTAAGATTAGTTAAATCAATAATAGCGGCCTGGTGGCCAACACAATAATATAGCGTGGATCGCTGAAATCAGCCAACAATAAGATACAATAAATATCAATATCTCTACAATTGTAACAAATTATTATAAAAAAAAAAATTCGAACTTAAAATAAAACACAGTTATTCCATGATTAACATACTGTCAGCATTGCCTTCTTTTTTCTTATTTTACATAAATCGGCCTTGTGGCCTACACACACAGCTCGATAATAAGCCAAAACCAATATTGGGGATATTTGTATGTTAGGATTTTATATGCAATAGTAACTTAAAATGAGTCTGGTAGTGAATGCAGTAACGAAATACTTGTGTCTACAACAAACACACAGTCCCAGCGTCTTGGAACCCACATTACTGTTGACAATACTTCCTTCGAGGTTGTGAAGGACATCGTCTATCTGGGATCCAGCATTAACTCAACCAACGATATCAACATGGAGTTCAAACAAAAGATAACTCTTGCCAACAGGTGTTACTTTGGGCTCAGTAGGCAATTCAGAAGCAGAGCTTTTTCTCGACGAACGAAAATCACTCATCACGCCCGTTCTACTTTTGCATCACAAACTTCGAGAGAACTGCGGTGAAATGATGAACTGTACAAGCTGTACGCCATGATCAGCTCATGAAAGACGAAGCTCCAGTGAAGAAAATATTTTAATCGGGTTCCAGCGGCTGTCAACGAAAAAGAGGAAGACCGCATCTCTGCCGTGCAAAGCAAAAAACAGTTAACTGCATTTTTCTAGTTTTGAGATATTTAGACGTTTGTGTTTTGCTTTAACTTTTAGATGGATTTTGGTTTGCATAATTTTGTGCTCTCATTAGCTGCGTTTCTTTCGCCTTAATATAATCACGATAACAAATTTTCTCAAAGGAACGGCAAGAAAAACGACTCGTCGAGGGCACTACCGTTGCAGTCAAAATTAAATTCAAACAAGCAATCATGATACAATAACTATAAGGTGTCATGAGAACGTGTGTCGTTCAAAACTGTTGTGAACTGTTATGGTAGCGATACCTTAGTGAACGATGTTTTTCTCTGAATGTGTTTTCCTCTAAACGTCAGAAAAATTGTAAATTATATAATTTAATTATTAATATTATGCAATTATATAAATAATTTAGGTGCAATTCTTGACTCCGCTGAATGCGTCCAATGTGTGTGACATACGCGGTTTGTTTTGTTTTCTTTTGTTTAACATTCTATGGTCGCAGCTCGTGAGAAAATAGGTAGCTGTCATGACTACCTTATAGTCATTGTATCAAACAAACAAAATATACAAAAAATTAAATGATAGCTCATAGAAATACACAAGTGCGGCACCTGTGTTCCAAATTTTTTAAAGGCTATATCACAATTTTATATGGATAGCAAAAATAATCCTATTTGATATAGGATTATTATTTTTGTTTTTGCTTTGCATGTAAAAAAAATAATCTGGATTATTTTGAAGCGAATGGAATGCAGCTATTGATTTCAACTTTGAATATGTATAAGTAAAAAACGTGTAATGGCGATTAACTGTTTTTTGCATTGCATTTATAACATTTTGCTACAGTTAAGTGTAAATATAAATATATTCTAATTTCGAAATGAGACGCAACACACATGTAATTAAAAAACGACGAGAGTATTATTATGAAACAAAGCATGGAGAATTAAAAACGTACATGTAACATACAATTGGAGAACAACCTGACTAAGCTTGGAATTTACAACAAGAGAGGGAATGGCTGGCACCATTCTTAGATAAGGCCAAAATCGACCTATGATTGTAGCGCCAACTAAGTAAATAAGATGTAGAATTTTATACTTAAAACGGGTACAAACAGTTTCAAAGATAATCAATATTTTTTTTTTATTAATCCAAGAATGAGTTAAGTTCTCAAAGATATATTTCAGAAGTAGATTTTAAATGAGATTGGCGGAAAAATTAATTTCAGAATATTGAGCACTTTTTACATGGGTAACACATACATAGGACGATTACAGCTCCGCTAAAACAAAAGATACAAAATTTGTTGATATTTCGTTGAATAATCTCAAAATTTTTGCTCCGCTATCGCACATGACACGATAGTAGTTGATGTATTGGTTGAAAAGTTGATATTTTTCTAAATTACGAAATAAAATTTTTTATTTTATGGTGTGTAGTTCAGATTCTAGATCAATAATACTAAACACGTGTCAAAAACGTAACACCCTGTATCTGGAAAATTTTACAACATAGGAGGAAACTGAGTACATATTTGAGACCAGCGTTGAAAGTACATATGAGAATGATAATGGGTTTACCGGATACGAAATTTGTAGACTAGCATTATTTATCCAAACATTTCTGAATATAAGAGTACTGCTATTATTTCGTTCGCAGCTGTAAATGCAGTGCTGCGATCTATAACAAAAGAAGAAATGTTTTTTATTTATTGACATGTATTGTCATATGAAGATTGATAAAAAAAGTCCTTGGCGGGCAACTGCGGCCTACTAGTTTAAAATAATAGTATAGAGTTTCTAACCACAATAACTGATGCGTAAGCTATATATATGTGTTAATATATCCAATCCCATCGGGTTAAATCTCCCCCACCGGATTTCTCAATAGCTTTATAGATATTAAGACTTTCTCCATTTGCAATTCCATATCCTATTTCGAGACCATGGGGATTGGAAGGTGTTTTGCAATCCATAGTGCACTCTTTTCTTAAAACATTATCAACTTCAACGGATGAAAAAAATGCAACAGACATAGGTAAGTCATGTATTCCCAGACGCGATGAGCAAAATGAACGAGCGAGCAAGTTGGTGACATGCATTGCCAATGCAGCTTTGTATGCTAGTTCGTCTTTTGACAGATACCTTAGTTCATCGTGAAAGCTTAAGCAAAAACGAACTCTTGAACCCATCAGCCACCGCATTGAAACTATCATAAGATGTAAAAAGTCTACAGCACCACTTTGTACAACCCAATTTACACGGGTTGGAAGAAATCTTTGTTCAATCCCTTCCTCTCCTTCCAGTGGTCGGCTTAATCGGCCACTTAAAAATGGAGTTATTGGTCTCTCTTTAGAAGCAACGTCTTCAAGACTATTAAACATCGCACTTTCCATTCCACCGAGCCAAGATGATTTGTAAAACATCTCATCAATACCACGATTACAATTTGAAGCTATTTTTGAAGCTTCATATCCAGAATAACTGAAAAAAGAAAAAAATAAATTTATTTTAAAGAAAATATGTAATATGTATTGTGTCATATTGTTGTGCGATAGCACATAAATAGAAAAAAACTAAAAACAAATAAACAAATAAACAAGTGTTGTGTGTAAATAAACAAACAAATGAAAAAATCATGAATTGAAAACACAGAACTGGTCTTATTGCAGTTCACATATGTAGGTCAGTAAATTAGGAAACTGTAGCATTGCATTCTTGGGACACATTTGAAGTAGCGGAATTTATGTAAATACAGTAAAGTACAACGAAAGCCACTAATATCAATATTTTCACTAAAATTGCCACTAAATTCAATTTGTAATTTGAAGAAAATGCTGTTTTTTCAAAGGTGCAACTCGTGATTTTGCACACAGAATTCGGACAATTATTTTCCTATCGACGCGAATTGATCGTACAAAAATTGCAGCACCAGGGCATTCTGAACCATCTACAAAGACATGAAGTTGGATAGATTTCACTTCCTTACAGGGCCGTAGACCAGGAGGCTATTTTGGGGGTTCAAACCCGCCCCCAGAGGTCCAACATATTAGTAAAAATTAATGCATTTAAGCAAATGTTTCATTGAATCACTTTAAAATGTTTTTAAAAAACTTAACAAGTCATATACTGCACTCAAAAAATTTATTAGTAAAATTTCTGATATTCTGAATGATATTAGTAAACAAAATATTCGTGCATTCTACAAATATTCGTACACAATACAAAGTATTTTTATTGTGATATCTTTACGAATTCATTCGTAAAATCTTCCTAATACCTAATGTAGCATCTACGAATATATTTATTTTATATACTAATGATATTCGTAAACAAAAATAAATCAGTTCATATTAGTGCATTGTACAAATGATTGTGTACATATAAATAATAATATTCATAAATTTCTCGTACGAATAACTTCATAATTTCTTTCATTACATTCGTGGTATTTACTAATGCTTTCGTACTATTTACAAATGAAAAAAATTATTAGTAGAACAAATTCATTCTTAGGTTGACCGTACGAATTATTAGTAGAATGTACGAATTATTAGTTGAGTTTAAAAAATTTAAAACCGAAATCGTTCAGCCTTGTTCGTCGAACATCTACAGAACATAAGGAATTGTATGATTGTAAAGTTACTGTAGTCTACTGGTAGAGTGCGTGGCCCGTAAGCTAAAGAACCGAGGTTCAAACCCCAGCTCAGACAAAAAATTTTTTTTTCCTGGTTTGTGGAACAAAAACAGAATATAAGGAACTGTAGTATGATAGTAAAGTCTACTAGTAGCCTACTAGTAGAGTGCGTGGCCCGTAAAAAGAGCCGAGGTTCAAACTCCAGCTCATACAGAATTTTTTTCCCCTGGTTTGTCAAGCAACTAAAGAATATAAGGAACTGTACCATTGTAAAGTGGCTTTAGCGTACTGGTGGAGTGCGTGGCCCGTAAGCTAAGAGCTGAGGTGTAAACCCCAGCTCAAACAGAATATTTTTTTTTATGTTATAAGATATGATCATTCCTAAATGTAACAAGTGTATTCGTACAATATACATTTGTTTTATTACGAAAACGAATAAAATATTCGTAATATGTACTAATATACGTCGATTCTACGAATCCTATTCGTGGCTGAAAACTACGAATAAAATTCGTAGAATGGACGCAGTTATTAGTAATATTTACACACAAATATTTTTTAGTGTGAAGTTGCATTTACGTGTAAAAGTCTGTGTTATGAGTTGAATCGTCTAAACAACAATAGTGAAAACCAATGCATCGTTATTAATCGGATCAAACGTGATACATTAACAATTGTCATCACTACCTTAACATCAGCAGTTGTAGATCAGATAACTAGATAGGAAACTTCGATTTTGCAAAATCAGCTGATCTGAGATTGGTTTTGTAACTTGTGAAACTCACGTATTGTGTACGTGAGTTCACCTTTTTCACCTCATAGCTGTCAATGTTGTTTAATGTCAGATGCTAAAAATCGAAGCTTCCTAAATGAGTAAATTTTGTGTTTGTTTGCAAATTTTCATATTTAATACATTTATTATCATTGAAATCATTTCATTATTGTAAATATTAAAGGAACTTGTGTGATAAATAACATAAAAATTCTGTAATAGTTAAACATTAATAAAATAATGGCAAACAGAAAGTTGATGTATGTGCTGTTGTTGGCTTTGGCAACTTTTCTTGCGCAGATCCTTTGTGATGCTGATAAAAAGGAGGAAGACTTGGCACTTGATCTACACATGTACATCTATGAGCGCCTAGCAAAGGATATCCTAGATGCATCGCACATTCAAACAAATGTTTTGGCGACCATCTATCAACGTTGCACTGAGATCTGTGAGATGCGCTGTGTTAAAACTGCCATTGGATCGGATACCCATTTGGACCTGTTTCGTATAGCATTTCTTTGATAATCGTCAAATGTTCGCGCTGCGCCAGATTTTTGCGATAATGTTGTTCGTCTGGAAGATGAAAGTTACTGCTACGTGCTGCCCAATATGATGCTGCAGATCTGAGAGTTTGCCACGTGAAATGCAAGGTATTTTCGCATGCTACAATCCGATACCTCCATTGGTGCGTCAGAATCTGCATACGTTGCATCAGATTGTGCTGCTCGAGAGCAGATTGATCGAGAGCAGCCCTTGGTGAAGGTAATATAAGTTGTATACAATTTTAATAGAAGTTACTTTAACTTTGTTATATTTCTTAGCCAATTCTTGAAACAGCCTAAATCGTCAAGGGAAAATTAAAAAATATAGAGCAAATTCAATTCATCAGTCCGTATGATCGTACAGATCATGTTGCCCATTGCAGAAAAGGAAAATGAGAAGAGGCTGCACGCATAGAGGCGGAGAATAAGAAACGACAGTTGTGTCCAAATGTATCTACGCTGATGATCAAACAATGGGTTATTTTTCTGAAACATCTTTATTAGTTGAAATATAATTGTGTGCTATGTACTTTACAGCTGCCGGAATCCATGAACACAGACGAAACTGATGAGCTATATAGCTTGCCAATTAAGGAGATGCTTAAACGAAAATTTTAAGTCTCTGGAAAATAAAGCTTGATAGAAATAAGGTCAAACGCATGCGTACAGACACCCAATGATGACAAATTGAAATTAGTTAACACTTCACACAGCAGCAAAACCAAAAACCAAGCCTGCGAAAGAAAGAGTGCACAAACACTAAATACTACAGAAGATTTAACAAAAAATGCACAGGATGATGATGACAAAGCTCCTGCAGAAATGCAATCTACATCCGCTGCCCACACCAAACCGCAGCAACGGAAAGGAGCAACAAAGCACAAAAAAGCTTAACAATAAAAATAAAAACAAATATTAAGGGAACAAGAATTTGCGTTCGAATCAATCTAATGCATCAAATTATAAGTGCATCAAACTAATTTCGATTATCAAAAAGTGAACTTTAAGAAATTTCAAGGAGGCGCTCAATTAGCTGCAGGAGCAGAGCTTAAGCCACAGTTCCATGGCAAGGTAACATGAAATGCTAGTTGTAAAAATGAAATACTGTAAAAATTATTTTAATCTTCCACTTTTATTCGCTTGCAGAGCAACTCAAATACGGCTTATAATAAAAAATTCAACAAGTTATTTACATTTAGCAATGTAAAGGGTAAAATGTAGTTATATAAGTTAAACAATATGTTTCGTGTTTTTGACAAGATTTTATTATGACGAAGTAACTCGCCTCGAATCTGTTTCTCAATTGAATTCCGCTAGTTTTCTTACTAAACTAAAACCCAAGCACTAACCAACCTGCCTCTCCATGCGTTGTTGTTGTTAGGGTTAAATCGCTTTACACAGCTATGTGGGTGCAGCAGCAAACTCTGCTGATGCCATAACACTTAGAAGAGTATGGTCATCGGTCATCTAACAATAGGCTTATGTGGCGTGATGTGTTGCTATGTTCTTGTGACGATGATCATAAAAAAATTACTTTGCTCTGAATAGTTTTGTGAGTCCAACAACAACTCAGTTGGTACTGTTGTTATGTGCGTTGGTCATCTGGCAACAGGTAGATTTTACGGTGCCAATTTGAGTGGCATTAGCGGCTGTGTTAGCTGCTACGTTAAATATCCCCCTTCTAAATCTCGAAACGTCCTCGATTCGAAGAAGTACTCTATTTCGCACTTTAGTCTTTCAATGAGCATGTGTTGAAAGTGGAAACATATTTGCGTAAGTTTTACAAAGGATTTGGTTTGGCTTAGTTAAATACAATTAAGAACTAACAAAATGAATATTGCTTGAAGCGAACTAAACAAAGTCATACAAAAACTATTAATAATTCAATTTATAATTTTCTTAAACTAACGTGATGATTCAAAAAATTAACAAGTGATTTATTTAGATACATTTTTATTTGGTTATTTTAATGTTGTTGCTTTTCGACATTTTTTGAGAGAGAGAACATATGGAACAGTTTATTTTTTAACGTAGATTACTTTTATGTATTTTCCTACCATCAATCAGAACTGTTGTACCAAGATCTTTCTCAATTATTTTCTCAACAAACACCTTATCAAATTTATTTCCAAGCCTTTTATTTCTTCTTAAAAAAACCTTCTCTCCAGGGCTGTAGATTTTAGCTGCTCGTCCCCGATTGTTTCTTTTTAGAGTTTTTTCTTGAGTTTCGATAACTTTTTCCTTATAAAATCCAACTTTTCCGCTGCACAATTGTGAAATATATCGGTTGGTCTAGCATTGATTACAGAATGGTAGCTTAAATTGTATTTGTGCGTTGCTAAAATAACCAGGTCAATAGTATCGTCTATCTTTTGCTGCTCTTTGATACAACGCGCAATTTCTAACAGAGTGGAGTGGAACCTTTCCACCTGACCATTGCTTTCGCTGTGAAGAGTAGGAATGAAAAATTGGTCTATTGAAAATATATCTCTTAGAAGAACTTTAATGGCATTTGATTGAAAGGCTTTTTCATTGTCAGACACAATGACTTTGGTGTTATTAAATACTAATAAAACTTCTAACATAGCGTATTTAATATCAAACGTAGCTCTTGAAACAATAGGTTTTACTATGGCAAACTTGGAAAATTTGTCTATGCACGTTAAAAATAATTGCTTGCCAGTTATAAAAATATCTATATGGATAATTTCACCTGGAAGGTTTGGAATTGGTGTTTTACCTATTCCAGGATCGGTAGGTTTTCTCTGGTATTTATTCTCCAAACATATCTTGCAATTTGTTATTGTTAATTTCAACAATTTTTTTATGTCTGGGAAGAAATACTCACGAGAAATCTGGCGAAAGTTTTCGTGTAGGCCACGATGAGCCCGATTGTGCTCCATTGCAATCAGTTCCATTTGATCATCTTTATTGACCAAATCAATTAGAAGGAACTCTGTGTGAATAAATTTAATACCAGGAAAGGTCGATATTATAACATTTTGTATCTCAGCTAAAGTTTGGAGATCACAGTATACTCCGTTGGTGACGTCAGGGTTAATAATAATTCTTAAGCATTGGATAAGTCTTTCAAGAGTATCAAAAATTATTGTGTGACGTATCAGTTTTTTAAAAAGAATTTTAGTATTTTTACTAAAGGAATTAGACTTGGAAATCAATAACTGATTTCTAAATTGATTAATAGGGCAATTGACTGTTTTAATCACTTTACTCAAAGATTCTTCGCTGTGCACAGTTTCATCTGATTTAACTTCACTCAAATTGTGGGAAAACTGCCTAGAAAGTGCGTCTGCAACTTTGTTGTCTTTCCCAGGTTTGAAATGAGAAGTTGGCGCAAACTCTTCTATGAACGCTCGCCATCTTTTCATTTTTGTATTTGGGTTTTTTTCAGACATTGCGAAAATCAGAGGCTGATGATCAGTAAAAATTTTAATATTTCTTATTCCATACAGATAATGGCGAAGTTTTTTTAATGCCCACACAATCGCAAGTAGCTCACGTTCGTTAGTTGCATAATTTTGTTCGGTAGCAGAGAGCGTTCGCGAAATCATTGTAATTGGGCGACCCTTTTGCGACAAAACCGCACCTAAGGCTGTGGAAGAGGCATCTGTTGTGAGCTCAAAAGGTTGGTTATAATCGGGGTATTGAAGTAAAACGTCCTTTGAGGCTAATATTTGTTTTATTCGTTCAAAAGCTTGAAGCGCTCCAGGATTAAACTCGATTTTTACATTTTTTGAATTACGCGTACCCACTTGTCCGTTTTCTCCGCGAAGATAAACAGTCAAAGGCTTGACGATGGCGCCATAATCTTTTATAAAACGCCTGTAATACCCTGATAGACCAAGAAATGAACGTAACGCTCTAAGGGTTTGCGGAGGCTCGAAATTAATAATGTCACTAACCTTATCCGAACAAGTTCTAAGACCTGTGCTAGAAACGAGAAACCCTAGAAACTCCACTTGGGTTCTAAAAAATTTCTGCGTTTTCAAGTTTTTTAAGCACATTGTCGATGTGTTCTAAATGCGACTCCTCATCTGGAGAGTAGATGATTATGTCATCGACATAAACATGACAATATTTCCCTATAACTTCACGTAAAACATCATCGATTGCCCTTTGAAAAATACTGGGAGCGTTTCTTAACCCAAAGGGTAATCTACAAAACTCGTATTTTCCATTGTTTATATTAAATGCCGTTTTCTGTTTATCTTCCACACACATAATGATTTGATGAAAACTGGACTTAAGGTCTAATGTTGTAAAAAATTTTGAGCTTCTTAAGTTGGCCAAAATTACAGATGTATCCGGAATGGGATATCGATCCGGAATTGTTTTTTCATTGAGTTTCCGAAAATCGATCACCATTCGCAATTTTGGCTTACCATCTTCATCAAAACCTTTCTTAGACACCACGTGGATAGGTGAATTATAAGGCGAACAAGATGGCCTTATTATTCCATCCCTAAGAAGCGTTTTTATTTCGTTATTGATAAACGGAGCTACGGAAATGGGATATGGGTAGCTCTTACTGTATATCGGTTCATCTGTATTTGTGCGAATTTTTCCCTTAACGGTCGTATTGTATGGCAAAGCTCTATTAGGATCCGCAAATGCATTAGTATTTTCATTTATTATCTGCCGAAATTGAGCTTGGAATTTGAATGGGACTGAATCCTCTTCTATTGTAATTAAGTTTACTTGTTCACATGAGATAGTGTAATTTTTCTTTACCATTACGGTAAAATAAATACCCTTGAACAGTGTCAATTTTAGAGTCGATTTTCCTTAAAAAATCATAGCCTATAATACCGTCAAACGTGCTTAAGCTTGAAAGCAGAAAGAACGTTGAGGTATTGTCTAAAACATTAATTATGCATTTTTTATTTATCAAATTTGTACCGTTTATTGATTTTAAATTAAAAGATTTTTCCAAAGGTTTGATTCCTTGAAGAAATGGAAAGTACTTTATATAATTTTTTGACGTGCCTGTGTCAACTAAAATGCGAAGTTCCTGACCGTTTTAGCGGAGCGATTTTAGTTTAAAAAATTTATTTCGTCCCCATATTCCGCTATAACATCTTCATTGAAGTTTTGGTTGTCATTTTGAGGGCTTTCGTAATAATATTCATTTTCAAAATTGACATTCTGTCTCAAACTTTCCTCTTCATTCGAAAAAGTTTCTAATTTTTCCGGCATAAAATTTACCTTTTGCAGTTTCTGAAAAGGTGAACGATCGGAATGTAACTGTTCGCGATTCCTCTTAAATGCTACTGGAAAATTGGAATTTAAATTCTGCGGCTTAGGAATATAATTAGGTGTTGTATGAACTGGATTTTTAAAATGCTGATGCTGTTGAAGTGGTGGAGTTGGAATACTAATATGCTGCCTGTAATAACTTGTGTTGTTATCAACTTCCATTGGAGTTTGTCTATTAGAAACATTTTGGTGGAAGCGAATACTCGCATGCGGTTGATTATTGTGGTTGATTTGTTTATATTGAGACATTATTGGCCTATTGGATTTATAAGTGTTTCCGGCAGCAAACGCTGCTGCAAAATCGTGTCGTCTATGATTCGTTTGGAGCTCTTGAGCAACTGCAAGGGCAGTTGGAAGGTCTTTAGGTCTGGCGGAAAAAAGAATATCGCACAATGGACGACGGAGGCCTGATATAAAGACGCGTAAAGCGTTTTCTCTAGCGCGTTCATTTAATGTGGCGATGATATCTCCTTTCCCGCTATAGGTCATGATTTGTTTATTTATTATAAGGCATAGCTTTTTATCTACCTTATTATAATAATCGATAATAGAGAGATTATCCTGCCTCAGGATGCTTAATTCATTTTCCAGAACATAAAGCGGCCTTTTATCTGCATATTATTGATCAAGCCTAGCTATAATTGCCCTGAAGTTAAGCACCGTATTACAAGATGCAAGTGTGGCATTTGCAGAACCTATAATTTTGTTTCGGAAAATACCCATTGCAATGTAGTATCTTTCCGAGCCCTCCGTGTAATAATTTATGGCGAATTCAGCTGCACTTCGCCAGGCTGGATAAGAATTAGAATCACCACTAAATTCAGGCAGAGACTTTATTAAGTCTAAACTTAAATTATTTTCAGCAACCAATGGATTAATAAAAACGGGTAAATGTTGTTCTACGCTAAGCGGTTGCAATTGATTAATTGCTAAAGTTAAGTGACTTAGCTGTTCAGATAACTGTTGCCTTGTAATTTCATTGGCCTCATTAACGATTTCTATCACCTGATCCCTATTAAGAGACATTTTGTCGACCTCTTCTTTATATTTACTAAAAGGCTTGGTAGAAAAATTTGGTATGAAGCGTTAAGGTTCGATTCTATTTATCAAAATTATTTCATGGAACTAAGTGGTTGAGTTCCTTCTAAATACTATATCTTTAAATAATACGAAATGTTTGTATTCTTTTACTTTTACCATTTAACTAATTCTGATACAAGAAATAATCGTCGTTATAGAAAATAAACTTTATTGTGTTCAACGAAAATATACTGGGCGACTTATCTGTTTCTCAATTGAATTCCGCTAGTTTTCTTACTAAACTAAAACCCAAGCACTAACCAACCTGCCTCTCCATGCGTTGTTGTTGTTAGGGTTAAATCGCTTTACACAGCTATGTGAGTGCAGCAGCAAACTCTGCTGATGCCATAACACTTAGAAGAGTATGGTCATCGGTCATCTAACAATAGGCTTATGTGGCGTGATGTGTTGCTGTGTTCTTGTGATTATGATCATAAAAAAATTACTTTGCTCTGAATAGTTTTGTGAGTCCAACAACAACTCAGTTGGTACTGTTGTTATGTGCGTTGGTCATCTGGCAACAGGTAGATTTTACGGTGCCAATTTGAGTGGCATTAGCGGCTGTGTTAGCTGCTACGTTAACTTATATAACATTTAACAATCATTAGTAATAATGCCAAGTAATATTATCTAATAATCTTATTTTTTTATCATTATACATAAAACACAAAAGAATCATATCTAAGTTATTTTAACGAAAATTTTTGTGTATACCAATTCATTGCTGGAGTGTGTAACTACAATAGGACGAAAGTTACTTTTTCAGTGAATGAATGAACCGAAAAACTCTTATAAAAATAATAAATGGCAAACATATCGCACACCCACTTCAAAAGTGCACAACTCAAAATTTATACATTTTCAGGAGCAAAAAAAAAATTTCCAAGGGACTCCATACAAAACAAAAAGAACAAAACGATGAAGATGATCACTACAAAAAGTTTTACACGAATAGGTTAAAATTTAGAAATTTTGAGTTGTGCACTTTTGAAGTGGGTGTGCGATATGTTTGTCACTTATTAATTTTTTAAGGGTTTTTCGGTTCATTCATTCACTGAAAAAATAACTTTCGTCGTATAGTTTTTTTGTTGGTGAGGGCAAATAACTCTCATAACATATCTTATTTTTTGACGTCTTGTACACAAACTCCAGCAATGCATTGGTATACACAAAAATCCTAGTTAAAATATCTAACATATGATTCTTTTGTGATTTATGTAAAATGATACAAAAATAAGATAATTAGATAATATCACTTTTGAAGTGGATGTGCGATATTTGTTTATGTAAAGGGTCCGCCAAATAACTTTTTTTTTTTTTTTAAATTCTATAAAAAAAACTACTGGATATTTTCTCAAATTTCTTTTTTTATTTGAAAGTAAAATCCTTCCGGTTAATAATGGAAAATAATTTCATTCAAATGGTTGCGTCAATTGTCTCTGGCTTGTCGGCGTAACACTTATCTTTGAGGGCAGCCCACAAATAATAGTCCAACGGTGTCAAATCGCAGCTCCGAGGTGGCCAAACGACATCAGCTCTGCGGCTGATAATGCGATCTTCAAAAACAGGGCGCAAAACATCGAGTGTAGCTTCGGCTGTGTGGCACGTAGCGCCGTCCTGTTGAAACCAAATGTTTCCAATATCCTCCTCTTCAATTTTTGTGAACAAAAATTTGTTCAACATGGGCCGACAACGATCGCCATTGACTGTAACGGCCACTCCTTGGTAATTTTCGAAGAAAAATGGCCCAATTATGCCTCTGGACCAAAATCCACACCAAACAGTGACTCGTTTTGGGTGCAGCGGCTTTTCAATGTAGGGGTGCGGGTTTTCTGTGCCCCAAATGCGACAATTTTGCTTGTTTACATACCCACCAGGATCAAAATAAGCTTCATCGGGAAAGATGATTTTTTTGGCAAAATCGGCATCTTCTGCATTAAAGTAATGTCGCAATATTTCCCAGCGTTATGGGAAGTGTTACCATTCACGAAATAAGCACTAGTTGAAAAAAAGTTAGATGGTGGACCCTGTATATAGAAGAAATATTTTTACTCTTAGTATTTAGTATTATTGATCTAGAATCAGAACTATTCACCATAAAATAAAAAATATTATTTTGTATTTTAGATAAAGTATCAGTTTTTCAATCAATATATTAACCACTATCGTGTCGTGCTGTAGCGGAGCTAAAATTTTGAGTTTATCTAACGAAATATCAACAAATTTTGTATCTTTTGTTTTAGCGAAGCTGTAATCGTCCAAAGTTAGAATTAAGAAAAACAACTGTTGATTAAGTGTGTTTTTACATAAAAAACACATTTTAAATTTAGACGACTGGCGCTAAAACAAAAGATACCGAATACGGAATTTGTAAACTAGTATTATTTATCCAAACATGTCTGAATATGAGTGTACTGCTATTATTTCGTTCGCAGCCGTACCTATAAGGCAGTTTAAAAACTTAGTTATTTTTTTATTGCCCAAATAAGATAAAGGGTCTGTTCGGAAATGAATTATGATGCGCCCAACTGCTATTGCAGCACAATCAGAATGTTTGAAAAATTCCAATTTTGGAGCACTGGTGAACGCAGACTTAATGGGATACGTGTATATGGCAACAGCCAATTTGACTACTAAGATAGAAAGCTAAGATGAGCATGTTCTAAGAGATTATTTATTATTGAAGTCATGGTCGGAACCGGGTTGGGCAATCTTGTGTAATTATTGTGTGTATAATGATTTTAAAAATTTAAAAAAGCATAACTTTTGAATTGAACTAAAAAAAGCAACGTCGAATTTATGTTTTATTTAAGCTTAGAAACTAAACATGATAAGAACATTTTTTATGAAAATTTAAGCGATATGATAAATCAGATTTTTATTAAAACTCAAACAAAAACTCAATCGAATAGAGCGAAATAACATTAATTTATTTAATATAAAGCTCAAATATATGAGCTTCAACATATATATGAAAAACCAATATTTATTGTTTAGTTAACGAAATAGTTCAAATAAAATTCAGAATTTAAAAAAACTAATATTGATCTCAAATAACAATATTTGTTGTTTATAAAGTTTCCTCTCTGAAGCACGTTTATTTAAGACACATTAAACTTAAAATATTTTGGTTAAAATAACTGAGATTTTCTTTTTATTACAATACATTATATAAAATATCTTCAGAAAATTCCCTAATTTTCATTATTATTTTATTTGTGACATTTGTCATACATGTATATAGAAGGTATATTTTAGGTGCAACAGAACCCCTATCTTGGTTACTCATCATCATAATATAAGCGTAGGTAAATTGGTAAGTTCTAATGACTTATATAAATTTAGAATTTTTCAAATACATTTATATTTAAAAGCTTTATTATAATAGAACTAGCAGGCCACTGTTGTCGGCGTTTTTTTATCAATCTTCTTAACGCCTTAAAGACGGGACAATTTTTTTTACACATGTGCTAATTTTTACCTAATTTTGACTACTTTTTATGTGGTACGATTAGTTTTGCGACATTCGACTTAAAGATGCGATATGGCATCATCACCTTTATTGGCTTAAGACAATACATATCAAAGAAATAAAAAATTTTATTGTTTTCTTTTGTCTTATTTTTTGGAGCGAATAAGGCAAAAACGAATTTTGGGCAAAAACGAATAAGCAATGCGTGGCAGCTGAGACGATTTCTTAAAAAACTTAATACCTTAATTAAATATTCTTATTATTAAAATTTCGAATGAAAAATAACTATAAATAAATCCGTAGCACAACTATATTTTAAAAATTTTTTTAATAAAAATCGGACAAGTAGCTTTGCAGTAAAGTCGTAACTTTTAATTTTCACTTTAATTTTATATAATAGTATAGATAAACATTAAAGACCACTCCCACGAATGAAGCCTCAGCTTCGGTCTTAAGCTTGGTGATGTAGGCGGCCTTGTGCTCTGCTTAGCCTTCCTTTCAGGGTTGGTAAGGTTGCAGAGTAGCCAGGGAAACGCTTGACGGAGTGTGAAATATTCAAACCACAATCGACAGCACCTTTCATGGCACCGAATACACGGCACCAGTAGTGGTAAGTGCTTAACCGACATCTAAGTAACAACGGAATGCACCTGGTCCATCATCGACAGGTTCAACATTGTATTCCTCACCGGTAACTTCAGAGCAACCAACATAAATCGAGTCTGAACCCAATTTGTTGAGCACACGACGTACCACCAAGCCAGTGCAGTAGACCGACCTTAATTCCTTATTTGGGAAGCTCATGCGAATCTGGCATAATTCTGTTGAGAGACAAACGAATTAAACAATTAAGAGTACTTCGCATACATTATTTAAAACTTACATGAACTTTATTTATTTATTTTCTTTGTGTGGCACAAAACATTTTTAGTGGTGAACTTATACAAACAGTGAAGTCGAACAGTGTTGCCGCGACGAAGTCAAAAAAGTACCCTTGAAAAGGTCCCAAATGTACACACTTTAGAAAAAATAGTATCCACGTATCAAATTCGAAAAATCAATAATATATTCATATTTTTAACACAAAAACAAAACTTAAAATTTTTCAATCAATGAAACCCAATTTTTGACGCTTTAATAACAATTTTGCGAGAAAAAACATGTACATAATAAAAATGTCTAACGATAACGCTCGAAAATTTGATGTATTTTTAGGATTTTTTTAATATAAAAAATGATATAAAACGATAAAATAAAAAACTATATTTAAACTTTTAAGGTATATTGATACAAAAATTATACAAAAATGTATCAGGTATCCTTGACAACAACCTATTTTCTCACGAGCTGCAATAAACGAAAGTCAAACAAAAGCAAACAAAACGAGCGTTCAATAACAGTTTTCAATACTTTTTTAAAGCACCACCGACTCCACTGACATCGTATCGTGAAGTTTCAGTTTCTATTAACAAAGATAAAGTTTAATTATGGAAATTATTAATTTGCATACATTATTTACAAATGAAATTTATTTATTTATTTTATTTATGTGACAAAACATTTTTCATATCTCCATAGCAACCATAGCACGCTGTCGTCTTGATTTTCTTTTGTTTGACATACGTTTATCGCAGCAAAAACTGCCGCTCCTACTATATAATAATTATACTTAGTTATTGTAACACCCCACATAAAAAAAAATTTATTTTGATAAATTTTCTAAATAAGAGCCTGGACGGTGTTGTAGATTTTCACTCTTCTATTTGTATTGAAAATAAAAACAAAGATTATTAACGGTATTCACTACGTCATTTACGCCCTGCTAATTTGCTAAACTTAACAAATTTGTTAAGTCCTGTCAAAATTTTGTATGGGAAAAGATTCAGCAAGTTAACAAGCTCAGCTCCGTGTTTTTGCCTAGCCGATACCATTTGTTAAGTTGGAAAGTCAAACTTATTGAGTAAAGTGATAAATCGTTTTTGGACTGAGTTCTAATAAGTACCATATTATTTATGATTTGTAGCTTCAAAGTCTAAAAACTGCTCTTTATTAATAAAAAAATAAAAACTTTGCAACGGGGTTGGTAGAGATGTAAAACATTTCAAAGGTTCTGAGTAGCAAATGTTTAAAAAGGGTTAACGAACTGTAATATAAAAATTTAAATACATTTTTTGTTACAGAGTACTGGTTACACTAGTTATTATAACAACATATTTTTAGCTGTAGAAGTCTGTCTTTTGATTTTGACATATCAGTTTAGCACTTTATTGTAAAATGTCTTAGCAGGTTCATTCATATCAACAGCTACAAACTTTAACAATTTAGCAGTTAAGCAGGACTTAACAAATTTTACTGAATACCATTATTATTAAATAATGATAACAGAAGGACGTGCTTTTGAAATTTAAGTTTTAAAAACAGGGTTGTTAACTGGTTTTAAGTGTAACATATACGATTTTTTTAAATAAAACTTTAATAGCGATAGCCACTGATGTTGTGAATTAAATATTTCAGATGTTTAGGCTGAATAGCTTTTGTTTTTCTACAACACATCGCCGAAAAAAGTAGTTTTGAGATAAATAAGTGTTAAAACAGTTACTATGTAACAGTAACTAAAAGTATTTTTTCGAAAGCCTATACTTTTGAAATATTAGAAAAACTAGACCACCTCATGCCTTAAAAAGGAACATACATTTCAGTCTTTTATATAAATAACGTGTTGCTATTGCCTTTTGTTTACATTAATTTTATAAGTATAATATTTATACAAAAAGCAATATACAAGATAATATATAATTACATAATAAAGGAACAAAATATGGAATAGCTTATAAAGTTTAATGTAACGTAAACTGTATGGGTAGCTATTGCCCTTTTTTCAAATAAAATTTAAAAGTTAAAAATTGTTCGTTTTTTAGTAGCTATATTAGAAAAAATACTCTAAAGAAAATCTTTGTCTTATCGTGTAAGTTTTGAATTAGAAAAATTCAGTTGAGAAAGACTTAAAAGGTTTATCACAAAATTTAAAAGTTATTTGTAAAGAGGTGGCTTTAATACATATTTTGATAAGATAATATTACCCAAAAATGTCTCAATGTCATAATTTGTCTTAAAGTTTTTGTCGAATTTAAGGAACTACCATCTTTTTTATATATTTGCATACAAAAACATATATTCATATTAAAAAAGTATCCTTACTTACACAGAAGCTTAAATAAAAGTATCCATCCATTTTTAAAAGGGAAAAGTATCCAAATTGATTTGCAGCCAAACGGCAACACTGGAGTCGAAGATTTTCAACATGGCTTATTCACCACTAAAAAACCAGGGAAGTTTTCCTGTGCACTTCTGATTTCTTTTGTGTCATACCTGTTGTTACCCATTTTGTTCCAATAATGTAACTTTTTAAAGTCTGCGGTGTTCGCTGGAAATAGGTGAGATTCTCGATTACCAAAAACCAGGGAAGTTTTCCGGTGCAATTAAGTCAAAGTACAGTCAAACATTTTGCGCTAGTATTGGGGCAATTTGACGTAAAATCGTACATCGTGCCATCCCTTTCTACAACTCGCCCATCGAAGTTTCCTATCTGATTATCTGTGTTGTAGTGATGATAACAGTAAAGCCAACAAGAAATACATATATATACTGAAAAAACCTTTTTAATTCGAGAGATTTTAGAGTTTTTTTCCAATTAACTTTCGAATTAAAGGTGAGTCTAAACCTGGTTTAATTTTTAAGGAATGTGTTAAGTTATTCATGAGTTTTTCAAAGTAGATCTAAACATTTTGATTTTTCAAAGTTGATTTTCAGAATTCTGACCCGATGAAAAGTTTTAACTCAATCATTGAAGTAATTTTTTGTTTTTGTTTTATGATTTATAAAGTTTGTGTGCAATTAAAATATTTGAGAGAAATAAAATATAGTCCTCATCTCTAAAATTTCTTAAAGCATACATCCGTAATTCAATGGGCGAGAACCGTTTGAGCGGATGTGCATCCCTTAGCATGCACAATGATCGCACAGTAACAGAGCAGGACGTGCTGGAAGAATTTGCAAAAAATAAGACTAAATTTAAATCTCTAGCAAATAACTTTTAAAATGTTAAGAAATGTATACAAAGATAACTAAAAATATTTATCAATACATATAAAAATGTAACTAAAAATGTGTATAAATTTGTACCCCTTTAAAAATTAACCATGTTTTTGGTTTTTTTTATTGGCTGGTGTAATAGTGGTAAAAAATAAACAGCCAGAAATTATAGGCTGGAAAAGTTCTTCAAATCTACGTCAAAAAATTGTATTTCCTTATATTAAACCTTATATTAAAAACAAAACCTTTTCAACGATATCTTGAAGTGAGGATCGTATTAGAAATAATGAATTTTTTTTAATTTTAGTGAAAATAACTTAAAAAAAATTTAAAAAAATTCACGAACAACAACATTATCTTTAATCATATTTCAAAACTTTAATTTGTTTGATGAAGATTGGAAAAGGTTTTCCCGGCCTTTAAATTCTGGCAGTTTATTGTTCTTACAAATTTTACACCAGCTAAAATATTTAAGATATGATTTTTTAAAGTTTTTGCGAAATGGTTTAGAGTTCACTGGCGGTAACAGCCAAAATATTTTAAGAATCGTTATAAAATAGACCAAGGTTGATTTTTAGAGAGGTGGAAATTAAGATATACCCTCATCTTAAAAACTTATCTTTAAAATTAAACAAATACTTGTATATTTCAATTTTTTTAATTAAAAAAAAATTCATCTAAACCCCCCAAGGGCAAATCCTGGCTACGCCCTTACCATCAAAAATATGGCGATGAATTTTAAAGTTGTGTAATTCATGCAATTCGTCACGGAATCTAGTCCATCTGTAGTGGCGTTCTACTGGAAGAGCTGTAACTGGAAATTGCGTGACGTGGTTAGGGCGAAGTTTTTTAACAGTCACAGCGACCGAACGTTAAAAATTATTAACAAGTTTATTGAAGTCGGTGTTGCCATCTTGTGAGGCGGCAGCCCAGTATATTTAGTTTTGAGGGTGCCCTATTAGAGCTCCCCTGGTTTCCTATAACCAGATTGACAGCTGCCTCCTCACAAAGGTGGCACCAACGTCCCGGTCAAGTGAACCGCAAACACTAGGTTGGCCACGGCTGCACGTGCTGGTTTGCCGTCGCTAGCAGTTCGGTAAGATGCGGGGTGGGATCTTGTGACCGTCCACGTGTACCCTCGCCGAACAAATAATCACGTGCATGCGTAATCGGCACGTCGGTGATTCAAACCAAATAACAAAAAAACCCTTCGGATCTGAAATGAAAAAAAGTTAAATACAAAAAAAACAAAATGTAACATCGTTAAAGCACCCCTGGCGCATTATACAAAAACACTCATGAGCTCAGATGGACGAGCTCTGCCCACACTATTCCCACTCTACCGTGAGGGTGAGGGACTAGAAGTTTCTTAAAAAATTTTAGACAAATATTTATATGTGTGTAAAAACAATTAACTTAGGGTATATTTTTTTAAATATACAATTGTAGAATGTTGCATTATTTTTCTTTGCTTTTATTTTTGTAAAATTTAGCAGAACAAAACTATTTTATGAGTGTTTGTTTGTTTGTTTGTTTGTTTTAAAAATAACAGCGAAATATAAAATAAAAAATATTTAAAGGGTGATCCAATAAGAGCTCCCTACTTTGTTTTCTAAATAAAATACATAAAAATCAATGTATTGATGCAAATCTTTATTTGGAATGATAGTTCGGTTCCTACAACTCAATGTTTAAAAATTATTTCATTCAAATGTGGCCCACGACTAGCTCTTTAATGGTCCATTCTGTGGGTTTAATTTTTGACAACTCTTTCGAGCATATACTGTAGAATCAATAAGTTTACTGTAGAATCAATAAGTCTATTATTATTATTTATTTTATTAAATTAGTATAATAAGAACAAGTTATTTTGCTATACAAAGAAATATAATTAAGAGTTAAATATTACATATAACAAAAATTAAACAATAAATATGAAACATTTTTAATTTTGAGCATAAGTTATTTAAAGTTATAATCGAAAGAAATATACGATTATTATTATTATAAATATTATTTAATATAGCTTTTAAGTATTTGAATTGCAAAAGTTGAAGATAGACAGTATTATAAAGAAGACAGAAAAGAATCCAGAAAATAGAGGAAAAGAGTAAAATTAAGTAAGATATAATACATTAACAAAACTCTATAGTTTAGTAAACATTTTAAATAAAGCTTGTCCAAAGCTTCCAATTCCATCAATGGATTTTAAATGTTGAGCAGATCAGGTGGGTCTGTTCCGGTGAAATATGATTCACCAAAGAGCGTTGGCCTTTAGCTGCAAATCTTGGTAAGTTGCGCTATTGTTTGCATATAACTTTCGGGCAATCTGTGCTCGGTTTATATGCAAACGGAAAAAACAAAACACCAGTAAGAAGAAAACACCAGTAATAAGTTAGCTTAGATTATATGTACAATATTTATTTCTTACGTTTTGTTTGTTAGGCAAATCTTCAATAGGTAAAAATTACAATTAATTACGTAAAGATGGCTGCTGCAATTAGTGCAAGAAGTGCATATACATTAACGATAAATAAAACTAAATTTATGTTGATAGCAATCAATAAGTGATTGCTTCCAATTAGTGGAAATATATAATTTATTATTAAATTTAACGCGGTAGCTCAAAATTAAGTTTACTGCTTTGAGAATTCAATTTATTATCACAAGTAAAAAGCAAAACTCACTCGCCGACGAGCGACTCGTCGTTCGTGTATCGAGAATCGATACTGGAACGAGTCGATAAAGTAGTAAGTTAATCTATTACTTTCTTTAACCTTTAGGGTTGCGGCCTTAACATGCCTAAACATGTCTTCTTCTCTAGATACCGAGTCCCCCTCAACGCTCAATTCACCGGAACGGCACCTGTCCCTCCTTCACGTGAAGACACAGACAAACTAGGCCTGGCTACGTGCACAGGATCAGGCTTCGACTTTTTCATGCATTTATACGGTTCAAAATGCAGCCGAGTATGGTTTCCTTTTACCGTACCGTACCGTGACGGTTTATCCAAAAAAGACGTGAACTGCGAAATTTTACTAAAACACGAAACGACAGAGGCGGACGGAGTATTTTGCGATGTTGTGGAAGTGGAGCCTGTTAATATCTAGCCAAAAATGGTTTCTTGGGCAATAAGTGACCCAAGAGCATTTCGACGGATACCATCGAGAAGAATTTGTGGGTATAAATCACCACCTAGTAGTATATCGACTTGATCGCTACAGTAAAAGCGCTTATCGGCTAATACAAGCTCCGGAAAAGCTTGCTGCAACATCGGATCTATTGAGCAGGTAGGATGATTTCTTGTAATTTTCGAAAGTATTAGCGCTTTTGTAGTCAATCGAATGGTTGAATCAATAGGTGATCCTATGACTAAAGTGCTAGCTTTTTGTACCTTTGCTGAAACTACATTGTTAAGTCCTGAGATTTCAGCGGAAACGCGATGAGTAGGTAGCTGAATAAGTCGTTGCAACCTCTCAGAAATAAAAGAGCCCTCTGAGCCAAAGTCAATAAGTGGTCTGGCTGTAAAACTAGATCCTCGGTAGCAAACGTTTATCATCGCGGTGCCCAACAAAAAACCTTTGCTGGTAGAGGCAAAGCACGCCTGACAATTTTCGCTAGCGCTCTCAGATGTCTGCGGTTGCGCTGCTCCTTGAAGATTGGACTGTATAGTGAATTTGCCCGGACCTCCCGCGTTTGGATGATAATTTGCATTTCGAAAATCTCTGTGCAACAACGAGTGATGTAGTTGTCCACACGAAGAGCAATTGTACCCGCTTTTACAATTTTTTGAAGTATGGCCAGTTGACAGACAGTTAAGGCAGCAATAAAAACGCCTCGCAACTGATGATCTGTCATTTACGTTCATTGCCAAAAACTTCGGACAGAACATTAATGCATGATGCTGGGTTTCGCACAAGTTGCAATTGATGTTCGTCTCTTTTGCCTGATTGGTGTGGACTTTGTTCACATTTGGTGAAGGTGCGTAAGATATTTGCCCTTTTGGCACCGCGCCTCTAAAGTCAGACACCGTTTCTAACGTCTGAAATCGGCTTGTTAGAAATTTATCCAAGTCAGCCCATTTGGGGATTTTTGCCTTGTTCTCTATTGATTGCTCCCATAAGGAGAGCGTCTTTTCAATCAACTTTGTTGAACACAAATATGTCAAGATCTCATCCCAATTGTTGATGTCGACTTTGTGCATCGTGAGAGCTGAAATTACGTTATTGATGTCTCTTTGTAATTTTTTGATTTCACTTTCCGACTCATTTGAAACCGCCTGGAGATTGAATAATACTTTTAGTTGGCTATTCACCAGAATGCGCTTATTTTCATAGCGGTCTGTCAAGTTTTGCCATGCTGTTGCAAACCCTTCATGCGTAAGAGGAGATTTTTTAACAATCTCTTTTGCCTCTCCGCGGGTTTTCTGGTTGAGGTGAAAAAGTTTCTCAACAGGTGTCAGCCGACTATTTGAAATAAATGGCTGAAAACAAATCTCTGAAAGAGGGCCATGTTAAATAATCACCGAAAAACAATTCGGTATCACACGGTGGCAAATTGATATTATGGCCAGACATTGGCAACTCAACTTGTGAAACATCAACTTTACTGTGTTCTTTGATCGTGGCCAACTTATCGCTAAGTTCGTTCATTTTTGCAAGACATCGAACATATGTCTGAAAACACGAGCGATATTTTATTTTCACGATGCTGACATTATCATCATCGTCATTCGTTGCCGCTAGCTTTTGCAGGCATGACTCGCATGATGCCTTAACATTTGTCCACTGCGATTTTAATTCCTCTTCGTGAATTTTAAGAGCGAAAATATTGTGCTCATCTTGAGGAATCGCATCAAAGTCTGCTTCCAGCTCAAAAATGGTGTCAGTAGATCTCATAAAGGAGTTCATCTTTGCCATTATTTGTTTGAAAAACAAAAATAAGTTTTGTTAATGGACAGATTAGAAGCTTAAATTGCTCCAAATATTTTTAATTGGTTTCTAATAAGTAGAAACCTTCAAATGTTAGGTAAATTTAAGCTAAACTGTTTAAAATATTTTGTTTTTACCTTGTTCCTAATACGTAGGAACTTTCAGATTACAAACAATTTAACTCAGACTGCTTAAAATATTTTTTACCTTGGTTTCTAATAAGTAAAAACCCTTACATGTCGGTAAAAATTAAGCTTAATTTGCTTAAAAATTTTTTAATCAGTTTCTTATACGTAGAAACTTGCAAATGTTAAGTAATTGTCAGCTTAAGATTGCTTAAAATATTTTTACCTTTGTTTCTAATAAGTAGAAACTTCAAAAGTTAGGTAAAGCCAAGATAAAACTGCTCGAAACCTTCAGTTGCAGGTAAAACGAAGCTACGATTGCTTAAAATTTTCTCTTGCCCTATTTTCTAATATGTAGAAACTTTTAGCTGTAGGAAAAATTTAACTTAAATTGCTTGAAAATATTTTTTACCTTGGTTTCTAATGAGTAGAAACCCTTATTTTCCGGTAAAAATTAAGCTTAAATTGTTTAAACAAATTTTTGACCTAGTTTCTAATATGTAGAAAATTGCAAATATTAGATAAAAATAAGCTAGAATTGCTTAAAAAGGTTTTTACCTTGTTTCTAATTTGTAGAAACTGTAATGATGTTCTTTGTATTGGTCCTACTCATTCAATTGCGTCATTTTCAATTGGCGTTTTTATAAGTTCGTATTTAACGGGGACATACAGAAGATGAACATACAGAAGCGGGGACATACAGAAGAGGCCTCATGCCTCTCAATCAATCCAAGATTTTGTCCTTAATACAGTCACGCGTAAACTGTGCTCCATATTTGGCTATTCGAACTCATCAATTAGCCTAGGACTGCCAACTATCTCAACCGTTAGCGTCTTCGGTTTTAAGTCGTGAAACCTACGTTGATGATATTTTGCCCGGTGGCCACGACATGCACACGGCTCAAACCACCCAAATCAAACTCATCGGAGCACTTGCCAAATTTTATATGAAAAAATCAACTTTATTTATTAAATAAATAAATTTCATCAATTTACTGTTTTTATTCTTAGATTTAAAACAGTTAAAATGTATCAAAACAGTTTCCAATGATGAATTGGATTTTGGATATTGAAAATGAAAATCCCTTGAAATTTTAAAAATTCCCAAACAATACCGGGTACTTGATAAAATATTTTTATTGCCGACTCGGTCCAAACAAATTTAAATTTTATTTAAAATAGCTCAAATTCCCAAAAAAGTGCTAAAACTTAGAATCGCAATATGTGCGATAAATTTTGACAAACTGGCAACACTTTTCCGAAATCGACCAGCTGTTTCGATTATGTTTTATTTTTTCGTTTTGTTTGTTTGCTGCACTATTCGTGCTTGTTTACCTGCTAGTTTTCTTTGTTTTAATCAGTTTCAATTGTTTATTTACTGTGAAAATAATAACTAATATAACACAAAGAAATAATATAAGTTATCAAGAACAAAATAAAAGCAATAAGATCTTGTGTTATAATAAAAACACGACGAACAAAGCAAACAAACGAAGTCGGCCAAATAAACCAGTGTGTGTATGAATGTGTGTTTTGATTTTGCGTTAATTTATTTTATTACAAGTTAATTTGCATAAAATTAACAAGTGAATTAAAAACTATTGCAATAATTATTTGGTGCTAAATAAATTTCCAATTGGTTCACCGCAAAAAACTCCGTGCACTTATCCGCGACTTTTCTAATAAGTAGAAAACTAATTTCGCCGGACGGACAAACTATTTTTACGACACAAAACAAAGTATAAAAAAGTTCAAAATTTCGCGAAACGAATTGGTCGTTTGTGTGTGAGTGTGTGTGTGCCCAATGATTGTATGAAAACTACCCTAATAATTAAAAAAATTATATATTTTCGCAAAAATATTCACCAATTTCATTGTAAAATTTAATCTTTAATTTGCACAAAAGCACTTTAACTTGAGCCAATTGAAAAATAAACCAATCAACTAACCTTTTTTATCTGGGGCAGTTGATGCAATTGTGCTTTGTTTAAAAATTCTCCGTTTTCCTTAGGCACTTGAAATTATCCAAGAAAGCTCCTGAAAGACCATCTGGCTAGAAGGATCATGAGCAGATCAGTTGGTTCTGTTCCGGTGAAGTTATGATTCACCAAAGAGCGTTGGCCTTTCGCTGCAAATCTTGGTAAGTTGCGCTATTGTTTGCATATAACTTTCGGGCAATCTGTGCTCGGTTTATATGCAAACGGAAAAAACAAAACACCAGTAAGAAGAAAACACCAGTAATTAGTTAGCTTAGATTATATGTACAATATTTATTTCTTACGTTTTGTTTGTTAGGCAAATCTTCAATAGGTGAAAATTACAATTAATTACGTAAAGATGGCTGCTGCAATTAGTGCAAGAAGTGCATATACATTAACGATAAATAAAACTAAATTTATGTTGATGGCAATCAATAAGTGATTGCTTCCAATTAGTGGAAATATATAATTTATTATTAAATTTAACGCGGTAGCTCAAAATTAAGTTTACTGCTTTGAGAATTCAATTTATTATCACAAGTAAAAAGCAAAACTCACTCGCCGACGAGCGACTCGTCGTTCGTGTATCGAGAATCGATACTGGAACGAGTCGATAAAGTAGTAAGTTAATCTATTACTTTCTTTAACCTTTAGGGTTGCGGCCTAAACAAATGGTTTGGTAAAGAATTCCATAATCGAATGGCGTTAGTGAAAAATAATCTCGTTGAATTAAAGAATTTCCTGCGGGAAATATTGTGAAAAGATATCAGCTGTGCGATGAACATTTTTCATTAGCATGGGAAGCTCTTCGACCCCGCTATGGAAACAAAAGAATACTGGTAGACAACCAGTTGAAAATTCTATTCGGCATCCCCCCGGCAACATCTGAAAACAGTGTAGCAATCCAGAGGATTCAATCAACCATAAATGATTGCCTGGCCATGCTGTGTTCCCAAGATGTTTGCATTGATAGCTGGGACCCCATCCTAGTATACCTGTGCTCAACAAAACTCCCGGAGGATACGTTAGCACTTTGGGAGCAGTCGCTGACCTCCAGAAAAGAGTTTCCCACGTTTCCAAATAACCGAGCTCACAATGCGTATGCTCAAAATAGGTCCCAAGTTCAATTACCCCAGAACAGGCCCCCACAGAACTTTCCAGAGAGGTCGAAAGTGCAAAATCATCACGTGAAAAACGAGGCGACCCCCAATTACTCTTCATGCTTGATCTGCAAGCAAAATCATCCAATCAAAATATGTCCAAAATTCAAAGCTCTTTCACCCCAGGAAAGATTTGAATATGTTAAACGGAACAAGTATTGCTCCAATTGCTTGGCATATTCTCACTTAAAAGGCCAATACAAAAGTGCGTTTTCTTGTCTCCATTGCAAGAAGCAGCATAACACTATGCTTCATGTTCAAACTCCCGACTAGTATCTTCATAGTGACGATAACCCTTCTACCTCCCAAAAACAGTCCGTAAGTTCAATGCATACTCAAGCATTTGAGCCAAATGATTGTATAAATCCAGATTCCTCTTTTCCATTCACGGAAGAAGTAGCAGAAGTATCCTCTCACTTTACTGAGAATGAGGCCAAAATCATTTTACCCACCACCCTGGTTCACATCCAACACCTTGGTGAACTATTTATGTTGAGAGCGTTAATCGAAAGGCTCTCAAAAAACTTTCGTCTCTCAGAAAGTTCAACACCGACTTGCATTCCCAACCTCAAAATTCTTTACCAACATTTCTGGTATGGGCGGTAGTATCGTTGGCAGCTCAAACAAGGTCTGCTCGTTCCTTCTCGTGACAAAAACACTTGATTTCAAGTTGGAAGTGACAGCGATTGTGGTCATAAAGCTGACTAATTTCTTGTCTTCTTACCCCCTCTCAAAACCTAATTTAATGGAACTAGAAGGAGTAGAACTAGCTGATTCTAATTTTTATCTTCCTGCACAAATTGACATGGTCATAGGGAGCGATATAGTCCCCCATATTATGTTGGACGGTCTCTAAACCAATATATTTGGCAGTCTCCTGGCACAAAGAACCGTTTTCGGTTGGTTTCTCAGTGGTTCTCTTAATGGCGCTGTGCTGTTCATCAGTTCTTGTACATTCTCGACATATGTCACAACCTCTACTGAGCCGTCTCTAAGTGAACTGGTTCAAAAGTTCTGGAAGCTAGAAGAAGTCCCCGAATCCAGACATTTATCGGCAGATAACGCTTATAGCAAGGATTTTTATAAGCAAACTACGTTTCGCCAACTCGACGGGCGATACCTGGTACGGCTCCCCTTTAAAAGAGACTTCCCCTCTGAAAGGGCTCTCGGACCCTCCCGATCCGTCGCTTTTAAACAATGAGCAAGAATGGAACTCACTCTTAGAAAAAAACCTGAGTTGCTGTGTCAGTATAACGAAGTTCTCTCTGAATATCTGACAGCACCACATATGCAAAAAGTTGACTCTCAAGAAAATAAGTCGAGATGGAAAATATTTCTCCTTTTATCTCATCACGCGGTTGTATTGGTTGTATTGGTGTACTGGTATTCAACGCATCAGAGGCTTCTCAGAGCGGTCTCTCGCTTAATGATGTTCTTTGTATTGGTCCTACTCATTCAATTGCGTCATTTTCAATTGGCGTTTTTATAAGTTCGTATTTAACGGGGACATACAGAAGATGAACATACAGAAGCGGGGACATACAGAAGAGGCCTCATGCCTCTCAATCAATCCAAGATTTTGTCCTTCATACAGTCACGCGTAAACTGTGCTCCATATTTTGCTATTCGAACTCATCAATTAGCCTAGGACTGCCAACTATCTCAACCGTTAGCGTCTTCGGTTTTAAGTCGTGAAACCTACGTTGATGATATTTGGCCCGGTGGCCACGACATGCACACGGCTCAAACCACCCAAATCAAACTCATCGGAGCACTCAAAAGTTCCGGCCTACCTCTCAAAAAGATAACTGCCAACCATCCAAACTTGATCGCATATTTACCGCCAGAAGATCTGATCAGTTTGGACTTATTAAAATTTTAAGATTCTAGTTCCACAAAAACTCTAGGGATCAAATGGTTTATTTTATAAAAGTCTGATTATATATGCGCCGACTTTAAAGGTTTTATATTCATGGAGAAATTAATATATTTATGATAATAATACAAAATAGAAAAATGTATAGTAATAAAATTTCCAAATTAATAATATATATAAATAAATTAACAAATTTGACCAAGAAATTATGTGAAAAGTAATTTAAAATTATTTTTTACTTTGTAGTGGTTTTGAAGTTAGTTTTTTTTTTTTTTGTTAAAAAGTTTTTATTTCTTCTTTTTTAGAGATAATGATAACAATTTTCCCATTCTTGTAACGAATTTTCGTACCCTAGTGTACATAAACTGAAAACAGTATTTTTCTTATATTGCCAAGCCCTTTTGTCCAGTAATGCCCACTTTCTTGACCGTACATTTTTATACAGGGTCCGCCATCTAACTTTTTTTTTCAACTAGTGCTTATTTCGTGAATGGTAACACTTAGCTCATGTCTGATCTGACAGATAATTAGTTTTATCCATCCGCTGAACGAATATGGTTGTGTATACGCTTGAACTACGCTGAGAAATATTGCGACATTACTTTGAAAATCATGATGCCGATTTTGCCAAAAAAATCATCTTTTCAGTTGAAGCTCATTTTGATCTTGGCGGGTATGTAAACAAGCAAAATTGTCGCATTTAGGGCACAGAAAACCCGCACGCATACATTGAAAAGCCGCTGAACCCAAAACGAGTCACTTTTTGGTGCGGATTTTGGTCCAGAGGCATAATTGGGCCATTTTTCTTCGAAAATTACCAAGGAGTGGCCGTTACAGTCAATGGCGATCGTTATCGGGCCATGTTGAACAAATTTTTGTTCACAAAAATTGAAGAGGAGAATATTGGCAACATTTGGTTTCAACAGGACGGCGCTACGTGCCACACAGCCGAAGCTACACTCGATTTTTTGCGCCCTGTTTTTGAACATCGCATTATCAGCCGCAGAGCTGATGTCGTTTGGCCACCTCGGAGCTGCGATTTGACACCATTTGAACTATTATTTGTGTGGTGCCCATAAAGATAAGTATTACGCCAACAAGCCAGAGACAATTGACGCTTTAAAGGACAATATTCGTGAAGCCATTGGTGAAATACAGCTGCACACAATCGATAATGTGCTTAAAAATTGGACCGAATGTGTAGGCTACTGCATGGCCAGCCGAGGCAGCCATTTGAATAAAATTATTTTCATTATTAACCGGAAGGATTGTACTTTCAAATAAAAAAAGAAATTTAAGAGAATATTTAGTAGTAGTTTTTTTTATAGAATTTTCAAAAAAAAAGTTATTTGGCGGACCCTGTAATTATGCCTACCCCTGTACCTAATTTCAGTATCCTCAATATTGTCAATATTATTCAAGCTATGGCGTTTTTCTAATATTGCCACGCCTTTGTCGAACAACGCCCACTTTTTATCGTAATTTGTAATAATTATTCCAACTCTTGTACCAATTTCCAGTACCCTAGTGTCAATATTAACTGAGATACGGTATTTTTCTTACATTGCCACGCCCTTTTTCCAACAGCGCCCACTTTCTTCACAGTAAATTTTCATTATTATGCCTACCTCTGTACCTAATTTCAGTACCCTAGTGTCAATATTATTCGAGTTACAGCGTTTTTATTATATTGCCACGCCTTTTACCGAATTACGCCCACTTTTTTCACCATAATTTTTAATAACTGTTCCTAACCCTGTACCAATTTCCAGTACTCTAGTGTCAATATTAACTGAGATACAGTAATTTTATTATATTGCCACGCCCTTTTGTCCAACAACGCCCACTTTCTTCACAGTAAATTTATATAATTATACCTACCCCTGTACCTAATTTCAGTATCCTAGTAACAATATTATTTGAGTTACAGCATTTCTCTAATATTGCCACGCCTTTTATAGAATAACGCCCACTTTTTTGAACATAACTTTAATAATTGTTCCAACCTCTGTACTAAATTTTAGTACTCTAGTGTTAATGTTAGTCGACATAAAAAGTGTTTCTTATATTACCACGCCCATGTGTCGAATACCGCCCACTAGTATCTCTATCTGTTGACAAAAAATTGTGGCAATCGGGCAAGTACTTTAGGAGTTATCGATTTACATACATTAAAAAAAAAACCAACCAACTTGAGAACCTCCTCCTTTTTGAAGTCGGTTAAGAAGAAATCAAACTATCGGGAGACTAAAAGTCTGTAGTGTGCGGTATATCAAAAAGTACTGTTTTATAGTTTGAATCTTGTGCAGAAATTGGAATTTCGAATTTAGTTTCTTTTAATTTGTTTCAATTCTAACGTATTTGGTTTTATATAAGTATATTATTATTTATTATTATAACATGAATTTAATTGTGAGCTTTAGATCAAGTAAGATTTTTAAGGAGGCAACAACAACAACTCTGTATAGTCTTCGAGTGATTAAGCTGTAATCAACTCACTGTTAAAGTCGTATATGATTTCACACATGTTTGAACAAATTTTTCTGAATTTTACGTTCAAATCGGCTACTTAATCATATGACATTTAAAGCAGTAAGCTTTTTAAAAATAACAGATAATCAATCAAAATCTGGGGGAGAATCCATAGAGACATTTTGAAGATATTTAATGTTATACCATTAAAATCGTCTCCTGAAAAGTTATCTTTTGCTGCATACGACATCCGTATGTTAAGGTAGCGATATGTTGCGAATAGGATATCGGAAGTCCGCAAAAATGTAAAGAACGCAATATGGAGACATGTACCAACGGCTGAAAACCCGGCAGATCGAGGTACACGATGTTGTACGTGGCAAGATTTCATGAAAAGCACTCTGTGGTGGCATGGGCCCTCTTGGCTGTTGCAAGACCCGCAACAGTGGCCCAAACTCCAACCCGCGATTACAATAGTACCTGAAACGCGAAAGGTTGAGGTTTTGCATGTCTTAACCCCAGAAGACGATATTCTTAGTGATTTCTAACATGTTTCGGTTCATTCACTCGTTTGCCTAGATACCGAACTAGTGTCATTCAAAACCGGGGAGACCTAACCCATCGGAAGTGAAACTCGTTAAGTTACGGCTTATAGCACAAAGCCAAGTCATGTACTACCCAGATGAGTACCACAAACTTAAAAATTCCCTTCCAATTTCAAAAAAGATTACACTCTTACCGTTATACCCATTTTTAGATAAACATGCTGTATTGAGAGTGAATGGTCGATTAGCAAACGCCGCAATCAGCTATAATGAATGGCATCCCATTATAATTTCTGAAAGTCGCGATTATACCATTTTTTACTTAAATTTACCCACAAAGTTCTGTTTCACTCGGAACACTGACTAATGCTCAGAGTAGTGCGCGAAGAACTCTACATCCCAAAACTCAAAAAAAGGATAAAACACTGCATCCTAAAATGCAAAGTCTGTACAATTTACAAACAAAAGGTGTAAACCCAAATTATGGCTGCTCTGCCCCCAGAACGAGTAAACTTTTCATTACCATTCACAAACATCGGTATCGACCAGTTGAAAACCTCAAGTCTCAAAAGATCTCCCCTGCTCAAAGGCTACGTCAGCGTTTTTATATGTTTCTCGACAAAGGCCATTCGTGTTGAAGTTGTTTCTGACCTCTCTTCCGAAGAATGTTGTGCAGCGTTCGCGCGATTTGTTGGTCTACGAGGATTGCCCAAGAAAGTCTACTCTGACAATGGACGGAATTTCGTTGGAGCGTACCGCACTCTTTTTAAGGAGTATGTCTCTTTATAAAGCAATCAGCTGGTCTTTCATACCACCGAGCACCCCTCATATGGGCGGATTGTGGGAAGCAGCGGTTAAAAGCTTCAAATCCCTCTTTAAAAAGGTTGCGCAATCTCACAAATTCAACTTGGAAGAATTTTCAACTTTGCTGGCCCAAATAGATTCAGTTCTTAATTCAAGATCGCTCTCTCCAATGAGCGACGATCCCCCTCATTTACTGCCATTAACCCCAGGTCATTTTCTCCGCGGAGCTTCTCTGTTTTCGATTCCGGAGCCTAATAAAGAAGTTTTGTCATTAATCAACCGCTAGGAAAAACTGAAAGACCTCCATCATCAGTTTAGTCGTCGCTGGAAGGAAGAGTATTTGTCCTAGCTACACAAACTCGAAGAAAAATCAAAGTTTTTGTTGTTGTTTTTAAGAATTTCACAAATTCGACGAGCATCCTACGAGCTGATTGCAAAAGTTACGATATGAAAATTTTTTTCATCGCAACATTGGTGACAGCCACTGATCTATCACGCACAGAGATGAGCTTTTGTACAGGGTTGCGCAGCGTTAGAGAGGATGAACCGAATCGGCGGCAGAAAGTAAGCCGCACTTTGCTTGCTACATTTTCTGTTTGCCTGGTAGCAAGATTTAAAGTGGAGGCATTAAAAGAGACTTCACGACAGTCAGTCAAACAAAAATACAAGCAAGCAAAGTGCTGTTTATTTTCTGTCGAAGATTCGGTTTATCCCCTCTAACGCTGCGCAACCCTGTGCAAAAGCTCATCTCTGTGCGTGATAGATCAGTGGCCGTCACCAATGTTGCGATGAAAAAAATTTTCATATCGTAACTTTTGCAATCAGCTCGTCGGATGCTCGTCGAATTTGTGAAATTCTTAAAAACAACAACAAAAACTTTGATTTTTCTTCGAGTAAATTAATGAATAAACTACCAATATATAATATTTCAGTAAAAAAGATTATATATGGAAAAACATTAATCGTTAAAAACTATAAATAAACTTCTATTGATCAATTGTGTTGTGCGTGTAATTAAATGTTTGAACACAAAGGACTGAGAACTGGACCGACGAGATTTATTCCGACTCCGAACAGCTTATGTTCTCAAGAAACTTTACATGGCAATTTTTACTCTCTGAGGTTTGCCATTGTCTACAGAGGTGGAAGCCGAACAGAAATATTAATTCAATTGAAAAAGCATTCCGTCTGAGCTGGGGTTTTAACCGGGGTTTTTTAGCTTACGGGCCACGCACACTACCAGTAACCTACGGCCACCTCGCATATATATATTGCTTTTTAAAAAATATCTGCAAAATCGGATATCAGATCTATTTTTTCTGAAATCGTAACTATTGGCCAAATATCGGATTCAGGACTGAAAATCGGAACATATCCGATATATAGAACCATGTGGCAACACTGATTCTTACGGTCTCTCGTTAAGTTTCTATTGAGACAGCAAAAATACATCATGATGAACGCTTTTAATGATACTCCACAGCGAGAAATTCAATGTGTGAAAATGGCAAGTGAAAAATATGTAAGAAAAATATTTTATGATTTCAAAAACTTTTCAAGACATGCGTATTGTTTTTTTTTTTTTTTGGTTCCAAGGAATGAAGAAAAGTAAAGTGAAAATACATTAGGAGTTGTGTCATAAAGCTTTATAAAGAGAAAAACAATTTTTCTTGCTTCTTCAAAAGCTGTAGTAAACTTCTTCAAAAGCAGTGAGGATATGACTATTTTTAAAAATTTTTTGACTTGCAAAAAACACTTTTGTATAAAATTTACATATTTTAATTTAGTTTGAAACGCTTGAATTTTAATGAATTTGTTTTCAGTGCACAATTTTTTCTGCTCACCAACACACGCTAATTTTCATTTTTAAAAGGCACTGATCTTAAACAACGACGCACAGAGAAGGGCATTGATCACAGCGTTAGAGGGGATGAACCGAATTGGCGATAGAAAATAAACACCACTTTTCTGCTATGTTTTATCTTTGTCTGGTAGCAGGATATCAAGTGGAGGCATTAATAGAGAGACTTCACGCTCCCGGTTTACACTCGTCTAGAGTTGACGTAAATTCTTGATTATTTCCTCTTCTGAATTTCTACCTCAGTTTGATTTTCGCGTCTTTCATTAAAAAAGGTAAGACTTGACCGTCAAATCTTGCCGAGTGTAAACCATTAGAAACAAAATATCAAATCTAAAAAATTCAAATTAATTTAATTTTAAAATTGAAAGAAAAACAGTAAATATCCTTACTTACTTACTTAGTTGGCGCTACAACCGTACGTCGGTCTTGGCCTCATCTAAGAATTTGCGCCAGCCATTTCTGTCTTTCGCTTGCTGCCGCCAGTTGGAAATTCAAAGCTTCGTCAGGTTGTCTTCTACTTGGTCTTTCCAACGAAGATGCAGTCGTCCTCTTCTGCGTTGACCGCCGCTGGGTACTGAATCGAATATTTTCTTCTCTGGAGCATCGTCTATCATGCGCTGAACATGACCTAGCCAGCGAAGCCGCTCGATTTTAATGCGATTGACTATGTCGATGTCAGCGTACAGCTCATACAGTTCATCATTCCACCGTATTCGGTACTCGCAATTGACGCAGATTGGTCCGTAGATCTTACGAAGAATCTTTCTCTGAAGGACGGGCATGATGAGCAATTTATTGAGCGTGATTTTCGTTCGTCGAGAGAGGGCTCTGCTTCTCAATTGCCTACAGAGCTCAAAGTAACACCTGTTAGCAAGGATTCTTCGTTTGATCTCAATGCTGATGTCGTTGGTTGAGTTTACGCTGGACCCCAGATAGACGAAGTCCTTCAAAACCTCGGAGGTATTGTCAACTGTAACGTCGAGGAGGATTATTTGAGGATTATTTTTTTATTCACAACATAATGCATTTATAGTTTTGGACGTGGTATAACTAGACAAGGTAGTGTTAGGGCTAAATGTGCTCTCTTTCTTAGTGACTATAACTGTCAAATTCAGTCATTTTCCAATTTTTGCTTATTTTTGCTTTCTCTTGAATTCTCATTGGTTGCAGATTTTGACTGAGCTGTATACTTCGTTTTGACAGTTTTGGTCATAGGCTCTCCGCCCAAACACTACCTTGTCTAGTTTTACCATGGTTTTGGAAACAGTTGTGGCTTCACTTTGTGTCGCAGAGGGGTAGAGGGAGGGGCAAGAACGATACATCAGCAGAGAAACTTATTGACGGTTGATTGCTACATTTGCTGGGAGCCTGATAGCTAGATACCAAGAGCAGCCATTTAAAGAGACCAACTAAATACCATGAACTGGTCTAATCCACGGATTAGTGCTAATACTCTGTGAAGAAATGCAGCATATGTATGATCAAATTATATAGTGTTAGAAATGTCAGGATAGGATCCATTTGTTTGTTTTTTTTTTTTTTGTGTTACCCTTTCTAGGTGGCGCTGGGGTGAAGATATTTACTAAAACTTAGTGCTCCCTGTATCTAATTTTTATATCAACAATATTCAATTTAAATGTAATAATATAGTTTTGTATAATTATAAAATAAAAAACACTATCTTAATATAAAATATTTTGAAAGAAATAATCAAAGCGGTAGCCGGTGAAAATATAAAAGTTTTTTCCGATTATGTAGCATGAAAATTCCTATTTATAAGTAAGGCGGTCCTTGGCAGGACAAAGTCTGCCCGAGAATACTAGTATTTTATGTATAGGTTTTCACTTTGGTCGGCAATCCCCTCACTTCTATACTTTTTTTTTATTAGCAAGACCAAGCTAATACTGATTAGGTATCTCCTGCGATTATTCAAAGATCATTTATTCATAGAAGAGAAAAGCTTAACCAAGCTTCATTTTTGAAATAATAAAAAAACTATTGAAATGCAGATACGATGAAAGACATATGCAAAATAAAGATTATTTTAGTTTTGTATGTACTGGAAAAATGTAGAAAGTTGTGAGGATGTACGTTTTGAATATATAATACTATGTTCACATTGGGAGCTAAATGCGCATTTAGAGCATTTACTATATATATTTGTCCCTGTTACTCCTACAACGAGTAAAGGGCAGTTCGTAAATGTGAATGCGCATTTAGCTCTCAGTGTGAACATAGCACAAGCCATATTATAAGTACCTTTTTTTAATTATACGTAACCAGGCCTAGGATAAGCTAAGGTTATCGTTCTTTAGCTTTATCGGTAAATTAATCACCCTACTCGACACTAGGGGGGTACGAACTTAAGTACGAATTGCTCAGCTGACAGTTCGCGTATAGACGATCACTAGGCTAGACTATTTCAATCAGCTACCAACACTAGGTCAAGTTGAATACACACGCCATATTGAATAGCGAAACTTACCTCAGCCAAACCCACCACGCGTACGCTGTGCATGAGAACCTAGCTGGCTACATGTTCCGACAGCGAAAGAAAAATCATTCTTGCTACGGCCGCCACTTCGATAAGTCAATACCTTTCATTTAACTCAAGCATCCTAGCCTCTGTACTAAGACGTTTGTCTAGTAGCTCTTTTTAACCCCGAAAAATTTCTAAGTCTTTTCGCTATGTCGTTTGTCTAGTCGACAAGAATTTTTTCTTCCTCTTCGAGTTTTTCGGGTATCGCTATGTCGTGTGGTTGGCACGCTAGATTGTAGGTTAAGCTCGCCGTGCTCTACCATTTGATTTGAAGTTTTTTCTAAATGAACTTATTATTTATTATGTTGATTTTTATATGATTTAAATACAAATTCTAAATGTTTGATAGTTTATATCATACTTGGTTTTAAATACAAATTCTAGTTGTTTGATAGTTTAAAATCGTTTATTGAGCTTTAGGTCAAGATTAGAACAATTGTTGTTGTTGTTGTTTCTTTGGAAAGATTCGTTAGAACAATTAACTGTTCTAACCTTGGCCTAAATCTCAATAAACGATTTTAAACTATCAAACACCTAGAATTTGTATTTAAAATCAAGTATGGTTAAAACTATCAAACATTTAGAATTAGTATTTAAATCATATAAAAATCAATATGTATTAATATGTGTAGTTATAGTTTTACTAAGTCAACATTCAATTCAAAAATTAAATGTTAACTCTAAATCAAAATCTGAAAAATTTCAGTCCGCTCGCAATTGGTTTAGGAGTTATAGGCCTCTAAAGTTGGAAAAAAGTCTACAAATCTAGCTGGTTTTTCAGTTTTCCAACAAAACTAAGCTTTATGGTTATCAAAAGAAAGGTAATGCGAATATATTTTCAACGAGCTATCAAACATGAAATGCATGCATAACTTTTTAGACATAATCATTTTTGTACTTTCAATGCTTTAAGTACTTAATGCTTTGTACTTTTGAAAGTTTGAAGAAGGCAGTAACAACAACTCTGTATAGAGTCAATCACACAGCACACTTGACACCCTGTTTCGGAAATTGCTACATTTCCTCTTCAGTAGTTTTGAGTGATTCAGCTGTGACCAACCCAACGTTTTACTGCATGTTTATGTAAAACGAAACGAAACCTGAACGTAGTGAAAGAAACGACCAAATATATTTTTTGATATGGAAAAATGTATTGCTTACCGTGTCTTGCACCACGTTCAGCCTTCGTTTCGTTTTACATAAACATGCAGTAAGTCTTATATGATTTGACACCTGTTCAAATAAACTCGTATGAAGTTTTTTTTTTCTTATCGGCCATTTTATCATACAACGATTAAAGCAGTACGTATTTTAGATTAAGCCTAAAACTCTACCAGGGAAATGTATTTAGTTTTCTCTTTGTAAAAACTTCGGCCGCTGCTTAGGGATTACAATCCTCAGTAAGTCCAGCACCGGCTTCGCTGTCTACAGTACTTCTGGATACAAATTATCTTTTTAATAATTCTCTTTTAAGTGTTGCTTTCGTATAAGGGAAAACCACTTATTTTTCAGACAAATTCTAAATATAAAAAGAGTTATATTTATTTATTTATTTTTATTCATTCAGTTGTAACACAAAAGCCTTATTGGCCAATTATTATATTACAAGTCATCTCAATGTTCAAGTAAAACTTAATAACAAAACATGCATCCACCTAAAATGTTCGATTTCCCTATCACATATATAAACACATAAGACAACTATCAACTTATGTCAAAACCCGATTACAAGGCAACCACAAGTTCATTAAGATAAAGCAGAAGTCCACTGAAAAATAAATGAAAGATTAAAGACAAAAAATTTATTACATATTAATTTCAAAGTGTTCGAAAAGGTTGATCTTAAATGCTTTCAAGGTTCTCGAAAAAGTACGCATTGAATTGGGCAGCCTGTTCCAACAACGAGCTATGCGATCTAGAAAAGATCGTTCAAATGTCGATGATGAGATTCTAGGAATTAATATTTGTGTGTTTCTGTTGGAACGACTCAAGGTAAATTTCTGAAACAAGTATGACGGAACATTAGTTTTCATGAGTTTATAAAAACTCAGTAGTATTCTTACATTTATAAAAGTACGGCATGACAATTTCAGAAACTTAGTAACGTATGTAGATATGTGATCACGTCTACGAACTCCATACACGAAACGTACAATTTTGTTCACAATTACTTCAATTTTTCGTATATTATAAAAAAATGTACCCGAAAAGACTTCTAAGCAATAAGTGACACTTGACATGAAAAGAGTATGACCGATTTTATATTTAACATTTATTTTATTTATTTTATTTTATTGATTCATGTGTAATTCAAAAGTCACAAAGTCTTATATGATTCGACACCTGTTCAAATAAACTCGTATGAAGTTTTTTTTTTCCTCATTTCATTTAATGGTAAGAACAAATTAGTACTGTATAGCTTTCTTAGTGTGGATCCAATTTTGGAGCTTAAAGAATCAATATGACAGTCAAAGTTTAATTGGCTATCAATGATAATACCAAGACATTATATTTTGTAACAAATTGGATCTGCTGATTACTTATACGAATATCTAAAGGGGCAATAAAACGTCTAAGTGGGTTAAACTGAATGCACTGTGTTTTGTTTGAATTTATGGTCAGGTAGTTTTCCGATGTCCAAGAAGAGGTGAAAGAAAGGTTGAAGTTGATTGTAGATTCAAGCACATCAGAAAATTGAACCTCACCAATAAATAGCAGTTGAATGTCATCAGCAAAGATGAACGGTTTACATGCATTCAAGTCTAATACACTTACAATATCATTTATAAATAGCATGAAAAGCAGCGGACCCAGCACGGAGCCTTGTGGCTTAGCAGATACAATGTCAAGCAAACTAGACTCATGACCACTATGAGAAACGAATTGTTTACGATTGGGCAGATATGATAACATAAGTCTACAGGCCGTATTTGAGAATTTGAATTGAAGCTTGAGTTTTTCTATTAATTTTAAGATGTTAATTCTATCAAATGCTTTTGACATATCAAGGGACACCAAAATACTAATTTTATTTGTATTAACGTTTTCTCTAATAGAGTCTGTTAAGCCAAGAAGTAGGGTTGAAGTCGAGTAACCATTTCGAAAGTCAGATTGACTCTCGACAATCAGAGAAAGACGGTCAGTATATTCTTTTACTTGTTTTTTAATTATATTTTTTATTGTTTTTATTTGTTCAATCAATATAATTTCAAAAGCCTCTCAGGCCAAATCACAAAATTATGGTTGTATAAATTTATGTGCTAAATGAATAAAATTTCAAAATTTAAAATATATTATCTTACTTAAAACTAGTTCCAAAAACATAATAAGGCTACCCTTGGAAAACTTTTTGTTTAATATATAAAAAAAAAATTAAATCATATAAGTGGTCCACAGCGACCAAAAATCAAAATTAAAACAAGGCAAAAATCCACTCACATTACAAATTCATATTACCGTAATAATCTAGGAGCGTACGTTTAAAAACATTTATAGAAGCAAATGATTTCAATGCAGTGAGCAGATTGAAACAAGCAGATTCCAACAATGAGCCACTCTAATATGAAAAGATCTTTCAAAAAGCGAACAAGAGATAAAGGGATAAATAATTTGAACATTTCTTGAAGAACGAGAAAAACAAAACAATTAACTAAGTATGCCGGCAATTGATTATTTATCGTTTTAAAGAAATGCGTGAGAAAAACTGCAATTAAGAAATTGAAAAACATATGAGGAGATATGATCTCGAACTCTTACATTAAAGGTAATTCTATTAAATTCCTATAAAATCTCATAATTCTATTAAATAATAGTTGTGTCTTCTTTAAATTGTGGGAAAAAGTACCTGAAAATACCTCAATACCGTATGTCAAGGTAGACATTAGCAAAGCATGGACAAGCCTGATTTTTATCTTTATTGGCAGATATAGATGCATGCTATAAAGCCTACTTAAGGTGAAATTTATTTTTGAACTCAAGCTCTTAATATGCGATTCAAACGTAAGTTTTCTGTCAATGATTACACCAAGACATTTTAATTCATCAACAAAATTGATATTTGTGTTATTAATATTGATAGAGAGATCAACATTTAAATGACTGTTTTTACTAAAGAACATTCCTTTAGTCTTTGAGGCGTTAATTTTAAGGTCGTGAGCAGCCACCCAAGAGGATACATTGAAGGTGTTATAAT